>CM035847.1:152559319-153759319 GCA_020510985.1 Pholidichthys leucotaenia | reverse complement strand
CTGTGAGGGAGCAGTTGTTGATTTGGATGAATTGTCTGTTGGTGAGATGTGAGTGAAACCAGGAGAGAGCTGTGCCAGTGATGCTGAGGAAGGTTTCCAGACGGCAGAGGAGAATGGAGTGGTTAACTGTATCAAAGGCAGCTGTGAGATCGAGCATGATGAGAATGTTCAGGAGTCCAGAGTTGGCTGAGAGGAGGAGGTCGTTTGTGACTTTAAGCAGGGCTGTTTTGGTGCTATGTTGTGAGCGGAATCCAGATTGGAATGTCTCAAAGAGGTCATTGGAGGTGAGGTGGGTTTTGTGATGGGTGGCAACAACATGTTCTAGGATTTTGATAGGAAGGGCAAGTTGGAGATGGGATGGAAGTTATTCATGATATTGGGGTATTTAGTACATAGATATTTAGTACAGGTTTTTTGAGGATTGGGGTGACAGCAGTGACTTTCAGGGGGTCAGGAACTGAGCTGGAGCTGAGGGAGGTGTTGATGATGGTGCATATGAGTGGTGAGAGGGATGGGAGGCAGGATTTGAGAAGTGTGGAGGGGTCCAGTATGGATGAGGGGCTTCTCATGCCTGTGGTAATTTTAGTGAGTTCTAGAGGGGTTAGTGTGGGGAAATGATACAGTGGCTGAATAGAGGTGGGGTGAGGAGTTAGCGGAGGGGTTAGGATCGGAGGCGAGGTGGTCAGGTTGCTGTTGATGGTGGTGATCTTTGTTTGGAAAAAAGACAGGAATAATGTAAGGAGACTCTTAAATCTTATTCAGAATGGATCAAGGTCAAAGGTCAAATCTGTTGTTGTATTCCTTGATGCAGAAAAGGCCTTTGATAAGTTTGAATGGCCTTATGAATGAATGAATGAATGAATGAATCTTTATTTCGGATAGTACAGGTTAAAAGAAACTGAATAATATAACAAAGGGGGAAAGAAAATCCAACAAGGTCAAATTAGACAATAACTCCTCTGATTATACAATTCAACATAAGTTATCCGAAATGGGTGATGGCTGAAGCCGCAGCGTATATTGCCCACCCATATTCCATCCAAGAATTCAAAAGAAAAAAAAAAACAAGACAAGAGCGATTACAATTCAAAAACGAAGCTAAGACTGTCACGCCTCGCCGCTCATCAGCGGCGCCAGCTGCACGCACACCTGCACATCATCAGCGGCGAGGGATTTAAGCCGCCTCGCCCTGGGCTTCGGCCTGAAGCCGTCAGACTTCACTCATTGGATTGCTGTGAGTTCCCCCTTATACTTCAGCAAGCATTGCGGTAAGAAGCCCTTACCTTTTCTTCTCCAAGTCTGCTCCCCTGTGCACAGGTGGATTTCCCGGCGGCGGACCATTCCTCTCCGTTGCCTGTCCCTTGCTGCTGCACCGGGCCCTCCAGGTTGCTGTCTCCTGGACCTCGTTCCTTGCTGTGCCAGCCACCTGTCCATTCCAAGTAAGCTCCTCTCCTACTTGTACATCTCCTGTGTTGGTGTGTGCCCATCACCCTTCTCCCTGTGCTTTTCCCATAGGGTTGTCCGGCTGTACGGTCTCCTGCCTCTGTGCCCGAAGCAGACGCCATCACCAACACATTTACATCTCGCAGACACACATTCATACACCCTTGTTGTTAATAAAGCTATTTGGGCTACTCTGAGCCTGCGTGTGTGTCTCCTGAGCCGTGCATTATGTCAGTACGGCTTCAGCAGAGCGGCTCGGCAGACGGCGGGCTCGCACGCCGACTTACCACTCTCGAGGCTCGAGTGGACCAAATAGCTTATCAGCAACAGGTGATACTCAACCAGTTGATAAGTATAACTAACCGATTGGACCGCTTGGACCCCCAACAGCCGTTCCCCCCGGCTCGTCAGGGTGGCGCAGCTCCTGCTGCTCCAGTGGCCGTCCAGCAGGCTCCGGGAGCACTGACTCGGCTCACGCCCATTCCGACCCCCACCCGCTTTAGCGGTAAGCTCGGCGGAGCGCGGGGGTTCATAATGCAGTGTGAGTCTGTGTTCCACCGTGTGCCCGGAGACTTTCCTTCAGATCATAGCCGAATTGGTTATATTGGGAATCTCCTGGAGGGGCGAGCACTAACCTGGACTTACGCCGTAATGGCGAGGCCCAGTTATGCCACCCTCACTTATGACCAATTCGTGAGACGTTTCCTGGAGGTCTTTGATCATTCTCGTACCGAGACAGTCCAGGTCGATCGGCTTCTCAGCCTCCAGCAGGGAAGCCGGTCGGCAGCGGACTATGCGATCGACTTCCGGGTAGCGGCGGAGGAATTGGGCTGGGATGAACGCTCATTCTGCGGCCTTTTCCTCCGCAGTCTCAACGATGATCTGAAGGATGAACCGGCTGGGCGGGATATCCCGGAGACTCTAGTGGAGCTAACATCTCTTGCTATCAGTTTGGATAACAGGCTGCGCGAGCGCTCCTCGGGGCGGAAGTCGTCTTCTTCTCGCCCTCATGGAGCCTCGTCGCGCCAGTTCCAAGCTCGCCCCCTGGCGACGCCGCCACCATCGCGCCCCGAGGAGTCGGAGCCGATGGTGACGGGCTGGACAAAGCTTTCCCCGGCGGAGAGACAACGCCGCCGTGAGTTGAATCTCTGCATGTATTGCGGGGACAGTCAACACACGGTGGAGCTTTGTCCACAGAAGCCAAACGGCGGGGTCCGCGAGTCACTGTAGGGGACCTCGCGGACATCAATCGGTTAAGTCCCCTCACCCAACTGAAGCTGCCCGTCCGATTTTGTCACAACTCCACTGGGCATCTCACTCACGCACTGGTGGATTCGGGCGCGGAGGGCAGTTTTATTTCACAAAGCCTGGCAACCCGATTGGGCATCCTCTGCCAGGCACTAAAAACCCCTATCTCCCTGGTCAACCTCTCCCGTGTCTCCCTGGGGAGAGTAACACACCAGACTGTCCCCGTTCCGGTTATCATCTCTGGGAATCACCGGGAGGAGATAACTTTCTACATCCTGCCCAACTCTGTGTCGCCCGTCATCCTGGGGTACCCCTGGCTATGCCTCCACAACCCCGTCTTGGATTGGAAGTCCGCCAGGGTGTCGGCATGGAGCACTTTTTGTATGAGCACCTGTTTACAGTCCGCTGCCTGCTCTCCGTCCTCTTCCCCAACACCTACGGACGCTGCGCCCCTGGACCTATCCCTGGTGCCATCGGAATTTCACGACCTGGGTATGGTATTCAGCAAGTCCAAGGCGATGTCTCTTCCTCCACACAGACCCTACGACTGTGCAATAAACATCCGCCAGGGGGCACCCTTACCCTCTGGGCGACTCTACAGCCTGTCGGCGCCGGAGAAGGAGACCATGAACGCTTACCTCAAGGAGTCGCTGAGTGCTGGGATTATCCGTCCCTCGTCATCACCCGTGGGGGCGGGATTCTTCTTCGTGGGCAAGAAGGACGGTTCCCTCCATCCTTGCATCGACTATCGCGCCCTTAACAACATTACGGAGAAGGATCGCTACACCCTGCCCCTCATGGACACCGCTTTCCACTCCCTCCAGGGGGCGACTTGGTTCACCAAGCTGGATCTACGCAGCGCATACCACCTCGTCCGGATCCGGGAGGGAGATGAGTGGAAGACAGCCTTCCGTACCCCGAACGGCCACTTCGAGTACCTGGTGATGCCGTTCGGGTTGACCAACGCTCCAGCCGTCTTTCAGCGCCTAATTAATGACGTCCTCCGGGATTTCATTGGCCTTTTTGTGTTCGTCTACCTGGATGACATTCTCATCTTCTCCAAATCCAGGGACGAGCACCGGGTCCATGTGAGGCGGGTCCTCCAAAGACTGCTGGAGAACCGGTTGTACGTGAAGACCGAAAAATGCGAGTTCTACGCGAAGACAACATCCTTCCTCGGGTTCATCATCTCCCACGACCAGGTGCTTCCGGACCCAGTGAAGGTGAAGGCGGTGGTGGAATGGCCCACACCTGCATCGAGAAAACAGGTGCAGCAATTCATCGGGTTTGCAAATTTCTACCGCCGCTTCGTCCCTAACTTTGGCACCATCGTCGGCCCGTTGACCCGCCTCACGTCCCCTAAGGTCCCGTTCCGGTGGACCGAAGAGGCCGCGGCTGCCTTTCAGGCACTGAAGGTGGAGTTCTCCTCCTCCCGGGTCCTGAGCCAAGTCAACCCTGTGCTGCAGTGCATCGTGGAAGTGGACGCTTCGGACACAGGAGTGGGGGCGGTTCTATCCCAGCGGTCGCCAGAGGATGGAGTCAAACGGCCCTGCGCCTTCTTCTCCCTGCGCTTGTCCCCGGCGGAACGGAATTACGACGTGGGGGACAGAGAGCTCCTCGTCATCAAGCTCGCGCTACAGGAGTGGCGTCACTGGCTAGAGGGGGCGGACCTGCCGTTCGTGGTCCTGACGGACCACAAGAACTTGGAGTACCTGAGATCTGCCAAGCGTCTGAACGCCCGCCAGGCGCGCTGGTCCTTGTTCTTTGCCAGGTTCCGATTCAACATCACCTTCAGGCCTGGCTCCAAGAACGGCCTGCCTGACGCCCTCTCTAGACAATTTGCCCCTGAGGAGTTGGAGGACACGGTCCACACCATCTTACCCAGGTCGTGCGTCATGGGAGCCGTCACCTGGGACATAGAAAGCAAGATCCGGAAGGCGCAGGAAGTGGAACCTGACCCTGGCGGCGGACCGGAGGGGAGGCTGTTCGTGCCATCCACGGTTCGGGGGGAGGTCATCCACTGGTTGCACACATCCAAGCTCACCTGCCACCCTGGCTCCTCCCGGATGATCGACCTCCTCCAGCGGTCCTTCTGGTGGCCGGGCCTGCGGAGGGACGCCGCCCGCTACGCCCGGGCCTGCCCAGTGTGTGCCACCAGCAAATCAGGTAATGCCCCTCCAGCGGGTTTGCTCCAGCCTCTGCCCGTCCCTGGCAGGCCCTGGTCGCATATAGCCCTGGATTTCGTCACCGGACTCCCAGTCTCAAACACCTTCGACACCGTCCTGACCATCGTGGACCGCTTCTCCAAGGCGGCACACTTCGTCCCCCTACGAGGTCTCCCAACTGCCCTGGAGACGGCGGACCTCCTAATCCAGCACGTGGTCAGGCTGCACAGGATTCCGGTGGACGTGGTCTCGGACCGGGGGCCCCAATTTTCTTCAGAGGTTTGGAGGTCATTCTGCAACGCCCTGGGAGGCAAGGTGAGCCTCTCCTCCGGCCATCACCCCCAAACCAATGGGCAGTGTGAGCGGACCAACCAGGAGCTGGAGGCTGCGCTCCGCTGCGTCACGGCGTCCAAACCAACGTCCTGGAGCAACCACCTCGCCTGGGTTGAATACGCCCACAACACCGCTCGCTCTTCTGCTACAGGGATGTCCCCCTTTAAGGCGTCCCTGGGTTACGACCCCCCGCTGTTCCCGGTGCAGGAGAGGGAGGTAACTGTCCCCTCAGTTCGGGCGCATCTCAGGCAGTTCCGCTCCATCTGGGCGTCAGCGCGTAATGCGCTTTTACGCACGGCGGAGCGCAACAGAGCCATGGCGGACCGGCACAGAAGACCTGCCCCGGCGTACCGAGTTGGTCAGCAAGTCTATGTGACAACCCAGGACGTGATTTTAAAGGGCGAGAGGAGGAAGCTGGCACAGCGTTTTATGGGCCCATACCCCATCACCAGGATCATCAACCCGGTGGCTGTGCGTGTAGCTATTCCCCCCTCCCTCTGCATCCACCCCACCTTCCACGTATCCAAGGTGAAGCTGGCAGTCTCCGACCCCCTTTGTCCCCCTCCTGCTGCGCAACCCGCGCCCCGGATGATTGATGGCCATCCGGCCTGGCCTGTCTCCTCCATCCTGGACTCCCGGCGCCAGGGTCGTGGGTTGCAGTACTTGGTGGACTGGGAGGGCTATGGGCCTGAACATCGGCAGTGGGTACCCTCGTCGTTTGTGTTGGACCCATCTCTCATTACTGAGTTCCACCGAGCGCACCCGGAGAAACCATCACCAGGAGGCGCTGCTAGAGGGGGGAGTACTGTCACGCCTCGCCGCTCATCAGCGGCACCAGCTGCACGCACACCTGCACATCATCAGCGGCGAGGGATTTAAGCCGCCTCGCCCTGGGCTTCGGCCTGAAGCCATCAGACTTCACTCATCGGATTGCTGTGAGTTCCCCCTTATACTTCAGCAAGCATTGCGGTAAGAAGCCCTTACCTTTTCTTCTCCAAGTCTGCTCCCCTGTGCACAGGTGGATTTCCCGGCGGCGGACCATTCCTCTCCGTCGCCTGTCCCTCGCTGCTGCACCGGGCCCTCCAGGTTGCTGTCTCCCGGACCTCGTTCCTTGCTGTGCCAGCCACCTGTCCATTCCAAGTAAGCTCCTCTCCTACTTGTACATCTCCTGTGTTGGTGTGTGCCCATCACCCTTCTCCCTGTGCTTTTCCCATAGGGTTGTCCGGCTGTATGGTCTCCTGCCTCTGTGCCCGAAGCAGACGCCATCACCAACACATTTACATCTCGCAGACACACATTCATACACCCTTGTTGTTAATAAAGCTATTTGAGCTACTCTGAGCCTGCGTGTGTGTCTCCTGAGCCGTGCATTATGTCAAAGACAAAATGTGACAGAAAAAAACTAAGCTACAACACAACACAGGCTGGATATGACAATCCTTATGTGATTTTACATGTCATCTTGTATATATGTTTGGAGTATTTCTTCCTTTAGTTTTTGTTTAAATCTCCTAGGTGTCCTCTCAAAATTAAACCTTGGTGATAACTTTATTAAGTGGATATCTCTGCTATATGCTGCCCCTCGTGCCTTTGTTATTACAAATGGCCTGAGGTCCTCCGCATTAACTCAAATTAAGCATCAAGTCTCTAAATTTAATGATTTGGCCTCTCTTCCTCCTCACAATTTAAAAATTAAATGTGGTTTTTTAAACATTAGGTCTCTAACTCCCAAGTCTCTGCTAGTCCATGATCTGTTAATTGATCATCAAATTGATTTAATATCCCTTACAGAGACTTGGTTAGGACAAGATGATTATGTTGGTTTAAATGAATCAACTCCCTCTGGTTATCTAAACTATCAAAATCCCAGAAGTTCTGGTCATGAAGGAGGAGTAGAGGTAACTTACCATTCTAAATTACTAGTTAATGTAAAGCAAAAAACATGTTTTAATTCCTTTGAGGACCTGGTCCTCAGTATTGGGCATGTTAGCAATCTTAGCTTAAACCCAGTTTTCTTTGCCGTAGTTTACCATCCTCCCTCAGCCTACTCAGAGTTTTTATCTGAATTTGCCAAATTCTTAGCTGATTTAGTGCTGAAATCAGATAGAATAATTATAGTAGGGGATTTTAATATACATGCAGATGTAGATAGTGACTGTCTTAATAAGGCATTTAATTCGATATTAGACTTGATGGGGTTTTCCCAGAAAGTAGAAAATTCTACCCATTATCTCCACCACACATTGGACCTTGTTCTGACATATGGCATAGAAATAGAAAATCTGGTAGTGTCTCCTCATAATCCTGTACTGTCAGACCACAGTCTGTTAACCTTTGATTTCACTATCCCTGACTATTTGATTTCTAAAGAAAAATATTACTACAGCAGATGTCTTTCAGATGATGTTGTTACCAAATTTATGCAGGTTGTCTCCTCTATGCAATGTGTCAACACAACGGAAATAAGAGATGGAGAGCTTGCTCCTTCCGTAGTTGATAGCATGGTAGATAGTGTTACAGCTTTTCTGCATCAGACTCTAGACTTGGTGGCCCCTTTAAAAAAGAAAAAGTCCAATCAGAGATTTCTAACCCCTTGGTTTAACACAGAAACTCGTAGCTTGAAACAGAAGACTCGTCAATTAGAAAGAAAATGGCATTCCACTAATTTAGATGAAATCTATTCAGCTTGGAGAAATCATCTTTTAATTTATAAAAAATCTCTTAGAAAAGCTAGAAGAAGTTAGTACTCTGCATTAATAGAAGAGAACAAGAATAATCACAGGTTTCTTTTCAGCATTGTAGCCAGGCTGACAAAGAGTCAGGACTCTGTCAATCTTCGCATCCCCCTAGAGCTTACTAGTCAGGACTTTATGAACTTTTCCATTCATAAAATTTCATCTATTAGAGATAAAATCAGTCAGATTCTTCCCACCGTAAACTTAAATACAGTAACTACTACAACTCCTTCAAGTGATATCTGTTTGGATAAGTTTACTCCAATTGACCTTATAGAGTTAGATAAAATAATTTCCTCATCCAGGCCTTCAACTTGTCTTTTAAACCCTATTCCTACCAGGTTATTTAAAAAAGTCTTCCCATTTATTGGTAGCTGTATTCTTCAAATAATCAATTCTTCTTTAACATTAGACCATGTACAGCAGGCTTTTAAAACTGCTGTAATTAAACCCTTACTCAAAAAGCCAATGCTCGATGCAGGAGTTTTAGCTAACTATCCACCAATCTCTAATCTGCCTTTCATTTAAAAAATCTTAGAAAGAGTTGTTGCTACGCAATTATTTGACCATTTGCAGGGAAATGGTTTATTTGAAGAGTTTCAATCTGGTTTCAGAATCCATCATAGTACTGAAACAGCCTTAGTGAAGGTCACTAATGACCTCCTTATCACATCTGATAATGGACTTGTTTCTGTACTTGTCCTTTTAGACCTTAGTGCAGCTTTTGATACTATCGACCATGATATTCTACTTGATAGATTAGAACACTGTGTTGGACTTAATGGAACTTCGCTGCAGTGGTTTAGATCTTATTTGTCTGATAGGTTTCAGTTTGTTCATGTCAATAATGAGTTTTCTTCCAACTCTAAGCTTAGTCATGGAGTTCCACAGGGATCTGTGTTAGGCCCTACTCTTTTTAGTTTATATATGCTTCCGTTAGGCAGCATCATTAGAAAGCACTGTATACATTTTCATTGTTATGCAGATGACACACAATTATACTTGTCAATGAAGCCAGATGATAGTAATCAATTAGCCAAGTTAGACACCTGTCTTAAGGAAATCAAAGCTTGGATGACTTGTAATTTTCTGCTGTTAAATTCAGATAAGACTGAAGTCATTCTTGTTGGTCCAAAAAACCTTAGAAATACCTTTCCAAATCGAAAGCACTGTATACATTTTCATTGTTATGCAGATGACACACAATTATACTTGTCAATGAAGCCAGATGATAGTAATCAATTAGCCAAGTTAGACACCTGTCTTAAGGAAATCAAAGCTTGGATGACTTGTAATTTTCTGCTATTAAATTCAGATAAGACTGAAGTCATTCTTGTTGGTCCAAAAAACCTTAGAAATACCGTTCCAAATCAGACTCTTAGTTTGGATGTGGTTAATCTTTCTCTGAATAGTTCTGTGAGGAACCTTGGAGTTATTTTTGATCAAGATCTGTTTTTCAATCCACATATTAAATTTGTTTCTAAGACTGCCTTCTATAATTTGCGTAATATTGCCAAGATTAGGAGCATCTTGTCTCAGAGTGATGCTGAGAAACTGATCCACGCTTTTATTAGCTCTAGATTAGATTATTGTAACTCTTTATTATCAGGTTGTCCTAAAATATCTTTAAAAAGTCTTCAGTTGATCCAAAATGCTGCTGCAAGAGTTTTAACAGGTACTAGAAAGAGAGATCATATCTCTCCAGTTTTGGCCTCCCATCATTGGCTTCCCATAGAGTTTAGAATTAAGTTTAAAATCCTTCTTCTCACTTACAAAGCTCTAAACAATCAGGCCCCTTTTTATTTAACAGGTCTGATACTACCCTATCCTCCTAACAGAGCACTACGCTTCCAAAATGCTGGATTACTTGTAATACCTAGAATCTCCAAAAGTACAATGGGAGGCAGAGCCTTCAGCTATCAAGCTCCTTTCCTGTGGAACCAGTTACCAATCTGGATTCGGGAGTCAGACTTGATCTCTGTTTTTAAGAAAAGGGTAAAAACCTTCCTTTTCGATATAGCCTACGATTAGGGAGGGATCATGTGTCTCTAAACCCTCCCTTAGTTCTGCTGCTAATAGGTTTAGACTGCCGGGGGACCTCGAATAATGTACTTGGCTTCACTCCTTTAATGTTTGCTCTCTATATGTCTGTTCTTTTCATCTTCTCTATCCCCTCACCCCCCAGCCAGTCGCAGCAGATGACTGCCCCTCCCTGAGCCTTGTTCTGCTAGAGGTTTCTTCCTGTTTAAAGGGAGTTTTTCCCCATTTCTTCATCCATTAAGTTGCACCCTAATGGAATCTCTCTCACCTAAGATAAGATAAGATAAGATAAGATAAGCCTTTATTAGTCCCACAATGGGGAAATTCCAGGATTGCAACAGCACAGGGATAGCAACACTCAGAGCAACAATCAGAAGGCAAGAAAAAACAAGAACAGCTAGTATACATATGTACATATTAATATATACAGTATATATATATATATATATATATATATATATATATATATATAGAGAGAGAGAGAGAGAGAGAGAGAGAGAGAGAGAGAGAGAGAGAGAGTGCGGAGCATTGTGGTTGGTGGATGTGCAGCAGAAAGTCTAAGCTCTCTCTCCGCGGATGTGGCGGGCCAGCTGGATGTCTTTGGGCATGATGGTGACCCTCTTGGCGTGGATGGCGCACAGGTTGGTGTCCTCGAAGAGACCCACCAGGTAGGCCTCGCTGGCCTCCTGCAGAGCCATGACGGCGGAGCTCTGGAAGCGCAGGTCGGTCTTGAAGTCCTGAGCGATCTCCCTCACCAGGCGCTGGAAGGGCAGCTTATGGATGAGCAGCTCCGTGGATTTCTGGTAGCGACGGATCTCTCTCAGAGCCACAGTACCGGCCCTGTAACGGTGAGGCTTCTTCACTCCGCCGGTGGCCGGAGCGCTTTTTCGAGCAGCCTTGGTGGCCAGCTGCTTCTTGGGGGCTTTTCCTCCAGTAGATTTACAGGCGGTCTGCTTGGTTCTTGCCATCGCTCTTTATTATTCTGTCTTATATTTCTTGCACGCCGCCTAAACTCCAGCCCGGCACCCGCGTCGTTTTCGCTTCAGTTCCCCAGTATGTCGAGTTTCTCCGTTAGCACCGGGTGGCGGTTGAGTGCTAGCTAGGTCTTCCCTGCTGTATCGTCTCCTGCTGTAAACAGAGGCTCCGTCCGCCGACTTGGGAGACCTTTGGGGCGATCTGTGTGTCCGTGATATATATAGAGTGAAAGGTGTGCCGGATCAGAAAGTTATCACCGGATCAGAAAGAAGAAGGAAGATAAAAAGACTCAGAATTGAGCCGCTGTTGCAAAAGGCAGCCAACTCGTGTGGCGCCGGAACCGGAAGAGAGTTGGTTGGATGGAGGAGGTTATTCAGAAACCAGGCACTAGAAGACTAATCATTAGATTCTACAAGACCCTCTCATTTCTATCCAGTGATTGCACAGCTCATGATAGATCTCTCTGGGAAGTGGATTTTGGAGACTCATTCTCACCTGACGTATGGGATGAGATGTGGTCAGGTAGTGCAAATTACCTATTTACTAACAAAGCTAGAGAGTTACAATTCAAGATCATACACAGGTTCAACATCACTCCAGTGAAACGCAATAAGTTTAACCCTCTACTCAAAATTTTGTAATAAGTGTAAGATTTCTGAAGGTTCATATTTCCACTGTTTATTTGAATGTCCTCTTATTAATGACTTCTGGGTAAAAATATGTAAAGAACTTCATATTATATTCAAGAAAAAACTAGCCCTCACTTCTCTCAGCTGCATTCTAGGAGTAAATCCTACCCCACTGAATCTCCGCTCCTCCACACTCAAACTGCTGCAGGTGCTTCTTTTCAGTGCAAGAAGATGCATTCTTCTTTTATGGACCTCAGACTCTGCTTCTACAGTTACACATTGGATTCAGGGTGTGGTGGAACTCATCCCGTTAGAAGCTATTAGCTTCTGACTCAAAGACAAACCTTTTCGTTTTTTTGATACATGGGACCCAAAAAAAAAAAAATAAAAAATAAAAAATAAACCCCTTTTTGGACTATATAGGAGGAGATGGAGCCCAGGCCCTCCGGAGTGGCCTCTGTGATATTGCATGGACTGAGATCTCAAAGTGCATTGCCAAATAGAGCACCATTGTCTCCGACTGTGTACTAAAGATGCAAATCTTCTGCTTCTAAAAAAAAGACGGGAATGAGTTGCACTTTTAGTTCATTTGTGCATTTATTAACAGAAAAAAACTTAAAAAGTTGTTTACAGATTTTGATGGAAATTTCAGGAGATATTAAAAATGGACCAAGGACCAATCAATTAGACTTTTTTGTGTGGGTGTGTGTGTGTGTGTGTGTGTGGGGGGGGTGATGCAGTTCAATATCTGGATCAAAGAATTTTAAAAAATCTTCCAAATGGAAAAAATGAAGGCAGTATCTTATTTGATTTTTCATGGTCACCAGCAAAGTGTGTTCTCTGAGAAATTAAAATATGAGGGACAAAATTAGCTGTCTTGGTGGAGGTTTGCATTCTGTGCTTTCCAGTTAACAGTATGGAACCTATTGTTAACTGGTTTTATTGTGGAGAAAATTTCCAGAACAGTTTCAATCCAATCCACAGCATGCTAAGGTACAAAAATTTATCTCCAGATGCATTTTTTTTTTAGAGGGAAAAACCTGTTGGCTTCATCGAGATAGGTCTTATTGGGACAGTTTGCTACTGAGTGTGAAGTGGCCTGGATGAGAATCAGCACCTCCAAATTCAAGTCCATGGTGCTCTACCCGAAAAGAGTGGATTGCCCTCTCCGGGTCAGGGATGAGTTCCTGCCCCAAGTGGAGGAGTTCAGGTATCTCGGGGTCTTATTCAGGAATGAAAGGAGAATAGAGTGGGAGATTGACAGACTGATTGGAGCAGGATCTGCAGTAATACAGATGTTGTACCAATCTGTTGTCGTGAAGAGGCAGCTGAGCTCCAAAGCAAAGCTGTCAATTTACCACTCAATCTATGTTCCTACCCTCACCTATGGTCATGAACTTAGGGTAGTGACCAAAAGAATGAGATCACAGATATAAGAGGCTGAAATGAGCTTTCTCCATAGGGTTGCTGGACTTATCCGTAGAGATAGGGTGAGAAGCTCAGTTATCCAGGAGAGGCTCAGAGTAGAGCTGCTGCTCTACTGAAACTTGGTTCAGCCTGGGCCAGTATGAAAACTATTGCAGGCCTTCAGAGCACAGAGCACAGTAATTGTGTGTTTTTAGACGGTTTTAATTCAGACACAGAGCTGGCTAATGCTCTTAATTGTTTTTATGGTTGTTTTGACTCCTTTGATTTTAACACAGAAACCCAAGATTTGAAACAGAAACTCAAAGACAATCAGCACTTTAACATTGAGGTGCAGGATGTTAAAAGGGCGTTCTGTGCTGTAAAAGTGAACAAAAATTAGGGCCCTGATAATATATGTGGGCGATTGGTAAAGTCCTGAGCCCATGAATTGAGTCCTGTATTTCACTACATTTTCAATAAGTCCTTACAGACACAACATGTGCCTAAGATCTGGAAAGATGCCGTGGTTGTTCTCGTTCCAAAATCCAGCTGTCCTAAAACGGTAAACGACTTTAGACCAGTTGCTTTGACTTCAATTTTAATGAAAATTTTTGAAAAACTGGTCAGATTTGAGGTCCTAAAGCAGACTGAGCATGCACTGGATCCTCTGCAGTTTGTCTATAGGCCTCACAGAGGAGTGGAGGACGCCACTGTCACTCTGTTTAACATGCTTTTTGAACATCTGGATTTTAATGGGGCACACGACAGGCTTTTATTTGTGGACTTTTCTTCTGCCTTTAATACAATCCATCCTCATATTTTAGTTGAAAGGCTCCTGCAACAATTTGATTTGAGTAAATAATCTGGTGGGTTGGATTCTGGACTTTTTTTAACCAACAGGACACCGAGAATAAGGGTCAATGGTACATTGTCTGACCTAAAGTGCTCTTCTACTGGCTCTCCTCAGGGGTGTGTGTTGTCACCACTATTCTTCATCCTGTACACAAACATGTGTCGGAGCAGACATGACAACAGACACATTATAAAGTATGTTGATGATTCAGTTATTGTCAGTCTTCTCCAGGATGGTGAGAGTGGCTACGGCCCAGTAGTTGATGATTTTGTTCACTGGTGTGAGGATTCCTACCTGCAGCTGAATACGACAAAAACTAAAGATATGATTATTGACTTTAGGAGGAAAACTCCCAGGCACAAAATCACTGTACTAAAAGGCCAGACCACCGATAGCCTATACCACTGATAGCCTATCCCAGCATCTTAGGGCGAGAGGCAGGGTACACCCTGGACAGATCGCCAGTCCATCGCAGCCAATTAAGCGGAAGAAGATGAATGATTATTGATAGTAATTTAAACTTTGAAGAGAACTATGAAAGGGTGTGCAAAAAGGGTCAGCAACATTTGCATTGTTTAAGGAAACTTGCACACTTCCACATTGACCGAACCATAATGATAATGTTTTATCTGGCTTTTATTGAATCTGTTTTATCCTTTTCTTTAGTGTCATGGTTTGGTCAGATAAAACTGAAACAGAGGAAATCCTTGGATCAGGTAGATGGTCCAGTCGTTTGCTTGGTGAGTCACAGCTGAGCCTGACATCCCTGTACACCAGACAAGTACAGAGGATTGCTACCTCCATTTTAAATGATGACTCCCACCCCTTGCACTGCCACTTTCAGCTTCTTCCCTCAAGACGGAGGTTTGCTGTCCCAAAAAGTAAAACCCAGCGCTACAAAAACAGCTTTGTTCCTGCTGCTGTCAAAGAGTTGAACAAGTTGTAATAATATATTGCACATAATTTAATTACCTATTTATTAATTTCATTTTATATTATTTTTGTAGGTTTTTTATTTGGGTTCTAAATTTTTTATTGGGTTTTAGACTTTTGAGTTTTTAACCTCTTTGACTAGTCTTTAACTTTTTAATATGACCCTTCTCTCTTATTGCTTTTTTTTTTCCCCTCTTGTCTCTTTGTCTTATATCCTGATTGATGGAGCCTTGAGTACTTTTATCATGTTTATAGTCAGCTTCATGTGTGCCTGTGTTTGTGTTCATGTTGAATGTAATTGTGGTTTGTAAATATGGATGTCACCTGACTGTAAAACAAATCTACCTACGGGTACAAATAAAGTAACCTGAACCTGAACCTGAACCTGCTCTTCCACACTGAAAGGAGCCAGTTGAGGTGGTGTGGACATCTGATCAGGACGCTTCCTGGACGCCTCCCATGTGAGGTGTTTTGGGCACATCCCACTGGAAGGAGACTCTGGGGCAGACCCAGGACATGGTGGAGAGACTATGTCTCCCAGCTGGCCTAGAAATGCCTTGGTGGCATGGAGGAGGTAGAGGGAAATCTGGGCTTCTCTGCTTAGACTGCTACTACCTCCATGACCCGGACCTCTGGATAAGTGGAGGATGGATGGATGGATGGAAGGAAATGATTTGGATTGTACTGCTTTTTAATACTGTCATCATTGTATCGCAAATTTTAAATGGATATCAGGTGAATAATGTGACCCATGTCTGTCACCAAAATGAAAACAGCTATCTAAAAAAGGCCAGAAAGAAAACTCAAAATCATCCGCTGGGAACAAACTTCTCCAACTGAAATCTGTCCAAAACATCCAGAATATTACAGCAAATGGCAGAAATGATTCATGTCATTTCACTGTAGGACATGTAATGACTTCATATGCAATCAGATTTGGTTCAGATTTGGAATATACTGTACGCTTATTTTTCTTTATCAGTTTTTTTTAAAATTCAGTACACTCTGTACATACATGTTGTTCATATTACAAACTGTTGCCTGTTAGTGTTGCTTTATGATACTGTTTGTTTTTTACTATAATGAAATAAACATTCCCTGAAGTGTTTAGCGTGTAATTACACATGCAAATAGCTCATTTTGTATTTTAAAGGTTAAGAAGTAAAGAGGTGAAGTGTTTTCTACCTGAAGCGGAGCCACTAGTTACTTCATTTCACCAGACTTTATGATGAACTGTTGACTTTAACCGCTGGAATGTCTTTGACGTGTGTGTTAATGACTAGTTTGTGTGTGTTCTGTGTGTGTGTGCGGACATCCCAGAAATGAAGTGCACCCTCTTTTTTTACCATTTCTGTTGGTGTTGAGTATTTTCACATGGGTTTAATCAACGGAGGATGTGTGAAATCAACAGTTGCATTAGAAGAGAGAATTGTCAGTTGTAGACCCCTTAAAATATGCACGCATGTGCCTTGGCTCCCTCATGTCACGTTTTTCTCATTTCTGGAACACAGATGCACTGTTTGCTGAAAGACGGAAAACCCCACGTATGACTCGATTTTCCATCATCAATCAGTCGGTGAAGACATGTTGGACAGAAATTCTCACCTCCAGGAATTATGTCACAAATTCTGAGAGTTCTTGGCTAAAGAGAGAAGTTGATCACACTGTGGGAATTCTAGAGTGCCATTAGAATTTTGAGGCTTTGCAAAATTTTCTTAAATTATTTAAGACAGCCTTCCTCAAAGGGGTCATTAGATATTCTGGAAACATCATCAGGAAATATGCACGGTAATACATATATCAACAAAAACTGAATACTTATATTATTTGTCATTTCTGCTGTCAGACCTTCCATCTTATATTTTACCTTCAATTCTTAACTACAGCACATCATATAGTGTTTCCTTACCTGTTTATAGAAGGCCGTATGTTTTCACTCACCCCAGCAGCAACCACTGCAGGTTTCACTCCCATCTAAGTTTCTATACTTTCATCTGATCGTCTGATTCAAGACTCTTGAAACTGTTATTTTGTCTAATTTAATGACTCATATATTACAAAAAACAAAGGTTTTGTAAACTAGGCTACTGGTAAATATGAGTTTCAAAATCCAAGTAGGAGCATGACTACACATGCACTGTGGATGTATACCAAACTTAGCAAACTTCCAGTCAATGCTGAAAAAGGATTTAATCACTGAGGTTTCTCCTGTGAGTTAGAAACTGTCATTACTGAATTGTGCAATGAAATCAGTGATGGGGTTTACAAATTACAAAGACAAATGAAACACAATCCCCTTACTACTTCCTTTGTAATAGAAACTCATTTGGTAAAGGCAGTAGAGATAACGTTGTTACCCCCTGGGCAGGAGGTGTACACTAACTCTACCCCCACTATAATATTTTACTGGTCACCAGGTTCAGACAAACATCCACACATACATTGGAGCCAGAGATTGAGTTAACCAAATATTCTCCCTCATCAACTGTTTTGTTTTTAGCAGTGATGGAAAATTTTAAAGGCTGTCTGTCATTTTGATGGATTGCACTTATGGTGATTTAACTTCTAACTGTAATTCATTGTAATTTTGGAGCGTCGTGCCTGCTAACTGACTCATGCAGTTTGACCATGAAAGATAAGATTATTTGAAACCGCTCCTGTCTGGAATACTGGCTTACCTCTACTGTGCTCCAGCCCCACCTCTCTAGAGGAAGCGTTGCAGATACCGTAAGCATGGCTCTTTGCTTCATGGCACTCACTGGACCCTGCTGACTCTTGGATGGTACCTGTTGTCGGCTCAGATCAGGTGATCCAAACCCTCCGTCCCTGACCACTACACCTGCGCTGGCAAGGGCTGAATCTGTAGAATCTGCAGCCGCTGGTGTGTGCTCCACCTGCTCCACAGCTACCTGGCACCCATCAGGACAAGTCTGGTGAATGCCAGATCTATAACAAATAAAACTCTTATCCTAACAGATTTCTTCTCCTCTCTGGGATTGAATTTCCTCTGCCTGTCTGAAACATGGATCCAGGGTCATTTCTGGTTTTGGGGGACCCTTTGCAAGATTGCGTTTAGAATGACGGACAACGATAAATTCTAACACAACCTCTGATCGGAGCATATAAGGTTCCCGAAGCACAGTCAGTTCACAGTATCTGTCACCCCCTGAGCTTCCTGCAAAATGACGACATGTTACATCAACCTAGTTATGCTACTGGATCGTTACTGGGCACCATTGGTTCTTGTCAGCCAACTGCTCAAATGTAAAGAATATGATTGTTTTAGACCCATGAATTTTTAAAATAATTGATGTGAAATTCTTTTGTCCCCCGCTTTTCAACAGTGTTCAAAAAGAGACAGCTCTTATGGCTTAAATAATTTTACAAGAAATTTGAGATGTTTTTTCACCTTTCTCTTTTCCACCAAATCTTAATGTTGATTAGATGTACTAGATGGATGTTTTTGCTTTTTTTCTAAATTAAGTCATTATTTATTATTAAGCAAACAAACCAAAAAACAATCCACCAACCAACTCGCCAACTGTTCAAACCATGCAAGTAGTTTTTGTGTTTGGACGTGCACAAAAAATGTATCATGTTTGTTGGAACATTTGTTTCTGTTTCTGTTTTGGGTTGGAGCGTGTTACATTTTTGAAAAACTTTCACTCCCATGAATGTTGTAAATACAAATTAAGACCCATTAAAAGATAGTCTTGTTAAATTCTAGTGCTCAAATGTTAAAAATGACCACATATTTGGATCACTTTATGTGCTGAATACCCTTTCATTAAGTATTTTGCACATGCATATAACATAAACTGCCCTAGAATGTCATGATCTGAGTGCGGAGGGTTCCACCGTGTTCAGTCTCATTGTCTTTTTTCATATTTGTATATTTGTTATATTTTTGGGTTCTTAGTTTTCTGTCATTTTATCCTTGGTTGGTTTTCATATATCTTGTATTATTTCTTAGTTCTACTCATTCTCCTGTTTACGCTGTCCTCGCAGTCTTGTCATTTATATATTTTGTATCATCTGTATTTATCCTTCAGTTTATTATTTGCCCTTATTTTAGTTCTCACTGTATATTTGTATTTTTGCCAGTACCTTTTGATCCCGTGTTCTCTCTCTCTCTTTCTCCGGGGCTGCAGCTGTCAGTGGCACTTCCGGTTTTTGCTCTGGTAGTGAGCGGTGCTCCTGTCAAGCTGTCAGTTCCATCTCCTCTCCTCTCACGACTCACAGCTGATTCAAATCGTGTAATCTCTCTCACTACCAACTTAAGCCTTGTTCCTCTGTTTGCCCATTGCTGGGTCATTTATTCTTCTGTCTTCATCCGGAGATGGCATTCCCATCTCCATGGTTCAGGTTCAGGTTCAGGTTACTTTATTTGTACACGTAGGTAGATTTGTTTTGCAGTCTGGTGACATCCATATTTACAAGCCACAAATTACATTCAACATAGACACAAACACAGGCACACATGAAGCTGACTATAACCATGATAAAAATACTCAAGGCTCCATCAATCAGGGTATAAAGACAAAGAGATGGGAGAAAAACCAGAGGTAAGAGAGAAGGGTCATATTAAAAAGTTAAAATCTAGTCAAGGAGGTTAAAAACTCAAAGGTCTAAAACCCAATAAAATATTTAGAACCCAAATAACATCCTACAAAAATAAGTAAATATAAAATGGAGTTAATAAATAGGTACCTAAATTATGTGCAATATATTGTTACAACTTGTTCAACTCTTTGACAGCAGCAGGAGCAAAGCTGTTTTTGTAGCGCTGGGTTTTACTTTTTGGGACAGCAAACCTCCGTCTTGAGGGAAGAAGCTGAAAGTTGCAGTGCAAAGGGTGGGAGTCATCATTTAAAATGGAGGTAGTCATCCTCTGTACTTGTCTGATGTACAGGGATGTCAGGCTCAGCTGTGACTCACCAAGCAAACAACTGGACCATCTAACTACCTGATCCAAGGATTTCCTCTGTTTCAGTTTTATCTGACCAAACCATAACACTAAAGAAAAGGATAAAACAGATTCAATAAAAGCCCGATAAAACATTGATTTAACCGTTTCCTCCCCCATGCAGCTCAGCTCATGCAACCCCTATATGACGCGCTCAGAAAAAAGAAAGCTTCCAACGCGGTCGAATGGACCCCGGAGCGCGAACACGCTTTTGCGGAAGCAAAAAGCGCCCTAGCTAACGCCACAATGTTAGTCCACCCAGATCCCTCAGCCCGCATTGCTCTAACCACAGATGCTTCAGACCTGGCTATAGGGGCAGTTGTAGAACAACTTGTCAGTGGGGTCTGGCAACCTTTAGCATTCTTTAGCAAATCGCTAAACCCAACTGAACGCAAATACAGCACTTTTGACAGAGAGCTGCTGGCGCTTCATTTGTCCATCCGCCACTTCCAGTTTTGGTTAGAAGGGCGGAGTTTCACGGCTTTTGTGGACCATAAGCCGCTCACTTTTGCTATGGCTAAAATTTCAGAACCATGGTCAGGCAGACAACAAAGACAGCTAGCTGCGATTTCAGAGTTCACCACAGACATTCGACACGTAGCAGGCAAACTTAACGTAGTAGCTGACTGTCTCTCTCGCGCTGTGACACCGCCAGAGCACGAGGAGACAGATTACACCGCCTCAGCAACGGAACTCTTCACTAACGCACACACATACGCAGCACCTATCCAGGATGGGATAGATTATGCAGCCATGGCGGAAGAACAAAGCAGTGATGCAGACGTGCGCGCACTCCTGTCCGGACCAACAGGGTTAAGGCTGGAGAAAAAAGAGTTGCGCGACGGCGTGCCTCCCCTAATATGCGACGTTTCAACCGGCCGACCTCACCCGTTAGTCCCAGCTGCTTGGCGCCGCCATATTTTCGACGCAATTCACTCCCTCGCGCACCCAGGTGTGCGCGCCTCGGTCAAAATGGTTGCTGAAAAGTTTGTGTGGCCAGGCCTGCGCAAAAACGTAAAAGAATGGGCAAAAACTTGCATTCCTTGTCAACGCGCCAAAATACACAGACACACAAAAGCCCCTCTGGAGCCTTTTCCAATTCCTGCTAGAAGATTCGACCACATTCACGTCGACCTCGTGGGGCCGCTACCTTCCTCCCAAGGTTTCACACACCTGTTAACAATGATAGACCGCACCACGCGCTGGCCAGAGGCAGTCCCTCTAGCGTCAACCACAGCGGAGGAAGTCGCTCGCGTTTTTCTAGCAAACTGGGTGGCACGTTTCGGCGTTCCATCAGACATCACGTCAGACAGAGGGCCTCAGTTTATCTCAGAGCTCTGGTCAGCCATGTCTAACAGTTTAGGGGCAACAATTCATCGCACCACCGCTTATCACCCTCAGGCTAATGGGTTATGCGAGCGTTTTCACAGGTCCTTAAAGGCTGCCCTCAGGGCCTCACTAACGGACACAAATTGGGTTAATAAACTTCCCTGGGTTTTATTGGGGTTGCGTGCAGCACCTAAAGAGGATTTAGACGCTTCTCCTGCAGAATTAGTTTTTGCCCAGCCTATCAGACTCCCAGGAGAATTTTTACCAGAGAACCCAGAACCAGGACACCTTCCAGTCCCAAGGTTTTTAGGCAGCAGTGGACCGGATTCCCTCCACGGTCCAGCTCATCACTCTTTTCCACGAGTTTTTGTTCCTCAAACTTTAAAAAACGCTGAGTTCGTATTTGTTAAGCATGAAGCTATTAAACCAACGTTACGCCCAGTTTACGATGGCCCGTTCAGAGTGCTGGAAAATGGTGACAAACACTTTGTGCTTGATTATGGGGACAGAAAGGAAGTGGTCAGTGTTGACAGACTCAACCTGCCTTCTTGCTGAGAGACGAACCTGCACAGTTGGCACGAGCACCTCGGCGTGGTAGACCCCCCAGAGGAAAAGTCTCAGCCCCCAGGCAGGGAACAAATAATCTCTTTCCTTCCCACAATGCAGATTCACCACGAGAAGGTCCCAGCGGGACACCTAAGCCAACCTACAGCAGTTTTGGGAGAAGAATAAAGCCCAGACAGCACAGGGACTGATACCAACCACCCCGCAATTATTCACTAATTGTGCTACAACAGTTTAAGGCTACTTATGATTTCACTATGCTGTTATGTTTACCACTGAACTTTCTTAGGAGCATGGCTGCAAGAAAACTTCTCCTGTGGCAACAGTTGTAACACGTAGTATTTCATAGTTATTATCTTAGACTGTGATTCTTTCTGTGTCCTTTCCTAGTGTTTGGGGGGCCTGTGGTATATATGACTCTTATATCCCATATCTACATATGTTAGAACAAGTGGAAATGTTTTGTGACAGCATATGTAAGGAACTTCACACCTAGAAAGGACAAAGGATCTCCCCCGCCAGGTTAAAGACAATGGACCTCCCAAGACGCTGTGGAGGAGACAGACTTGACACCTTTACCCCCTAAGGCGAGAGGAGGAGTTCCCATCACCTCCCAAGACAAGGAGAGGGGATAGCAGAACAATGGGGGTTAAGATAACAGGGGGATGTCAGCTTTTTCAATGTGTGGCTCTGATGTCAGCTTTTTCAATGTGTGGCTCTGATGTCAGCTTTTTCAATGAGTGGCTCTATGTGTGCTTGTATTTAACCAGCGAGCGGAGCAGAGATCACTCTCTTGCCTTCTGCCAAGCTCTACACCTGATGAGACTCGATAGAAGAGCTATTCATTAAAAACCCTGTTTTTAATACAAAATCGCCTCGTTATTTCAGCTCCTCTACAGTCATTATGGTTCGGTCAATTTGGAAGCGTGCAGGTTTTCTCAAGCAATGCAAATGTTGCTGACCCTTTTTGCACACCCTTTCATAGTTCTCTTCAAAGTTTAAATTACTATCAATGATAGTCCCAAGATTTTTGTAGGATTGTACACATTCGGTGGTCTGGCCTTTTAGTACGGTGACTTTGTGCCTGGGAGTTTTCCTCCTAAAGTCAATAATCATGTCTTTAGTTTTTGTCGTATTCAGCTGCAGGTAAGAATCCTCACACCAGTGAACAAAATCATCAACTACTGGGCCGTGGCCACTCTCACCATCCTGGAGAAGACTGACAATAACTGAGTCATCAGCATACTTTATAGTGTGTCTGTTGTCATGTCTGCTCCGACACATGTTTGTGTACAGGATGAAGAGTAGTGGTGACAACACACACCCCTGAGGAGAGCCAGTAGAAGAGCACTTTAGGTCAGACAATGTACCATTAACCCTTACGCTCTGCGTCCTGTTGGTTAAGAAATCCAGAATCCAACCCACCAGATTATTACTCAAATCAAATTGTTGCAGGAGCCTTTCAACTAAAATATGAGGTTGGATTGTATTAAAGGCAGAGGAAAAGTCCACAAATAAAAGCCTGGCGTGTGTCCCATTAAAATCCAGATGTTTAAAAAGCATGTTAAACAGAGTGACAGTGGCATCCTCCACTCCTCTGTGAGACCTATAGGCAAACTGCAGAGGATCCAATGCATGCTCAGTCTGCTTTAGGACCTCACATCTGACCAGTTTTTCAAAAATTTTCATTAAAATTGAAGTCAAAGCAACTGGTCTAAAGTCGTTTACCGTTTTAGGACAGCTGGATTTTGGAACGGGAACAACCACGGCTTCTTTCCAGATCTTAGGCACATGTTGTGTCTGTAAGGACTTATTGAAAATGTAATGAAATATAGGACTCAGTTCATGTGCACAGGACTTTACCGAGCGCCCACATATATTATCAGGGCCCTGACTTTTGTTCACTTTTACAGTGCAGAACTCCCTTTTAACATCCTGCACCTCAATATTAAGGTGCTGATTGTCTTTGAGTTTCTGTTTCAAATCTTGGGTTTCTGTGCTAAAATGAAAGGAGTCAAAACAACCATAAAAACAATTAAGAGCATTAGCCAGCTCTGTGTCTGAATTAAAACCATCTAAAAACACACGATTGCTGTGTTCTGTGCTCTGATGGCCTGCAATAGTTTTCATACTGGCCCAGGCTGAACCAAATTTCTTTGTTGCCATCTTGCTTTCCAACTCTGATTTATAATTCTGTTTTGCTCTTAAAATTTCGGCCTTCAGCTCTTTTGTGGCAACCTGTAGCTCAGAAACAGACCCCTGTTTAAAGGCAAGTGCTTTCCTCTGTAAGCAGGATTTAACTGATTTTGTAACCCATGGCTTGTTGTTGGGATATATTTTGACACGTTTACGTGGAACGATTGTATTTTTACAGAAAGCCATGTATGAGCATGTGACGTCCACCAAAGAGTCCAAATCATCTCCGCAGGACAGTGTGAAAACCTCCCAGTCCGTACAGTTAAAGCATTCCTGGAGGCAGTGCACTGAATCCTCTGTCCACACATCTATGTCTCTGGTCTCCACCTTGCCTCTTCTGAGAGCAGTTTTATATGTGGGCAGCAAATGTACACAGTTGTGATCTGAGGATCCTAAAGGAGGAAGGGGGAGTGATTTATAGGTCCTCTCCATGGATCCATAGCACAGGTCCAATGTCTTTTTTCGCTTGGTTGGGCAGGAGACATACTGATAAAAGTTTTTAAGTGTCTTCTTTAAAGAAACATGGTTAAAATCCCCAAGAATAAAGTTTGGCGCCTCTGGAGAAATTGACTGCAGCCGCTGGACCACATCAAAGACGTGCTGGAGGCGGAGGCAGCGTCTGCCCTCGGGTGAATGTACACAGTCGTGATAAAAAGCTGGGGGAACTTGCGAGGCAAATAAAAGGGGCGTAGTGACACAGACAGCAGCTCCACATCGGGTGTACAGATGCGCTCTCTTACCGTGACAGATGTGCAGTACTGCTTATTAATGTATTGTAATGTCGGGGCCATGTTAAGGGGGGCAGGGATTTCCCAGCATGCTTTGCCAGTTGAAAACGTTACTGTGTGTGTATTAAATGTGTTATTACTGAGTTATACTGCTGTGTGTCATTATAACTGCGTTATAATGACCCAGCAGTGTTTAGCAAGATTAGGGCAAGATGTATCATATGTGTGTGTAACCATGATTCAAACAGGGGTCTGGGAGAATGACCTCCCCTCCTGTCTGTGCTCAGAACCAAGTTGGGGTCGGGGGTGTGTAAAATAAAGCCCGTTCATCATAACCATCTTGCTCCATTTTCTTTGTGTGAACCTTGCAAACGTCACACTGGTGTCAGGAGTGGGGATGGAGCAAGATGAGGATCCAGGCGGAGGTCCAGCGGCCGGAGCGGTTCATCGCTCGGCTGGGAACGGAGTGTAGAGCTGAGACGCCGGCCCCCGGAGAGCCTCGCCGCGATGGACGGAGCAGTGGAGCCGATGGGCCGAGCAGAGCAAACCAGCCCCGTTTCCCGCCCTTTTCAGGGAAGGACGGGCTGGCAATTCCAGAGCAATTAGGAGCGGCAATCGACCGGGAGGTGACCGTCCCATCCATCCGGCAGCGGGCCAAGATTCCCCGCTACAACGGCGAGAACCTGTTGGATGACCACCTGGCCCAGGTCGAGTTGGCTGCCGCGCTGAATGACTGGTCATCGGAGGAAACCACTGTGCTGAGAGTGAGTGGAGGAGGAGCTATGGCAGATCACAGCAGCGCGTACACGAAGGAGACAGCGGCGGCGACGCGAGGAAGGGCGGCTTCCGCTGCACAGAGCCAGGGTACATTGCATGGTACTGCCCCGCACACAGCGCACGACAAACTGGCCCCTCGCCGACGTTAAATTAGCGCGAGGTGGCATGGACGGGGAAAAAGCCGCCTCCTGCAGATGCTTCCCCCGGCGGTGACGTCACAGAGGCCTTTGGAGCGCAGCAGCAGTGGAGCGAGCAGGACAGATCCGGTCTTTTCCCGGGCTCGGCAGGGGCTGGACTCCTGGACGTGGGCCAGCGGCCGCCTGGGAGGTCCTGGCAGCGGTGGGAGTCATGGGACTCCCGCTGCCAGAGGAGGAACTGTGCGTGTCCTACCGCCACCTGCAGATGCTTTCCCTTTCGGTGACGTCACGGAGGCCCTGGGTGCAACAGCGTCGCAGCGGAGTGAGCAGGACGGAGATCCGGCCATTTTCCAGGCACGGCAAGGGCTGGACGCATGGACGTGGGCCAGCGGCCGCCTGGGAGACCTGGCAGCGGTGGGAGTCGGCCGGAGCGGGCTTGGGACTCCCGCTGCCAGGGAAGGGACTGTGCGTGGTCCTACAGAGGCTGTCAGATGTGTCCATCCGCCCGCTGGTGGCCAAACCGGAACCCTACCCCAACCAGATATTCCGACCGAGACTCAGATGGACACTGGATGGCCCGTGCATGCCGCCCCGGCACCGGGCTGACTCGCGTTGGATTTCTGAAAGTGGACTTTGAATTTTCTGGGGACAGAAACCAGTCCGGGGGGGGGGGGGGGCAGTGTAACGTCGGGGCCATGTTAAGGGGGGCAGGGATTTCCCAGCATGCTTTGCCAGTTGAAAACGTTACTGTGTGTGTATTAAATGTGTTATTACTGAGTTATACTGCTGTGTCATTATAACTGCGTTATAATGACCCAGCAGTGTTTAGCAGGATTAGGGCAAGATGTATCATGTGTGTGTGTAACCATGATTCAAACAGGGGTCTGGGAGAATGACCTCTCCTCCTGTCTGTGCTCAGAACCAAGTTGGGGTCGGGGGGGTGTAAAATAAAGCCCGTTCATCATAACCATCTTGCTCCATTTTCTTTGTGTGAACCTTGCAAACGTCACAGTATAAACATACGCCGCCCCCCTGACACTTCCCTGTTACCTCTTCCTGCCGATCAGAGCTGAGTGGGGATCCAAAGCTGTCAATCCACAGGTCCGCATCCCGGTCATGCGCATTAAGCCAAGACTCGGTATAAGCCATGACACAGCAGTTCTTAAAGTCCTTCTGGTAGCGTACATTCCCTTGAATTTCATCCACCTTGTTCCTCAGAGATTGTACGTTCCCAAAAATCATAGAAGGAAGAGGAATGTTACCAAACTGACGTCTTCTCAGGCGCAATTTCACGCCTCCACGCTTTCCGCGTTTCCTTCTCCCGTCTCTCCTGTCTCTCTTTTCACCGCTGTGCCCATGAACGTCTCTCAAAATAAAGTCCGGCAGTTGCGGCTTAGACTCAATCACAGACGCTGCATCAACCGTGTTTAAATGCAGCAACATGTCCCTGGAATAATGTATTCTGCCCGCCATGATCCCGATCGCATTTACCTCAGAGACAAAGAGCCGGAGGAAAAGTAGCAGCACTGCAAAAAAGGGGAGGAAGTCCATATTGATGGAACCAGGGAGATCTTCGCCATACAGTCCACAAACATTCCAGGACAGAAACGACAAAGAGAATTTTGTAAAAACACATTAAAGTGCATAAAAACAGACACACAGACGACGGACTTTTTCACCAGCTGCCGGTCGCTGCGTGCGCATGCGCCCAAACGGTTCTCTGTTCGCCCAAATGGTTCTCTATATCATAAGTCCAGCTCTGCTGGGAATTCATAGTTTACTCATCTGTTCCGTAGTTTGTGTTTGTACGTGTGTCACGTATTAAATATGCAAACTCACTCGCACTTGGTGTCATCTGTTTGCCCCGTGATCATGACATAGAATTCCGGGGGGGGGGGGGTTGCCTTTGACGTCACTCTGTCTACAAAAAAGGTTATGAACTATTGCACACACCTGAGGCCAACAACAAATCCACTATTCAGTTACCAGGTGTCTACATCAAAACAAAGCAGTGAGGCCTGATCATTTATGCATTAGACACATTTAAACTGGCTGCTACCCCATAGTGGCAGGGGTCATGATGTGTAAGCATGATTTGTCTTCAACTGTTTTGCTGCTGGGCATCAGAGAGTAGTCATGTTGGAACAACGGTGCAGTTTAGCTTAAATGTTTAAATTAGGAATGAATATATGAATATACAGTATATATATATATATACGTATATTGTGGTGATGTGAAAATGACGAGGCAGAGTTCTCTCTCAAAGTCAGTTTTTATTCACAACACCATCATCTCAAAGCAGAGAAAGAGAATGACACAGTAAACTCTCGTCCTTAAATATCAGGAACTTCACACTTCACAGATCACATGTCACACAGACCACCTTGCATTATAAAGACAGTCACAATGCATTTCTCCCCATGATATCACTTCCACTGTCCCCAATGCATCCCTTCCTTAATCCTTTAATTGAACCCCCCGCAGTCTCAAGCCTTGCATACCAAGGCTAAGATTCCTGCAGCTTCCTGCCTTTGTTCTGACCTAAAATGTGAGCCACAAAACAGGTCCCATGTGTGTGTCCACCACACAAAGCCCCCCCCAACATTTTAGACAAACAGAACAACAAGAGAATAACCACATGCATGCCGTGATAGTATCAATACACATCAGTCCACATGCTGTATAGGCTTCAGCCTCCTGCCGTATCTGCTGTAGCTGGGATTCAACGTCTCTGCGGGGCTGTCCTGGGGGTTTGCCGTCTGGGTGTGGAAACCTTTTGTCAGCACCTGTGGGTGTTCTGGGGAAACATTACTCTGTGAAGCCCCCCCCGCGGTGGTCTACCTCGCCGTGGAGCCTTCGCCAACAGCACCTGCTCATCTGCCACCACAAAAGCGGGTTTGAGTCTGTTTATGCCAATTCTCTCTTTCCTACCCCCCAAATCTATCAAAAACTGCTTGTCCCTGTTTCTAGCACTCTGAATGGTCCGTCATAAGGCGGTCGCAGCGGGGTTCGATGCGCATCGTGTCTAACAAAAACAAACTCTGCGTTCTTCAAAGTTTTAGGCACAAAAACGCGCGGAAAACTGTGGTGAACGGGGCCGGGCAGCGTGCTTGATTCTATGTTACTCCGCAACAGCTGAGACGGGGAGGCGTTTGGCGCAGGGTTATCTGGGAGAAACTCCCCAGGCAGCCGGAGTGGCTGCGCAAACACGAGCTCCGCTGGGGAGGCTTCTAGATCCTCTTCAGGCGCAGAACGCAACCCCAATAACACCCACGGTAACTTGTCAACCCAATTTGTATCCGTCAGTGACACTCTGAGAGCCACTTTCAATGACCTATGAAAACGTTCGCATAACCCGTTAGCCTGCGGATTGTACGCGGTTGTGTGGTGAATTGTGACACCCAGGCTGCGGGCCATTGTCGACCAAAGCTCGGACACAAATTGAGGGCCTCTGTCGGACGTAATGTCCGACGGAACGCCGAAGCGTGCCACCCAAGCTGTTAGAAACGCGCGCGCCACCTCCTTGGCTGTGGTTGATGCCAGCGGGACCACTTCAGGCCAGCGCGTGGTGCGGTCCACCATTGTCAGAAGGTGTGTGCACCCCTGTAACGGTGGGAGGGGGCCCACGAGGTCCACATGAACGTGATCGAACCTCTTGGCCGGAATGTGAAACGGTTCCAAAGGAGCCCTCGTGTACCTGTGTACTTTGGCTCGTTGACACGCCGTGCAGGCTGCTGCCCACTCTTTGACTTGTTTGCGGAGGCTCGGCCACACAAATTTCTCTCCCACCATTTTGACCGAAGCGCGCACTCCAGGGTGCACCAAAGAATGAACCGAGTCAAAGACGCGGCGGCGCCACGCGGCCGGTACTACTGGACGCGGCCGTCCAGTGGAGACATCGCAGATTAGGGGGGCATACCGTCTTGCAGCACCCTGCTCTCCAGCCTTAACCCTGTTGGTCCAGACTGGAGCGCGCGCACGTCCGCGTCATTAACCTGCTCCGTGGCCATGGCTGCATAATCTACCCCTACGCTGACTGGGGCCGCCACGGCTTGCGAGAGGCAATCTGCCACTACATTGAGTTTGCCCGCCACGTGCTGAATATCAGTGGTAAACTCTGATATCGCGGCCAGCTGTCTCTGCTGCCGGCCTGACCACTGTTCAGAGACCTTGGCCATCGCGAATGTTAGCGGTTTGTGGTCAACGAACGCGGTGAAAACGCGTTCTTCCAGCCAGAACTGAAAGTGGCGGATGGCCAAATGGAGAGCGAGCAGCTCCCTGTCGGACGTGCTGTATTTACGTTCACTATCGCGCAAGGTCCTGCTGAAAAATGCGAGGGGCTGCCAAACCCCGGCTACATGTTGCTTCACAACCGCCCCTATGGCCACCTCTGATGTGTCAGTGGTGAGCGCTATGCGGGCCGTTGGGTCTGGGTGTGCCAACAACGCAGCCTTTGCCAAGGCTGCTTTCACCTCCGAGAACGCTTGGTCCCGCTCCTGGGGCCACTCGATCTTATCCGCGGGTTTCTTTTTTTTGAGCGTGGCATACAACGGCTGCATGAGTTGCGTCGTGCGGGAGAGAAAACGGTTATAAAAATTCACCATTCCCAAAAACTCCTGCAACGCCCTGACCATCTGTGGCCGGGGAAAATCTGCCACCACGCGCACCTTGTCAGGCAGCGGAACTGCTCCTTCGGGGGAGACGCGGTGTCCCAAAAAATCGATCTGCGCCACCCCGAACTGACACTTCGCTGGGTTGATTATTAACCCGTGATCTCCCAACCTTCAGAAAACTGTGGCCAGGTGTTTTTCGTGTTCGTCTTCGGATGCGCTGACTACTAAAATATCGTCCAGGTAGACGAACATGAAAGGGAGATCACGAAGCACTGCGTCCATCATGCGTTGGAACGTCTGAGCAGCCCCTTTAAGTCCAAATGGCATGCGTAAAAACTCGAATAGGCCAAACGGAGTTATTACCGCTGTTTTGGGTATGTCTTCAGCGCGCACTGGGACTTGGTGGTAACCGCGGACCAAGTCTATTTTAGAAAAAATGCGCGCCCCTGCCAAATGAACGGAAAAATCTTGGATATGTGGGATTGGGTAGCAGTCGTGCGCTGTAGCGTTGCTTAACCTGCGGAAATCCCCGCAAGGGCGCCATGATCCGTCAGCTTTCGGGACCATGTGTAGGGGGGAAGCCCACGGACTGTTTGAATGTCGGATAATGCCCAACCTCTCCAGGTTGGCGAACTCCTCGCGCGCTATGGCCAGATAAACTGCGTCCAAGCGCCGAGCTTTTGCAAAAACGGGCGGTCCAGTAGTGGTAATAAAATGTTCCACCCCGTGCTTAGCGACTGTTGCCGAAAATGTGGGGACCGTGAGTGCTGGGAGCTGAGTGAGCAGTGTGTGGAACTTACCGCCTGCTGCTGTGACGTTGGCTTGTGCTGTTGGTGGGGCCACTCGCGCTGTACAGGGGATAGAATCAAAAGAAAGTGCATTAACCAGGGGCCTGTTAGCGAGATCAACCAACAAACCATGTGAGCACAAAAAATCAGCCCCCAACATATTGAAATTAACTGTTGCTACAACAAAAGTCCACTCAAATGTACGGCCATGTAGAGACAGAAGCAGAGTCTTCTCACCAAAGGTCTTAATCTCCGAGCCGTTCGCTGCCCTCACCCGGGGACCTCCGGAACCAGCCAGTCTGTCCGCGTAGGAAGGTGTGATGAAACTCAACTGGGAGCCTGTGTCAACAAGGAAATGCCTCCCCGAGCGTGCGTCCGACAAGTAGAACAGCTTGTTCTCTTCCCCGAGGGCCGCGGCTGCTACCGACCCCAGGTCTTGGCGTTTCCCGAACGCCCGAACTGGCACGGCGGTACACACTTGCGTGCCCTCTCTGCGAAGCGGCGATGGTAGAAACAAAGGACGTCCGGTCCACGTTCCCTGGCCCCTGCTGCCGCCGTCGTCGGTGAGTCTGGCACCGCTGCCTCTGGCCCCGTCGTCTCCGGTCATCGCGCCGAGTTCTGCTGCAGCAGCCGTGGCTGCACGCCACTTGGTGGCGTTGACAATCTGCTGCACCTCTCGGCCCAGCGCACGGTAGTCCCATAGGGCCAACAGTGGCGAAGTGGCCAGGGTCGCTCTCGCTGCTGACGGTAGAGTCCTGAGGAAGAGGTGGGTGAAAATGAAGTGATCGTCGTCAGAGTCTTTCAACCTTAACAACTTCTCCATCAGGCTTGCAGGCATGTTGTTTTCCCCCTCCGTCAGCGCCAGGAGCCTCTCTGCTCGCTCCTCTGCCGAGGGGGTGAATTACTGAATGAGTGCAGCCTTCAACGTGCCGTATTTGTCGCTATCCGGCGGCTGGTCGATCAGGCTCTCCACATGCTGGGCCGTGTTGTTGTCCAGCTTTGCGACTACGTGGTAGAATTTCGTGGCATCTACCGATATCCCCCGGAGGTTGAACTGCGCCTCAACCGCGTTGAAACAGGAGCGCGGATTGTTCTGCCAGAAGTCCGGTAGCTGGACTGTCGCGGCATTCGCTTGGCTGGGGGCTCCTGACGTGGCTGGCCCGGGGGAATTTTCTTCTTGCATTATACGTCTCGGGTCACCAGTGTGGTGATGTGAAAATGACGAGGCAGAGTTCTCTCTCAAAGTCAGTTTTATTCACAACACCATCATCTCAAAGCAGAGAAAGAGAATGACACAGTAAACTCTCGTCCTTAAATATCAGGATAAAGACGGTGGCGCAGTGGTTTAGCACTGTGGCAGCACAGTTTACCCTCGGCCGGGGGATCGTGGGTTCGATCCCAGCCCCCGACCAACAGTGAGCTGTGTGGAGTTTGCATGTTCTCCCCGTGTTGCGTGGGTTTACTCCGGGATTTCTCCGGTTTCCTCCCGCATACCAAAACATGTAGGTTTAGGGCGCTCGCGCACGCAGCGACCAGCAGCCAGTGGTTTGTCACCAGACTGCAAACCAAATCTACCTACAGGTACAAATAAGTAACAAAAAAAAAAATAAAAAAAATGCATTTCTCTCCATGATATCACTTCCACTGTCTCCAATGCATCCCTTCCTTAATCCTTTAATTGAACCCCCCACAGTCTCAAGCCTTGCATACCAAGACTAAGATTCCTGCAGCTTCCTGCCTTTGTTCTGACCGAAAATGTGAGCCACAAAACAGGTCCCATGTGTGTGTCCACCACAATATATATACACACATACACACACACACACACACACACACACATATACAGTATATATATACTATATACTGTATATATACTGCTCAAAAAAATAAAGGGAACACTTTGAAAACACATCAGATTTTAATGGGAAAGCACTGTTTTTTTTCAATGAAGATAACTTTAAATTCAAATTCAAACGTTTATTTCAAACTCAGGGTTCATATTAAATGCAGAACTAAAACGAGTAGAAAATAAATAAATAAATAAATAAAAGTATATAAACTTAAACTAATCAGAAATACACTCTAATATCTAATATACATTGTTAATGTGGTAAATGACTATTCTAGCTGCAAATGTCTGGTTTTTGGTGCAATATCTACATAGGTGTATAGAGGTCCATTTCCAGCAACTATCACTCCAGTGTTCTAATGGTACAATGTGTTTGCTCATTGCGTCAGAAGGCTAATGGATGATTAGAGAACCCTTGTGCAATCATGTTAGCACAGCTGAAAACAGTTTAGCTGGTTAGAGAAGCTATAAAACTGACCTTCCTTTGAGCAGGTTGAGTATCTGGAAAAAAATTATTATTTCAAATACAAATCATTATTTCTAACCTTGTCAATGTCTTGACTATATTTTCTATTCATTTTACAACTCATGGTGGTAAATAAGTGTGACTTTTCATGGAAAACACAAAATAATTGTCTGGGTGACCCCAAACTTTTGAACGGTAGTGTATATATACAGTATATATATATATATATATATATATATATATATATATATATATATATATATACAGTATATACAGTATATATATATATATATAAAATGCATATAATAAAATGTGAAACAAAACATATAGATAACTGACTTCATTAAAAACAACCTTAATCACTTCTTTGACCGAAATGCTTAATTCACTCTAATTCATGAAACTCAAATGATTCAAGTTGTTAGCGTTTTTTAAAATCAGTTCAATTCAACTTTATTTATATAGTGCCATTTCACAACAACAGTCATCTCATAGCACTTTCAACTGTAGGGGAAAGCCCCACAATTGCAGAAAGACCCCAGCAATCAGGCGATCCCCTGTGAGCAAGCACTTGGTGATTGTGGAGAGGAAAAACTCCCTTTTAACAGGAAGAAACCTCCAGCTGATCCAGGCTCAGGGAGGGGCAGTCATCTGCTGCGACTGGCTGGGGGGTGAGGGGACAGAGAAGAAGAAGAAGAAGAAGAAGAAAAGAACAGACATGTAGAGAGCAAACAGCACGATGGGGACTCAGTCTATGAGAGAGAACAAACAGATGTTAATGACCAGCAAAAATATTTCACTGAGAGTGAAGAAAGGAGTGAAGCCCAGTGCATTGTTGGAGGTCCCCCGGCTGACTAAACCTATTAGCAGCATAACTAAGGGAGGGCTCAGAGGCACATGATCCCTCCCTAATTATAGGCTATATCAAAAAGGAAGGTTTTAACCCTTTTCTTAAAAACAGAGATCGAGTCTGACTCCCGAATCCAGATTGGCAGCTGGTTCCACAGGAGAAGAGCTTGATAACTGAAGGCTCTGCCTCCCATTGTACATTTGGAGATTCTAGGTATTACAAGTAATCCTGCATTTTGGGAGCATAGTGCTTTGTTAGGATAATAGGGTAGTATCAGATCTTTTAAATAAAAAGGGGCCTGATTATTTAAAGCTTTGTAAGTGAGAAGAAGGATTTTAAACTTAATTCTAAACTCTATGGGAGGCCAAAACCGGAGAGATATGATCTCTCTTTCTAGTACCTGTTAAAACTGTTGCAGCAGCATTTTGGATCAACTGAAGACTTTTTAAAGATGTTTTAGGACAACCTAATAATAAAGAGTTACAAATCATAATAAACTCAGTTGTGGTTGTGATAATCTCTTGGTTTGTTTTGTTTGGTGGCCCACACGTCTGTGAGTCATCTTTGCAGCCTGTCCACACATTTAGACAAACATTGATCAGACTGCAGGGATCTCTTCACTTTTTTACCCAACTTCGTGCACACAAAGAGCTCCTTTGTTTGGTCCTCAGCCTCTGAAATCCTTGTTTCATGATAGCAAACCTCAACAAGCAGCAGCTGTTTCTTAATTACTGGAGTTTGATTGTAATCATTGTAAGAGAGTATAATGATGGAAATGTAATCTGTTATATTTTTAAAAATATATCAGATGGTGAATTAATTAACCTACTACCTACGGGTACAAATAAAGTAACCTGAACCTGAACCTACTTGTCTGTAATTTCTGGAAGTTTCTCTTGGCAAAAGAGCAGTGATTCTTAGAGTTTGCATTTTTTCATTGAGGACAGTATGAACCCAAGATATTTGATGTTTTGTCTAGTCAGCTTCATTTCATTTATTAATTTATATCTATTCCTGCATTTCAGACCTTAAGCACGTGCCCCAAAAAGTATTGGGAAGGGGTCATTTAGAGCTGGTAATGCATTAAAAATATGATAAAAATGATATATGATTTTAAACATGTGATGTCAACACGTGATTGTAATCAGGATTTGTTACACAGTCAGTATCCTTGAAAAGCTGAATCTTTGAGAACCAAAGATGGGCAAAAGATTTTCAGTTTGTCAAAAATGTTTGAAAAAAATATTAAAATATTCTTAAAAACTGTCAAAAAAAAAAAAAAGATTGGAAGAGAGTTACATATTTTTTCCCCTGCAGTGCATAATGTCTTTAAATGATTTAAGGAATCTGGAAAGATGACAGCAAGAAAAGGGCAAGGTCACAAAACTGAACACCAGTGTTTGCTGATCCTTCGGGCAGCACTGCACCAAGAATTGTCATTCATTATTCACCGATATAACCACATAGACAATGGATTACTTTGGAAAACCTTTGTCAAGTTCTATAATATGGAGTTACATTCAAAAATTTCACTCAAAATGTTACAGCGCAAAAGAAGCTTTATGTAAACAATGTTCCAAAGCAGCGTTGACTTCTATAGTGTCAGAGGCTTCTGGGATAAACTATCACATAGTGGAAATGTGCATTATGGTTGGATGAAGCAGTGTTGCATATTGTCTTTGGAAGAAATGGGCATTGTGTGTGTCATGAACTCGCCCTTCCAGGCAAGGGCAAACAGAAGACACCAAATGCAAGCTGTGAGTTTTGCACATTTAATCACACAACACCAACACACAAGCTTACAAAAATATTAAACAGGGAAGGAAGCTACAGATTCCCAGCTAAGAGGCTGGACTTATGGTACAGGAGACGGGGACTCCGTCTGGGAATGAAAGGTAGGTAATGACCCAGTGATGAGTAAACTGAACAACCATTCTTAAGTAGACAGGCAAGAATAATTGTACATCTGGATCAGGTGTGGGCAGCATGATCAATGAGTGATTAACCTAACAGGTGACAGCTGTCAAAGCCTGTGAACAGGTCTTGACAGGAGGAAGTAAACAATGACTGTCAAAGTAAAAGCACCAACCGTGAAGAAAGAAAATCAGGAATAAATACATAAAAGGAGAAACTTGAGGAAAGCTAACGTAACAAATTAATAAACAAAAGGATAACTTAAGACCAGGGCAAAAAATAAACACAGGGAATTAAATTGGAAAGTAAGATAATACAAAAATACCTAAACAACCACACTAATACAAAACCAAAAGAGATGTGAAAAAAACAGAAAATGGCTTAAACCGACCAGAGACTGAGCACGGCTCTTATCCGTGCTCAGAATGATGACAGTGCCCCCCATCCCAAGGGGTGGATTCCACTACACCCAATGCAACAACAAAAAGAAAAGACCCACCCCCAAAGAACAAGAAAAAAATAACCCACCCCGGGAGGGAGGAGGGGGAATCAAGACACGGAGGGGCTGAAACAACCCAACCAAACAAAAAAAAAACCACTCATGACCCACACACTGAACAGATTAAACAGCAACTGATACCAGGAAAGCTAAATTGAAAGGGTAAGTAGTTCAGGTGGTCTCCCAGAGTCCCAGGACCACCCGAACCCATGGTGGAATAGGTTGGATGGCCTTCCGGAACGCCAGAGCCCCCAAAACAGGCAGAACAGCCCATCTGGTGGTCTCCCAGCATCCCTGGGACAACGGTCCGCGCACCCCTCCCCCCCTCGGAGGCAGCAGTTGGTCAGGCGGCCTCCCAGAGTTCCAGAGCCACCCAAGCAGACGGGGTAGTCCATCAGGTGGTCTCCCAGCATCCCTGAGCGAGTGGGCCGCAGGGCACAAAGCCCCCCCCCCCCCCCCCGGAGGCGTCAGCCAGACCCAGTGCTTACTACGGAGCTGGGAGATGCAACTCCATTGAGGAGATAAGTGAGAAGCCTGGGCGTAGGGATGGCTGACCAGCGTAGCTGCCTGATGCGAGGACCAGATGAGGGGAGTGACTGCTAGGTGGAGGCCTCAGACAAAGGCAGAGAACCCTCAACAACCCTGGACAGAGACAGGGAGCTCTCAGCGACTTTGGGTGGCGGCAGAGGACCCACGATGACCTTGGGCGACCGCAGAGGACCCACGGCAACCTCGGACAGAAGCAGAGGACCCACGGCGACCTTGGGCAGAGGCAGAGGCCCCACAGTGACCTCGGGCGAAGATGAGGGACCCATGATGATCTCAGACGGAGATGGAGGACACTCTGTAGCCTCCGGTGAAGGTGGCCGATCCTCAGGAACCTCACGCGATGGCTCAGACAAAAAGACAGAGACAAACACCGGATCAGCATCACCGGCAGCGGTGGAGCCAGGCGAGGAGACCTCAGAAGCAGAGGACATCTGCAACTGATTCCCCTCACCACAAGCAAGACAAGGTTTCTCTAGAACTGATAGCATAGAAACAGAACAGAGTACTTGCCTTGGCTCGAGCTCCACCACCATCCAGGACTCCGACGATACAGGCTGGGGCGTCTCCAATCCATTCACCTGGGCATCTATTCCCGACGTGGTCACATCAGATGGGGAGGAAGAGAAAAACACCAGAACATAGTTACTGGCAGTAGTGGAACTCAGCGAGGAGAAATCAGGAGCAGAGGACCTCTGCAGCTGGTTCTCCTCACCATGAGCCAGACAAGATTTCTCTAGATCTACAGGTGTTGAAACAGAACAGAGTACTTGCCTGAGCTCGAGCCCCACCACCGTCCAGGACTCCGGCGAACCAGGCTGAGCCATCTCAAATCCATCCCTCTGAGCATCCACTCCCGACACGGCCATCTTGGACGGGAAGGAAGAGATGGACACCAAACACTATTCCTGGCAGCAGTGGAGCCCGGCGAGGAGAACTCAGGAGCAGAGGACATCTTCAGTTGATTCTCCTTGCCACAACCCAGACAGGATTTCTCTAAGGCTAATAATGGAGTGACTGAACAGAGAACTTGCCCTAACTCGAGCTCCACTGCCATCCAGGACTCCAGTGACTCCGCTATGATGACCCTAGCAGCAGGCATGATGGTGGATGCAGCTGAAGAACTCCCAGGTGGGACAGCCGATGCTGGAGATTGCCTCACCAATGATGCTGGCTTCCGAACCGCTGAAACCAGGGGACACTGTCTTGTCGGCTCAGGTTTCAGTGCACCGGGACTGCTCTTCTCCCGTCCAGGACATGGCTGCGGGGCTGGAACGGAGTCCTCCAGGACCGCAGGCTTCTCCGTCATCCGGTGGCTCCATCCCAGAACCGGCGGACACTCAGGGGAAACGGGAAGAGACACAGGAGTGGCAGGTAAAGATGAAATAGCAGCAGCAGATGGTGAGGACTCAGCCAAATTAGGCTGCTGTCGCTGAGCCTCACCACTGGGAATAAGGCAAGACTTTTCATTTTCATGCACAGAGACAAGAGAACACACTTGCCTTATTTCCCGGGGCGTGATGGTTTCTGCTGCTGCAGGACTGGACGACGTCCATCCGGATGCTGAGGTCATCTGGCAAGATGGCGGTGACACAGCCTTCTGGCAAGCGGGGGCGAGGCACCAAAGTCAGGGGATGCTTCTTCATCGGCTCAGACTTTGGTGCAGATGAAACCCCCGCCCTGTGTGACGGAGCCAAGGAATGCATCACTGATGGCACCGGGTCCCATGACGCCGAAACCAGGGGACTCTTCTTTATCGGCGCAGGCTTCGGGACACAGGGGGTGCTCTCCTCCCATGTAGAATGTGACTACAGAGCTGGATGGGAACCCTCTGGAACTGCAGGCCCCTCCGTCATCCAGCGGGTCCCTCCTAGGACCAGCAGATACTCAGGATGCATAGAAAGGGACATGGAAGGAACAGGTAAGGACGAAATGGCAGCAGCACGCAGTGAGGACTCAGCTTCAGTGGACTGCTGATACTGAGCCTAACCACCTGGAATAAGGCAAGAAAATTCATTTTTATGTGTAGGAGAATGAAAAAGCACTTGCCTTACTTCCCAGGGTGTGATGGCCATTGCTGCTGCTAGACCAGACAATGTTCCCCCAGGAGCTGTGGAGGTCATCTGGTGAGGAGGCGGAGACAGATGGCACTCAGGAGACCGGGGATGCTGATTTGTTGGCGCAGACTCTACTCTGCCTGGTGAAACTCCCTCCAGCTGCTGCACAATCTCTAGAAGAAGCCATGGTTTATAATCTAGAATCAGCTCCTTCTCTGCCTCCAAAACCCGCTGGCACTCCTCCAGCTCCTCCGTGCTGGGACTGTCAGAGGGTGCGAGGACTGCGTACCCAATATGGTAGGCGGTGGGCTGTTGTTCAGGAGGAGACAAGGCCGCAGCTGGATGACAGCGGTGGGCTCAAGGCTTCTGTTCCCAGGCATACTTCTTCACCAGCACAGGTTCGGTAGATGGAGAGCTCACGCAGTTTATATCGAGATTCGGAAACGGAAGCGAGGAGAACCGTGAGTCCCGGATAGCTCCATAGGCTGGGGCAGGCTTCAGTTGCCTGTGCCATGCTATTCAGACTTCTCAGGGCTGCTTCGGGAGTGTGGGAAGCACAAGCATGTGAGATAAAGTCCACAACTAATCCCGCAGCCCCACACTCCACCTCGTCCAGTTCCAACACACTAAAGTCCATACAGGTGGACATTACTGCAAAAAATGGACTTAAAAATACGGGGGAGAAAAGAAAAAACGAGCAAACCCACAGCTGCTGGTGTCTAAGACAAGCCGGGTCATTCTGTCATAAACTTGCCCTTCCAGGCAAGGGCAAACAGAAGACACCAAATGCAAGCTGTGAGTTTTGCACATTTAATTGCACAACACTAACACACGAACTTACAAAAATATTAAACAGAGAAGGAAGCTATGGATTCCCAGCTTGGAGGCTGGACTTACCATACAGGAGACAGGGACTCCGTCTGGGAATGAAAGATAGGTAATGACCCGGCAATGAGTAAACTGAACAACCATTCTTAAGTAGACAGGCAAGAATAATTGTACATCTGGATCAGGTGTGGGTGGCATGAGTAATGAGTGATTAACCTGATTAACAGATGACAGCTGCTAAAGCCCACAAACAGGTCTTGACAGGAGGAAGTAAACAATGATTGTCAAAGTAAAAGCACCAACCGTGAAGAAAGAAAATCAAGAACAAATACATAAAAGGAGAAACTTGAGGAAAGCTAACATAACAAACAATAAGCAAAAGGAGAACTTAAGACTAGGGCAAATAATAAACACAGGGAATTAAATTGGAAAGCAAGATAATACAAAAATACCTAAACAACCACACTAATACAAAACCAACAGAGATGTGAAAAAACAGAAAATGGCTTAAACCGACCAGAGGCTGAGCACGGCTCTTATCCGTGCTCAGAATCATGACAGTGTGTTCTGGACCAGACCATCATCACCATACAGTAAAATGCAAAAGCCAGGGTCTGTCATGGTATGGGGTTGCATTAGTCATTTATACTTCTGTGATGTTTGTGGTGGTGCCTCTAATGGGAGTGGGACCTCCAATTCTAGGTTGTGATAAACATTGTAGATAGAAACATAATTTCATTCTACTGTGCATACAGTAGTTTGCTCTGTATGGTTTGAATGACATTTTTTAAATGGCTTGATGCCTTCAAGATGACATCTTTTCTAGGGATATCTCTGCATTTTTGAGCAAGACAATAAAAAGACACATTCTGTACACATTACAAAGGTAGGGTTGTGGAAGAAGATGGTAAGAATACTGAACTAGCCAGCCTGGAGTCCTTACCTGTCCCCACCAGAAAATTTGTGGAAGATTTTAAAATGTAAAATCAAGTTTTTCTACATAGGTAGAAATACTTCAGTTTACCCCACATAATTAATACTTGCCAGTCTAATAACAAATGGCAAAAATATAATTTGTCACTTACTATTGTTTTTATGTGTCTATGTTCAATCAGTTCTTCAATGGGCAAGCTGCTTGCTCTTATTTTGACAGTTCACTCACAAAATGAGAATGATTTACATTCCTGTACAGTGCAGGCTGCACAGAAAAGATGCTATAGTAGTGATTTATCTTCATCTGGCTCCCCCGTTTTACATGCTTGTAGACAGACCTGAGTTGGTTATGACTGTCGGGCCATTTCTCTACTCCTGGCATTCGAGAACAGAAATAAGTGAGACATTCTCTGTGAGAAGCAGTTTGGGGTGTTGGATTGGCGGACACATTGGACACTCCAACCACTGTCCATTGGCAATATCATAAAGCATTTCTAACATTAAACACTTGAAAGCATGAATGTGTTAAAGGAATTGTCTGAAAAAAAAGTCTGATTTTCTCCTCCAGTTTTAAAAATACACACGTGCCATGATGGTTATTTTCTGGTTGGGTGGGGGACCCCTCATGGATTGTCACCCTTGGGGTGTGTGCATGCCCTAGTGATCCCAGGAGCTATGTTGTCCGGGACAATGTGCCTCTGATAGGGTCACCCAAGACAAACTGGTCCTGGGTGAAGGGCCAGACTAAGAATGAGCCAACAGACTCTCATGATAAATGGTGCCTATACACCAAATGATGGTTCAGAGTACTCACCCTTTTTGGAGTCTCTGACTGAGGTGCTGGAGAGTGCTCCTCTTGGAGACGCCATTGTCCTACTGGGGGACTTCAATGCGCACATGAGCAACAACAGTGAAACCTGGAGGGGGGTGATTGGGAGGAATGGTCTGCCTGATCTGAACCCGAGTGGTGTTCAGTTATTGGACTTCTGTGCTAACCACAGTTTGTTTATAACAAACACCATGTTCAAGCATAAGGGTGTCCATATGTGCACCTGGCACCAGGACACCCTAGGTCGCAGGTTGATGATCGATTTTGTTATCGTGTCATCAGACCTGCGACCATATGTCTTGGACACTTGGGTAAAGAGAGGTGCAGTGTCATGTTCAGGGTCATCATCCTGAGCATGACTTGTGGCTGTTAGGTTTTATTATTGTTTATTAAGTTCAGCTGGCGGTTTGAGCTTGGCTCTCGGCCAGTCCCACAGCCATGTCCCCTTTGAAGGTGGGGGCGGGACTGAGTCGGCCAATCCCTGTACACCGGGGAATACACCAGGGGTGTCCACTCTCGGGTCAGCTGTACAGCTTGGCTATTGAGCCTTTGCTGTGCAGGTTGCGCACTCGGCTGGGTGGTCTGGTTCTGCCGGGGCCATCAAGCTGTGGCCGCCCGATTGTCTTGTCTGCTTGTGCGGATGACGTCGACGTTTTCATCACCTCCAACGGGGATGTGCAGCGTCTGGTGGACACTTTGACAGTTTATGAAAGGGCATCTTCTGCACGGGTTAGTTGGGCCAAGAGTGAGGGTCTATTGGTGGGTCACTGGTCGCGTCAAGCCGTCCCTCGCCTGCCTGGCGGCCTTCAGTGGGGGACGGCCGGTCTCAAAGTGCTGGGGGGTTTTCTGGGTACGGAGGCTTTTGAACGAAAGAACTGGGAGGGTGTTAAGGACAAGGAGTGTGCTCGCATTTCTAAATGGAAATGGTTGCTACCACAGCTGTCATATAGGGGCAGGGTTCTGGTCGTGAATAATCTGGTTGCCTCGGCTCTCTGGCATAGGCTGGTGGCTTTGACACCGCCAAGGAGCCTCGTGGAGGAGATTCAGAAGACAATCGTGGACTTCTTTTGGTCTGGTCGCCACTGGGTCCGCGCGCCAGTTCTCTACCTGCCTGTGGCCGAGGGGGGACAGGGCCTGGTGGACATACATTCCAAGATCGCCAGCTTCAGGCTTCGAACTGCACAACGACTCCTTTACGGATGCGGACCCTGCTGGATGGACACTGCTAAGCTGCTTTTGAGGAGAGTTGGTCGCTTGGGCTATGATAAGCAGCTCTTCCTCGTGACATCTGGGGAGGTGGACCTTACTGGACTATCTGCTTTTTACACGTCCATTTTGCATGCATGGCGAGTCTTCAACGTGGCCCGCTTCCGTGACGAGGCGCCGGGCATGTGGCTGTTCGAAGAACTACTGTTTTTCAATCGATTCATCGCAGCAGAGGTGCTGCGGTCTGCCAGTCTGCGGAGTTGTTTGCGGGAGGCACGCTGTACCAAGCTGGGTCATCTTATGAGGATGTCGACCACATCGATGGATACACTGAGGCGGAGTGCAAAAATTACATCTGTCAGACTGCTGCAAAGGGTGGTGGAGGACGTGTGCGCCGCCCTGCCGCAGCCGCTTCGAGCGTTTGCGACGAACCGCACTCTTTCCAATCAATGGGATGACGACACTGCGTCCACCTTTCCTGCAATTTCCATTACTCCGGATGTGGGGGAGTGGCAGGGAGGAGAGGATCACCTACTGACCTTCAGGATTCCTCGCCTGGGCAAGTTCCAGTTTGTCGGGACAAGGGCGGTGTATCACATCTGTGTGAAGGTTCTGAATCTGCGCTCTCTGAAGGATGTCACGGAGTCGAGGTGGGCGGGTTGTTTGGGGCCAGGGGTCTCCCCAAAAGGCAGCTGGCGGTGCATGTACAAGCAACCTATTGAGAAACGCACAGCAGATCTCCAGTGGAGGATTGTGCATGGGGCAATAGCCACAAATAAATACAGGGCACACCTTGATCCGACTGTGGAGGGGGAATGTTTGTTTTGTTCCCAAGTTGAGACCCTCGACCATTTGTTTGCCCACTGTTTTCGTTTATCTGGACTTTTTGACATTTTGCATGAGTGGTTTCGGGCTTTGGGTGAACAATTCTCTTTTGGTCTGTTCATTTACGGTCCGAAGTACAAAGTGGCAAGGAAGGCTGCCCACACTTTGATGAACTTCCTATCTGGGACTGCTAAGCTTGCCATCTGGCTGACGAGGAAAAATCGGGCATGCAATGCTGGCAATGTGGATCCTGTGTCCGCTTTCAAGGTCTTGTTGACAGTCAGACTCCGGGTAGAGTTCTCTTACTATCAAATGGTAGACAATCTGGAGGCGTTCATCAATAGATGGCCTGTAGGGAATGTTTTGTGTTCAGTGGGTCAGGGGGGTGAGTTATGTTTGCACTTTTGAGATGTGACACACTTGGACAACAACTGATATTGGTCTTTCTGCAATTTTGAAATGTGCAATAAAGCCTTTTTTTAAAAGTCAAAAGTCTCTCTCTCTCTCTCTCTCTCTCTCTCTCTCTCTCACACACACACACACACACACACACACACACACACACACATACAGTTCAATCAGCCATGCAAGGACGAGGGGCTTGTGGACGAGGGGGACGACTCGCCTATCACAGGGGCTGAGGTCGCCAAGATGGTTAAAAATCTCTTCGGGGGTCAGGCCCTGGGGGTGGATGAGATTAGCCCTTAGTACCTTAGACAGCCCTAGATATTGTAGGGCTGTCATGGTTGACACGCCTCCGCAACATTGCGTGGAGGTTGGGGAAAGTGCCTTTGGCATGGCAAACCGGGATGGCGGTTCCTCTCTTCAAAAAAGGGGACCGGAGGGTGTGCTCCAACTTTAGAGGGATCACACTCCTCAGCCTCCCTGGGAAGGTCTATGCCAAGGTACTGGAGAGGAGAGTCTGGCCGTTGGTCAAACCTCGGATTCAGGACGAGCAGTGTGGTTTTCGTCCTGGCCATGGCACATTGGACCAGCTTTTTACCCTCTCGAGAATCCTCGAGGGTTCGTGGGAGTTTGCCCAGCAAGTTTACATGTGTTTTGTGGACTTGGAGAAGGCATTCAACTGTGTCCCTCATGGTTTTTTGTGGGGAGTGCTTCAGGAGTATGAGGTATCAGGCTTGTTGTTATGAGCTATTTGGTCTCTGTATGACCATTGTGAGAGTTTGGTTTGTATTACCAACACTCGGTCGGACTCATTCCCAGTGAGAGTTGGACTCCGCCAGGGCTGCCCTTTGTCACCGATCATGTTCATAATTTTTATGGACAGAATTTCTAGGCACAGCCAGGGAACGGAGGGTGTCATGCTTGGTGACCACAGGATCTCATCTCTGTTGTTTGCAGATGATGTTGTCCTGCTGGCTTCATCCAGCAATGACCTACAGGTCTTGCTGGGATGGTTTGCCGCTGAGTGTAAAGTGGCTGGGATGAGAATCAGTACCTCCAAGTCCATGGTCCTCAGCCGGAAAAAGGTGGATTGTCCTCTCCGGTTTGGGGACAAGCTCCTGCCCCAAGTGAAGGAGTTTAAGTATCTTGGGGTCTTATTCACAAGTGAGGGGAGAATGGAGCGGGAGATTGACTGATGGATCAGAGCAGCATCTACAGTGATGCGGACGTTGTACCGGTCTGTTGTGGTTAAGAGGGAGCTAAGTTCTAAGGCAGAGCTGTTGATTTACCAGTCAGTTTACGTTCCTACCCTCACCTATGGTCATGGCCTTTGGGTAATGACCAAAAGAACGAGATCACGGATACAAGCGGCTGAAATGAGGTTTCTTCGTAGAATTGCTGGACTCACCCTCAGAGATAGGGTGAGGAGCTCAGTCATCTGGGAGAGGCTCAGAGTAGAACCGCTGCTCCTCCACATTGAAAGGAGCCAGTTGAGGTGGTTTGGGCATCTGATCAGGATGCCTCCCACTTGAGGTGTTCCGGGCATGTCCCATTGGGAGGAGACCCCGGGGCAGACCTAGGACTCGCTGGAGAGACTATGTCTCCCAGCTGGTCTGGGAACACCTTGGTATCCTCTCTGAAGAGCTGGAGCAGGTAGCGGGGGAGAGGGAAGTCTGGGCTTCTCTGCTTGAACTGCTGCCTCAGCGACCCGGACCTCCGGAACAGCGGTAGAAGATGGATGGATGGATGGGTGGGGGAATGAGCAGCAGCAAAAGCAAAAATGCTGCTGTGAAAAGAGACAGAGAAGTCAAGCTCTGAGCAGAATTAAATACTGTCAGTGTACATTAATGTGACAAATTATACTCGATAGGCATGATAGAGACATTTTATGTACAGTATTGTGAAAAAGTGTTTGTCCCCTTCTTGATTTCTCATTTTTTTTGTGTTTCCATCCATCCATCCATCCATCTTCTACCGCTTTTCCGGAGGTCCGGGTCGCGGAGGCAGCAGTTCAAGCAGAGAAGCCCAGACTTCCGTCTCCCCAGCCACCTGCTCCAGCTCTTCAGAGGGGATACCAAGGCGTTCCCAGACCAGCTGGGAGACATAGTCTCTCCACCGAGTCCTGGGTCTGCCCCGGGGTCTCCTCCCAGTGGGACGTGCCCGAAACACCTCAAGTGGGAGGCGTCCAGGAGGCATCCTAATCAGATGCCCAAACCACCTCAACTGACTCCTTTCAATGTGGAGGAGCAGCGGTTCTACTCTGAGCCTCTCCTGGATGACTGAGCTCCTCACCCTATCTCTGAGGGTGAGTCCAGCAATCCTGCGGAGAAAGCTCATTTCAGCTGCTTGTATCCATGATCTCGTTCTTTCGGTCATTACCCAAAGCTCGTGACCATAGGTGAGAGTAGGAACGTAGATTGACTGGTAAATCGACAGCTTTGCCTTAGAACTAAGCTCCCTCTTCACCACAACAGACCGGTACAACATCCGCATCACTGGAGATGCTGCTCCAATCCATCTGTCGATCTCTCGCTCCATTTTCCCCTCACTCGTGAACAAGACCCCAAGATACTTAAACTCCTCCACTTGGGGCAGGAGCCTGTCCCCAACCCGGAGAGGACAATCCACCTTTTTCCGGCTGAGGACCATGGATCGGACTTGGAGGTGCTGATTCTCATCCCAGCCGCTTCACACTCAGCGGCAAACCGTCCCAGCAAGAGCTGTAGGTCATTGCTGGATGAAGCCAACAGGACAACATCATCTGCAAACAACAGAGATGAGATCCTGTGGTCACCAAGCATGACACCCTCCATTCCCTGGCTGCGCCTAGAAATCCTGTCCATAAAAATTAGGAACAGGATCGGTGACAAAGGGCAGCCCTGGCGGAGTCCAACTCTCACTGGGAATGACTCCGATCGAGTGTTGGCAATACGAACCAAACTCTCACAACGGTTGTACAGAGACCGAATAGCTCATAACAACAAGCCCCATACCCCATACTCCCGAAGCATCCCCCACAAAAATCCACGAGGGACGCGGTCAAATGCCTTCTCCAAGTCCACAAAACACATGTAAACTGGTTGGGCAAACTCCCACGAACCCTCAAGAATTCTCGAGAGGGTAAAGAGCTGGTCCAATGTGCCACGGCCAGGACGAAAACCACATTGCTCCTCCTGAATCCGAGGTTCAACCAACGGCCGGACTCTCCTCTCCAGTACCTTGGCATAGACCTTCCCAGGGAGGCTGAGGAGTGTGATCCCTCTAAAGTTGGAGCACACCCTCCGGTCCCCTTTTTTGAAGAGAGGAACCACCACCCCGGTTTGCCATGCCAAAGGCACTTCCCCCGACCTCCACACAATGTTGCAGAGGCGTGTCAACCATGACAACCCTACAACATCCAGGGCCTTGAGGTACTCAGGGCGAATCTCGTCCACCCCCGGGGCCCAGCCACCAAGGAGATTTTTAACCGCCTTGGCGACCTCAGCCCCTGTGATAGGCGAGTCATCCCCTCGTCCCCAAACCCTGCTTCCTCTGTGGAAGGCGTATCAGTGGGATTGAGGAGATCCTCGAAGTATTCCTTCCACCGCCCAACGATATCCCCAGTCGAAGTCAACAGTGTCCCATCCGCACCATACACAGTGTGGACGAGGAGCTGCTTTCCCCTCCTGAGCCGCCGGACAGTTTGCCAGAATCTCTTTGAGGACGACCGAAAGTCTTGTTCCATGGCCTCACCGAACTCCTCCCATACCCGGGTTTTTGCTTCAGCAACCACCCGAGCTGCACTCCGCTTGGCCTGCCGGTACACCTCAGCTGCTTCGGGAGTCCCACAAGCCAACCAAGCTTGATAGGACTCCTTCTTCAGCTTAATGGCCCCCCTCACCACTGGTGTCCACCACTTGGTTCAGGGGTTGCCACCACGAGATGCACCGACAACCTTGCGGCCGCAGCTCTGGGCTGCCACTTCAACAACAGAGGTGGAGAACATGGCCCATTCAGACTCCATGTCTCCAGACTCCCTCGGAATGTGGTTGAAGTTCTTCCGGAGGTGGGAGTTGAAGACCTCCCGGACAGGGGCCTCAGCCAGACGCTCCCAGCACACCCTCACTATACGTTTGGGTCTACCAGGTCTGAATGGCTTCCTCCCCTGCCATCGGCTCCAACTCACCACCAGGTGGTGATCAGTTGACAGCTCTGCACCTCTCTTTACTCGAGTGTCCAAGACATACGGTCACAGGTCTGATGATACAATAACGAAATCGATCATCGACCTGCGACCTAGGGTGTCCTGGTGCCAGGTGCACATATGGACACCCTTATGCTTGAACATGGTGTTCGTTATGGACAGACTGTGGTTAGCACAGAAGTCCAATAATTGAACACCACTCGGGTTCAGAGCGGGCAGGCCGTTCCTCCCAATCACCCCCCTCCAGGTTTCACTGTCGTTGCCCACATGCGCATTGAAGTCCCCCAGTAGGACAATGGAGTCTCCAAGAGGAGCACCCTCCAGCAACCCAGTCACAGACTCCAAAAAGGGTGGGTACTCTGAAACATCATTTGGTGCATAGGCACAAATGATGGTCAGGACCCATTTCCCAACCCGAAGGCGCAGGGAAGCAACCCTTTCGTCCACTGGGGAAAACTCCAATATAGAGGCAGCAAGGTGGGGCGATACAAGAATACCCACCCCTGCTCGTCGCCTCTCGCCCGGGGCAACTCCAGAAAAGGCCAAGCTCCAGCCCCTCTCCAGGAGACTGGTTCCGGAACTGGAGCTGTGTGTTGAAGTGAGGCCGACTATATCTAGCCGGTATCTCTCAACCTCGTACACCAACTCAGGCTCCTTCCCCACCAGAGAGGTGACATTCCATGTACCAAAAGCCAGTTTAGAAAGCTTGGGATCAGTCCGCCAAGGTCTCCGCCTTTGACCGCCACCTAATCCACATAGCACCGGACCCCCATGATCCCTCCTGCAGGTGGTGAGCCCACTGGAGGGTGGACCCATGTAACTCCTTCGGGCTGAGCCCGGCCGGGTCCCATGGGTGGAAACCCGGCCACCAGACGCTAGCCTTCGAGCCCCTCCCCCAGGCCTGGCTCCAGGGTGGGGCCCCGGTAACCCCATACCGGGCGGGGTACACTGAATCCTTGATATATAATTTATCATGAGAGTCTGTTGGATCGTTCTTAGTCTGGCCCTCCACCCAGGACCAGTTTGTCTTGGGAGACCCTATCAGAAGCAATTTGCCCCGGACAACATAGCTCCTGGGATCACTGGGGCACGCAAACCCCCCCACCATGATAAGGTGACGATCCATGAGGGTTTTTTTTTGTGTTTGTCACACTTAAATGTTTCAGATCATCAAACAAATTTAAATATTAGACAAAGACAACACAAGTAAACACAAAATGCAGTTTTTCAATGAAGGTGTTTATTATTAAAGATAAAAAAAAAATCCAAACCTACATGGCCCTGTGTGAAAAAGTGATTCCCCCCCCCCGTTAAAATGGTAAATGGCATTCACTTATATAATGCTTTTTCTCATCTCTAGATGACCAAAGCACTTTACAGATCCTGCTATCCACCCATTCACACACTGATGGCAGCAGAGCTGCCATGCACCGGCGCTGGCCTGACCCACCAGGAGCAACTAGGGGTTCAGTGTCTTGCTCAAGGACACTTAGACATGCAGACTGCAGACAGAGTGGGAATCGAACCCCTGACCCTCTGATCAGTAGTCGGCCACACTACACCTGCACTACAGCCGCCCCCAGAAAAATGAATGAATGAATGAATGAATGAATGAATTTATTTCGGATAGTACATTACAGGTTAAAAGAAACTGTATAATATAACAACAAGGTCAAATTAGACAAAGACTCCTTCTACTATACAATTCCACGTGAGTTATCCGAAATGGGTGATGGCTGAAGCCGCAGCTTATATTGCCCACCCATATTCCATCCAAGAATTCAAAGGAGAAAAAAGAGAAAACAAGACAAGAACGATTACAGTTTAAAACAAGGCTAAGACAAAATATGACTGAGAGAAAAAGAAAACTGAGCTAGTCTAAGTTAAGCGGTTACTATTCAAAAACAAATCTAAGACATAGTGTCAGAGAAAAAAGAAAAACTAAGCTATAACACAACACAGGCTGGAAATGTCAATCCTTATGTGAGTTTACATGTCGTCTTGTAAATATGTTTGGAGTATTTCTTCCTTTAGTTTTTGTTTAAATTGTCCAAGCTTTGTATATGATTTTAATTCAGGTCCAAAATCGTTCCATAATCTGACACCTTGCACTGAAATACAGTGTTGCTTGGTAGTTGTTCTCACTGTAGGCTTTTGAAATATACATGTCAAAATATAAATTAACTGTGGTTTATCAAATCATTGAAAAAGCTGAGTTCAATTTCTCTAGCTACACCCAGGCCTGATTACTTCCACACCTGTTCTCAATCAAAAAAATTACTTAAATAGGACCTGCCTGACTAAAAAGTGAGGTAGACCAAAAGGTCCTCAAAAGCTAGACATCATGCTATGATCCAAAGAAATTCAGTAACAAATGATAAACAAAGTAATTGAGATCTATCAGTCTGGAACAGGTTATAAAGCCATTTCTAAAGCTTTGGGACTCCAGCGAACCACAGTGAGAGCTATTATCCACAAATAGTGAAAACATGGAACAGTGATGAACCTTCCCTGTTGTGGCCGGTCGACCAAAGTTACCCCAAGATATCTTGGGTTCATGCTGTCTGCAATTAAATACAAGCCAAAGTAATTGTTAATTCACTGTTTTTAAATTTGCATTTTCCATAAACAAATTATTTGTTGGAGATGGAATTAAGGGGCTGAGAAAACCAATGGCCAAACAAATGTTGTTGTTTTTGCCCCCATCATGTTGTGATTTTATAGTGACCACGGAAGGATTTTTTTCTGCTTTTCTGCTGGATTTCAAAACTTCCCTAGTATGGGTTCTTGTTGTTTCTGTTGCATCATACAATGCCCTTATGATTCATATTTCTCCTTGCTCTCAATATAACGCAATATTAGTTTTTCAACTATTTCTAGATCCAAAAAAATGTCATAATTCTTTCAGTCTGGGGTTGTGTTCTTTGTTTTGGAGAATTTCATTAATATATTCTAAAGCTACTTCACAGCTGAAAAACATGGCTAACTAAAGGTATCTGATTACAAACTCCCCCATCAGCTCATTAACACATGATAGTGACACATATTTTTTTTTTTTTTACTTATTCACAGCGCTGTATTTATTAAGCAATTTCAGTTACAGATTGCACAGACTCACAGCTTTAATCATCGATCATATTAAATGGCCCTAGTGCAGATTGTAGGTTGGAACTGAGTCATATTGCAGGACTTTTTTTTTTTATTTAAGTTTTTGTAAAGGGTATACATGTCATTACAACATTGCATTGTTTACTTTTTCATCACATTCCCTTTTTTTTGTTTTTTGACAACATTGGAAAAATAATTCTTACAACACCCTTTTTTTAAGTAAAAGAAAAAGAGAAATTAAAAAAAGAACAAAAAACAAACAAAAAAACAAAACAAGAAAAAAAGGAAAAAAAACAAAAGAGCAAAAAAAATAAATAAAAGAGTATCTGAGTAGCATTGGAACAAAGAGAGGTGCCATTATTGAAATGGTATTTGTCAGAGATTAGATCTAATGGAAGACACATATGCGTTCCAGGGTTGCCAAAAGTTCAAGAACCCATCCATGTCCTGTCTCAGTGCGAATGTCAACTTTTCCATTGAATAAATGTCCTGAATCACGTTAATCCAATCTTCAGGTGTGGGACAGTCCTTCAACATCCATTTTTTTGTTAGAGCTTTTTTACTTGCCAATATTAAAACAGTGAATAAATATTTTTCTCCTCGTCTTTCCAGTGATTCTGGTAGTAAACCCAAATACAAAGTTACAAAAGAAAAGGGAACTGTTATTTTGAATATTTTCCCCAATATTGTCTGTACATTGGTCCAATATTGGTGGATAACTGGGCATGACCAAAACGCATGAAAATGATTTGCAGTCTGTTCACCACACAAGCGCCAACAATTCAACCTTTTACGAGTAAATTTGTTTTGTGCAGTTGTCCTGAAAAATCTTACCAAATTTTTCCATCCAAATTCTCTCCACTGCAGGGATGAGGTACTTTTCCATCCATCCATCCATCCATCTTCTACCGCTTAATCCTTTCGGGTCGCGGGGGGGCTGGAGCCTATCCAGTTTATTTCTCTTATCTTATCATGTTTAATGTTGCAGCATTGTACCGAGACAAATTCCTAGTTTGTGTACTACATGAACAATGGCAATAAACCTGATTCTGATTCTGATTCTGATTCTATCCCAGCATCTTTGGGCGAGAGGCAGGGTACACCCTGGACAGATCGCCAGTCCATCGCACGGCCAACACAGAGAGACAGACAACCATTCACTCTCGCATCCATACCTAAGGACAATTTAGAATCCCCAGTTTTGATGCCAATTAACCTAACTTGCATGTTTTGGGCATGTGGGAGGAAACCGGAGTGCCCGGAGTAAACCCACGCAGACACGGGGAGAACATGCAAACTCCACACAGAAGGGTCACCGATGATCTGGGGGTGGGATCGAACCCATTGTTGTTTATTTAGCTTTTCCCATATTTCCAGTTGTAAAGTGAAATTCCCCTCTTTTTCCCATCTCTCTTTTATATATGATGCGTTGTCTCCTTTTAAGTCTTGAAGACCTTGGTATATTTTAGAGATGTATCTGATCCCTGGGATCCCTTTATATGCCATTAAGAAGACCTTCAGAACACCTGACTGGGCCCTTTCCAAATCTTCCTTTTTAAGTATTTTGTTTATGTGGTGTCTAAGCTGAAAGAACCTGTAAAGGTCTTGATTTATTAGACCTTGTTTTTTCAAATCTTCAAAACTTCTTAAAGTTTGCCCTTTAAAAAAATCGTAATATTTTATCAGTCCGTTCTCTTTCCACTTTTTAAATCTAGTGTCTATTTTATTAGGAGTAAAGTCTTGATCATAGGCAATCCATTGCAGTAATCGATAGGGTTCTTTTGTTTGATTCTCTCTGACTATCTTAAACCAAATTTTTAGCGGGGTCTCTATCCATGGGTTAGTGTTATTCAAAAGTTTAGGTAAGGCATTGTTCCCTATTCTCGCCTGTAGGGGAATGTCACTTGTTATTTGGCATTCCATCTCCTTCCTTTGTGCAGTGTAGACTGGGTTACATATCTCTACTAAAGTTTTAGTTTGTGCGGCTTTAAAATAGTCCCTGATATTTGGCAGCGCGAGCCCACCTTTGTCTTTGTTTAGCTGTAGGGTTCTATATCTGATTCTAGGTCTCTTGCCCTGCCACATGAATCTTGAGATCCTTCTGTCCAGTTCTTTACCGGTATTGTTTGGAAAAGGTATAGAAGACGTGGAAGTATATTCATTTTGACTGCTTCAATTCTTTGTGCAGTACCTAAGAATGGTATCATATTCCATCTTGCTAGATCAGATTTTATTTTTGCCATCAGTGGGTCATAGTTTAGTGCAGGGGTGGGCAATCATGTGCCATGGAGGGCCATTCCACTACAGGTTTACTATTCCACCCAGTCTCTTCAGCAGGTGTTTTCACTGATTAGCAATCCTTGAAGCTGATCTGAGCAAACACCTGCTGAAGAGACTGGGTAGAACAGAAAACCTGCAGTGGAATGGCCCTCGCTGCCCACCCCTGGTTTAGTGTTATAATTTTGTTGAGTTGTTTCGGGATATTGACCCCCAGATATTTCATAGATTCCATCTCCCAGTTAGTTTTGAGTTTGCTTAGTAAATATTGATTTGGGTCATAGTTGAATGTTAAAATTTGGGTTTTATGCATGTTTAATTCGTACCCCGATAACTCTCCATACTCTGAAAAAACTGAGATTAGTTCTGGAAAAGAGGTGTCCGGCTGCCCCAGGTATATTAAAATGTCATCAGCAAAGAGTGCTATTTTATGTTCCTTCTGACCAAGTGTAATACCTTGAATTTTTTGATTCTGTCTTATCCATTGGCTCAGAGGTTCTATGAAGATTGCAAAGAGCAGTAGAGACAAGGGGCAGCCCTGACGACATCCTCTTTCCAGTTCAAAAGATGATGATAATTTACCGTTAATCCTTATTTTAGCTGTTGGTTTTTTATATAATGCCTGGATGGTTCTAATGAAGTTGTTATGAAAATTGAAACTGGATAAGATTCTATATAGGAAAGGCCAGTCAACCGAATCAAATGCTTTTTCAGCATCTAATCCCAATATGGCTGCATTTAAATTATATTTTTTTATATGATGAATTATGTGTAAAGTGCGTCTAATGTTATCTTGTGTCTGTCTTTGTCTTATAAAACCTGTTTGGTCTAAATGAATTTAGTCTGTCAGTATATTTTCTAACCTTTTGGCAAGGATAGTGGTAAAAAGCTTATAGTCCTGATTTAACACACTGATTGGTCTGTAGTTGGAGCAGTCTAGTTTATCCTTTTCAGGTTTAGGTATGACTGTAATGACCCCTTCTCTCCAGGAGGGGGGAATTTCCCCTGTGGTGACACATATTTTAACTGAATTGTAAAAGGTTTAATGCACAAAAACATGAAAATGTCTTTCATCTCTTCTTTTTCATTCCCTGTCTTTTCATCCCTCTTTCTCCCTCTTTCTGTCTTCATCCAGTTGTGAACCAGGAAGGACAGCCGCTGATCGAGGGGAAGCTAAAAGAGAAGCAGGTCCGCTGGAAGTTCATCAAGCGCTGGAAAACCCGTTACTTCACATTGGCAGGAAATCAGCTGCTCTTCCGCAGAGGCAAATCCGTACGTAAACCTCAAATGATCATCCTCACTTAAAAATAGAATCAAGCATACAAACTCTCAAGTACTGCACATCACTTCTCACTGAGAAAGTTCCCATTGTCACGAGCTGAGCTCTGGAAATTCTGCCAGGCTCAGTCTCGTGGCTTTTTCCTTGTATTTATATATATTTGTTGTATTTTTGAGTTTTAGTACTGCTTTCTATTTTTCTGTTTAGGCTTTAGTTTTGTTAAGCTTATGTTTCATTTCAATTTGTAATTATTTATTAGTCTGTTTTTGATGATGTTTAGTCCCTATATTTGTCCTTTGGTGTTCTTTCTCTGGGTTGACAGCTGTTAGGCGGCGTTTCCGGTTTGGTGTTCTGTGTGGGCGTCGCCCTGTCAGCTGTCATGTCCAGCCACTCCTCCCTCATCTCTTCCAGCGGATCCCAATCTTCATTCATTGTTACCTTTTTGCCCACTCATGTGAACCCACACCTGTCACCACTTATGTATATGGTTTTGACCCTACTTAAGGGAAGTTATTTTATTCCCATTTGCTGCTGCCTTGACTCATCAAGTGTACCTACTAGCCTCTCTTCGTCTCCACCAGAGCCTATTTCTGCTCTGGCGTGCTATTCTTGTAAGTTTTCTCCCGTGTTGTTATTTTGAGCACCTTGTTGAACTTTATGTTTGTTGTTTGTTTTTCAATAAATTGCCCAAACTCACAGTTCAGCATGTGGGTCTCACCTCTCTGTCCTGAAGGAGATTTATGAGAGAAGGCAGTGGCCAGTAGAGACCCAGCTGCTGTGAATTTGCGGATTCTTTGTTTTTCTTTTTTTAACTCAACTATTTTTTGGAGCTCGTCATAGCCCTGGTGCACCGGCCTCCATCAGTTAAAGGGAGATCAGCAGCGGGGTCCCCGAGCCTGGAGGAGGAGTGGGCTGCTGACTTTTTCCAAAGTTTTGTGGATGAAGCGCTCGCCGTCCGTGGACCAAAAGAAACCTGGAAGAGCGTGAATGGAGCGGTCATGATCCTGGAGGCACACCCCAGCCTGGGGAAATACCCTCAATATGCAGAACTGTTGTCCATGGTCTCCTCGCTTCAGTGGTCGTTTCCTGGGTTGACGATGGGGCCGCCTCCAGCGGGACCAAAGCCAACACGGAGACGCTCTCCATGGCAGACGTCCTTCCCCTCTCCCAGTTTACCAGCTCTGGCTCTGGCATCTGCGTTGCCAGCTCCACGATGCCGTCATCTGGACCGCCGGAAGAACGCCTCCACCTCCTCCTCAGCAGCCCCTACTTCACCGAGGCAGAAAACTCCCGCAGTGATTTCCTTTGAATTTTCTTCTCCGGCTATGCCGTTAGCCAACCTCACCACTGCTGCTCTTTCTCCAGCTGCTGAGGGACTGGTCGCCTCCTTCTCGGCTCCACCCACCACCATGTCTGCAGGGGTAGCTCCTCTACGATTCTCTGAGGGGCCCACGACAGCTACAGCCACAGAGAGGGCAGATTTCACACCAGCTGCAGCAGAAAACATCACGCTCTGGGAACACAGGCGAGTGTTTTTTTCATTCTCAATCTTTCAAACACAAATTATCTTGTCTGATTCCCGGTGGTGAGGCTCAAACCGTGCAGTCTTCTGGTCCTCACCGTATGCTGCAACTACACACCTTTTACCTGCTCTTGCCGTGTCTCCTCCCATTTTTCCCAAGTGCCTGCCAGTCCCAGGGTTGAGTTACCGGGTGATGGAGGAGCCTGCGGGTCCAGAGGACCAAGTCTCAGCCCCACAGCCGTGGACCGGACAGAGGGAGAGCGCTGCCTCTGACCTGAAGCCTGCGCCGACAAAAGAGCGTCCCCTGACTTCAGCGACTCAGGATCCAGCGCCAGCAGGGAAACCACCTCCAGAATCCATGCCGGATGAACCACCTGTGTGTGTTACCTCACTGGAGGATACCAGGACTGCAGCAACCACCATGCCTGCTGCAGGAGCCGCCGCAGCAGAGTTGGAGCTGGACCTCCGAAAGACCACACCCGAAACATCGTCTCCTGGATCGATGGAGTCCTGGACGGCAGTAGAGCTCAAGCTCAGGCAAGTGCTCTTCTTTGTTTTTCTTGTATCTGTTTTGGAGAAATCTTGTCTGGCTCTTGGTGAGGAGAGCCAGGTGCAGCCATCAGCTGCGCCTGAGCTCACCTCGCCAGACTCCATCGCTGCTGGTGACCCTGACCCTGTCTCTCTACCTGTTTTGTCTGAGTGTTCTTCCAGGGTCACCGAGGATATTCCACCCTTGCTAAATGTCTCCATGGGTTCAGGCTTGCCCCCCGAGATCACCGTGGGTCCAGCTCCCCACCGCTGAGGTCATTGCGGGTGCTTTGTCCCAGCCCGGGACTTCCATGGGTGCAGCTCCTCTTCAGTCTGGGTCTCCGTGGGTGGTGTGTCCCAGTCGAGGACTGTCGTGGGTGCTGCGTCCCAGCCTAAATCCAACTTGGGTGTTGCAATCCAGTGTGGGCCTGCTATGGGCGTTACGTCCCAGCCCAGGGGCCACCGTGGGTGCAACTGTGGCCCAGTCCAGGTCCACCGAGGGTTCAGCCTTGGCCCAGTCTGGGTCCACCGCGGGTGCAACGTTCCTCCAGCCCAGAGCCACCGCGGGTGCAGCGTTGCTTCAGGCTGGAGCCACCGCAGGTGCAACGTTACTCCAGTCCGGAGCAACTGCAGGTGCTGCATTGCTTCAGTCCAGAGCGTCCACGGGTGTAACATTATCCCCATCCGGGACCACCGTGGGTGCAACCTCACCCCAGTCCGGGGCCACCGTGGGTGCTACGATGTTCCAGACCGGGACTGCCGAGGGTGCTGCTGGCCTGTCTGAGAGTGTCGTGGTCTCCCCTCCTGCGCCAGACACTGCCGTGGTTGCCCCGATTCTTCCGTCCTGCCCACCATCGTTTCTTCCTGTTGGGCAGCCACCTCCTGGACCGCCTGGCTGTTCAGGTGGCTAAAGAACTCTGGTCAACCGCCTGATGGACTGGGCCGCTGGGTTGGGTGGCCCATTTTCTCTGGCAGGCCACCTGACTCATTCCATCTCGCCGTCCACCAGGCCTGGGACTTTGGTCACCCACCTGAACTTTCCAGCTCTTTGGTCCGGGGGGCCTGAGCCTCTGATTTTGACTGGTGTGGGTCCTGAGTGGGGTTTTGTTTTTTTTTCCTTCCTAGCCTGGGCAGGCTCTTTCTTTTTCTTTTGGTGTTATCCTGGGGTGTCTGGGGTCCACCCCTTGAGAGGGAGGCTCTGTCACGAGCTGAGCTCTGGAAGTTCTGCCAGGCTCAGTCTCGTGGCTTTTTCCTTGTATTTATATATATTTGTTGTATTTTGTGCCTTTTGAGTTTTAATACTGCTTTCTATTTTTCTGTTTAGGCTTCTGTTTTGTTAAGCTCATGTTTCAATTCAATTTGCAGTTATTTATTAGTCTGTTTTTGATTATATTTATTCCTTATATTTGTCCTTTGGTATTCTTTCTCTGGGTTGACAGCTGTCAGGCGGCGTTTCTGGTTTAGTGCTCTGTGTGGGCATCGCCATGTCAGCTGTCAAGTCCAGCCACTCCTCCCTCATCTCTTCCAGCGGATCCCAATCTTCATTCATTGTTACCTTTTTCCCCGCTCATGTGAACCCACACCTGTCACCACTTATGTATATGGTTTTGACCCTATTTAAGGGGAGTTATTTTATTCCCATTTGCCACTGCCTTGACTCATCAAGTGTACCTACTAGCCTCTCTTTGTCTCCACCAGAGCCTATTTCTGCTCTGGCATGCTATTCTTGTAAGTTTTCTCCCTTGTTGTTATTTTGTATTTTGAGCACCTTGTTGAACTTTACGTTTGTTGTTTGTTTTTCAATAAATTTCCAAACTCACAGTTCAGCACGTGGGTCTCACCTCTCTACCCTGAAGGGAATTTATGACACCCATCATTTCCATGTTCAGCATATTTTGAATCGTGATAAAACTCTACACGAAACAGTGGAAAGCACATTTTGTGATAAGCTTAAGTGCCCCTCTGGAGCATCATTTGAATCCAGCTGCAGTAAAGCTTGGCTCTACTACGGACTCTTGGATGACTCCCAAGGCCAAAGCATGATGCTGCAACATGAGTCACACTGACCCACTATAACTAAAAGCAGATATCTGTATGAACAGGGACTAATCAGAGAGAAGGTAAAGGTTCAAACACACCATATGTGAGTGAGAGAAATGTTTCATGTCCTCATGTGTGCAAAGGTGAGATTCCCCTTTAGAAAAGTTTCTCCTCTTAATTTCCCTACATTTGCTGGTGAACCAAAACTGCCAGTACAGAACAGATAATTACTAGAAAAGTTTGTGTACTTAAAAACATGCAGAGCAGCAGTGTGGAACTGTGGTCTGAATCATAAATTTAATCTGGCTGCCAGAAGAAATGTTTTCAGTCAGTTAAGAAGCCTGTTTAGAAATTTATGACTCCTCTGGGCATCTATACTTGCACTATAGTTAGGGTTATTTTTAAGATTTCTGGGTTTTGTGTCACGTACATCAATGGCCCAAAACTAGAGAAACAGTGGGAGGAAACATGGGAATGTTGAGTAGCTTTGTGCAGTGAGCTTTGTGCTCCGTTCCAGATGTTAATAAGTTCTGCTGTTTTTACACCGACCACAATTTGGAAATCTTTTATTCTCCAGGCTCAGTCCATGTTTGCCAGCATGTTCTGGAGGTGGTTGGTATGTTGAAAATGAGCCTTGTTCCAAATGTGGTTTTAGAGAAGGAACGCTTTCTTCTTATACAATAATAATCAACAAGCTTCGACACTCGAACCACATGAAGCTGAAACTACCATCTGATCCTATTGCACAAGTATTTCCATCGGTGTTCAACTAGAAGATGAAATATTGTCTTTTTTACATAGGGTAAGCTGGGGCAAAAAGTCATATGGGGCAGGTTGTTACGCCGCTTCCTGCCCACATTGCATCTGTGCGGCCTTTCTAAGTTTAGACTCGGTGCATGTGCAATACACTCTATACTTTCCCAGTGGACACAGGCCTGTATATGTTTCTTTGTACAGGAGAGAGGGCAGATAAATGAATTATGAGCACTTGAGTACTTTTTTGAAAATATGTTGCCTTCTTCATAGTTGTCAGACCATGTTGATCTCATGCACAATGTTTTCCTGTGAAACTAGACTTATTAGGCCACATGGGCAGGAGTATATTTTCATGCTAAGTAGTACAAAGTTCCTTCCTGGTGGTGCCAAAACTAAATGGCAATGATGGGTGTGGCATACTGCTAATACCACCTTAAGTGCCATGGACGTGGGGTCGCAGTCATGTAATGATGTCACCGCTCTGTGATGTTAAGGGACTAACAGCAGGAGTCCTGGGGCCTCATGTACAAAGACTTGTGTGAATATTCTACTGAAAGATGACGTATGTTTAAATCAAGAAAATGCCGTAAGCAAAAAAAAAAAAATCCAGATGTATGAAACCGTCCGTCCGTAGAAATCCAAGCACATGTCCTTTGTACATACTGATCTATTTGAAATTGAACGCACGTGAGGAAATACCGGACTCCTCCCTTGACACACCTCCATTTGAATATGCAATTAGATGCAAATAGGTATGCAAATAGATAAATACAAGCCCAGCACGTCTGATTCTCCTGTATCTACAATCAGAAATAATATATTTAATGGAATTTCACAGAATGTGAGTTGGAGGTGCTTCTGAATGAGGTAGAGGCACGTAAAAACTTTTTGTTTGGCATGCTGTCGTCCGGCATTAGCGCTGGATACAGGTAAATCAATAGCCTGCTCACAGCCCTATAAGATTAGTTTACTGTTTCATTTATTCAGACAGGGATAAGAAGGAGAAGTTTATTTAACTTTGACATGTTCAAACTGACGTCTGCAGTCATCCTCACAAGCGTCAGCTGATGGCTGTGATTTGGAGCGTGTATAGCTCAGTGGTTATGGTGCCAGATTTCAAAACAGAAGACTGCAGATATGAAACCAGTTGTGATCTCCTTTAGGGACCACAATGGAAATACCTGTGCGCACTTTCTTGTGTCATCCCATTGTTTTAAATGTATGTTGTGTCTTTTATACAATGTTATTTTAAACGATGAATCACTCAATCAATTTGTGACCAGCCGGGTCGATCAGCTGGTTGAATTAAAGGAAAACAGTCACAAAAATAAGACAATATGAACCTATTTAGTGGGTAGCCACAGTCACCTGTCAGTTGAAAGCGGATCATACTAGACTCTGCAAGTACATATTTTATGTCCAAAATGCAAATCTCATCCTTTATAGTTATATACAACTTACATGGATTACACACTACTAAATGAATGAAGTGTGCCAGGGAACAGGTGACACTGTTGCATTTCAAATTTTACACGTGTTTATTGACATAACTACTGTACACACAGAGGCAATTGGGGGATTGGTAGAATGTTGTGAAACTCTAGTTTAATCAGCAAAAAAAGAAAGTCACTTACTCAAATCACTGAGTTGTAATGAAGCCCTGAAGACAGGGTGATATTTGGGGCACACAGGTGCCTTCCACAAGGACTGCCCATGGAAACCTAAACCAGCTGAGAAGCCAGTCATGATCCTGAGCCAGAAAATCTTTTGTCTCTAAAATACCCTTTTTCTTCTCACTGCGTGATTTGCAATATCTTCTAATCCTCTGTTGTTAGAAGCATTTTCTGCACTTCTTTGTGCTTGCTTTTATAGCCACTCATCTAATTGCACACAGTTGGATGTTTGTTCATCATGTGTCACTGGTGTGTACAATAATTTTCATGTTGTTATCAGTCTCCCAACACCACCTCTAAGTGTCGCCAACAGACCAATATCAGTAGAAACGTACATACGCCAGCCATGAAGTTGGCGTGGGGCTGCGCATATTTCCACAGTCATTTCATTCTTGATACATCTGAAATTTTCTGTGGAAAAGGACGTACGCCATGTTTTTGTGCGTAAGAACCCTTTGTACATGAGGCCCCTGGTCTTTGGCACTCTGATGTTAGCCTGCTACCCCACTGCACTTTGCTTGTTCTGTACATATGGGCAGTGGTGGCCTAATAGTTAGGGATGTGGGCTGGTAAGCAGAGGGCTGCTGGTTCGATCCCTGGACTGGCAGGATTAGACCTGGGTGGGACAGATAACATAGCAGTGTTTGCCCCACCTCCTTAACCCCACTGTGGTGTCCTTGAGCAAGGCTGCTAGCTTGTCATTAAAGCTAACCTTCAACACACAGACAATGTGTCTGCTAGTCCCTGCTTCCAGACATAACATTTTGGCAACAAGGACAAAAACTAATCTTCTGGAGGAAAACTGGACATTTTCCTGAAGATGGAAGCGTGTTTGGCACCCCTGCCACCATTCTTCACTACCCCAGGTGACCCCCCCATCCCATGGCCTCATTGGTTTGAGTCATTCGAGACATACGTGTCGGCTATGACCCTAGCTAAGGCTAGCATGCTTTGTCTACGTGCTTTGCTGATTCATAGCCTGGGCAGCGAGGAACAGCGAGTGTTTAGAATGTTGGGACCTGCGGATACATACGACGATCATGTCACCCTGCTAGCCAGACATTTTGCAACGCCCGAGAGTGTGACAGCTAGACAACTCATGTTTCGTCAGCGCCAACAGCAAGCGAGAGAGTCGGTCCAGCAATTTGTCACCAACTTCCGCTGTTCGGCTTGTGCATGTGAGTATGGAAATATGGAAGAAGAGTTGGTATGAGACAAGTTGGCGGAGCACACTACAAATACGAAGCTGCGGGAGAAGCTAGTGACGGTGCTGAATGGCCTGACGCCAACCAAAGCACTGGAGATGGTGTGCCAGCTAGAGCTTGAGGAGGCTGCCCAGTTAGCATCACAGCTAACAGGCCTGGGCTTGCACTCCCCACAGTCAGCTTCGCTGGTGCAGACGGTTGCCCTGGCTGCTGAGCCCGTCGACCCCATTTCTTCTCCGGAGGGCCCCCAGGTAGACGCTGTGGGACAGCAGGGCACCACAGCACATTGACCCAGTGGTAAACTTAGTTTGGCCGACAACGGTTCAAATCTGCTGCACTCAGAGGTAGATGCAGCCACTCCCTGCCTCGCACCACACACCGAACAGAACCCAGTAGAGCCGGAGCAGCTGCAGAAGTCCCAGACCACATCCATGCAGAACCCAGAGCCACCACAGGAGCTTCAGACTGCACCCACACAGGACCTGGAGCAGGTCCTTATGCAGCATGAGTGTTCTCAAGTTGCTGTCTCATCACAGGAGATCCAGTCCACAGTCACGCAGGACCCGGAGGAGGGTAGGACCTGCCTACCTTCCTCCGGGTCCTGCAGGTCCTGTCAGCGACCAATCTGTCGCTGACAGATTGGTCTTGTCGCTGACAAGACCGATCTGCCTCCATGTCCGCCACTGGATGAACCACCAGACGATACCACAGTAACGGCACTTTTTCCTGGCAGCGGGACAGAAGAACAGCAGAAGCGCCTCATGAAGCACAAGCGTTCTCGAGCTGCCGCCTCATCGCAGGAGAGAAAGCATAATCCGGACTCAACTCAGATCCTCGCCCGTCATAAGCCTCAGGGATCCGCCGTACTGCTGCAGGAGAGAGAGTCCATGGCCAAGTAGGACCCCGGTAAACAACGACAACCCAGAGCGCATCCTGTTGCCGGCGAGAGTGACACGCCACTGCAGTCACAACCAGCATCAGAGAAGAGAGGGCATAATCCGGAATCGTCTCCGATCCTCGCCCGACATAAGCCTCATGGAGCCGCCATACAGCTGCAGGAGAAAGAGTTCATGGCCGAGCAGGACCCCGCAGAACAATGCCAACCCGGAGAGCATCCTGCCACCGTCAAGAATGTCACAGTGCCACAACAGCAACCAGCATCAGGGACGAGAGAACAGCAGCAGCGCTGCATGAAGCCCACCAGGTCAGCACTCACAGTGCTCGAGTGGGTTCAGGTCCTTCGATCCGAATGCCCAGACAACCTGCAGATCACCACACAATTAGGGCCAGCCACCTTCCATGTGGCCGATAGTTCAGGATGGCATGCCAGTCGCCTACGGAGGGTAAGATCAGCAGCTGCCCCAGATCAAGACGTGACACTGGAGCCAATTCAACTAGTGTGGGACCTGGGCTGGGACTTTGCTTATGAACAAGCCATGATTCCAGTGAGATGGCACCCAGGTCCACTACGGCCGGCACCTCCAGGGCCGCACCCACTGCAGGCTCACCTGAGGCCCCTGAGATTGGACAGTAAGAAAATGACTGTACTATTGAAATGTTTTAATAGAGTATGGTTGATACATCCATCCATCCATCTTCTTCCGCTTAATCCTTTTCGGGTCATGGGGGGGCTGCACAGTGGCAGAATAATCCACTCAACCATGCAGGGTTCTACCGGCAGTCTACCCGGTTGCCCAGGTTCATATGATGGTTTAAAAGTAATGGTTATGGTGTATGGAACCTTAAGTAATCAGTGGTTTTGGTTTAAGAAGCTAATACTACTATATTGTGCCTTAACATTAAGCAAATATGTGTACCGTATCATCGGCAACCTAGTGTGCTTTAACATCATTCAGTAATGTGTTTACCATCATGCTTATGTTAGCCACAGCATTGGTAACAGTATCCTGCTGTATACAGTACATGTGTACAACACACGGTTATATCACTTGCTAATGGCTAGACCATGCATGTCTGTTAGCTAGCTCTGTGCTACATTACGTGAAATGGTTCTGGTTATGTTTATGCTGTGCTAGCTGTATGCCACTGTTACACCCCCAAGTTTGGTGTATTTTGACCTGAAAATAGGATAGATAAATAAATAAATGCTTGACACAAATGGTCTTCTTTTTCAAGTTCATTTAGAATGAAGCGCTGCGCGAGAGCTCCCCTTTAGCTCTATGTTGCAGACATGACTAATCAATCACAGCATCATCACTCCACAACCTTAGCAGGTAGATCACAGATTAAATCAAAAGGTAATTAATGTATATATATTTTTTAAAAGAAAGTTTTGTTTAACCCCTTGTATGAACACACTGTTTAAACTGACTGTAATTAGATGTTAACAAGTGATTGATAAAATTAGTCTATCACACCCTCCCCTGCAAAATTTGATGTCGTCCTGACATCACAATTGTAAATTTTTAAAAAAATTAAGTAATTTGTATTAAATCATTTTACAAGCAATGATAATGCTATATCTGTTTGGCAACACTTCCCAAATTACTTTATAAGATCAACAATTTTTCTTTTCTTGGTCCAAGCAGTTGTCTATGTTCAACAATGCAAATGCTTAGAAAACCTGCATGGAATAAGCCTGGTAAACAGGGAATGGTCCTGTCCACATTGTCAATGGCTGAACTCCCGTATATGGCAGAAACTGGACCTGATGCAGTTTCTCATCTGCACATGCTGCATTATAACAGGATGGAGTCCCAAGTTGGTCATAGTTGAAGAATTTAGGGGCTCACCTCTCTCTGTGTGGTAAGTTGTATCTTTGGTTGTTCTTTTCAGTTGAGTCCAGATAAATGGGCACGGGGTCCTCAACCTGTTCCTCTTCAACTGGCTGAACAATCTCATTCTGATGGATCATTTTCCCATGGCACAAACTTGTGCTGCACGTGAGATTCAACTGTCTCTATTATGGGTTGTTGTTCCCTCAGTGATTCATCATAGCTCAGCACTGGTGACTCTTGACTACTGTCCAATTGTGTGTCAGTGCTCTCAATAGTGTTGTCAACCCTGGGCTCTTGAGGTTGTACAAGTGGCTCATAATAGTATCCATACTCATCTTCCTCTTCTTCTTGATTTGTGTTTTCTGCTGTTGATTGTGTTCTTCTTTTCTTTTGCTTAGATGTTGCTTTTGGCTGGAATTCAAAAGGTAAGTGGTCACATGGTAGCAGCAGGTTACGATGTAAGATTCTTGAGCTTCCTCTTCCCTGTTCAGGTTTAATTTCATAAACCTGGAATGTCTCTCCCACCTGGTGGACCACAACATGAATTTTCTCCTCCCAGTGAGTCCTGAGTTTTCCAGTGCCTCCTCTCGGTGTCAAATTTTGCACTAGGACACGAGTGCCGGGATACAAGATTGAGCTTCTCACCTTTCTGTCATAGTGTCTTTTGCTTCTCTCTGCTGACTCTTGCATTCTTTTGTATTATGTCATAAGCTTCCTGCATTTCTCGCCTCCATTTCTCCATGTATGTGTGATGGTCTGTTTCCCCTGTCTCAGAATTGAGGCCAAACAGGAGATCAATAGGTAACCTTGGACAGCTTCCAAAAAGGAGGTAGAAAGGGGAGAAACCTGTTACCTCACTTCGTGTACAGTTGTATGCAATGACCAACTTGTTCAAGGATTCTTTCCAGTTTGTCTTCTGCATGTTGGTAAGTGTCTTTAACATTTGTAACAATGTCCAGTTGAAACGTTCAACTTGCCCATTACCTTGTGGGTGATAGGGTGTTGTTCTTGATCCTTGTACACCATAATAACTTTTAAGTTGGGTCAAGAGCTGGTTTTCAAATTCGCCACCCTGATCATGATGTATTCATGCTAGTAGTCCAAACTTTAGGGCGTAATCATTGAATAGTCAATCAGCAACTGTTTTAGCAGACTTGGAGGCGGTGGCATCAGCCTGCGTGAATTGAGTGAAGTGGTTGATGATTACCAGTATATATTCGTATCAACCTTTACACTTGTCCAGGTGGAGAAAGTCTATTGACACCAGTTCAAATGGCTGTGTAGTGACAATACTGGTAAGAGGTGCACGTGTTTCTTTACATGGTGTCTTTTGTTTCTGTCGTGTCCCCGTGCACTTTTACGCAGCGCACGGAGGATTAAAGACTAAACCCAGACGCAGGGGAACATTAGTGCGTATTTATTAAACAATCAGTGAATAAAGTCAAACAAACAAATAGACAAATGGCACTAGGAGTACAGGGAAAAACTGCAAGGACGCTCACTGGCACACTAGTGAGTTCAAACAGGAGAAAAGTGACATAACGCACGGCTCAGGAGACACACGCAGGCTCAGGGTAGATTTAATAGCTTTATTGAACAACAAGAGTGTGTGGCTGCGTGTCTGTGAGATAAGAATGTATTGGTGGTGGGCGTCTGCATCAGGCATGGGGGCAGGAAGCCATTCAGCTGGACAACCCTAAGGGAGGAAGCAGAGGGAGAAGGGTAACGGGCACCACACCAATACAGATGACTAGGACAGTTTGCTGGCTTACTTGGTTTGAGCAGGTGGCTGGCGTTAACAAGGGCGTAGCCCGGGAGACAGCAACCTGGAGCGCCTGTAGCAGCAGCGAGGAAGCAGCGGCGAGGAGACAAGGTCCGCCGCCGGGAAATCCACTTGTGCACAGGGGAGAAGGCTGGGAGAAAGAGAGGTAAGTGAAGCTTACTCAGGTTTCCTTGCTTGGAGAAGGGGGTTCCTTGCAGCAAGAGATGCCGATGAGATCAGACGGCTTCAGGCCGAAGCCCAGGGCAGAGTGAGTTAAATACCTCGCGGCTGACGAGGCGCAGGTGTGCGCACAGCTGGCGCCGCTGATGAGCGGCGAGTCATGACAGTACTTCCCCCTCTAGCAGCGCCTCCTGGCGATGGTTTCTCCGGGTGCGCTCAGTGGAACTCAACGATGAGGGACGGGTCCAACACAAACAACGAGCGCACCCATTGTCTCCATTCAGGTCCATAGCCCTCCCAGCCCACCAAATACTGCAACCCGCGACCCCGGCGCCGGGAGTTCAGGATGGCGGAGACTGTCCAGGCCGGATGGCCACCTATCATCCGGGGCGCGGGCTGCGCTGCAGGTGGAGGGCAGAGGGGTCAGAGACCACTGGTTTAACCTTGGAGACGTGGAAGGTGGGATGGATGCGGAGGGAGGGGGGAATAGCCACACGCACAGCCACCAGGTTGATGATCTTGGTAATGGGAAATGGGCCGATGAATCGTTGTGCCAGCTTCCTCCTCTCACCCTTTAAATTAACATCCTGTGTGGACACCCAGACTTGTTGGCCCACCTGGTAGGCAGGGGCAGGTCTCCTGTGCCGGTCCGCCGTGGACTTGTTGCGCTCCGCCGTGCGTAAAAGCGCATTGCGCGCCATGGTCCAAAAGGAGCAGCACCGCCTGAGGTGCGCCTGGACTGAGGGGACAGCCAACTCACCCTCCTGTGCGGGGAATAGAGGTGGATCGTAGCCCAGGGATGCCTTGAAGGGGGACATCCCGGTGGCAGAAGAGCGGGAGGTGTTGTGGGCGTACTCCACCCAGGCGAGATGTGTGCTCCAGGACGCGGGCTTAGATGTAGTGACGCAGCGGAGCGCAGCCTCCAGCTCCTGATTGGTCCGCTCACACTGCCCGTTGGATTGGGGGTGATGGCCGGAGGAGAGGCTTACTTTGGCTCCCAGGGCGTTGCAGAAAGACCTCCAGACGTCCGAAGAGAACTGGGGACCCCAATCGGAGACCACGTCAACCGGTATCCCGTGCAGTCTGACCACGTGCTGGATGAGGAGGTCCGCCGTCTCCAAGGCAGAGGGGAGCCCCCGTAGGGGCACAAAGTGGGCGGCCTTGGAGAAATGGTCAACGATTGTCAGGACTGTGTTGAAGTTGTTGGAGACAGGGAGACCGGTGACGAAGTCTAGGGCGATGTGCGACCAGGGCCTACCAGGGATGGGCAGGGGCTGGAGCAGACCCGCGGGGGGAGCGTTACCCGACTTGCTGGTGGCGCAGACGGGGCAGGCCCGGGCGTAGTGGGCGGCGTCCTTCCGCAGTCCCGGCCACCAAAAGGACCGTTGGAGGAGGTCGATCATCCGGAAGGACCCAGGGTGGCAGGTGAGCTTCGAGGTATGGAGCCAGTGGATAACCTCCCCCCGGACAGCAGATGGCACGAAGAGCCTCCCCTCCAGTCCGCCGCCAGGGTCCGGTTCGACTCCTGCGCCCTCCGGATCTTGCTCTCAATGTCCCAGGAGACGGCCCCCATGACGCACGACCTGGGCAGGATGGTGTGGACCGCATCTTCTGACGCGTCAGGGGCAAATTGCCTGGAGAGGGCGTCGGGCAGGCCATTCTTGGAGCAGGGCCTGTAGGTGATGTTAAACCTGAACCTTGCGAAGAACAGGGACCAACGCGCCTGGCGGGCATTCAGACGCTTGGCAGTTCTTAAATACTCCAAGTTCTTATGGTCGGTGAGTACCATGAACGGCAAGGCGGCCCCCTCCAGCCAGTGGCGCCACTCCTGAAGCGCGAGCTTGATGGCCAATAGTTCTCTGTCTCCCACGTCGTAATTACGTTCCGCTGGGGACAAGAGCCGAGAGAAGAAGGCGCAGGGCCGCTTGGCTCTGTCGGCTGGTGACCGCTGGGACAGCACCGCCCCCACCCCTGTATCCGAAGCGTCCACCTCCACGATGCACTGCAGCGCGGGGTCGACCTGGCTGAGGACCCGGGAGGAGGAAAACTCCGTTTTCAGCGCCTGGAAGGCCGCTGCGGCCTCTTCAGTCCACCAGAACGGGACTATAGGGGAGGTGAGGCGGGTCAGAGGGCCGACGATGGCTCCAAAATTAGGGACGAAGCAGCGGTAGAAATTGGCAAACCCGATGAACTGTTGCACCTGTTTCCTCGAGGTTGGCGTGGGCCAATCTACCACCGCTTTGACCTTCGCTGGGTCCGGGAGCACCTGGTCATGGGAGATGACGAACCCCAGGAAGGAAGTTGTCTTGGCGTAGAACTCACATTTCTCCGCTTTCACATATAGTCGGTTCTCCAGTAGCCTCTGAAGGACCCGCCTCACGTGGATCCGGTGCTCATCCCTGGATCTGGAGAAGATGAGAATATCGTCCAGGTAGACAAACACGAACAGGCCGATGAAATCCCGGAGGACATCATTAATGAGGTGCTGAAAGACGGCTGGAGCATTGGTCAGCCCAAACGGCATGACTAGGTATTCAAAGTGGCCGTTTGGGGTATGGAAGGCAGTCTTCCATTCATCTCCCTCCCGGATCCGGACGAGGTGGTACGTGCTGCGGAGATCCAGCTTGGTAAACCAGGTCGCCCCCTGGAGGGAGTGGAAGGCGGTGTCCATCAGGGGCAGGGTGTAGCGGTCCTTCTCTGTGATGTCATTGAGGGCACGGTAATCAATACAAGGACGAAGGGAGCCATCCTTTTTGCCCACGAAGAAGAACCCTGCGCCTAATGGTGATGATGATGGGCGGACAATCCCAGCGCTAAGCGACTCCTTCAAATATGTGTTCATCGCCTCCTTCTCTGGCGCAGACAGACTGTAGAGGTGTCCCGAGGGTAGAGGTGCCCCCTAGCGGATGTTAATGGCACAGTCATAGGGCCAGTGTGGAGGAAGAGACATCGCTTTGGACTTGCTGAAGACCGCGCCCAGGTCGTGGAACTCCGAGGGCACCAGGGTGAGATCCGGAGGCGCGGCGTCCTTAGCAGTGGGAGGAGAGGACGGGGCGCAGGCAGCAGATTGGAGACAGGTTCCCATGCAAAAGGAGCTCCAGGCAGACACCCTACCGGTCTTCCAGTCCAGGACGGGGTTGTGGAGGCGGAGCCATGGGTATCCAAGGATGACAGCTGTAGTGGAGGAAGGCAGGACATAGAAGGTGATGTCCTCCCGGTGGTTCCCCGAGATGATAACCGGCACGGGGGGCGTCCGGTGAGTCACTTTTCCCAGAGAGACACGGGAGAGATTGACTAGGGCGAGAGGAGGATCGAGGGGGTGGCAATGGATGCCCAATCGGGTTGCCAGGCTTTGTGATATGAAGCTACCCTCCGCGCCTGAATCCACCAGTGCGTGAGTGAGATGCCCTGTGGGATTGTAATGTGTGAGGGGAGTTAACCGATTAGCGTCCGCGAGGCCCCCTACAGTGACTCGCGGACCTCCCCGTTTGGTTTCTCCGGACAATGCTCCACCGCGTGCTGGCCGCCCCCGCAATACATGCAGAGGCCCAACTCACGGCGACGTTGTTTCTCCGCTAGGGGGAGCTTTGTCCGGCCCGTCACCATCGGCTCCGACTCCTCGGAGGACTCTGGTGGCGGTAACGCCAGGGGGCGAGCTTGGGGCAGGTGCGCCGAGGCACCCCGCGAGCGAGAAGAGGACTTCCGCTCCGAGGCGCACTCACGCAGCCTGTTATCCAAGCTAATAGCTAGGGAAATCAGCTCCGCTAGCGTCTCCGGGATATCCCGGCCGGCCAGCTCATCCCTCAGACCAGAGTTAAGACTGCGAAGGAAGATGCCGCAGAGCGAACGCTCCTCCCAGCCGACTTCCTCCGCGTTAACCCGGAAGTCGATCGCGTAATCGGCCGCCGATCGGCTCCCCTGCTGGAGGCTGAGAAGGCGATCGACCTGGACATTATCCATACGCGAGTGATCGAACACTTCCAGAAATTGTCGCACGAACTGGCCATAGGTGAGGGTGGTGTAGCTGGGCTTCGCCATTACAGCGTAAGCCCAGGTAAGCGCTCGACCCTCCAGGAGGTTACCTATATAGCCAATCCGGCTGTGGTCTGAGGGGAAGTCTCCAGGAACGCGGTGGAACACGGACTCACACTGCATGATAAACCCCCGCGCTCCACTGAGCTTGCCGCTAAAGCGGGCGGGGGTAGGAATAGGTGTGAGTCGTGCCGGTGCACCCGGAGCAGGCTGGACAGCCACCGGAGCAGCGGGAGCTGCGCCACCCAGACGAACCGAGGGGAACGGCTGTTGGGGGTCCAGGCGGTCTAATCGGTTAGTTATTATTGTTAATTGATTAAGGATCACTTGTTGTTGGTGGGTTATTAGATCCACCCGAGCCTCGAGGGTGGAAAGACGGCGTGTGAGCCCGCTGTCTGCCGAGCCGCTCTGCTGAAGCCGTACTGACATAACGCACGGCTCAGGAGACACACACGCAGGCTCAGGGTAGATTTAATAGCTTTATTGAACAACAAGAGTGTGTGGCTGCGTGTCTGTGAGATAAGAATGTATTGGTGGTGGGCGTCTGCATCAGGGACGGGGGCAGGAAGCCGTTCAGCCGGACAACCCTAAGGGAGGAAGCAGAGGGAGAAGGGTAACGGGCACCACACCAATACAGATGACTAGGACAGTTTGCTGGCTTACTTGGTTTGAGCAGGTGGCTGGCGTTAACAAGGGCGTAGCCCGGGAGACAGCAACCTGGAGCGCCTGTAGCAGCAGCGAGGAAGCAGCGGCGAGGAGACAAGGTCCGCCGCCGGGGAATCCACCTGTGCACAGGGGAGAAGGCTGGGTGAAAGAGAGGTAAGTGAAGCTTACTCAGGTTTCCTTGCTTGGAGAAGGGGGTTCCTTGCAGCAAGAGATGCCGATGAGATCAGACGGCTTCAGGCCGAAGCCCAGGGCAGAGTGAGTTAAATACCTCGCGGCTGACGAGGCGCAGGTGTGCGCACAGCTGGCGCCGCTGATGAGCGGCGAGTCATGACAAAAAGAGTTCCAAGGCACAAGCAGACAGAACTGCGGCGGAGGAACGAATGAAAGAGCCCAGGAACAACCTCCCAGGCATGACTGGAAGGCAGGGGCAAAGCATACAGTGCTCACGGGGGCTGGAGCAGTCCGAATTAGTCCAAGTACAGTCCAAGGTGTAGAACAGAATCAAAAACAGAAAAGAAGACTGATGACATGCTGAGTGATGTGGAATCAAACAGCGGGCAGGGCATCTAGTCAATCAGCCACAGTCAGGGTAGTCCAAACGACAAACGCTGAGCGTACAATAATTTGGCAATCACTACTGGCCGGGCAGAGCTTAAGTAGCCAGAATCTAATGGCCAGAGTGATTGCCGGTGTGAAGGTGCGTGGGAGTGAACCTGAGCAGGGAGAAGGCAGATAGTGACAGATTGGGATCACCTGTCAGTAGCAGGCAGGAGAGGGAGGCGTGGCCACTAGAAATAAATAACACAAAAAACAACACAGACTTCGGGATAATAACAAATGACACAAACAATGACCCATGAGCAAATCATAACTGAGGAGCATCAAAAATACAACAGAACAGACTGAACAGTGAAACCATGTATGGAACTCAGAAGGATACATGAAACACAGATAACCATGAAACAGAGAGATGCCATGAAACCGGGCCCAGCCCGGTTCATGACAGTTTCAAACAGGTACATGTGCTTGCTACATAGTGCTCAATTTCCCTTTACATGTAGGACCAAAAGAATCTCTCTATCAATGATGTTGTTTGATCAATACCTTGGTGGCCCATCTCATCATGCAACTCTTTGAGAACAGTGGTCTTATTCCTCTCAGGAAGCACAACCTGTGTTTTGTTTGCAGTCGTTCGGTGAAGAATACCATCTTCATCAATATGAAGTCTTTCCCACTCACACAGTAGGCACTTACTTTCCATGCTGAGGTCATTGAGTTCATGCCATGATGGTTTATTGTCCCTCATTTTGCACTGCATTACGGGGCCAATGTTCTTGTCATCTTGCTGTGCTTGTCTGATCTCTGCAACTGACAGTGGCTTGTACACTTTTTCACTTTCACTGGGGGAATTCTGGGTTGGAATGAGTACTGGGCAGATCCATGATGAAATGGAGTGTTGTGTCTCCACAGCTTGAGTCATTGCTGCTACACAATCTGATGTCAGTTCTTCAGTACACAGTTCAATTATCTCCTCCATATTTACAGGCATTCATGACAGGCTGTCAGCATCCATATTTTCTTTACCTGGACGATATTGGATGGTGAAATGAAAGTCTGTGAGCTCTGCAACCCATCTGCATCCTGTTGCGTTGAGCTTGGCACTTGACAGAACATACAGTGGGGTAAAAAAGTATTTAGTCAGCCACCAATTGTGCAAGTTCTCCCACTTAAAAGATGAGAGAGGTCTCCAATTTTCATCATAGGTATACCTCAACTATGAGAGACAAAATGAGAAAAAAAAAATCCAGAAAATTACATTGAAGGATTTTTAAAGAATTTATTTGCAAATTATGGTGGAAAATAAGTATTTGGTCACCTACAAACAAGCAAGATTTCTGGCTCTCACAGACATGTAACTTCTTCTTTAAGAGGCTCCTCTGTCCTCCACTCGTTACCTGTATTAATGGCACCTGTTTGAACTTGTTATAAGATAAGATAAGATAAGCCTTTATTAGTCCCACAACGGGGAAATTCCAGGATTGCAACAGCACAGGGATAGCAACACTCAGAGCAACAATCAGAAGGCAAGAAAAAAAAAAAAAAAAAAAAGGCAAGCAAGAGCAGCTAATATACATATGTACATATTACTATAAAATATATATATACACACACACACACACAGACACACAGTGCAGAGCATTGTAGCTGGATGGAATAAATATATGAATATATGAACACACAGTGCAGAGCATTGTAGCTAGATGGAATAAATATGTAAATATATAAACACCCACAGTACGGAGCATTGCAGCTAGGTGGAATAAATATGCAAGTATATAAACACACACAGTGCGGAGCAATGTATCTAGATGGAATAATATGTAGATATATAAAAACACAGTGCGGAGCATTGTAGCTAGATGGAATAAATATATAGATATATAAATATAAACACACCCAGTGCTGAGCATTGTAGCTAGATGGAATAAATATATAGATATATAAATATAAACACACCCAGTGCAGAGCATTGTAGCTAGATGGAATAAATATGTAAATATATAAACACACACAGTGCAGAGCATTGTTGCTAGGTGGGATGAAACAGCATAACCGTCTATTTAGTTATCCTACATGGTATGATTATGTGCCCATACATATTCTCACCCTCCATAGCGACCGGTATGTTCCTAGTTGTATGCCGGAGAGGACCATTGTGTAAGTCTATTGCATCTTTTGCATTCAAAAAAAAACTATTAGTTTGTTACGTCTTTTTGCTATCTCTGCGAGCAGCCCTGCTTAGGTTGTACAGTCTGACAGCCGTTGGTAGGAAGGACCTACGAAACCTCTCGGTTGTGCACCTGGGATGATGTAGTCTGCTGCTAAATGAGCTCCTCAGTGCATCCAGTATGTCCTGCATAGGGTGGAACTCGGACTCCAGCAGAGATGACAGTTTAGCCACCGTCCTTCTCTCTCCTATCTCCTCCATCGGATCAAGGCGTTGCCCCAGGACAGAGCTAGCTTTCTTAATCAGTTTGTTCAGTCTCTTCCTGTCGGCTGCAGTAATGCCACTGCCCCAGCAGACCACTCCAAAAGTGATGGCTGATGCCACCACCGTGTCATAGAATGACTTCAGCAGCGCCCCTTGTACACCAAAAGACCTGAGTCTCCTCAGCAGGAACAGTCTGCGCTGTCCCTTCTTGTAGAGTGCGTCAGTATTGTGTGACCAGTCTAGTTTATTGTTCAGATGAATACCCAGGTACTTGTAGGATGTCACCATCTCGATGTCTGTTCCCTGTATATTTACTGGTGCTGTGAGGGGCTGCCCATGCCTGCGGCAGTCCACCACCAGCTCCTTAGTTTTCCTCGCGTTGATCTGGAGGCAGTTCCGATGGCACCAGTCCACAAAGTCCTGGATAAGCCCTCTGTACTCAGCTTCATCTCCGCTGGAGATGAGACCAACGATCGCAGAGTCATCAGAGAACTTCTGTAGATGGCAATGTGTTGTGTTGTGTGAGAAGTCCGCAGTATAAAGAGTGAACAGGAAGGGAGCCAGCACCGTTCCCTGGGGGGCCCCCGTGCTACTGATGATCGTGTCGGAAACACAGTCCCGGGTTCTCACAAACTGAGGCCGGTTCGTGAGGTAGTCCAGGATCCATGATGACAGGTGCTGGTCCACCCCTGCGCGCAGCAGCTTGTCCTTCAGGATCATCGGTTGGATGGTGTTGAAAGCACTGGAGAAGTCAAAGAACATGATCCTCACCATATTCCCGGGCTTCTCCAGGTGGGACAGAGAACGGTGAAGGAGGAAGATCACCGCATCCTCCACCCCAATGCCATGCTGGTAGGCGAACTGGAGTGGATCCATCGCTGGTTCCACCAGGGGGCGGAGATGAGCAAGGAGCAGTCTCTCCAGGGTCTTCATCAAGTGGGACGTCAAGGACGTCCTTCACTGAGAACCTGAGGAATTCGGCTTCAGCCTGCTCACGCTATGGCTGGAGCCGAGTTCCCGTGACGGCGGTATGATTAATAAAACCTGCTTAAAACCACAGCATCACTGCTTATTTTTCCATGCCGCCTCACTGGTGACCCCTCGAACACGCACACGTTTTGTGCGAAAGCAACCTTCCGAGCTGGACAGCCACACAGCTTATCAGTATAAAAGACACCTGTCCACAACCTGTCCACAACCTCAAACAGTCAGACTCCAAACTTCACTATGGCCAAGACCAAAGAGCTGTCAAAGGACACCAGAAACAAAATTGTAGACCTGCCCCAGGCTGGCAAGACTGAATCTGCAATAGGTAAGCAGCTTGGTGTGAAGAAATCAACTGTGGGAGCAATTATTAGAAAATGGAAGACATACAAGACCACTGATAATCTCCCTGGATCTGGGGCTCCACGCAAGATCTCACCCCATGGGGTCAAAATGATCATGAGAATGGTGAGCAAAAATCCCACAACCACACGGGGGGACCTAGTGAATGACCTGCAGAGAGCTGGGACCAAAGTAACAAAGGCTACCATCAGTAACACACTACGCCATTAGGGACTCAAATCCTGCAGTGCCAGACGTGTCCTCCTGCTTAAGCCAGTACATGTCCAGGCCTGTCTGAAGTTTGCTAGAGAGCATTTGGATGATCCAGAAGAGGATTGGGAGAATGTCATACGGTCAGATGAAACCAAAATAGAACTTTTTAGTAAAAACTCATCTTGTCGTGTTTGGAGGAGAAAGAACACCATACCTACTGTGAAGGATGGGGGTGGAACCATCATGCTTTGGGGCTGTTTTTGTGCAAAGGGACCAGGACGACTGATCCGTGTAAAGGAAAGAATGAATGGGGCCATGTATTGTGAGATTTTGAGTGAAAACCTCCTTCCATCAGCAAGGGCATTGAAGATGAAACGTGGCTGGGTCTTTCAGCATGACAATGATCCCAAACACACCACCCGGGCAACGAAGGAGTGGCTTCGTAAGAAGCATTTCAAGGTCCTGGAGTGGCCTAGCCAGTCTCCAGATCTCAACCCCATAGAAAATCTTTGGAGGGAGTTGAAAGTCCTTGTTGCATCCCAAACAATAAAGCCCCAGGACCAGATGGTTTTCCAGTAGAATTTTATAAAGAATTTTGGCCCGTGATGGCACCTACTTTTTTTAAAATGGTGAACCAAATCAAAGAAGATAATGTAATTCCTCCGAATATGAATTTGGCTAGTATTATCCTGCTCCTTAAACCTGGAAAAGAACCTACGCTTCCATCCAGCTACCGTCCCATCTCGCTTATGAATGTCGATCTCAAAATAATTTGCAAAGCTCTCACCAAAAGACTGGAAAGAATAATTCCGTTTATTATACACCCAGATCAAACAGGTTTTATCAAGGGTAGGCACTCGGCTGATAATACACGCAGGCTATATAATTTAATAGACTACTGCAAGATCAATAATGTAGAAACTACAATCTTGTCCCTGGATGCAGAGAAAGCCTTTGACCGGGTTAACTGGAAATTTCTTTTTATGGTGTTAAACAAGTTTGGATTTGGTTCATCTTTCATAAACTGGGTTAAAACACTATATAGAGGTCCAGTTGCATCTGTCCGAACAAATGATCAGACTTCCCGAAGCTTTAATCTTCAGAGAGGTACTAGGCAGGGGTGTCCACTCTCTCCCTCACTTTTTACCATCTTTATTGAACCATTAGCAGCAGCCATACGACAAAATGTTGATATCAGAGGTATTCAAACTGGAGAAAAGGAACATAAAATAAGTCTTTATGCTGATGATGTATTAATTTTCCTTGAAAACTCAGAAAGATCTCTTCTTCAGACAGTGGCACTCATTGATAAATTTTCATCATTATCAGACTACTCTATTAACTGGGTAAAATCAATAGCTTTACCCATAAATTGCAATTTCCCAAATACATCTACTATTCCGATACAATCAGGGAATGTTAAATATTTAGGAATAGATATTTCTCCCAGGCTCTCAGAGTTATTGCGACTAAATCATATCCCCCTTTTAAAAAAGATACAAGACGATCTTACGCGCTGGAGGACACTACCTTTATCATTAATGGGAAGAGTCGCAACCATTAAAATGATGGTCCTTCCTAAAATTAACTATTTGTTCTCAATGATCCCTACCCAACCATCAATGGCCTGGTTTAAGTCTCTAGACTCAAATATAAGTAAATTTTTATGGAAGGATAAACCATCACGGATTAGTTTAAAAACCCTCCAAAAAGCGAAAGAGTGCGGAGGCTTAGATTTACCAAATTTTTTTAATTACTTTTTAGCCAATAGATTGCAGTTCGTTTCAAAATGGACAAAATCAACCCCATTAGGGAACCCATGGTTAGATGCTGAACAGGCTCTCTGTGGGTCGCTAAATATCTCTGACTTACCTTTTATAAGTCCCTCTATTAAACGCCATGAGTGTTTTAAAAGTATTAATATTAGTTCCTCTCTGACGGCTTGGTGGAAATTTTTAAAAATAACAGGGTCTTCACTTGTCCCCTGTAAACTCACGCCCATTTGGAATAATCCTGATATCCTGCAACAAAAGAGCACATTAAAATTTCCACTATGGCAAGAGAAGGGAATAAACAACTTAGAACATCTTATTCAAGGTGGAAATTTTATCCAATTTCAGGATCTAGTGTCACAACACGAAATCAGTGATAAAAAGTATTTTGAATACCAACAGCTTAAATCCATAATAAAAGCAAGATTTAATCTTAATCAGACAGATTTAGAAGTACCAGTTAAGGTGGCAGAGTTTCTAAATCTCCGTTCCCCAAAATTGATATCGAAAATATATAGACTATTATCAACGTTGGATGAGTCCATATCTCTTCCAATATCAAAATGGGAGACAAACTTATCGATTAACCACTTGCACTCCGTTGTTCCGCGGGCGGGCAAGTCTCTGCGTTCTAGGGTGCACAAGGGCGCACGAGAGCGCCCTCGTGCGCGCTTGGACGCATGACGCATGATGGTGGTGATGGTGATGTAGTGGCGTCCAAGCGCCGCTGAAAAAAAAAACTGCAGTCACAGCCGCGAACAGATTAGTTCATCTGATTGACCTCTCATTCGACTAATAAGAGCCTTGAATTGGGTTTCTGAAACCTTGAAGAGCCAATGAATGAAAATCTAGGAAGGAGGACCCGCCTACTGTGAACGCAGGAGCCAATTGAAGCACAGAAATTCAGGCTGGGTGAAGAGAGATTTACTGCTGCAGCAGATGAAAACAAAGAACGCTGGACGAATCTACTACAGACCCCGCAGCATGGAGACCACCCACAAGTGGGACCTGCACTCATTCCAGCAGAATAGACGTTTAGGATTCTCTTCCGTCATCATAGACCGACGGAGGCCGACGACAAAAGTCGTAAATCATTCGCCAAAACGGCAATAATGGAATTATGTTTTGATCGGGATCCACGAGCGGAGCAGCGTCGCGTTTGTCTGACAATGGGGAAGAGATGTTCGCCACGACTCTGCTGCTGTGAAGAGGTAAGGTGTTATAAGCTAAATTATTATTTATCCCTGAAAACTGTAATCCAAAAATGACTTTTGACCGATCGGTAAATTACAACTGTACTGCGCGCGAAGTACGAAGTGCGTGCGCCGCGATAAACGGTTCATTTGCCGTGTTCGGACCGTGAACGCCCCCCCCCCACGCTGCAGAAGAGGAGCAGGGGGGGGCGTTCACGGTCCGAATGCCCCCCAGTCCGCGGGGGGAAGCATATGAGTCTATTCCATCATGTAGCGATGGCCCTCTTCTGTAGCGAGGGGGGGGGGCGTTCACGGTCCATTCACGGTTCCCCCCCCCCCACACACACACACAGTAGCGAGGGGGGGGGGCCGCTGTGAAAACATGCAAGGAGTGTAATCCGTCATGTAGCGAGGGCCGAACTCGGTCCTTGGTAGCGGGGGGGGGGGACGACCCCCCGCCCACACACACACACACAGACACAGCCCTGAGTGTGACCTTTCATTAGAGCCTAAAATGAAGATTCTACATTGAATTATTCAAAAGTTACAGATGGTTTTCCAAACTGTGCCATTTGGCACAATTTGGCACAGTTCCAAAACGCCTGGGAACAGCCTGAGAACAAAGCTGTGTAAAATATTCATTTTTTGTGGTATTGTTACCAAATTTGGATCTCAGCTGGATAACACTTGGTTCTACATTTCTGTTGCATTTTCCAGCCGGATCGGACAGCTATGTGTTATTTACAAGCATTTGTGTCCAAAAAAAACACTGTGTCCAATTTTTTTTTTCTTCAAGTTCAGTATGTTTAGATGACTGTAACTCAGTGGCCGGAGCACGTAGAGAGATTATGGTTTTTTTGCCAAAAAATTCAAAGTGTTTTCTTTTAAATGACACCAACCCCATGAAGATGCTGCAAAGGGTTGAATAACAGCTTTCGATTTACTTTGGGCACATTATTTTTTGGCATTTTTAGGAAAATTGCCCGGAGTGCAAGTGGTTAATAAGGAGGAAAGTTTCTGGACACAAATATGTTTAAACACTTTTAAGATGACTAAAAACTCTAACTTACAACTTATACAATATAAAGTTCTACATAGAATTCATTATACAGGACAAAGGATGTTCAAAATGGGCCTGAGTCACACAAATATCTGCCCTCACTGTACTAGCAATGTCCCGGATAGTTATATGCATGCTATGTGGTCCTGTGCACCGGTTCAAAAGTTCTGGCAGAAGACATGTGAAGACCTGTCAGCATGGTTTGGGTATAGTGTCCCACCCTCACCCACACTTTGCATATTAGGTGATTTAAGTGAAATAAATATAGATGCAAGGATGTCACACATGGTTCTCACTGCCTTATGCATCGCAAAGAAAGCTATCCTCATGAACTGGAAAACAAGAAATAACTTGTGCACGACTTACTATAATAACTTACTATTGGATTATATTAGCCTGGAAAGAATGTCAGCCTCCTCAAATAATCAATTGGCGGAATTCAATTCTCTCTGGTCCCCGCTTATTAATTCTATAAACTGAGGGGTGGCGGGCAGTGACTCACTCTCCTTGGCACCTCTGGCGGCTGGCTGCGCCCCAACCACAGGTGTCCGGGGGGCCTGCTCCGGGGTGGCCGTCTGTCTGGCCCTGGGGGGGGGGGGGGGGGCTGTGGGGTGGACCGGGGGGTTTGGGCTGTGGCCCCTGGCCGGCTGGTCTCGCCCCTCGTGGGGGGTCTGGGTCTAGCCCCTGGGCCCCTGGTGCTGGGGGGGCGTCCCCCCGCCCCGGGCCGGGGTCGGGTGTGTGCCGGCGGTGGGGGTTATCCCTGATGCATCCTTGCGTGGTGGGGTCGTGTGTTTCCTGGGGCCCGGGTGCCACCCAGGGGCTGGTGCCCACATCCTGGGTTGCCCTCCCCGTTCACGGGGGTCTACGGGTGGGGGAGGGGGTGTGTGAGTGTAGGCTTGTGTATGAGCGGATGTGGAAGTGGGTGTGTGTTGAGTGGGCAGGTGGGGTTGTGTGTTTGTGTAGGTGGGTATGTGTGATGGTGGGTGGAGTTATGTGTGTGTATGGAAGCGGTTACTTGTGGGTAGACGTCTAGGGGGCAGATGATGTGTGTATGGGTAGGAGAGCTTTGTTGGGTGGCAGGGGTTGGGCAGTCCCTCCAGTGGCATGGGGGCTGGCGTTTCGGGGCTTGATTGTCCCGGCCGCCCTGCTGTTGTGTTCGGGGGTGAGGCACTTTGCTACATCGGCCCTGATGTCATTGGCAGCGGGTGTGCGTTGGTGCTTGGGGGTGGCTGGGGGGGTCATTGGTGCGGGTCATTGGCTGTGTTTCCATTGGGTTGTTCCGGGGTGGCTGTGGTTGCAGGGCGGCCTGCAGCTGTCGGTGTGTGTCTGGGGTGGGTGGTCGTGGGCCTGCGTGGGCGCTTGGGTGTGTCGCCTGGCGTGTTGGGCGCTGTGTGGGTCCGGCCCATTGTTCACTATTGTGACTGTTGTTGTCCATGTTCGTGTGTGTAAGATGAGTGGTAGTATGTTTGGCTGCCCCGTCATGTTAGTGGTGCTGGAGTGCCGGGACGTGATGCTGGTGGGTCCTGGGTTGTTTCCACTGGCAGCCCTCGCCCTGGGTTGGGATTTGGGGGCAGTGGGTGGCCTCACATGCCAGTCTGCAAGCTGGCTTCTGGGGGGGGGGGCAGCCTTGTTTTTGGACTGCCTACCTCCCAGTCTTATTTCCCACCCTCCTCCTCCCCCTGATCTTTTTTGTTACATTTAGGGCTTTGGGGTGGGGGTGTGCCGCACTGTGTCGGTGAACTGTGGGGCTGCACTCACCTCAGTTTTAATTGCATTTTAGACACTGAGGGCTTGGGGGGATGGGGGCTCTGCTGCCCATCACAGTGGCTAACAATGCTTCAATTACTATCCCCCCAATTTTAATTGCACTTTAGTAGTCCACACATTTATACACAATTATATCATATAACCGACACACATCCACCATGTTCTGTGCGGGGGGAGGAGGTGGGGGTCTTCCCCCACCCTTGTTGCCCTGTCTTGCTGGGGGCGTGGGGGCCTGGTGGGAAGCCTGGGACCTATCATGTTGTAAAAATCCCTGGATGCCACTAATGTATAGATATAACCAAGGAAGTGACGGGGGGCTGAATATGAGTTTAAGTGTGAGTGAGAGGGTGATGAATGGAGGTGGTGATGGTGGGTCGGTTTTGTGTGGCGCTTTGCATGCCGGGTGGCATCTTGGGGCGCCTGCGGTGGTCTGCTGATTGTTCGCTCAGATGGGCGCCGGGGGGTGGGGGTCTGCTTCTGTGGCCTGCGCCGGTGGCTTCCCTGGTCACTGCCGGGCACTGGTGCATGTTCAGGCTCTCTGCATCTGCCCACTGCACAGCCGGCTTTTGAAATAAAGGTGTATGAGGAGTGAATTTAAGTGGGTACTGGAGTGAGAGAGAATGGGTCGGTCTGGCTGAGTGAGAGGGGTGTGCATGGGAACATGTGGGTGTGAAGGTATGGGGAGGGGTGTGCCTGCGAGTCGGGAGGGGCTGGATTAGGGGGGTAGTGCCTCTCGGCAATGTGGGCTCACCTGGGCGAGGGGACTTCTTTGGACGTGGGGGTCCCCGGGGTGTGTGGCCGAGGCGCTGGGGCGGGACCGCTGTGGGGGTACCTGGGGGGGCTCGCGCCGGGGGGCGCTGGCTGGTCTCTGTCCTGGGGGGTGGGGTCGCTGGCATCCTGGTGCCTGGGGCCCGGGGGCGGATGTTGGCCCCGCTGGGGGGGGTGGGGGTCGGGCAGGTCCAGGGGTGTGGGCTCACCGCACCAGCCGCCGGGCAGCCTGCCCTCCCTTGATTGTCTCTCCAGGGGTGGATGCTTGGCTTTCCTGGGGCTTGCTGACCTCGGGGCTGGGGGTTGGTGGCGCTGCCTTGCCTGCTCGGGGTCCTCGGGGGGAGGGCTGCTGCGACCGGCCCTCCGCTCGTATGTTTCCTGACAAACCACTCACACGCACACACTTATTTTGCGCGCGTTCTCATATATAGGCACACAGACATACATGTACAAGTGTCTCTCCTTTAACAGGTGCAGAAACCAGACTCGTGTTGAGACATCTCCGGTGGAAGAAGCAGTTTGTCTTTTGTTTGTTTTAGTTGTCTCTTTTTTTTTCTTTTTTTTTTGTCTGTTCCCCTCCCTTTTTTTTCCCCCCTTCACACACTTCCTTTCCCTCTTCCCCATCCTGTTGGGTCTTCCATGGGTAAAGCAATTAAAATAAAGTATTAAAAGTTATTACAGGAGGAGTTACAACAATATACAGTGCAAAGTTAGGCACTGTATAGGCTCCTCTTGGCAAAGTAAATCTGTTTTGGCACAGTAGGGTGACAGATCCCTGTTCTGTTTGCCTAGCTGCCTGACAGGACAAGAAAAAAGAAAAAAAAAAAGAAAGAAAGTCCTTGTTGCCCAGCAACAGCCCCCAAAACATCACTGCTCTAGAGGAGATCTGCATGGAGGAGTGGGCCAAAATACCAGCAACAGTGTGTGAAAACCTTGTGAAGACTTACAGAAAACGTTTGACCTCTGTCATTGCCAACAAAGGGTATATAACAAAGTATTGAGATGAACTTTTGTTATTGACCAAATACTTATTTTCCACCATAATTTGCAAATAAATTCTTTAAAAATCCTTCAATGTGATTTTCTGGATTTTTTTTTCTCATTTTCTCTCTCATAGTTGAGGTATACCTATGATGAAAATTGGAGACCTCTCTCATCTTTTAAGTGGGAGAACTTGCACAATTGGTGGCTGACTAAATACTTTTTTACCCCACTGTAGGTAAGAGGACTATTATCACTGAACGCTGTGAAGGTTGGTGCATAGTACAGGTAATCTCGGAATTTCTCTGTGATGGCCCACTTTAAAGCGAGAAATTCCAATTTCCCTGAGTGGAGATGATAATTCTTTTCAGCAGCTGTCAGTGTTCGGGAGCCATAGGCTATCACATGAAGTTTGCCATCCTGGTGCTGGTAGAGAACTGCCCCTAGGCCTTGGTTTGAAGCATCAGTGTGGAGGATGAATTGCTGGGAGAAGTCTGGGAACCCAAGGACTGGTGGTTCAACCAGAGAATCTATCAGCTGTTCTAGGACATATGTTTCTCAGTCCAAACAATTGGTTGTTGTGATGGCACCCCTTTTCTCTTTGCTTGTCTTGTGATTGTTGTTTTGTGGCCCATTTTTATCTTCTGTTGTCCCTTTCAGCAAGTTGTAAAGAGGTCCTGCAATGGGAGAGAAATCTTGTATATACTGTCGGTAATAACTTAGCAGGCCCATGATAGCTCGTAGCTCTCCTACACTGCTTGGCCTCTTATCTTTCAAAGATCTCACAGCAATGGTGTCAGCAGGATCAATTTTACTACCGTCAGCTGAAATAATCCTCCCTAGGCAGCGAACCTCACATTTGAATAATTCACACTTGCTTGGTTTTAGTTTGATTCCATACATTCTCAATCACTGAAGCACCTTCCTGACATGGTCGACATGGTCCTCAAATGACTGACTGTACACTAGTGTGGCATCTAGGTAGGGAACACAGATGTGGTCTCGTACATCCTCCAGACATTCCTCCATGCACCGCTGGAAGGCAGCAGCATTATCCATTCATACAGGCCCCATGAAGTCACAAAAGCAGTCAGTGGTCTGCTACTCTCATTCATAAAGCCCTGATGGTAGGCCTTTCCTTGGTCCAACAATGAAAACCACGAGTTACCACCAAGACTGTCAAGGATGTCCTGCACACGAGGGATTGGTTGCCTGTCAGGGAGGGTCTTTCTGTTTAGATCTCGATAATCTATGCAGAGACGTAGGCTGCCATCCTTCTTTCTCACACAGACTACCGGTGAGGCATAAGGTGAGTTTGATTTCTTCACCCATCCCTGTGCAATAAGGTTGTGGAAATATTGTTTCATCTCTTTGTACAGTGGCTTTGGGACAGACAAGTAAGTGCATGTTACAAGATTCATATCCTTCAGTGTTATGCTCAACTTCAACTTTTCATTGCACCCAATGTCGTCATCACATTTGGAAAAAAAGGAGCGTTCATCACAAAGCATATTCTGCACTATTGTCCTGTCATGTTCGCTCAGATGACTCAGAACAACTGGTGAGTCCCAAGAGGTGTCAGCAACTTGTTCACTCTCTGCATGTACTTGATTTACTATTGGTGGTGGTGGTGGCGGGGGGGGGGGGGGGGTCAACTGGTTTCTCTAAAACAGTAGCCGGATACACAGCCTGAACCTGATGCAGTGTGTCTATAACCGTTTTCCCTGACAGTTCAATATCATGGTCAGTGGAATTCTATACATCAAGAACAATGTAAGGTGAGACACCACCTCTGAGATTTATCAAAGTCTCACAGAACTCAGGACCACCTGCCCACTGTGGATTTATGTCAAGCTTAAACAGGAACATAGCATCTCTCTTCACAGGCTGCATCTGCACTTTACAGTCAATCAGGACAGAGGTGTGTTTTGGCACAGTGACTTTCTCTCGTAGGGTTTTAACAGCATAGTCACATGACTGCTCATTTGTCACCAACTTGATGAAGGCTGCAATATTCTCTATCTCAAGGCTTGGAAGGGCTGCTCTGAGTGCCCCATGGAGCTGCTCTTTTTTTGTAGCATCCATTTTTTCTGTAGCACTGGTTTTCACTATTTGCTCAATGACATTAAAGCCTAGGATGGGCTGTGGAAGACTTTTGCCTCTCATCACGAGTATGGGGACAGTCAGTTCATTGGGGTCGGTTTCTTCTGCAGCTATTCCAAAAGTGACTTTTATGAAACCAGTATAAGGCACATTTTGTCCATTGGCAGCTGTAATTAATCATCAGGTGCATCAAGTAACTCGGACACATCTTTTACTTTCTCTCTTGGCAAATATCTTTTTTTCCATTTCTCATCCACAATACAGACTTGTGAACCTGTGTCCCACAATGATTGAGTTCTGTGGCCTTGGATGTAACACTCAACTATGCACTGTTTGCCTATCAGGTCAACAAGACGATTGTTAGCCTTTTTACTGGGTGTTGACAGAGACATGTTGTTGGGTGTTATTCTTCTACATGGCGGCCGGGATGGTCATACTTTTTCAGTGCTGAGACAAAGTTGCTGATTTTGCCACTAAAATAACTAACCAACAGCGAATATCTGATCGGCATTTGTGACGCACATGCACAGGCTGAATTTCCACCTTGGTTGAAATACCCCTTTATTCGCCTTTCACCGGGCTCTGTGAGTAAACTGACTAGCGTTTCTTTTCGTGGTTTGCTGCCATGCTTTACCTGAAGCGTTTGCTAAGCTAACGCTAGTCATAGCACCTAACACCGACACGAAGCGACTCTGTCCCCGGTGATTGGGGCTCGCCGGAGGAACTAACCGAGGCAACAGTTGGACGGGAGCCGGATCGGAGTTCGGGTGCAGCGGTGGTGGGAGACGGGGACCAGTGGAGGACCACCGGGGCCCCAGCCAGACAAGAGCCTGAGTCGGAGCCCAGTTACAGCAGCGGGACTCAGCGGAGGATCTACTGAGGAAGACAGCGGTAGGTGGCGGGGCTCAGCGGAGGAACTACCGGGACCCCAGCTGGACAGAAGCAGGATCGGAGCTCAACTACAGCAGCGGCAGGCGGCGGGACTCGGTGGAGGAGCAGCCGGTACCCCGGCTGGACAGGAGCTCAATTGCAACGGGACTAGCAGCGGAGGGGGCTAGCTGAGGCCCAGCTGAATTCGAGGTCGGTCGGATCGGATACTGGCGACACCAGCAGAGATTGGTTTACTATAAACAGGTCAGTAAAAATGCCACCAAAGAAAGAGGAAATGGAAGAGATCAAAAAAATCTCTGAACTTCTTGTCAGAAGAACTGACCAAAGTGGCTAGTCAGCAGGCTAAAATAATAGGGCTAGTGGAAGAAGTCCGAGAATTAAAATTAACAATTAAGGAAAAAGACAAAAAAAATTGCGGGCTTGGAGCGACATGTCGAGGATCTTGAACAATGTTCTCGTATGGATGATCTAATTATAAGTGGACTAGACATTAAATACCAATCATATGCTCATGCTACAGCAGGATTGAGAGGTGAGGATGCTCCCGCAAGTGAATCAGTCTCTCTGGAAAACCAGGTGCTTCAGTTCCTTGATAGTAGAAATATAAAGGTCGAAGCAAATGCAATTTCAGTCTGTCATGCTTTACCCAGAAAGGATAATAAAACAAAGAAATCAATTGTGATGCGCTTTGTGAACAGAAGGGTAAAGAATGACATACTGAGGCAGGCCAGAAAGCTACGGGGAACAGAAGTTTACCTAAATGAACATCTAACAAAGACTAATACTGAAATAGCACGGCAAGCACGGATGCTGAAAAGACAAAATAAGATACAGGCAACATGGACAAGAAATTGCAGAGTTTGGATCAAACTAAATGGAACACCTGAGGAAGCAAAGAGATAATCAGAGAGATCACTGACTTAAATAAATATAGATGAACACTGATTAAGAAAATTAAGAGACTATGATAATCCATATCCACACACACAGCAAGAATAGTTCTTCTGTGACACCATGTCAATGTACTTAAAAAAAACAAAAACTAAAAACAAACAAAACTTATGACTGACTTGAGTAGACATCAATTATCCCCAGTTGGAGGAAGTCATTTGACACAGATTGAGGAAATTCAAACTCTGAAAATATGCTATTATGCTGAACATAAACTACAAGAGATGGAGAATGATATTGATCCTGATAACCACTTTTTCAATAATATTCATAATCATTGTGAATATTACACTGAAAAGCAATTCAAAAGTCAAGTGCAACTACATGGTAAACTAGCAATAATACACTTCAACAGCAGAAGTCTTAACAAAAACTTTCCACAGATTCAGGACTATTTAAAACAGCTGGACAGAAAATTTACAGCTATCGTAGTCTCTGAAACTTGGCTTAATGAAGAGCAGGCTCCTCTGATTCAATTCAATTCAGTTCAATTCAACTTTATTTATATAGCGCCATTTCACAACAACAGTCATCTCATAGCACTATCAACTGTAGGGAGGACCCCCACAGTTGCAGAAAGACCCCAGCAATCAGGCGATCCCCTGTGAGCAAGCACTTGGCGACGGTGGAGAGGAAAAACTCCCTTTTAACAGGAAGAAACCTCCAGCAGAACCAGGCTCAGGGAGGGGCAGTCATCTGCTGCGACTGGCTGGGGGGTGAGGGGATAGAGAAGAAGAAAAGAACAGACATGTAGAGAGCAAACAGCACGATGGGGACTCAATCTATGGGAGAGAACAAACAAATGTTAATGACCAGCAAAAAAAAAAAAAAATATTTCATAGAGAGTGAGGAAAGGAGTGAGGCCCAGTGCATTACTGGAGGTCCCCCGGCTGACTAAACCTATTAGCAGCATAACTAAGGGAGGGTTCAGAAAACACATGATCCCTCCCTAATTGTAGGCTATATCAAAAAGGTAGGTTTTAGCCCTATTCTTAAAAACAGAGATCGAGTCTGACTCCCGAATCCAGATTGGCAGCTGATTCCACAGGAGAGGAGCTTGATAACTGAAGGCTCTGCCTCCCATTGTACTTTTGGAGATTCTAGGTATTACAAGTAAACCTGCATTTTGGGAGCGTAGTGCTCTGTTAGGATGATACGGTAGTATCAGATCTTTTAAATAAAAAGGAGCCTGATTGTTTAGAGCTTTGTAAGTAAGAAGAAGGATTTTAAACTTAATTCTAAACTCTATGGGAAGCCAATGAAGGGAGGCCAGAACCGGAGAGATATGATCTCTCTTTCTAGTACCTGTTAAAACTCTTGCTGCAGCATTTTGGATCAGCTGAAGACTTTTTAAAGATGTTTTAGGACAACCTGATAATAAAGAATTACAATAATCTAATCTCGAGCTAACAAAAGCGTGGATCAGCTTCTCAGCATCACTCTGAGACAAGATGCTCCTAATCTTGGCAATATTACGCAAATGATAGAAGGCAGTCTTAGAAACAAATTTAATATGTGAATTGAAGGACAAATCCTGATCAAAAATAACTCCAAGGTTCCTCACAGAGCTATTAAGAGAAAGAGTAACTGCATCCAAACTGAAAGTTTGATTTGGAAAGGAATTTCTAAGGTTTTTTGGACCAACAAGAATGACTTCAGTCTTATCTGAATTTAATAGCAGGAAATTACAAGTCATCCAAACTTTGATTTCCTTAAGACAGGCTTCTAACTTGGCTAATTGATTAGTATCATCTGGCTTCATTGACAGGTATAATTGTGTGTCATCTGCATAACAGTGAAAATGTATACAGTGCTTTCTAATAATGTTGCCTAACGGAAGCATATATAAACTAAAAAGAGTAGGGCCAAGCACAGATCCCTGTGGAACTCCATGACTAAGCTTTGAGCTGAGAGAAAACTCATCATTTACATGAACAAACTGGAACCTATCAGATAAATAAGATCTAAACCACTGCAACGAAGTTCCATTAAGTCCAACATAGTGTTCTAATCTATCAAGTAGAATATTATGATCAATAGTATCAAAAGCTGCACTAAGATCTAAAAGGACAAGTACAGAAACTAGTCCATTATCAGATGCAATGAGGAGGTCGTTAGTGACCTTCGCTAAGGCTGTTTCAGTGCTATGATGGATTCTAAACCCAGATTGAAACTCCTCAAATAAACCATTTCCCTGCAGGTGGTCAAATAATTGCATAGCAACAACTCTTTCTAAGATTTTTGAAATGAAAGGGAGATTAGAGATTGGTCTATAGTTAGCTAAAGCTCCTGGATCTAGCGTTGGCTTTTTGAGTAAGGGTTTAATTACTGCCGTTTTAAAAGCCTGCGGTACATGGCCTAAAGTTAATGAAGAATTGATTATATGAAGAATAAAGCTACCAATAAGTGGGAAGACTTCTTTAAATAACCTGGTAGGAATAGGGTCTAAAAGACAAGTTGAAGGTTTGGATGAGGAAACTATTTTGTCTAACTCACAAAGGTCGATTGGAGTAAACTCATCAAGACAGACATCAATAGAAGGAGTTGTAGTAGTTACAGTATTTAAGTTAACTGTGGGAAGAATCTGATTGATTTTATCTCTGATGGATGAAATTTTATTATTGAAAAAGTTCATAAAGTCCTGACTAGTAAGCTCTAAGGGGATGCTAGGATTGACAGAGTCCTGACTCTTTGTCAACCTGGCTACAGTACTGAAAAGAAACCTGGGATTATTCTTGTTCTCTTCTATTAATGCAGAGTAATAACTCGTTCTAGCTTTTCTAAGAGATTTTTTATAAATTAAAAGATGATTTCTCCAAGCTAAATAGATTTCATCTAAATTAGTAGAGCGCCATTTTCTTTCGCCTCCAGGAAGACCATTCTCGCACCGAGACGGTCCAGGTCGATGGCAATAAAGGGATATTAGATGTTTCATATTAACAGATCTCAAAAAAAGGGTGGTGGTGTTGCACTGTATATTGATGACCTGTATAGGTGTAAGCTTGTAAATGGAATGTCCTTTGCACTACCAGGGATTTTGGAATGTGTTACTCTTGAGATTGACCAAGATAAAACAAAAAATCTAATTATAAGTTGTATATATAGAACGCCAGGTACTTGCATTGAGACATTCAGAGATAAATTAATCGAGCTGTACAATAATATTACTAGTAAGAAAATGGTAGTAATTTGTGGAGATTTCAGTATTGATCTACTAAATCCATATCAACAAAATGTAATTACAGAGTTCATGAATTCTATGTACAGCATGAGTCTATATCCCACAATAACACATCCCAGTAGAATCACAGTTCACACTGCTACACTTATTGACAACCTGTTTGTTAATATTATTGATAAGAAAATAGAAAGTGGATTATTGATAAATGATATAAGATAAGATAAGATAAGATAAGATAAGCCTTTATTAGTCCCACAATGGGGAAATTCCAGGATTGCAACAGCACAGGGATAGCAACACTCAGAGCAACAATCAGAAGGCAAGAAAAAACAAGAGCAGCTAGTATATATATGTACATATTAATATATATGTATATATATATATATATATATATATATTATATATATACGTATATAGACACACAGTGCGGAGCATTGTAGCTGGATGGAATAAATATATGAGTATATAAACACACAGTGCGGAGCATTGTAGCTAGATGGAATAATATGTAGATATATAAACACACAGTGCGGAGCATTGTAGCTAGATGGAATAAATATGTAGATATATAAACACACCCAGTGCGGAGCATTGTAGCTAGATGGAGTAAATATGTAAATATATAAACACACACAGTGCAGAGCATTGTTGCTAGATGGGATGAAACAGCACAACCATCTACTTAGTTATCCTACATGGTATGATTATGTACCCATTGTCACGCCGCGCCATTCATCAGCGGCGCCACCTGCTCCCGCACCTGCTCGTCATCAATGGCGAGGGATAAAAGCCGTCTCGCCCTGAGCTTCGGCCTGAAGCCGTCAGACTTCGTCCCTCACCGTTGTGAGTCATTTCCAAACTTCAGCGCAAACATTTGGGTAAGAAGCCCTTACCTTCTTTTTCTCCAGTCTGCTCCCCTGTGCACAGGTGGATTTCCCGGCGGCGGACGACGTCCTACCAACGCCCATTCCTCGCTGCTGCACCGAGCTCTCCAGGTGGCTGTCTCCCGGGTCTCACCCCTTGCTGTGCCAGCTATCCTGTCCATCCAAGGTTGCCCGGCTGTACGGTCACCTGCCTCTGTGCCTGAAGCAGACGCCGCCATCAACACATTGACATCCCACAGACACGCACTCATTCACGCCTGTTGTCAATAAACTATTTGAACTACTCTGAGCCTGTGTGTGTGCGTCTCCTGAGCCGTGCGTTATGTCAGTATGGCTTCAGCAGAGCGGCTCGGCAGACGGCGGGCTCGCACACCGTCTTACCACTCTCGAGGTTCGAGTGGATCAAATCGCTTATCAACAACAGGTGATCCTGAATCAATTGGTAGCAATAACTAACCGATTGGACCGCCTGGACCCCCAGCAGCCGTTCCCCCCGGCTCCCCAGGGTGGCGCAGCTCCTGCTGTTCCTGCGGCCGTTCAGCCAGCTCCGGTGGCACCGGCCCGACTCACACCAATTCCGACCCCCGCTTGCTTTAGCGGAAAGCTCGGCGGAGCGCGGGGGTTTGTGATGCAGTGTGAGTCCGTGTTCGACCGTGTGCCCGGAGATTTTCCCTCAGATCACAGCCGAATTGGCTACATAGGTAATCTCCTGGAGGGGCGCGCTTTAACCTGGGCCTACGCTATAATGGCGAGACCCAGTTATGCCACCCTCACCTATGCCGAGTTCGTGAGGCGCTTCCTGGAGGTGTTCGACCATTCTCGCACCGAGACGGTCCAGGTCGATCGGCTTCTTGCTCTCCAGCAGGGAAGCCGGTCAGCCGCGGACTATGCTATCGACTACCGGGTAGCGGCGGAGGAATTGGGCTGGGACGAACGTTCCTTCTGTGGTCTGTTCCTCCGCAGCCTCAATGATGATCTGAGGGATGAACTGGCTGGACGGGATGTCCCCGGAACGCTAGCGGAGCTAACCTCACTAGCCATTAGCTTGGACAACAGGCTGCGCGAGCGCTCCTCAGGACGGAAGTCATCTACTTCTCGCCCTCGGGGAGCCTCGCTGCGCCTGCCCCAAGCTTGCCCCCTGGCGACGCCGCCACCATCGCGCCCCGAGGAGTCGGAGCCGATGGTGACGGGCTGGACAAAGCTGTCCCCGGCAGAGAGACAATGCCGCCGTGAGTTGGGTCTCTGCATGTATTGCGGAGACAGTCAGCACACGGTGGAGCTTTGTCCACAGAAGCCAAACGGCGGGGTCCGCGAGTCACTGTAGGGGGCCTCGCGGACGTCAATCGGCAAAATCCCCTCACCCAATTGAAGCTGCCCATCCGTTTCTGCCACAACCCCACTGGGCATCTCACCCACGCACTGGTGGATTCGGGCGCAGAAGGCAGCTTCATTTCACAAAGCCTGGCAACCCGATTGGGCATCCGCTGTCAAGCACTGAGAAACCCCATCTCCCTGGTCAATCTCTCTCGTGCCTCCCTTGGAAGAGTTTCACATCAGACCGTTCCCGTCCCAGTCATCATCTCAGGGAACCACCGGGAGGAGATGGTTTTTTACGTCCTGCCCAACTCTGTGTCGCCTGTCATCCTGGGGTATCCCTGGCTACGCCTCCACAACCCTGTCCTGGACTGGAAGTCAGCTGGGGTATCGGCATGGAGCACGTTTTGTATGGGCACCTGCCTTCAGTCCGCTGCCTGCTCCCCGTCCGCTTCTTCCCCTGTGGCGGACGCAGCACCTCCGGACCTGTCTCTGGTGCCTCCGGAATTTCATGACCTGGGTATGGTGTTTAGCAAGACGAAAGCTATGTCTCTTCCCCCTCATCGGCCCTATGACTGTGCCATCAACCTCCGCCAGGGGGCTCCCTTACCTTCTGGTCGGCTCTACAGCCTGTCTGCGCCAGAGAAGGAGACAATGAACACCTACCTGAAGGAATCATTGAGCGCTGGGATAATTCGCCCATCGTCGTCACCCATGGGGGCAGGGTTCTTCTTTGTTGGGAAAAAGGACGGATCCCTCCGCCCCTGCATAGACTACCGCGCACTCAACGACATCACTGAGAGGGACCGTTACACCCTGCCCCTCATGGACACTGCCTTTCACTCCCTCCAGGGGGCGACCTGGTTTACCAAGCTGGATCTACGCAGCGCTTACCACCTCGTCAGGATCCGGGAGGGAGATGAATGGAAGACAGCCTTCCGTACCCCGAACGGCCACTTTGAATACCTAGTCATGCCGTTCGGGTTAACCAACGCTCCTGCCGTCTTTCAGCGCCTCATCAACGACGTCCTCCGGGATTTCATCGGCCTCTTCGTGTTCGTCTACCTGGACGACATCCTTATCTTCTCCAGGTCCAGGGACAAGCACCAGGTCCATGTGAGGCGGGTCCTCCAAAGACTGCTGGAAAATCAGCTCTACGTGAAGGCTGAAAAGTGTGAATTCTACGCTAGGACCACATCCTTCCTGGGATTCATCATCTCTCAAGACCAGGTGCTCCCAGACCCAGAGAAGGTGAAGGCGGTGGTGGAGTGGCCTACTCCCGCATCCCGGAAGCAGATGCAACAGTTTGTTGGCTTCGCCAATTTCTACCGCCGCTTTGTCCCCAACTTCAGCTCGATCGTCGGACCACTGACCCGCCTCACGTCCCCGAAGGTCCCTTTCCGGTGGACAGAAGAGGTCGCTGCTGCCTTTAAGGCGCTGAAGGCGGAATTCTCCTCCTCCCGGGTTCTTCGCCAGGTCGACCCCGCGCTGCAGTGTATCGTGGAGGTGGACGCCTCGGACACGGGAGTGGGAGCAGTTCTATCCCAGCGGTTGCCTGACGATGGCGCCAAACGACCCTGCGCCTTCTTCTCCCGGCGCTTGTCCCCGGCGGAGAGGAACTACGATGTGGGAGACAGAGAGCTCCTGGCCATCAAACTCGCCTTACAGGAGTGGCGCCACTGGCTAGAGGGGGCGGACCTGCCGTTCGTGGTCCTGACGGACCACAAGAACTTAGAGTATTTACGATCTGCCAAGCGCCTGAACGCCCGCCAGGCGCGCTGGTCTCTGTTCTTCGCCAGGTTCCGTTTTACCATCACCTTCAGGCCAGGCTCCAAGAACGGCCTGCCTGACGCCCTCTCTAGGCAGTTTACCCCCGTGGAGGCTGAGGAGACGCCCCACACCATCCTGCCCAGGTCGTGCGTCGTGGGTGCCATCTCTTGGGACATCGAGAGCAAGATCCGGAAGGCGCAGGAGGTGGAACCTGATCCTGGCGGCGGACCGGAGGGAAGACTGTTCGTGCCATCTGCGGTCCGAGGAGAGGTCATCCACTGGCTCCACACCTCCCGGCTCACCTGTCATCCCGGCACCTCCCGGATGATCAACCTCCTCCAACGGTCCTTTTGGTGGCCAGGCCTGCAGAGGGACGCAGCCCGCTACGCCCGGGCTTGCCCAATCTGTGCCACCAGCAAGTCGGGAAATGCCCCTCCAGCGGGTCTGCTCCAGCCCCTGCCCGTTCCTGGCAGGCCCTGGTCGCACATCGCGTTGGATTTCGTCACTGGACTCCCCGTTTCCAACTCCTTTGACACCATCCTGACCATCGTGGACCGTTTCTCCAAGGCGGCGCACTTCGTCCCCCTGCGAGGTCTCCCTACTGCCCTGGAGATGGTGGATCTCCTCGTCCAACACGTGGTCAGGCTGCACGGGATTCCGGTGGACGTGGTCTCGGACCGGGGCCCCCAATTTTCATCCGAGGTTTGGAGGTCATTCTGTAACACCATCGGAGCCAAGGTGAGCCTCTCCTCCGGCCATCACCCCCAATCCAACGGGCAGTGTGAGCGGACCAACCAGGAGCTGGAGGCTGCGCTCCGCTGTGTGACCACATCCAAACCTACGTCCTGGAGCAACCATCTCACCTGGGTTGAGTACGCCCACAACACCGCCCGCTCTTCTGCAACGGGGATGTCCCCCTTTAAGGCGTCCCTGGGTTACGACCCCCCGCTGTTTCCAGCGCAGGAGAGCGAGGTAACTGTCCCCTCAGTTAGGGCGCATCTCAGGCAGTTCCGCTCCATCTGGGCTGCCGCGCGTAGTGCGCTTTTACGCACAGCGGAGCGCAACAGGACCGTGGCGGACCGGCACAGAAGACCTGCCCCGGCGTACAGAGTTGGGCAACAAGTTTATGTGTCGACCCAGGACGTTACATTGAAGGGCGAGAGGAGGAAGCTGGCACAGTGGTTCATGGGTCCCTATCCCATCACCCAGATCATCAACCCGGTGGCTGTGCGCGTGGCTATTCCCCCCTCCCTCCGCATACATCCCACCTTCCACGTGTCAAAGGTGAAGCTGGCAGTCACCGACCCCCTTTGCCCCCCTCCTGCTGCGCAACCCGCGCCCCGGATGATTGATGGCCATCCGGCCTGGTCCGTCGCCTCCATCCTGGACTCTCGACGCTGGGGTCGTGGGTTGCAGTACTTGGTGGACTGGGAGGGCTATGGGCCCGAGCATCGACAGTGGGTACCCTCGTCGTTTGTGTTGGACCCATCGCTCATCGCGGACTTCCACCGAGCGCACCCAGATAAGCCATCGCCAGGAGGCGCTGCTAGAGGGGGGAGTACTGTCACGCCGCACCATTCATCAGCGGCGCCACCTGCTCCCGCACCTGCTCGTCATCAACGGCGAGGGATAAAAGCCGTCTTGCCCTGAGCTTCGGCCTGAAGCCGTCAGACTTCGTCCCTCACCGTTGTGAGTCATTTCCAAACTTCAGCACAAACATTTGGGTAAGAAGCCCTTACCTTCTTTTTCTCCAGTCTGCTCCCCTGTGCACAGGTGGATTTCCCGGCGGCGGACGACGTCCTACCAAGGCCCATTCCTCGCTGCTGCACCGAGCTCTCCAGGTGGCTGTCTCCCGGGTCTCGCCCCTTGCTGTGCCAGCTATCCTGTCCATCCAAGGTTGCCCGGCTGTACGGTCACCTGCCTCTGTGCCTGAAGCAGACGCCGCCACCAACACATTGACATCCCACAGACACGCACTCATTCACGCCTGTTGTCAATAAACTATTTGAACTACTCTGAGCCTGTGTGTGTGCGTCTCCTGAGCCGTGCGTTATGTCACCCATACATATTCTCACCCTCCATAGCGACCGGTATTATCCTAGTTGTATGCCGGAGGGGACCATTGTATAAGTCTATTGCATCTTTTGCATTCAAAAACTATTAGGTTGTCACGTCTTTTTGGTATCTCTGCGAGCAGCCCTGCTTAGGTTGTACAGTCTGACAGCCGTTGGTAGGATGGACCTGTGAAACCTCTTGGTTGTGCACCTAGGATGATGTAGTCTGCTGCTAAATGAGCTCCTCAGTGCATTCAGTATGTCCTGCATAGGGTGGAACTCGGCCTCCAGCAGAGATGACAGTTTAGCCACCGTCCTTCTCTCTCCTATCTCCTCCACTGGGTCAAGGCACTGCCCCAGGACAGAGCTAGCTTTCTTGATCAGTTTGTTCAGTCTCTTCCTATCGGCTGCCGTAATGCCACTGTTAACCAAAGGATTACAAAAGGCGTGTAAAAAGAAAAATTTATTATATAAAGCTTTCCTAAAGAAAAGGACAAAAGAAGCAGAGCAGCTGTATAAAACATACAAAAATAAGATGACATATATAATAAGATGCAGTAAAAGAGACTGCTACATTAAAGAACAGGAGAAAAACAGAGACAATATTAAAAATACATGGACGGACTTCCGGTTATGGCGGCCACGTAGGAAGACGTGTTTCACACTGCTTTGCTCCTAAAAATAAAAAGTTTACTAAAACTCTCTTAATTGGAACAAAAACCCATCCCAGCGTTTAGGCGCGGATATGGTAAAGACCAAGGCTGGGAAATTAGGTGGAGTAAAAAGCAATTCGACAAAACAACCTAACCTAACAGACTTCCACGCTCGAGGCGAAACAGAAAAAACTCCAGAGACTATGACGGAGGAGGGAGCCAGCGGCAGAGCGGGAACTGCTGAAGAGGGGACAAACGCAGTGCTCACTGCCATCAACTCCATGAGAACAGAGTTTTCGTCCAAATTTGATGGAATTATAGCAGCGATAGAAGGAATGAGAAAGGAAATAAGCGACTGTATGGAACGAGTATTGCAGGCGGAGCTCCGAATTTAAAGCGCTGAAGATGACGTCACCAGCCTACAATCAAAGTTGCAAACACTGGAATTAAAATGGAAACGTCTGGAAGATAACGTCCTGGACTTGGAATCCCACTCGCGACGGAATAATTTGAGGTTGGTGGGCCTCCCGGAGGAACGGGACTCATGTTCCTTTTTGGAAAAGTGGATTCCAGAAGCGCTGAACAACGCGGACCTGCAGTCATCGGTCGTATTAGAGAGCACTCACCGAATCGGCCCACTGAGAGATAATAAGACACCACCGAGGACGCTGATTATGAAGTTCCTCAACTACAGAGACAAGATGACGGTCACCAATGCGGCGCGAGCTAAAGGGGAAATTAAATACCAGGATCAACAGGTGCGGTTCTACCCAGACTTCGCCACAGGAATTCAACAATTAAGGAGGCAGTTCGACCCCGCCCGCAAAGAGCTGCGGAACCTCGGGATTCGTCACGGAGTGATTCATCCGGCAAGACTGCTGGTCACATATAAAGGGAGAACCCACATCTTCAAGACCCCTCAAGAGGCGCAGGAGCTCATTAAGCAGATCCAAAAGGAGACTGGTGGGAGCTAAGCATGAACATGACAAAGGTAGAACATTTAAGCATTTGTACAGGCATCTGATTGATCTGAAACATATAATAAGTCTACAAAATACAGACTGTATTTAAAAAAAAAAGAGCTATGATGTACAAAGTTGCTATAAAACTTTGAAGTTATGTTGAAAAAACTGCAGAAGAGAGTTAATGTCATGTCATAAAAATAGTAGAGTCAGGGTGATTGAGAGGAGAAAGAGAGAGTGGTTTGACTGATCCTCGCAGGTGTGGAAGAGTCACTAGCTATAACGGGAGATGGAATTTTTTTTTGATTTTGGGAGGATTGCCACGAATGTGGGGAAGGGGAATTTGTTTTTGTTTTGTTTGGTTTGTAGGATGAATGTTCTATCATCCATGTTTTTGCTTCTCTGTATGAGCATGTTCATATTGCAAGGTAATCTCAAACTCCTTATTGATCATAGATCAAAGCGTTAATCTTAATTTAACTTCATGGAATTGCAGAGGTCTACAAAATCTAAAAAAAAACTTAAACAAGTTATGAATAAAATAAAAGACATAGATTCAAAAATTGTATTTTTACAAGAAACTCATCTAATAGAGGAGGATGTAAAAAGAATTAGGAGAAGATGGCAAGGTAATGTGTTCACCTCATCATTTTCATCCCGAGCTAGGGGAGTTATGATTCTCATCCACAAAACAGTCCCATTTCAAGTGAAAAATGTAATTGGAGTCAAATTTGGAAGATATCTAATCATCCAAGGATCTTTGTTATTAGAAAATATAAATCTGGTGAACTTATACGGCCCCAATATTAATGATCAAAACTTCTTTGTCAATTTATTCCTTACTTTATCATCACTTACAGGGCAACATGTAATAGCAGGGGATTTTAATTGTACATTGAATCCCAGTATAGACAGATCAACAGGACTGGACTGTACGCACAATGGATGTAGGATGACTATTAATCATTTTATGAAAGAATTGAGATTGCTAGATATATGGAGAGAAATGAAACCACAAGTCAAAGCCTATTTGACATGTTCTGGACCCAGGAGACAGACACTGACACGAGTAGATATAGACAATAATTCTTTTATTGTAACGTGAGAGAGTGTAGTGCATGTGTGAGTGCAAGTATAGAAGTTTGGTCGCTGGAACTGAGCAGTCCGGATGGTGACCTGGCAACCCTGTAACACACAAGCAGAAAACAATTACAGCTGTTCAGCACTAGCGAGTAATTGTGGATGGTGAGGCTTACTTGGGCGTTCCACAGGTAGCATTCTACTGACTTCCAGCGGCCGTGCAGCGTGGTGGTGAATGTGCTCGTGGCTGTGGTGGTGAATGCACCTGTGGCTGTGATGATGATAGTTCTTGTAGCGGAGATGGTGGTGATTCCAGTGACTGTGACGATGACAGCTCCTGTAGCTGAAACACTAACAGTTCCTGTAGCTGTGGTGTTAGACGTACCCGTAGCTGCGGTGGTAGCGAGGAGCTATGCGATTGAGGTGGCAACGCCCCGTTGGCTGGGGAAGTTGGTCCGCCGCCTGGGAGGTCCACCTGTGCACAGGGGTAAAGGCAAGGAGTAGAATAGCAGATAGTTTTCTTACGTGGCAGTTCCTGACGAGACGTTCTTGGCTGAACTTGGGAACGAAGTTCTGGCTCATGCTCCGATGAGGACGACAGACGACTCCGTGCCGGGCTGTCAGCAACACTGGCTTTTAACAGCCGCTGATTGGCACCTGTTGGTCTGTGTGCAGCTGGGACTGATGAGACAGATGACGGCCCAGAGGCCGCCATGACAGTACTCCCCCCTCTAGCAGTGCCTCCAGGCACCTGCCCAATTCTACCTGGATTCGCCCGATGGAAATCGCGGATCAACTGCTTATCCAGGATCAACGCTGGGCGAATCCAAGAACGATCCTCCGGTCCAAAGCGCCCTCCCAGTCCACCAAATACTGAAGACCACGACCTCGCCTGCGAACGTCCAGGATGGCAGTCACCCCCCAGGCCGGATGGCCATCGATCATCCTCGGGGGGGCGGGGGCCGCGGGAGGTGGGCACAGGGGATCAGAGATGTACGATTTGACCTGGGAGACATGAAAAGTGGGGCAGATGCGCATCGAAGAGGGGAGAGACAGGCGCACAGACACAGGATTAACAATACGAGAGATGGTGTAAGGACCAATGAAGCGCTTGGTAAGCTTGCGCTTCTCAGCCGGTACACCAATATTCCGGGTAGACAACCAAACCTTCTGACCCACCTTGTAGTCCGGGGCGGGTCTCCTATGCCGGTTGGCCACCTGGATGTTGCGTTTCGTGGTCTTTAACAGGGCTCGGCGGGCGATGAGCCAAACTCGCCGACAGCGCTTGATGTGAGCTTGGACAGATGGAACCGCTACCTCCCTCTCCTCCTCCGGAAACAGTGGTGGATCAAACCCACATGATGCCTTGAAAGGGGAGATGCCCGTAGCCGTAGAGATCGTGGTGTTGTGAGCATACTCAATCCAAGGAAGATGCTTGCTCCAGGAGGATGAACAGGAGGAGATGACACAACGCAGCGCGGCCTCAAGCTCCTGGTTAGCCCGCTCACACTGGCCATTACTCTGAGGATGATAACCTGAGGAGAGGCTGGCTGTGGCTCCCAGTGCTGCGCAGAACGCTTTCCAGACCTGCGAGACAAACTGTGGTCCCCGGTCCGACACTATGTCGGCGGGGATGCCGTGGAGATGGACCACATGCTGGACAAGGAGGTCCACTGTTACCTGAGCCGAAGGCAAACCCCGAAGGGGCACAAAGTGTGCTGCCTTCGAGAACCGGTCCACTATAGTCAAGACTGTGGTGAAGCTATCTGAGGGGGGCAAACCAGTCACAAAATCCATAGCAACATGGGACCAAGGGCGGGAAGGGACCGGCAGCGGATGTAACAGGCCCGCCGGGGGGGATGATGTCGTTTTCCCAGTGGTGCACTGAGCTCAAGCCCGGATGTAACTCACAACGTCCTTCCGCAGCCCTGGCCACCAGAAGGTCCTCTGGAGAAGGTCCACAGTCCAACCCACCCCCGGATGACAAGCCAACTTGGAGGCATGACCCCACTCAATCACTTGACCCCGAATGGCGCGTGGAACAAACAGGCGGCCCGGGGGACCCCCTCCCGGGTCTGGCTCCATCCTCAGTGCTCTACGAACCGTCTTGCAAATACCCCAGGACAGAGCGCCCACGACACAGGAGGGCGGCAGGATGGGAGTTTCCTGATCCTCAGAGGATGGTGCGCCGAACTGCCGCGAGAGGGCATCCGACTTACCGTTCTTGCTTCCCGGCCGATAAGTGATGGAAAAATTAAACCGGCCGAAGAAGAGGGACCAACGAGCCTGGCGTGCGTTCAGGCACTTCGCCGTCCTGAGGTACTCCAGGTTACGGTGATCAGTCCATACCACGAACGGCTGAGCAGCCCCCTCCAGCCAGTGTCTCCATTCCTCCAAGGCGAGCTTCACTGCCAGCAGCTCCCTGTCTCCTATGCTATAATTCCTCTCCGCTGGTGACAGGCGATGAGAGAAGTAAGCACATGGGCGGATCTTACCATCTTCAGGAGAACGTTGAGAGAGCACCGCTCCCACCCCCGAATCAGAGGCGTCCACCTCCACCAAGCACTGTAGCTTCGGGTCCACCTGGGTTAGGACACGGGCAGAAGCAAACTCCTCCTTCAACTTCTCAAACGCCCTGGCTGCCTCCTCACTCCAGCAAAACGGGGTCTTTGGGGAGGTGAGCGCAGTCAGAGGGTGAGCAATATTACCAAAGTTGGGCACAAACCTCCGATAGAAATTAGCAAAGCCCAAGAATCCCTGAAGCTGCTTCCTAGAGGTTGGTGCGGGCCAATCCACTACTGCCTTGACCTTGGCCGGGTCGGGGAGCACCTGGTTCCGGGCTATAATGAACCCTAGGAAAGAGGTCTGGTCAGTATGGAACTCACACTTTTCTGCCTTGACGAACAATTGATTCTCCAGGAGGCGCTGTAGCACTTTGCGGACATGCACCTGGTGCTCTTCTAATGTGCGAGAGAAGATAAGTATGTCATCAAGATATACAAATACAAACGAGTTCAGGAAGTCCCGCAAAACATCGTTTATTAATCGCTGGAAGACGGCCGGAGCGTTGGTTAACCCAAACGGCATTACTAGGTACTCGAAGTGCCCGCTTGGGGTCCGGAACGCCGTCTTCCACTCGTCACCTTCTCTAATGTGCACCAGGTGATAAGCATTCCTGAGATCCAGTTTGGTAAACCAGGATGCCCCCTGGAGGGAGTCAAAGGCTGTGTTCATCAAGGGCAGAGTGTACTTGTCTTTTACTGTAATTTCGTTGAGGCCCCGGAAGTCGATGCAGGGGCGTAATGAGCCGTCCTTCTTCCCAACGAAGAAGAAACCGGCACCCACAGCCGAAGACGACGGGCGGATGATTCCAGAGGCCAGGGATTCCTTGATGTAAGTGTCCATAGCCTCGCGCTCCGGGGCTGATAGGCTGTACAGGCGGCTAGCAGGAAGAGGGGCCCCAGCCTTCAGATTTATTGCACAGTCGTAAGGGCGATGGGGGGGTAGAGACAACGGCCAAGACTTGCTGAAAACTAACCCCAAGTCATGGTAAACCTCTGGTACCTTGGACAGGTCCGGTGGTGACGAGGAAGGTGGAGGCACCTTGACAGATGGGGCGCACGCCACAGATTGGAGGCAGGCACTCAAACAGAATGTACTCCACACTGAAATACTCCCCGCTTGCCAGTCAATGGTGGGATTATGCAGCCGAAGCCAGGGGTACCCCAGGATGACGGGCGAGGAAGAGACGGGCAGAACCAGGAACCTAATCTCCTCCCTGTGGTTACCTGACACAATTACAGAAACTGGGGCCGTCTGATAGGCGACGGTGGTCAGTGACGCCTTGGACAGGGTGATGAGTTTGACAGGGGGATCCAGAGTCTGACAGCTGAGGCCCATCCGGGTTGCCAGGTCCCTGGAAACAAAATTCTGCTCAGCTCCTGAGTCTATTAATGCCAATGTGGAGTGTTCCGTATGTGCGTGGATCAATCTGATGGGTAAGCAGCAACTAGTGAGGGGTTTTTCTGAGTTCTTGCCCATGAATCCCCCTACTGCGATCCACGGACCTTCCCTTTTAACCGACTGGGACATTCCAAAACCCCATGTGACTCTTTCCCACAGTAGAAACAAAGGCCAAGATCCCTGCGGCGCGGTCTCTCAGCCGCTGACACTTTAGACTGCCCTATCACCATAGCCTCTTGATCCGGGGATTCCTCTGGCGTGGGTAGAGCGAGCAGAGGAGAGCTAAGGCCCTTTTCCACTAGCACGCTTTAGCGCGACACGGGATGGCTCAGCACGCTTTGTGCGCTTTTCCACTAGCCCCAACACGGTTTAACAGCCGCGATTCTCAGCCCCGCTCCAGGGCAGGGTACAGCAGTGCTGAGCTGGGCCGTGTTGTGACGTTAACAGACTGGTCGCCGCTGATTGGTCAGGTCGTAACCGGCGCTGATTGGTCAGGTTGTAACCGCCCCTCTCCTCCTCCTCTTCTGCCGAATCTTCACGACCTTCTCAATAAAGTTTTTGAAAAAAAAAAAAGAATCTTCACGACCGCCATTACTCAGCGTGCAACCACTGTTGGTGGTTTATTTTCAGTGTATTGCTGTGCTATTTTCATTTATTCTCTACCAAAAATGGCTTCGCATAATAAGGGTGTTCCATGGACCAATAAGGAGGTGCAGTGTCTGCTCACTGCATTCTCAGACGAACGCATCCAGCGCGAGTTAGACGGAGCCACCCGGAATGAAAAAATATACCGGGAGGTCTCGACATCGGAGTCCTTTAACGGTGAGTTTTAATTTTTTTTATTGTGCGTTTTTTCGCAAATATATTCGGTAAGACGCTCAGTTTATTTATGCAATAAAAAAGCTGTTCATTTGTGGATGATGATCGCTCTGCAGCAGCACACTGCGGACTCACGCTTTTCTTTTAATTATTCATGTGAACAATACGCTGAAATAAGCTTATGTAATCTTGTTAAAAACTATTGTCTTTTCTGTATATCTTGCACTTTCGTGCTGTATTTTATTGTGTGCATTTTCCTTGTAGAATCATCCCACGCGTCCGCCGCGCCAGCCCGCCCGGATTCTCCAATGTGAATCTGTCCCGCCACCAGGCGCAAAATGTATTCAATGATAAATATTTGCAACATTTAAATGAGGTTGCAGAAAACGCGAGGGTATCCCAGTAGCTGGCAGAGACGGCTTCATTCAACCGAGCCTTCCTGACCCAGAGCTGGCAGAGACGGCTTCATTCAACCGAGCCTTCCTGACCCAGTTTGGGAAGCTGGTAGAGGCACTCAGTGGTCGGCGTGTATAAAATGTTGATTAACCTTCATGTTGTGTTGCAAAGTTTTTTTTTTATTTTAATATTTTGTATATAATAAAATGGAATTGTTTTTGAAAGTGTGGTTTGTCTGTTATAACACTGAATTATAAAACAGTATAATTACATAGAAATTCCATTGCCTAGTCTGATGAAAATGATGCTGATCATCTTGTCAGGGGTCAACCATTGTAAAGGTAATGTAATTTTTAACTAGACCAAAAAACAAATGTTTTTGTAAGCTTTCTGTTCTTTTTATTGAAATATCATAAAAAATAGCGCCACATGATCCAGTTCTAAACTTTGGGTAAATTTTTTATGTTAACTTATAAGAAGTTGCACAGTTGGACTTTAAAATGCAGCAGGAGAGACTGATCAATCTTACAAGTCAAAGTAGGTAAAAAAGTAAGTCTATGTAAATTGAATGTTCTATCGGCATTCCAAATTCAGAGAATTACAATACTTTAGAAGGAGTGTAGCATCATCTAAACGGAAAATACTAATACTGTTGTTCCAAACGTTGACCTGAAGGTGAAAAACATGAATTTTTTTTATTCAGTACATCCAAAATGCCCTAGGATGTAAAAAATAATACAATTTGGTGTTGGCCAGTGTGCCACTGTCTCATTATTTAATACGAATAAAAACAAGTTTCAGCTCATTATTTCTAGGTCATTTGGCAGTTAATTCAAACCAAAAGTGACTTGTGTTGTTGCAGCTTTTTTATCAGAGAGTTTCTCCAGTTTTGGAGCATATAATCATCCGTCCCTTAACTGTTAAACATTAAATAACAGCAGACAGATTGGCAAAGGATACACAATTGTGTTGCTGTTGCCCAAAACCGCTGTGACCCACTGCTTGTGGTGCTACCTTTCATGTGTGTGTTTTTTATGAATATTCACACGTTTTTGTAAGTACAAGTGGGATAGTATTAAATTGAAATATAACATATTTCTAATAATGTTTGCTTTTTGCAAATATTTACACTTATTTTGAAAGTAAAAGTTGGATAGGATTAAATTGACATATAACACGTTTCTCAATAGTGACAGTACCAGTATATGGAGGAATTCTGGGTCATATTAGCATCTGCTTTTCATCATAATGGGTTTGGGCGGGGGGGGTGTCTAATCATGTGCCATGGAGGGCCAAGACCCTGCAGGCTTTACCTCCAGCCAGTGTCTTCAACAGCAGATTCCACTGAACTTCTTCCACTGACTGATCAGTGATAACACCTGCTGAAGAGACTGGGTAGAAGAGAGAACCTGCAGGGTCTTGGCCCCCCATGACACATGATTGGAAGCCCCCGGATTAGGTTTAATTGGATTTAACATTTTAACACAAACTGCTTTATGGTTCATAATTCTGTTGACAGACTTACACCAAACCAAAAGTGATTTCTCAAACTGCTGGATTATTCTTAGCTTTTCCAATCTTTCAGTATTTAATTTATGCCACATGGTGGTAACCTTCACATATAAAAAAAAGAGACATCTGCAAAAACTTCATAGGTTTATTGTCAGTGCAAATCCTAGTGCAATACAACATGAATGCATATCTAGTACATTGTTGATGCAGAGAATATATATTTCTACAGTACATGTTTCCATGTAAACTTGTAACTGCATTATTTTAATTGCTTTTAATCCTAGATCAAGTTTGTTTTGGCCTAAAATGCATGATAGCAGTCAAATATATCTTAGTATACCTAACTCAGTAAAGTTTACTTTTTGAATATATATTTTGTGGCTAATATTAACCTGGCGATCAAGTTGTGTCAGCTGATCATTTTTTTCTATGATACCATCTCAGAATCTGCTGCATAAGCAGGTAAGTCCATGATGTCTCAACAGTCTCTCCATGATTTTCAAGCAGATCAGAGCAATTTGTTGTAAAGGAAATAAAACGTTTCTACAAACATTCTTAAGCTCTATAACCACTGATCGTTTGTGAAGCTGTGTTGACATCAGTGACAGGCTGAGCACATCCGTGACAGGCACGCCCAGAGCGAATGAAGTAGTAATTTCCCCACAACAGAGCCATCTGAAACACACACAGCGTACATATTTTAGTACCTAACAGCGATAACTTGCAGACATTAAAGTGTAGCACGACGTACTTATAGCAAACTAGCATTAGCAACCATTAGCTTACCGTCATATACGACCTAGTTTGTATCCTCACGCCTTTGGCTCTCCCAGAAGCTGCAGAACTATTCCAGAGTGTTTTCATCTCGCTGCCTGTACCCTTGTCTGGCGGTCCTTTTTGGTGTTTACGGTGAAAAAAGCCACAGACCGAGGAGTGGCCTTGTACAGCTATGTGTTATGTTTTGCTTGGGTCTTCTCAATAAAGTTTTGGAAAAAAAAATGTTTTGCTTGGGTCGCGTGCGTTACGTCACGGGAGTGTGGCACCGCCTCGCTGTTATAAACCCACCCACCCTAGCACAACACCCATGCCCAACACCGTGCTAATGGAGACAGAAGCATTCCAAGCCGTACTGAAGTGAATCGAGCCGTACCGAGGTGTGCTGGGCTAGTGGAAAAGAGGCTCTAGTGATGCGGGGGCGGGGTTTAACTGAACGGGAAGTAGCTCGCCGCTCGGCCGCCCGCTCCCTTAATCTACTATCTAGGCTAACAGTAAGGGCAATTAATTCACGTAAGTTGTCCGGTTTGTCCCGTGCCGCTAATTCATCCTTTAACTCGTCGTTGAGACTGCGAAGGAAGATACCACAAAGTGACAGCTCCCCCCACCCAATCTCTGCGGCCAGGACCCGGAAGTCAATAGCGTAATCAGCAGCTGATCTGTTACCCTGCTGCAGACTCAACAACCGTTCTGTCAACACCTCACCCCTATCTGTATGATCAAACACAGACATGAACTCCGCCACAAACTCCTGGTAAGTTAACATGGGGTAGCTTGGTTTAGCCATTACGGAATATGCCCAGTCTAAAGCTCTTCCCCCCAACAAATTGATGATATAACCAATCTTACTCGAGTCTATGGCGAAGTCTCCCGGAACGCGGAGAAAGACTGATTCACACTGTAAAATGAATCCTCGGGCTTCCCCGAGTTTTCCGCTGAACCGGGCAGGTGTGGGAACAGGGGTGAGGCGAGCGGTCGATGAGGTGTTAGTTTGACCTGACGCTAAGCCTGCAGGGGCTGAAACACTTGCGGTCGGGGAGAATGTCTAGTGTCCCTCCAGACGATCCAGCCGACTGTTTATTTGGGTTAGTTGATTGAGAATTACTGTCTGCTGGTGTGATAACATATCTACCTGAGCGCTAAGTGTGTTCAGTTTGCGCGGCAATGTACTGTCCGCTGGGTCAACGTGACGGAGTCGTACTGACATGTTCTGGACCCAGGAGACAGACACTGACACGAGTAGATATAGACAATAATCCTTTTATTGTAACGTGAGAGAGTGTAGTGCGTATGTGAGTGCAAGTATAGAAGTTTGGTCGCTGGAACTGAGCAGTCCGGATGGTGACCTGGCAACCCTGTAACACACAAGCAGAAAACAATTACAGCTGTTCAGCACTAGCGAGTAATTGTGGATGGTGAGGCTTACTTGGGCGTTCCACAGGTAGCATTCTGCTGACTTCCAGCGGCCGTGCAGCGTGGTGGTGAATGTGCTCGTGGCTGTGGTGGTGAATGCACCTGTGGCTGTGATGATGATAGTTCTTGTAGCGGAGATGGTGGTGATTCCAGTGACCGTGACGATGACAGCTCCTGTAGCTGAAACAATAACAGTTCCTGTAGCTGTGGTGTTAGACGTACCCGTAGCTGCGGTGGTAGCGAGGAGCTATGCGATTGAGGTGGCAACGCCCCGTCGGCTGGGGAAGTTGGTCCGCCGCCTGGGAGGTCCACCTGTGCACAGGGGTAAAGGCAAGGAGTAGAATAGCAGATAGTTTTCTTACGTGGCAGTTCCTGACGAGACGTTCTTGGCTGAACTTGGGAACGAAGTTCTGGCTCATGCTCCGATGAGGACGACAGACGACTCCGTGCCGGGCTGTCAGCAACACTGGCTTTTAACAGCCGCTGATTGGCACCTGTTGGTCTGTGTGCAGCTGGGACTGATGAGACAGATGACGGCCCAGAGGCCGCCATGACACTATTCTTGTTATTCTAATACCTATAAGACATTCTCACGTATTGACTACTTTTTGATCTCTACAGAATTAAGGCCCAAGATTCAAAATTGTTTCTATGATAACATTGTGATCTCTGATCATGCACCCTGCTGTCTAATATATGTAGATAAGAAACTGAAAAAGGATCCAGGTAGGTGGCATTTTCAGCATAAATGGCTTCAGGATGAGGAATTTGTTAAGTACATAGAAAAACAGATAGATGAGTTCTTTGATATTATTACTACACAAACAACGGCATGTATAAATAGTGGGAGGTTTTCAAAGCTTTTATTAGGGGGCATATTATTAGTTATACAGGTTCAAAATCTAAGAAGACCCGAGAGGAGAGAGTCCAGTTGGAACGTAAAATAAAAATTCTTCAAGAAAAGGTGTATGCAGGAAGTAACCCACAGTTAGAGAATGAATTACTGATTCTGAGAGCTGAATATGATAAAAAAAAAAAAAAATCAGCGAATAGAGCTGCCTCGAGTCTTCTAAGATTGAAGCAAACTTTTTATGAACAAGGTGAAAAATCAGGAAAATTATTGGCATGGCAGATTGAACAATTACAATTTAAAACACCAATTACCAGTATTATAAGTAACGGACAGGTAGTTATAGATCCTTTAGAAATTAACAGTGCCTTTAGAGATTATTATGAAAAACTATATGATACAAAAAATGAAACTGACTTAACAAAACTAAATGGGTTTTTGGGTGGATTATCTATACCGTGTATTCCAAATGAAAACGAGATACTGGAGCCTAAAATTAGTCAAGAAGAAGTTGGGCAAGCCATTGATAATATGAAATCAGGAAAAAGAGTAGGACCAGATGGTCTTCCAGTTGACCTCTATAAAAAATTTAAGAATAAATTAATAAAACCACTTTTGGAAATGGTTTTAGAAGCATTTCAAAATGGTAATTTACCACCATACATGAATAATGCCTTAAATATACTGTTGCCAAAACCAGGTAAACCCCCTAATAAATGTGAAAACATGAGACCAATAAGCCTATTAAATGCTGATCTTAAAATAATCTGTAAAATTTTAGCAAAACGACTACAAGAAATATTACCAAATATTATTAACAGAGATCAGAATGGCTTTATAATGGGAAGACAAGGCTTCCATAATGTAAGAAGACTATTTAATATTATTTATTCCAATAAAGAAGCACCGGATACAGCTCTCCTATCATTGGACACCGAAAAGGCCTTTGATAGGGTCGAATGGCCCTATCTTTTTGAAGTCCTACAAAGGTTTGGACTTGGAAATAATTTCATAAAATGGGTCCAGATAATATACAATAATGCTACAGCAGAAATCCTAACAAACAGCAATATCTCAAAATCAATAAAAGTCAATAGAGGATGTCGACAAGGCTGTCCACTTTCACCTTTACTGTTTACTATGGCAATTGAACCTTTAGCGATGGCAGTACGTTTACATCCACAAATATATGGAATTAAAGTAGGACCAACATAAAATCTCCCTGTATGCTGATGACATAATTTTGTTAATGTCGAATTTTAAAAAATCAATTCCGACCTTGTTAAATTTAATAAAGAACTTTGGGGAAATATCAGAATATAAAATAAATAAAACAAAATCTTCAATATTAATGCTAAATGAGACCCAGAGAAATCACCCAGCTCCTGAGGTAAATCAATTCAATATTGTAAATCAGTTTAAATATTTAGGAATTCAAATTTTGCCTAAGCTAGAATCAGTCGCCAATGCCAACTATGAAGCCTTAATGACAGATATTAATGAGTTACTTCAGAGATGGATGTCACTACCAATGTCGATGATCAGGAGAATTAATATACTTAAAAGTAATATCTTACCAAAAATACTTTATTTATTTCAAAACATTCCTTTACCACCACCTTCAGATCTATTCTCAAAAATTAAAAAAAAGTTAGTGGAATTTATATGGAACAATAGGAAGGCTAGATTACGTTTGTCCTTACTATATTTACCATTTGATCGTGGAGGTCTGAAATGTCCAAACTTTATGTTGTATTACTGGTCAGCACAACTGAGGTCTATGATATATTACTTTTCATCAAATGATCCTCCTCACTGGACTGAAATGGAATCATACAATTTACCTTTACCTCTTCCCTTATTCATATACTCAGACTCAGCTAAAAAATTACAGAAACAAGTTAAAAATCCAATTGTTAAGCACATGATCAAAATATGGTGTGAAACCAAAAAATATTTAAAAGAACCACACTTACTGTCACAATTTAGCCCAATATGGGGTAATCAATATTTTACACCAGGGAGAGCGGATGCTGTATTTAAAGTATGGAATTTAAAAGGGATTCAAAAGATTCAAGACTTATATTTGTGACGTTCAGATAACATAATGTCTTTTGAAGAACTGAGGATTAAATTCAATCTTAATAGAACACATTTTTTAAAATATCTTTAGCTTAGAAATTTTATTCGATCAAATCAAAATAATGCTCTCACCCAACCTATTTATTCATCCTTGGAAAAAATTTTGATGAAAGATAGTAAGAGAAAGGGTATTATTTCAGAGTTTTATAACTCATTGACACTATTCTCAAGTGAAAACTCACAGAAAAGACTGAATTATTGGAAAGAAGACCTGCAAATTGAAATTTCAGAGGAACAATGGGAAATGGCTTGTGCAGAAGCTCAAACCAAATCAATAAATGTACGTCTTAAACTGATACATTTTAAATGGTTAATGCGGATGTATGTTACACCAGTGGAGTTAAATAGATATAACAAAAACATACCAGATACATGCACAAAATGTATGGAAAGTAAAGGAACTCTATTTCACTGTTTATGGGAATGTAGAAAAATCAGAATGTTTTGGGAAGAGGTGAGGATAACAGTTGAAAAAATAATTTCAAAACAATTCACATTGAACCCTAAACTGTTTTTGTTGGGTCTGTATCCAGAAAAACATAACTTTAATAAGAGTGAAAGAGCATTCATAGACCTCGGTTTGCTTAATGCCAAAAAATGTATTGCATTACTGTGGAAAAAGACTCATAGACCAGATGTGACTCAGTGGTTAAGACAAATGTTAACAAACCTTCCTCTAGAAAGAATAACATATATACTAAAATCAAAGGAAGGTGTGTTTGAGAATATATGGAGACCTTTCATTAATTATGTAAAGAAATTAAACATAACTTCTGAAGAAGAAGGTGAATGATATGTGTGGACCTTGCAAATTCCAAACTGGTGAATGTATATTATGTATTCTTATGTAATAGATTACCTAGACTAAAGAGAGGAGCATTGTTGTTGATTTGCTTTTGTTAATGGTTGTTGTTGTTTTTAGTACATTTTTTTTGTTAGTGTTTTTTTTTTAATTACTTTAGTGTTAGTGTTTGACTGTTTGTGCCATGTTTGTAAAAAAAGGTTCAATAAAAAATATTGTGGAAAAAAAAATACATGGACAATACTTAACAATATTCTTGGAAATAAAAACAGAAATACAAGCTACCCAACCGATTTTTCAAAAAATAAAATGACTCAGAGTGTGAATGCAGTTTCACCTGCAGATGAATTTAATAACTTTTTTGTTAACATTGGTCCTAATTTGGCTCGAGAAATACCCATTACGGCACCTACAGGCGAACCAATAAGCAAAAACACTGCTATAAAAGACTCCATTTTCATAAAGAACACAGACGAGAGAGAGGTCATTGAAATTGTTAAATCGTTTAAAAGTAAAACATCTGCGGACTGTGATGGTATTGACATGCTCTTAGTCAAAACTATTATTGAATGCTTAGTGAAGCCACTGACGTATATCTATAACCTGTCTCTCCAAACAGGTATATTTCCCAATGCAATGAAAATAGCTAAAGTAATTCCAATATACAAGACGGGTGACATTCTCAAACTATAGACCAATTTCACTATTGCCGCAATTTTCCAAGATACTTGAAAAAATATTCTATGAGAGAGTTGACAACTTCATACTGAAGAATAATTTATTGTGTGAGCAGCAATATGGGTTCAGACACAAGAGGACAATTGCATTTGCTCTAATGGAATTTATAGAAAAAATATCAACTGCCGTTGAAAATAAAGAGTATTCAGTTGGGGTATTCCTGGATCTTAAAAAAGCATTTGATACAGTGGATCATAATTTATTATTAAAGAAACTACAAAATTGTGGTATTAGGGGGGTAGCACTGTCCTGGTTATGTAGTTACTTAAAGAATAGACATCAGTATGTATGTGTTGGTAACAAAAACTCACAGTTACTGAAGGTTACTTGTGGAGTCCCACGGGGTTCAGTTTTGGGGCCATTGTTATTCAACATGTATATAAATAATATATGTAAAGTTTCAGAAAAAATGGATTTAATATTGTTTGCTGACGACACTAATTTATTATGCAGTGGAAGCTATTTGGAACAACTTTTGGATACACTCGGAAAGGAATTAGGAAAGCTTAAACCGTGGTTTGATTCAAACAAATTAACGCTCAATCTAAGTAAGACAAAATTTATAGTTTTTAACAACCATCACAACAACTTAGTATCTAAACTCAGTGTAAATGGTGTAGAGATTGAAATGGTATCCGAAACTAAATTTCTTGGAGTAATAATTGATAATAAACTGTGTTGGAAGTCACATATTAATTATATTAAAGGTAAAATATCCAAATCAATTGCAATACTACACAGAGTGAAATATTTGCTGAATCAACCCACACTATATACCTTGTATCATTCATTAATACTCCCATACATGACATATTGCACTGAAGTATGGGGAAATACATATAAAACAAACATATATCCAGTCTTTATGCTTCAGAAGAGAGCTATTAGAATAATAAACAAAGCTGCTTACAGGGAACCAACAAACCCACTTTTTCTTAAATTAAAAGCTCTCAAGTTGAAAGATCTGGTTGACTTTAAAACTGCAGTAATAATGTTTAAAGTGAAGAATCTATCACTGCCCGCAAATATCCAAAAGTTGTTCCAAATAAGGGAGAAACAATATCATTTCAGAGGAACATGTATATTTCAAAAACCTTCAGTGAGAACTACCACCAAGCAACACTGTGTTTCAGTGCAAGGAGTCAGATTATGGAATGATTTTGGACCTGAATTAAAATCATGTACAACGCTTGGACAATTTAAACAAAAACTAAAGGAAGAAATACTCCAAACATATTGTGACGTATGCAGGGTTCACACAAAGAAAATGGAGCAGATGGCTGTGATCAACCGGATTTATTTTTCACACACTCTGAGCACAGGCAGGAGGGGAGGTCATTCTCCCAGACCTCTGTTTACATCACGGTTACACACACATAACGTTTTCAACTGGCAGAGCATGCTGGGAAATTCCTGCCCCACTTAACATGGCCCCAACGTTACACTGCCCCCCCCCGGACTGGTTTCTGTCCCCAGAAAAATTAAAGTCCAATTTAAAAGTCCAATACAAACTCATCCAGGTGTCGGGGCGGTCTTCGGCGCCGGCGGCCAACAAGTACAGGCCCCCTAGTGTCCATCTGGGTCTCGGTCGGGGTATCGGGCCGGGATGGAAGCTCCGGTTCGTCCACCAGCGGTGCAGATGGCCGATACAGGGCGAGACGGTCACGATGAAGGACCACAACCCGGTCTCTTTTTCTAAGCCTCACCCTGTACACCACATCTGACAGTCTCTCCAGGACCACGCATGGTCCCGACCACTGGCTCGCCAGCTTCGGTGATCGTCCTCTCTTCCTCTCAGGGCAGAAAACCCAGACTCGATCTCCCGGTGCAAAGTCCCTCCCCTGGCAGCGGGAGTCGTACGCTCGCTTCTGCCGACCCCCTGCCGCTGCCAGGGCCTCTCGAGCCAGTTCGTGCACCGTGTGGAGACGTTCTTTCAAACAAAAAAAAAATAATCCAATCCCGGTTTTCCCTCCACCTCTGGCTCAGGGGGGCAACCGAATACCAAATCCACCGGTGTGCGCAGCTCGCGTCCAAACATGAGCGCCGCAGGGGTGCACCGGGTAGATTCCTGAGCTGCCGTCCGGTACGCCCACAAAACAAAAGGCAGATGCAGGTCCCAGTCTCGCTGTCGCTGGTCCACTAGGATAGCGAGCTGGGTGGTGAGGGTCCGGTTGAATTGTTCGACCAGGCCGTCGCTCTGTGGATGCAGTGGGGTGGTCCGGGTCTTCCGGATGCCCAGCCGTTTGCAGACCTCTCCGAAGACCTCCGCCTCGAAGTTCCGACCCTGATCGCTGTGCAGCTCCTCCGGTGCGCCAAACCGACAGAACATTTCATCCACCAGCTTTGATGCCGTCGTAGCGGCGCTCTGATCCGGGACCGCGTACGCCTCTGGCCACTTAGTGAAATAATCCATCGCGACCAGCACATAGCGGTTCCCCCGGTCCGTGGTCGGGAAAGGGCCCAGGATGTCCACTCCCACTCACTCCATCGGTGCTCCCACCCGGTATTGCTGCAGGGGAGCGTGGGATCGCTGAGTTGGTCCCTTCTGAGCTGTGCATGTGTCGCAGCGGTGAACTAACTAACTAACTAACTAACCTGCACTTATATAGCGCTTTTCTAGTCACAAAGACCACTCAAAGCGCTTTCATTAATACTAACCCTCTATTCTAAGGGCCTATAGGAAACAGATATCTAGGGACAATTTAGAACAGCCAATTAACCTAACATGCATGTTTTTGGCATGTGGGAGGAAACCGGAGAAATCCCGGAGTAAACCCACGCAACACGGGGAGAACATGCAAACTCCACACAGATCACTGTTGGTCGGGGGCTGGGATCGAACCCACGATCCCACGATCCCCACAATCCCCTGGCCAAGGGTAAACTGTGCTGCCGCAGTGCTAACCACTGTGCCACCGTGCAGCCACGTGGAGCTCCACGTCCTGATGACAACCGGGCCAGTAGAACCGGGCCCGAAGGCGCTGCAGCGTCTTTGTCACTCCGAAGTGGCCCGCTCCAACCGCCCCATGAACCAGCTGGAGTACCTTGGCCCGGAGTCGACGAGGAACCAGCAGTTGCCAGACGTGCCGCTGCCCAGCTGGAGTCTGCCACTGCCGATACACCACGCCCTCGTAGCAGCGGAGGTTGGCCCACTGGGAGTGTAGGGCCTTAGTCTCTGGGTCCAGCGGTGACACAACCTCCCAGGCGGGCCGCTGTCCTGCGTCCAGCCACTGCCGAACCCACGAAATGACCAGGTCTCTGTCCTGCTCGCTCTGCAGCTGCTGCATGCCAAGAACCTCTGTGACGTCATCGCTGGGGAGAACTGCCTGATCATCTGAGGAGGGGCTGTGCGTCGCTGCGTTATTCCTGCTCACAGCGGCTCGGAGAGCGGCAGCCCGTGGGGCGGTTTGGTCCCGATCTTCAGCCCGTTGGCAGTGACGACACTCCTCTGTCGCACAGGGGCGCCGAGACAGCGCGTCAGCGTTGGCATGGAGGCGGCCTGCCTGATGCACAATCTGGAAATTATAATCCTGCAGTGCCTCCAGCCACCTCGCCAACTGTCCATCCGGTTCTTTGAAGTTTAACAACCAGGTCAGGGAAGCGTGGTCCGTCCTGAGCTGGAACCTCCCCCCGTACACATACGGGCGGAAGTGACGCAGTCCTTGAATGACAGCCAGCAGCTCTCTGCGAGTCACACAGTAATTTCTCTCGGCTCTGCTGAGAGTGCGGCTGAAGTAAGCGACTGCCTGCTCTCCATGCTCTCCCTCCTGGGATAGCACCGCCCCGATGCCCTGGTTGCTGGCGTCCGTGTCCACGATGAAAGGGCGGTTCGGGTCAGGGTACCGCAGGACGGGGGCTCTGATGAGCGCTGCGCGAAGCTGGGAGAAAGCAGCAGCACAGCTGTCACTCTACTGGAACGTGCGTCCTTTCTGCGTCAGCTGATGCAGCGGGCTGGCGATGGTGGCGAAGTCTTTCACAAACCTCCTATAATAGGAGGCCAATCCAAGAAAACTCTTCAGTTCTCCAACGTTCCGCGGCACTGGCCAGTCTCTCACTGTTGCCACTTTTTCCGGGTCGGTGGCGACCCCCGCTGCGCTGACGACGTGGCCCAAAAAGGTGGTCTCCCGCCAGAACAGGTGGCATTTCTTAGGGTGTAACCGTAGCCCCGCCTGCTGGATGGCTCCCAGCACCTCTCGGAGATTTGACAGGGCGCTGTCAAAATCAGCTGCATGCACCAGCAGGTCATCCAGGTAAACAACGCAGCGACTCCGGGGCACGTGAGCCAGCACTCGCTCCATCAAGCGCTCAAAGGTGGCCGGGGCGTTGCAGAGTCCAAACGGCATCACTTTAAACTGGTACAGTCCCTGCCCGATGGAGAAGGCTGGTTTTTGGCGGGCCTCGGGTGACAGCTCTACCTGCCAATAGCTGCTGCGTAGATCCAGCGAGCTGAACCAGCTGGAGCCGGCGATGTGGTCCAGTGCGTCATTGATGCGGGGCAGGGGGTAAGAATCTTTCCTGGTGGCGTCGTTCAGGCATCGGTAATCCACACAGAACCGCCACGACCCGTCCTTCTTCTTGACCAGCACCACAGGCGCCGCCCAGGGGCTGCTGGAGGGCTCAATGACATCTGCCTCCAGCATTTCTCGCACTTTTTGTTCCGCCGCTGCCCGCCTTGAAAAGGGCAGCCGGCGTGGGTGGAGTCGAATCGGCCTGGCCTCACCGGTGTCGATCTCGTGCTGCACCAACCCGGTCCGGCCGCATTCCTCATCCTTCGCGGCGAAAACACCCATGTAAAAGTCCAATAGCTCTCGCAGCTGGCGTCTCTGTTCCGGGTCCAGCCCGCTGCAGCTCCGCTGAAATAATTCCTCCACCGCCTGCTGCGTCTCTGCTGACACGTTGACCCCTCCCCTTGCTGTCCCTGTGTGTGCTCGTGCTCCCTCTGTCCGCGCTGGTGACGTCATCGTGTCCAGTCCTCACGGTGGCCTGCCTGGTCCGGTCTGCCTTGGCGATCCCTCGATTGTGCGTGCCCCCGTGTCCCTTCCCTGGGTTCTGCTGTGGAGCGTGATGGTCCGGTTTCCCAGCTGGAGGGACAGTCCGGCGGTGTCGATCTTGGCACGCCAGGCTGTGAGCAGGTCTAGTCCAATAATACAGGGGTCTTGGATGTCAGCCAACCAGAACGGGTGTCTTATGTTCTGACCGGCCACCCCCACCACCAGCACTCTCCGCCCCTTCAGTCGGGCGCACTCACCGGTAGCTGTGGTGACGCAGCGCTCGGTGGGTTCCCACCCCCGCGGAGCCATCTTGCTTGTGCCCGGCAGCACACCGGGTCGAACCAAAGAGATTGTAGAGCCGGTGTCAATCAGGGCCCGGATCGACGTCTTCCCCAAGCTGCACTGTAGATAGATCCCTGGAGAGTGTCCAACTCGGCCCACGCGCGGTGCCGGCTCCTCGGGGGAAACATCTGCTGGAGGTGGCCTGTCCCCGTTCACGCCACCTCGCTCTAGTTTAACTCCGGCGAGGGGCCGGTTTGTCGTGGGGTGGGTGCGGGGCAGTATCGCGCGATGTGTCTCATCTCTCCGCAGCGGAAGCACCCTTCCTCCCACCGCCGAGGCCATCTTCTCCGTGGACGCGCTGCCGTGGTCTGCCGTAATTCCTCCTCCTCCCCCTCACTCTCCATCGTAGCCTGGTAGGTTCTTCGGCTGTGCGTTGCTGCTTCAGCGGTGCGATTTATTAGCGGCTCTGCCCGCTCTGCTTCTGCCACTGCAGTCCTCCAGTCGCTCGCGGCGTGGAGCCGTACGTGGCTCTGGAGCTGGGCCGGGCGGAGACCTTGGATGAAACTCCGGAGGGCGAGCTTCTCTACTGCCTCCGGCGCGAAATCTGGGTAGCTGCGCCGGGTTAACAGCCATATGTCTGCAGCATAGGCTCCTAGTTTTTCCTGGTGGTTCCGGCGGCGGCGGGTCATTTGTTCTTGGGCGTGCTCAGCATCCGCTATTCTCCCAAATCGTCTCTGGAGTGCCCCTTGTAGTGCTGGCCAGCTGTGGTGCTCCTCGGGCCGGAGATCAGAGAGCGTGCAGAGGGCTTTCCCTTCCAAGGCCAGCGCGACCTGTACGGCGGTTTCCTCTGGCGACCAGCCGTTCAGCGCCGCAGTCAGCTCGACCTGTGTCAGGTAGTCATCTGTGGCTTCGCCATTGAAACGGGGAATCTTGGCCCGCTGTCGAACAGGTGGGGTGGTCGTTTCCTGATCGATCGCCACCCTTGATCGCCGTGGGGTCGCCAGCCCGTGCTGTCCTGAGAAGGGTGAAATGTTTGCTGTGCTCTGTCTTGAAAAAGACAGGAGGCGGGGTGCGCTGGCCCCGTCAGGTCCGCCGCTTCGTTCGTCCCGGCTCCGGGCTCCCGGTGGTGGTGTCTCGGTCCCATCGTCCATCATCAGCTGAGCAATGGCCTGCTCCAGCTGCTGGATCTCCATTCTGATCCTAGCTTCCATTTGCTCCATCCCACTTCTGACACCAGTGTGACGTATGCAGGGTTCACACAAAGAAAATGGAGCAGATGGCTGTGATCAACCGGGTTTATTTTTCACACACTCTGAGCACAGGCAGGAGGGGAGGTCATTCTCCCAGACCTCTGTTTACATCACGGTTACACACACATAACGTTTTCAACTGGCAGAGCATGCTGGGAAATTCCTGCCCCACTTAACATGGCCCCAACGTTACAATATATACAAGATGACATGTAAAATCACATAAGGATTGTCATATCCAGTCTGCGTTGTGTTGTAGCTTAGTATTTTTGTCACATTTTGTCTTAGCTATGTTCTGAATTGTAATCGCTCTTGTTTTGTTTTTCTTTTGAATTCTTGGATGGAATATGGGTGGGCAATATAAGCTGCGGCTTCAGCCATCACCCATTTCGGATAACTTATGTTGAACTGTATAATCAGAGGAGTTATTGTCTAATTTGACCTTGTTGGATTTTCTTCCCCCTTTGTTATATTATTCTGTTTCTTTTAATCTGTACTTTTATCTATCTGAAATAAAGATTCATTCACTCATTCATTCATTCAACAGTGGCTTATTTGATGGTTATGGTGCTGACTGCATTGTTTTTTGTGTGTTGACCAGTGTTCAGCTTGGTCTTAGAGCAATAAATGTCCTTTTTACATGATGCACATCGCCACAGTTTTTGTTCTTTTTCACAGATGTCACAGTGTGAGCAATACTGGTGGGACGTTTTAAATTTGCTGGTTACTCCCTGTCCCATGGGGGTAACCCACTTCCATTTAAAGGGCCTATCTCTGTCTTGTCTGCTTCCTCTAACCTTGCAACCTGCCAGGTAGTGTTCACTACTACCACACCTGTAGCAGTGGGTGCAATATTCACTGCCATTCTGCTGACAGCCAATGCATTTTTGAGGGTGTGTCCGGTTTAAGGCAGGATAGTGGTGCTGTGGGGCAAATCTCTGGTCATAATGAGCTGGTTCTCCACCTCTTCCTGATCCTGGGTGTGACCAGTAGCTTTGTGGTGGATACTGTGATTGGGGAGGGGAGATGCTCTCCTGTGCTGGCGATGAAGCCAGGTACTGAATTTGTGCCGGGTTTGGCTGCCGAATTGATTCTCTGATATGTGCAACTTACGCGCTCAGATTTTTCAGCACCGCCATGTCAGAGCACATTTCTTTTAGCTCCATTAGTACATCAGATTGGGCTCTGGGGCTTTGTTCTGTGTTTAGATTTTTACCTTTTTTATCTGCAGGTGTTTCATTAGACTGGACTGTGTGTACAGTGGCTGGTCACTGCTGAGTAAGTAATGTCTTTTTATTCTGTCTCTCTTTCATTTGCACAGTCGATATTGAGTTTTTCAAGAAGCAGCTCATCACTTGTTGTTTGTTGCAGGTAGGGACGGAGGTCATTTCTAATACTATCATTCTACAGGCCAGTTAGAGCAGTGTGGAGAAACATACTTTGTACCAGGACAGGATCATATTTCAGTCCAGATTCTGCTTCCTGTGATGCAAAGAGGATCTTTTGTCTCAAATCAAGGGCTCGGATCAGGAATGTTTGTGGGGTCTCTTTGCTACTTTGGGCAAACTGGGGATTCTAAATTGTCCTTAAGTATGACTGTGAGAGTGAATGGTTGTCTGTTGTCGAAGACCCTTTGACCTTGTACCTCAAGACTGAAGTTAGGCTCACCAGCTTGCAGTTCCTAGACGAATTTTCCTCATAGGAAATTCTGTCACGTATGTGTGTGTGCTTGGAGACTGAGGGTTAACCCAGCTCCACTGTCTTCTATCTACCAGGAGACCTCCGCTACCTGTATACCAGACCTCTGACTGAGTGACCTGTCCAGTCACCAGACACCTGGAATACCCCCTTGGTATTAACGACAGCCCATCGTGGTCTTACATTGCTCTTGGTAAAATCTGGGTAAATGTTTAAGATCAGGAAAATTGATCTATAGGAGGTCTGTTTTAAAAACACCTTAAAGAGTAACCTTTAAAAACCCATAAAAATGTATCACCTCTTGTAGAAAAATACCTTCTTGAAAAACAACCAGGAAAGATGGACACTGAATCAGTGATCTCACAAACTCCCATACTGTCTTTTAATACGCTGTAGTATTTATTGAAGGTCTGCAAAGCTCAGCCAAAACAGGATATACTTGCATGAAAACAGTCGATTAAATCAAAATGATGAAATTAAAAATTAAACCAAAAACTGATTGAAAAACCTTGATTCAAAAAGTTGGTAGTTGTAAAATCAGTCATTTGATCAAAAAGTGAAATCATTCAAAAATATAAAAATTCAAAACTCTCCAGGATCAGTCCAGAAAATCAAAATTTAAAATCAACCAAAAATATGAAAAATCTGAAAGAGTCTAAAATAAAAGAAACCCTTTGAATCATAAAACCTGGTAAAAACATCTAATCAATTTGTGGATAAATGTCTAAAAAGCCTTGCTGGGGAGATTGGGGGAAAAAAAGATGATTAATTGCTGGTCTTCTCCTTCAATGCCTTCTTTTCTCGGGGAGAAGGGGAAGAAAAGGCGAGGTAGGGAAGCTGACTCTTGAGGCTCTGTCTTCTGCTCTTCCATCAGCGGGGCCCATGCTCTGTGTAGCTGTCAGCCGGGAAGGGGGAAAGCGAGAGGGGCCCTTGAAGTGGAGGCCTCAAGCCGGAGAAATCTTGCAGCCCCGGCTCCCTTGCTCTCTCCTGCGGGGACCCATGATGTAATGCAGTATGATGGGGAGAACCGCCAGCTGTGGTGACTCCACTTCCTTTTTCTGTTCGCCCAAGTGCTATTTTCTCCCTTCTTGCAGCAGAAGATTCAGCGTTGTTAAAAACTGAAGAATTGAGATGGTGTTTGATTCATTTTCCTGCAGCGGTTTTTCCTTCTCTTCAATTCTTCTGCCATGGGATGATGGTGTCCTGGAGACCGCCGAAAATGAACATTTTGGGGCTTTTGAACAGAGTTTTTATACCTTTTTTTTACACTCAACTGTGATTGGCTAGCAATCTCCCCATAGGCTTTTTGGCTTCTGTGATTGGCTTAATGCTAACTCTTATGTAAGATTACCTCATTCTGCACATGTTTTCCCCCCCGAGTTCCAGTAAAGCCATGTGCCACCCCTCCATCCCCCCACCCTGCTTCCAGGAATCGGCCACACGCTGCTCATGCACCGCTCACTTCTTGCCCTCATGGCCATCTGGTTCCGCTTATCTCAGCACTCTGTCTCCCAAGTCCTGCTTATCTCATCATTTTCCATTACCAAAATAAATCAACTTGCTGTCTCCGTTACTTTCAGTTCCTCTTTTTGTCACATGCCTTCCAGTCAACAGGTCTTGCAAACCATTTCACAATCTGACCCTACATAAACCTCTCTTTGTGCAGTTAAAATGTACATATAATCACAATTGGATTACACTCATTATTTTTGTTGATTACATACTTCTTAATCAATGAGTATACATTTGCTTTACTGATTACACAAGATATTACATTTCATGGCATATGCTTTCAACATTGCTTTGCATTCAGTTCTATGATTCACCAGCCATGTCTATTCCCGTCCTTTCTGACCACAGGAGTATGTGCTCTCTGATGATTTCGTGACACTGGCTGGCCTCCCTGTGATGTTTTCTGTATTCTTGGGCCATCTGAAGCAGGATTCCCCATTTTCTTTTCATAGGGGGTAAATCAGTGTGATTGGGAGGGTCTGCTGCTTTCAGCCTTTTTGCGGTTGCTGGGGTCATGTCGTGGGGTACTCGAACACTGTCTCTCTGTGTTGGCCCTGCGATGGACTGGCGATCTGTCCAGGGTGTACCCTGCCTCTCGCCCAAATATGCTGGGATAGGCTCCAGCCCTCCCACGACCCAAAAAGGATTAAGCAGAAGAAGATGGACGGATGGCTTCTGAGGTGAGTTGTTTATATAGATCTGTTGCCCCCTTTTCTTGGTAATGAGACCTCAGGATTCTCCTCAGGGAAGGTGGGGTAAGGTTAGTATTTCCTTTTAAATAACTGCGTAACTGCAGTCCTGGCACTATTGCTCTAATCACAGCATCAACCACTTCTGTTTCAGGAAACCCTTTACTGATGCTCTGCTCAATCTGGTGTGCTAGGCTTGAAAAGGTTAAGTTGTCTTTTTGGCCTGACTCACCAGTCTGGCCTGATCTGGCAGAGGATATACAGTTAAAGTTCTGTTAGTTCTGCTACTTCTGGCAGGAGATATTCACCTTAACCCTGGACCTGCCACTATTAAACAGCAGACCACTGGGTTAGCACAAAACCGAGCTGTACAAAAGCAAAAACAACATTTATTTTTCCAAACTGTTAATCATGCACGAGTTCTTTGGGACACCAAGGCTAAACCAAAGGGGATCCTCGGCGGTCATTTAAACATACGGAGCATAATCCCCAAAAGAGATGAGATTTCGGTGTTGCTGTTGGACTCAAATCTGGACTACCTTTGTCTCTCAGAAAGCTGGCTACACAGTAACATAGACACTAATATGATCGATATTGTGGGCTACCAGTGTTTTAGAAAAGACAGGCAGGTAGGGAGGGGAGGAGGTGTTTTAATTTACATCAAAGAGAAATATAAATGTCAACTGGTTGATTTGAATACTTCACTTGAATGTTTAGCTGTTAATGTATGTCTCTCTCCGGTAATGAATTTCAACATTGCAGTAGTGTACAACCCACCATCACACAACTCTTCCTTTTATAATGAATTAAGTGATCTGGTTAAACAACTTGAGAAGAACAGAGAAACAATAATTCATGGTGACTTTAATATCAACTGGTCTGATAAAAAAGACAAACAAAAACTGAAAAGCCTCATGACTAAATTTAATTACCAGCAAATCATCAAAGGACCCACCAGGATAACCAAACAATCCAGAACACTTATTGACATGGTATTTACTAATAAACCAGAACGAATAACCAGAACCTATAATCTTGTAACTGGTCTCTCAGATCATAACATGGTTCTTGCTGTCAGGAAACTTACTAAAAAGCGACTACAGTATTTTGGGGGAGTCGATATTGACAAATCAAATTTTATTATCCCCAAATCAAAAAATGAGGAGTTTGAACATTACTTAGAGAATCAAAATTGGGAGCAGCTCATGGCAACATGTGAAGTAGATGATTGTTGTAATTTTATAACTGCAACAATCACAAAGTCTATAGAAAAATTTTCAAAGCAAATTAAAAGTAGACAACAGAAGATTAGCCTACCATGGTTAAATAATGAAATAAGAAAACTTATGAAGAGGCGAGACTATGCACTGAAAACATCACTAACCTCCAAACTACAAAATGATCACCTTGTGTACAAAAGTTTAAGAAATAAAGTGGTACATGAGCTGCGAAAATCAAAAATATCTTATTACAATAAACTGATAGATCATGCAAAGGGTAACAACAGTTCCCTATGGAGGCATTTAAATAACTTAACTAATAAAAAAAACGATCAGAAGGGGGTAAAGGAACTTAGAATCAATGGCAAGACCGTCAGTGACAAGGCTACTTTGGCAAATGAATTTAATTCACACTTTGTGGGCTCTGTGGAAGACTTAACAAAAATTTTTGTGCTGCCAAATGTGCTCAACAACACAAATTCCATACTCCCAACAGATACTTTTCACATCGATGAGGTAAATGAGAAGTTAATTGCTGGTATTGTTAAAACACTGTCAAACTCAAAAACTAGTGATATCTACAATATGAGCACCTCCTTTCTCAAAATGCACAGCAAAATATTAATCAAACCACTGACTCATCTCATTAATCTCTCCATTAGGTCTAGTACATTTCCATCTGGCTGGAAAAAAGCTGTCGTCATACCAGTTCATAAATCAGGCAGTAAAGACGATATATGCAATTACCGCCCAATCTCTATCTTACCAGTCCTATCTAAGGTTCTTGAAAAAGTTGTAGCTACACAGCTGATAGACTACTTACAAGACAGTCAACTTCTTCATCCACATCAATTTGGTTTTAGACCAGGATACTCAACAGAAACAGCAAATTGTTGCCTTATTGAAAACGTCAAACAGTCCTTGGACAGGGGTAATGTGGTAGGAGCTGTTTTTCTAGATCTCAAAAAGGCTTTCGATACTGTAAACCACAGTTTGCTTTTATCCAAAATGGTATCTTTTAACTTCTCCCCAAATACATTAGAATGGTTTGCATCTTATCTCCAGAATAGAGAACAGTGTGTAAAAGTTCACCAGGATAAATCCTCATTTTTAAACAACCGCATGGGTATCCCACAAGGGTCCATTCTTGGTCCTTTACTTTTCAGCATTTTTATTAATGACTTGCCGTTACACTGCTCAGCTGCAACATGCCAACTTTATGCAGATGATGCAGTTATTTACACAGCTGCCAAGACTCCAGCACAGGCTGCAGATGTACTGTCTACAAGTATGGTTGATGTCCAAGAGTGGCTCCTCAAGAACCATCTATTGCTGAACCTTCAGAAAACAGTCTCAATGTGCTTTTCAATCAAAAAATGTAACCTGCAACATTTTAAAGTTAATATACATGATCATGACATCAGTTTAGCTACAGAATTCAAATACCTTGGCATTGTACTAGATCCTCAACTCAAATTTAATCTTCATATAAAGAAAATTTCAAAAACAGTAAAAAAAAATCTGAACTGCTTTAAATTAATTAGATATTACATACCTTACGAAGCAGCTGCACTGTATATGCATTCTATGGTTTTTTCTCATATATCATACTGTTTGACAGTCTGGGCTCAAGCAGCCCCTTCCACAATAAGACATATAGGTTCATTATATAATCAAACCCTAAAAATCTTGGACAAAAAGCCCATTAGGTGGCATCACTGTAATGTTTTAAAAAAATACAACCTATTGAGTTTTGAGAGCTTCATTGACCTCTGTCTTCTGAAATTAACGTTCAAATGTTTCCATAAATCAGCACCCGAGCCACTTGCTGGTTTCGTCCAAAGACAGGACAGCAGCAGAGCCACCAGGAGTTCTGTTAACAATAACTGTAAAATATTCCACCGCAGAACCACATTTGGACAAACAGCTTTCTCTATAAAGGGCAGTCACATCTGGAACACAATGCCAAATGAAATTAAAATAATAACGGACTTTAAAACATTCACTAAAAATGTTAAAAACTGGCTGAAAAATAAACAAGAATGTACTCATGTATGAATTATTTGTCTGCAAAGTGAGAGTGAATGAAGGGAAGGAATAAATGTGTTTGTTTATAGTGAGTGACGGAGGGAGGAAGGCCTGAAATAGGCAAATGTGAGTTATGTTATATGTGTTAAATGTGAGTCAGGCTGTTATATTTGTGTATTTATAATATTTATGTTAAAGGTGAGTCAGGCTGTTATATTTGTGTATTTATAATATTTATAATTGTGTATTTATAATTTTTCTGCATTGATGTATGTGGTTATTGTGTATATTTTTATCTTGATTCTTTTTTCTAAAGCCCATCCAGGGACAAGAGTTGCAAATTAGCTAATAGCTATACACTCTATGTGCAACACATCAGATTGATTGTCTTTGATTAATTGTCTATGTTTATTGCACTGTCCCTGTCAAATAAACTAATCTACTACATATTTTGAATTCTCTACTCCATGGTAGTGGTGGGCGGAGCTGAGGTGTCTGATGAGCTGCAGCATTTTCCTGTCCATTGATGTTCATTGGCATATAAACTTTTATTACTTTGGTTTGGCGACCCCTGCTGTGACAATGTTAACGTGTGCTGTAATCTCTCTATATCCTCTTCTGATGGTTTGGTTTCATGCTGCATGGGTTTGGTCTGTTTAGCATCAGTCTCTCTTGGTGTACTCTTTCGAGTGGGATGCTGTAACTCAATGATTTTATCTTTTAAAATAAGTATTTCTGACATTCCCTGGTTCTCCAGTTCATCCAGCTCTTCTCTATTTAGGTGCCTTGTGATTAGCAGGATGAGAGCAGAGTGTTTTTTTCCCGTTACATTTTCAAAACTATGATCAGCAATACATAAAAAGTCACAAATTTCTATCAAGGCATCTGTGGTTAATGTGTACAGTGCACCACCCACTTCCAGCCTCAAGTCTGTGGAATCCATTTCTGTCTCTGACTCGGGACAATATTAGTGTGACGCAGACCTTTTTTTTTTCATAGAATAGACAAAGCAGCTCTCCTGGCACTTGTAGTTAGCCTCAGATCACATGCAAGTCTTTCCACGCAGGTTTACCACCACATACTGTTGTCCATCCAAAGTGAAGATGTGAAGGATTGAATGATGATGAGGGATACTTATCTGAGACAGCTGGCCCTTGTCACATTCATTCCAGTGGTGCCTCCAAGATGTTACACCCCCAAGTTTGGTGTATTTTGACGTAAAAAATGGGGATAGATAAATAAACAAATGCTCGACACAAATGGTCTTCTTTTCCAAGGTCATTTAGAATGAAGCGCTGCGCGAGAGCTCCCCTTTATCTCTATGTTGCAGGCATGACTAATCAATCATAGTGTAACGTCGGGGCCATGCTAAGGGGGGCAGAGATTTCCCAACATGCTTTGCCAGCTGAAAACGTTACTGTGTGTGTGTAATAAATGCTATTACTGAGTTATTATACTGCTGTGTCATTATAACTGTGTTATAATGACCCAGCAGTGTTTATAGGTAGGATTAGGGCAAGATGTATCATGTGTTGTATAACCATGATTGAAACGGAGGTCTGGGAGAATGACCTCCCCTCCTGTCTGTGCTCAGGGGTGTTGGGGTTGGGTGTGTGTTGAATAAAGCCTGTTCGTCACAACTATCTGCTCCTCTTCTTTGTGTGAACCTCGCCAACATCACACTGGTGTCAGGAGTGGGGATGGAGCAAGATGGTGGCCAGGACCCGGGTGGAGGTCCAGCGGTCCCAGCGCCCGGCTGGGAACGGAGCGCAGAGCTGAGACGCTGACTCCCGGAGTGGCTTGCTACGATGGACGGACCAGCGTACCCCGCCTTCCGCCTTTTTCAAGGCAGAGCGGGCCAAGCAGAGCAAACCATCCCCGCTTCCCGCCCTTTTCAGGGCAGGGCGGGCTGGCAATTCCAGGGTGATCAGGAGCGGTGATCGACCGGGAGGCGACCGTCCCATCCATCCGGCAGCGGGCCAAGATTCCCCGCTACAATGGCGAGAACCTGTTGGATGACCACCTGGACCAGGTCGAGTTGGCTACTGTGCTGAACGACTGGTCACCGAAAGAAACTGCTGTGCTGACAGCGAGGGGGAGGAGGAGGAGTTATGGCAGACCACGGCCGCGCGTCCACGGAGGAGACGGCTGTGGCGACGCGAGGAAGGGTGCCTCCGCTGCGGAGAGCCAGGGTACATCGCACGGTACTGCCCCGCGCCCACCCCGCGGGAAACTGGCCCCTCGCTGACGTTAAATTAGAGCGAGGTGGCATGGATGGGGAAAGGCTGCCTCCCGCAGATGTTTCCCCCAGCGGTGACATCACAGAGGCCCTCGGCGTGCAGCAGCAGCGGAGCGAGCAGGACAGATCCGGTCTTTTCCTGGGCTCGGCAGGGGCTGGACGTTTGGACGGAGGCCAGCGGCCGCCTGGGAGGTCCTGGCAGCGGTGGGAGTCGTGACTCCCGCTGCCAGGGGAGGGACTGTGCATAGTCTTACTGAAGCTGTTGGATGTGCTGGTCGTCGGCATCGAAGCCGCCCCCAACACCTGGACTGATTCGCGTTGGACTTCTGGGTTGGACTTTGATTTTTCTGGGGACAGAAACCAGTCCGGGGGGGGGGCAGTGTAACGTCGGGGCCATGTTAAGGGGGGCAGGGATTTCCCAGCATGCTTTGCAAGCTGAAAACGTTACTGTGTGTGTGTAATAAATGCTGTTACTGAGTTATTATACTGCTGTGTCATTATAACTGCGTTATAATGACCCAGCAGTGTTTATAGGCAGGATTAGGGCAAGATGTATCATGTGTTGTGTAACCATGATTGAAACGGAGGTCTGGGAGAATGACCTCCCCTCCTGTCTGTGCTCAAGGTTGTTGGGGTTGGGTGTGTGTTGAATAAAGCCTGTTCGTCGCAACTATCTGCTCCTCTTCTTTGTGTGAACCTCGCCTACGTCACAATAGCATCCTCACTTGGCAGGTAGATCACAGATTAAATCAAAAGGTAATTAGTATATTTTTTTAAAGAAAGTTTTGTTTAGCCCCTTGTATGAACACACTGTTTAAACTGATTGTAATTACATGTTAACAAGTGATTGATAAAATCAGTCTATCAAACCACTGCATCGCCACACCCAGCTAAGGTGAAGCCATCACCAGTAGTTCTGTTTTTTTCCAAGGGGGAGGTAAATGTGGCATACCGCTAATACCACCTTACGTGCCACGGACATGGGGACGCATTCACGTAATGACATCACCGCGCCATGACTATATTAAGGGACTAACGGTGGGAGTCCTGGTCTTTGGCGCTCTGCCTCTAGCCTGCTACATTACCTGTATCCCACTGCAGTTAGCTTGTTCTGTACATTTGGGCAGTGGTGGCCTAATGGTTAGGGATGTGGGCTGGTGAGCGGAGGGTCACAGGTTCGATCCCTGGACCGGCAGGATCAGATCTGGGTGGGACAGATAACACAGCAGTGTTTGCCCCACCCTCCTTAACCCCATTGTGGTGTCCTTGAGCAAGGCCCTTAACCCCAGCTGCTCCAGTGCAGCTACTCAGTGGCCACAGGTCAGTCTGTGGTTGTACTGAGCAGCTTCCTGGTGTGAGTGTGAACAGGGTGTCCTTGAAAAAGAGAGGTTGCCTCTCAATGGAACTACCCTGTATAAGTAAAGGATAAATAAAAAAATGTTCCATGTGTTGCTAGCTTGTCATTAAAGCTAACCTGCAACGCACAGACAACATGTCCACTGGTCCCTGTTTCCATACATAACAATGGAGCAAGTTGTTACAGAGAGGTCACATTGTTTTGGGAAAACAGAGTAAAAGGTAGACAAACTCATTGTGGAATTTTGAAGCCATACCTAATTGAAATAGGATATAGCTAACAAATTCAAATCTCAAACACTAGTACATACACGTGCATACCCGTCCATGCCCATAGAAACCAAGTCTAAGGAAGTATTTCTGCATGCCCAGTGCTGAAGGGTGTCCTCCTGTGTCAGACGGCTGTGTTTTTCACAGTCATGGCGGCGGTGTAGTGCTCGAACCTTAGGTGTTTCATCTTCACGGCATCTTTTGTGACATGCAGCAGTTCTCTTCACTGTATTGTTGTCCATCTGGTGGGTCCTGTTCTTCTTCTTGTCTTCTTCGTTCAGACCACTGGTTGAGGGATGGGTGTGTCGTAATTCCAGTTCATGGAGAGGATCATGAAAGTTGATCTCAGCAAAAAGTGGCTTTGGACCCTCTTCTGCAAGACCCGTGCATGGCCGTCAAAAGCAAAAAACTGGAGCAACCGGCTAAAATCAGTGCTTTGCTTGGTATTGTACCGATTTGTAGTGTAGACTGCCATTCTTCAAGGTTACACATTTTTACTGTGTCAGCACCTCGTTAAAAACAAGATTGCTCAGAAAGTGATGCTTTTGCTTAACACTGTATATGACATCATAAAGACATCAAGGCAGGCCTGATGTGTGATGATGCAGACCTCATACGAACAGCATCGGAACATCATAAGCCAGCATCACTGTATGACATCATAAAGACATCAAGGCAGGCCTGATGTCCTATGTTGCTGGCATCATAGGAACATCATAGGCTGTCCTATGATGTCCTATGATCATTACATCTGAAGATAGAGTTGAGGTTTGATTGGACACAGCAATGATGATAGGACTACAGCTCCTGACCAGATAGAGTGATGATATAGAGTGAAGTACGTGGTGGTAATGCACCTGTAAGCTGGTTGCCAACCAATCAAATCTAAAAGAAGAAGAAGAAGAAGACCGACACACAGAGAGATTTCTTGAATTTATAGATAGATGTATTGTGATGACTATTTCTGTAACTAAATTGTTCATTTGATCATACCTAGAACATTTACAAGCTTTTTTATATAATTACACCATGAGTTTGTCTGTTTTCTACAAACATTTTGATTTCAAGCCATATTTATCTGTGTGGACTGATACACTATATTGTGTTGGGTTTTGGGGGACCTTTTATTGTGTGACACGGGTGGTGACTCCACCTTTCCGGTTCCGCCACCACTCGTGGTATAAGAGGGCTGTGAGGGAGAGGGGCGCTCTCTTGGCCCCCTCTCTGCCTGGCGGATACGCATGTATGGTGAGAAGGCATCATTAATAAACCTGTGTTCAGGTCCTTGGCTCCTATTCCCGACATAACACACTGCATTCATGTTTTATTTCAAATATAAAGCATGGTGCTGAAGTATTAAAAACTAAAGAAAAAAGTACTTTGTCTTGTGAATTTATCAACTTCCCAACTTCCTCAGCTTCCAGGCCCTTAAAGTTGTAGTGATGATCATTGCGCTAATTGGTCTAAATCAATTAAAAACCACTACTCAGCCAACAAAGAGCTTTTAGAATTATTCTACATACCATTCTAACCAGTTTAATTAGCCATTATTTCCAGACATTAAAACAAATGTTTAACAATAAATGGTCACACGACATCTTAATTTGGAGTTATAAACAAATGTTATATTACATATAGATTAGCTCTTTCAGTTTTGTCAGTACTTATTTAGAGGTTCAGTGAAAGATGACAAAAGATTCTGTTTTTTTTTAACTCGTGCCAACTTGGGAAATGTTTAGGGCTGCAGCTAATGACTATTTTACTAATTGAGTAGTCTGTCACTGTAATCGAAGGATCACTCGAGTAACTGGATACTTTATTTATTTATTTAATTTTTGGTATTGAAGAAACTTGCATTGACCAACATGTGTGGAACTTTCTTTCCTAAACAGCAGTAGTAATTGTACCAAATACTCAATAACAAAGGTACACATTTATTGCAATGTTTATTGCATAGAACGTAACTTTAAATGTTACATTACGCCATAAAGTTCTATTTTATAGCGTTAGCTTCAACTTGCAACATAGCTAACATATAGTAGCTATATGTTCTTTGGCCATATAACCATAATTAGTGTAGCTGACAACACTCTACTCGTCTTAATTTAAGATCTCAATCATGTACCTTGTCTCAGGTGTGCTGGCTGTGCATGACGTGGCTTGATAACTGTAACAACGATGTTATGGTGTGCTAGCTTGCCGCTCGGCTTTACAGTGTACACGGTGCATAATGTTTTCCTTCAATTTGAGCTTGAAATGATCCCAGACTTGAGATACTTTTTGTCATTTTTTCCTGACTTTCTTCCTTTTTGCCGTCACTGTCACTCTAACATCGCGGCATTAAACAAAGCCGCGTCTTGTTTACATAGCGTGATCAGAAGAAGGTCATACCGGAAGAAAAAGGTCATATAGACTGGAAGTGCTACATTATGGACGCTGCTGATGGCGCTGCTCTGCTGCGACCCGGGCTACCCTGTGCTGCTACTGTGTGTGTATGTCTGTAGTACTTAGTTTTTAGTGCTCAGTTTGTGCTCAGTTTTAAGTGTCATAATGATGTTTTTTGCTGAAGGGGCTGCTTGTGATCTGGTTGCTCGGGATAATGTGCCACTGTACCCAAGTGGATCTGGACATGAGGCCGACCACGCTCCTGAGCTATACTCGATACCAGCTCCTGCTTCTTCATTCCAGCCACGTCTCGGCACCCCTCCTGCCTAGGGAGCTCTTACGAAATCCAACAGGAGGACGTAGAAGCCGGTCACGGAAGAGAGGGAAACGTGGTGGAGTACGACTGCAGAGGAGAGAGAACAGGCCGCCACTGCCATCCATGTTGCTCTGTAATGTCCGCTCACTGAAGAGCAAAATGGAGGAACTCAGAATCAATGCCAGGTTCCTATACGAGTACCGGGAGTCATGCCTGCTCATTTTTACGGAATCGTGGCTTCAGGAGGACATGCCTGACTCGCTCCTATCCGTGGACGGCTTCTCCCTTGTGCGGCAGGACAGGGACGCGCTCTCCGGTAAGATCAAAGGAGGAGGCATTTGTGTGTACGTTAAGAACAAATGGTGCTCATAGTTCACTACGAGAGAGTCGCTTTGTACCCCGGACATAGAACTGCTGTGCTTAAGCCTGAGGCCTTTTTATCTCCCCCGTGAATTTGGAAACATTTTATTATGCACCGTTTATATCCCGCCCAGCAGGAACGCTTTCAACGCGGCAAATGCTATTGTGGACTGTGTACACAGACAACTGGAACGCACTCCTGAAGCACCTTATTTGATTTTAGGGGATTTTTTTTTTTTTATTTAAGTTTTTGTAAAGGGTATACAGGTCATTACAGCATTGCATTGTTAACATTTTCATTGTACGTTCCCTTATATTTTGCTATTTGACAACATTGGTAGAATAGTTATTACAACACCCCCTTTTTTTTTAAAGTGAAAGAAAAAGTGAAATTAAAGAGAATTAAATTTAAAAAACAAACAAACAAACAAACAAAACCGAATAAACAAACAAACAGAACAGCAAAAAACAAACAAACAGAAAATTAAGTAATTAAAAGTAAAAGAGCATCTGAGTAGCATTGGAACAAAGAGTGGGACCATCATTGAAATGGTATTTGTCAAAGATTAGATCTAATGGAAGACACATATGTGATCCAGGGTTGCCAAAAGTTCATGAACCCATCCATGTCCTGTCTCAGTGCAAATGTCAACTTTTCCATCGAGTAAATGTCTTGAATCACGTTAATCCAATCTTCAGGTGTAGGACAGTCCTTCAGCATCCATTTTTTAGTTAGGGCTTTTTTACTTGCCAATATTAAAACATTGAATAAGTATTTATCTCCTCGTCTTTCCGGTGAGTCCGGTAGTAAACCCAAATACAAAGTTATAAAAGAAAAGGGAACTGTTATTTTGAATATTTTCCCCAATATTGTCTGTACATTGGTCCAATATTGGTGGATAACTGGGCATGACCAAAACACATGAAAATGATTTGCAGTCTTTTCACCACACAAGCGCCAACAATTCAACCCCTTATGGGTAAATTTGTTTTGTGCAGGTGTTCTGAAAAATCTTACCAAATTTTTCCATCCAAATTCTCTCCACTGCAGGGATGAGGTACTTTTCCATTGCTGTCTATTTAGCTTTTCCCATATTTCCAATTGTAAAGTGAAATTCCCCTCTTTTTCCCATCTCTCTTTTATATATGATGTGTTGTCTCCTTTTAAGTCTTGAAGACCTTGGTATATTTTAGAAATGTATCTGATCCCTGGGATCCCTTTATATGCCATTAAGAAGACCTTCAGAACACCTGACTGGGCCCTTTCCAAATCCTCCTTTTTAAGTATATTGTTTATGTGGTGTCTAAGCTGAAAGAACCTGTAAAGATCTTGATTTATTAGACCTTGTTTTTTCAAATCTTCAAAACTTCTTAAAGTTTGCCCCTTAAAGAAATCGTAATATTTTATCAGCCCTTTCTCTTTCCACTCTTTAAATCTAGTGTCTGTTTTATTGGGGGTAAAGTCTTGATCATAGGCAATCCATTGCAGAAGTCGATAGGGCTCTTTAGTTTGATTCTCTCTGACTATCTTAAACCAAATTTTTAGCGGGGTCTCTATCCACGGGTTAGTGTTATTCAAGAGTTTAGGTAAGGCATTGTTCCCTATTATCGCCTGCAGGGGGATGTCACTTGTTATTTGGCATTCCATCTCCTTCCATTGTGCAGTGTAGACTGGGTTACATATCTCTACTAAAGTTTTAATTTGTGCAGCTATAAAATAGTCCCTGATATTTGGCAGCGCGAGCCCACCTTTGTCTTTGTTTAGCTGTAGGGTTCTATATCTGATTCTAGGTCTCTTGCCCTGCCATATGAATCTTGAGATCCTTCTGTCTAGCTCCTGCCATGTTTTTTTGGGGGGTTCTACCGGTATTGTTTGGAAAAGGTATAGAAGACGGGGGAGTATATTCATTTTGACTGCTTCAATTCTTTGTGCAGTACCTAAGAATGGTATCATATTCCATCTTGCTAGGTCAGATTTTATTTTTGTCACCAGTGGATCATAGTTTAGTGTTATAATTTTGTTGAGTTGTTTCGGGATATTGATCCCCAGATATTTCATAGATTCCAGCTCCCGGTTAGTTTTGAGTTCACTTAGTGAATAATGATTTGGGTCATAGTTGAATGTTAAAACTTGGGTTTTATGCATGTTTAATTTGTACCCCGATAAATCCCCATAGTCTGAAAAAACTGAGATTAGTTCTGGTAAAGAAGTGTCTGGTTGCCCTAGGTATATTAAAATGTCATCAGCAAAGAGTGCTATTTTATGTTCCTTCTGACCAAGTGTAATACCTTGAATTTTTTGATTTTGTCTTATCCATTGGCTCAGAGGTTCTATGAAGATTGCAAAGAGCAGTGGAGACAGGGGGCAGCCTTGACGACATCCTCTTTCCAGCTCAAAAGATGATGATAAATTACCGTTAATCCTTATTTTAGCTGTTGGTTTTTTATATAATGCCTGTATAGTTCTAATGAAGTTGTTATGAAAATTGAAACTGGATAAGATTCTATATAGGAAAGACCAGTCAACCGAATCAAATGCTTTTTCAGCATCTAATCCCAATATGACTGCATTTAAGTTATATTTTTTTATATGATGAATTATGTGTAAAGTGCGTCGAATGTTGTCTTGTGTCTGTCTTTGTCTTATAAAACCTGTTTGGTCTAAGTGAATTAAGTCTGTCAGTATGTTTTCTAACCTTTTGGCAAAGATAATGGTAAAAAGCTTATAGTCCTGATTTAATACACTGATTGGTCTGTAGTTGGAGCATTCTAGTTTATCCTTTTCAGGTTTAGGTATAACTGCAATGACCCCTTCTCTCCAGGAGGGGGGGATTTCCCCTGTGTGGAGGACATAGTTAAATGTTTTCAAGAGGAGAGGAGATAGTTGCTGTTTAAAGGTTTTGTACCATTCTGCTGTATAGCCATCTGCTCCTGGGGATTTGTTAGCTTTAAGTTTCATAATTGCTTTTTCCAATTCTTTAGGTTGTATTTCTGACAGTAGTGTTTTATTTTGTGATTCCGTAAGTTGGGGAAGGTGTAATGTGTTTAGGAATGTCTCGGATGCGTTTTTATGTTTTTTGTGGGAGTATAAGTTCTTGTAGTAATTCTCGAAGCTTTTAAGAATATCCTGAATTCTGAATTTTATTTCCTTTGATACTGGGTCTCTGATTTTGTAGATTGCTCTTTCTGTTTGTTGTTTCCTCAATTTATAGGCTAGTAATTTTGCCGATTTACTGCCTGCTTCATAGTGTTTTTGTTTCAGAAATGTAAGTTTCTTCTGGATTTCTATTGTGTAGATCTCATTTATTTGATTTTTAATTTCTTTAATCTTGAGCGAGCCATTAGAATGAGTGTTGTCTTTGTGTTCTTTTTCTAGGTTCTTGAGTTCTGACTCTAGTGTGATTAGTTTTTCTTGTCTCAGTTTCTTTTGGGTTGCCAGTTTTGCAATAATTTTTCCCCTTATTACAGCTTTGCACGCATCCCACAGTATTAAAGGGGATACTTCTCCATTATCGTTTTCTTCCAAATATTTGAAAATATCTGATTCCAATTCATCTTTCAGTGGTCCTTTCAGGACATTTGAATTCAACCTCCAGGAAAATGTATTATTTGTGTATTTTTGGATGTTTAAGTCCATATAGATCGGACTGTGGTCAGAGAGATCCATCAGTCCTATTTTACATGTTTTTACTCTTCCAATGTCTCTGTTAAACATAAAAAAGTAATCAATCCTTGAGTAAGATGAATGTGGCGTTGAATAAAAAGTATAATCTTTTACATTGGGGTTGAATTCCCTCCATACGTCACAGATTCCCATTTCTTTTAGTAGCATCCGAGTTTTCCTATTTTGAGTGTTATTTTGATGTGAAGAATTACCTGTTGCATCCCAGTATGGATTCAGTCTTAGATTGAAGTCTCCACCACATATCACTAAACCTTGGGCTTTAGTTATCATTAGGTCGAATACATTTTTATAAAATTTCCATTTAGCCCCTGGTGGTGCATATACATTCAGCAGGGTGATATCTTCTCCCTCTAGCCGCCCAATTACCAAACTGTACCTCCCTTCTTTATCTTTGTGTTCTGATTTTTTTTCAAATGTAATTTTGGTTGATATCAATGTCGCTACTCCCCTCCTCCTCCCTGACTTATATGAAGATGAAGAGATCATTTTAAACCCTTGTCTATTGAGTTTAGTGTGTTCCACGTCTGTTAGGTGGGTTTCTTGTAAAAATATTATTTCTGCTTTGTCTTTTTTCATTTTGCGTAGAATCTTGGATCTTTTAACTGGATTCAGGATCCCTTTTACATTATATGAGGCTATTTTGGTTACACCCTGTTTCTCCATTGTATTTTCTTATTTAGTATAACAGTGTGGTGGACCTCTTTTTTGCTACTCAGAAACTGAAAGAACATTAAGAACATAAAAAACATTAACATAGTGTATGAGACTTTAAAACAAAAAACTGTCAAAAAAACTTCCTGAGCTGGGGTCTCTTTAAAGACCCTGTAAGAGCCTTGATGGAGTGTAGGCTCTGAGGGAAATTCCTCAAACTCTGTTACGTGTTGAGGGCCCTCTCTTACCCCTGTAAGTTGTCCCATGTTTTTAACGTGAATTTCAGATCCCAATCCGAATTTGTAATGATTTTTTTTTTTTTATGCCTATACCCTATGAGATTGTGTGCACCCTCCCACCCCCATCACAGCAAACCTTCACTCTAATACAGTATTTATTAGTGTGGGGAGAACATGTGGGTCATTGTTACATTTCTATTTTAACAAGATTTTTTTTTTCCTTTAAATTAAGAAGACATTTGTTTCTAATGCTATAACTGCTCCATGAAAGGTTTTACCACATGCTGATTCTGCATCTCCTTTAATGTTTGTTACCTTGTAGGAGGGGGGATGGAAGTGCAGAATGACTGAAAAGAGAGAAAAAAACAAAAAGGTCGCTATTCCTTCCTGGAACTGGAAAGCTTATCTTTGTAGCTCTGGGGCTGGGTTTCCCGCTGCTGGCCCATGGATTTAGAAGGTCTTTGAGTGGACCACGTTTGAGCTCTGATTTTCTCGCTCAGATTCGCTGCGGGTTTAAACACCGTTACCGGGAGTCCTCTTCTCGCCATGTCAGTTGTTGCTTCTTCCGCTGAATTGTAGAGACATGACTCTTCACCGTAAAAGACCCTTAACTTCGCCGGAAATGGCGTCTGAAAGCGTAGATTCTTTTCCCGTAGAACCTTTTTGGCGTCGTTATATTCCTGTCGCTTTTTAAGAACCTCAGGGGCGTAATCGTGCTCCACGAAGACTTTTCTTTCTTGATGCATAAATCCTTTTTTCTGCCAAGCCCGTCTTACAACCTCTTGTTTTATTTTGAAATCGGAGAATCTTACCAACACTGAACGCGAGTGTGCTTCTGCCGCTGGCTTTGCGGCTAATGTACGATGGGCCTTTTCTATTTTCAAATCGGTGGTTTGTGGAATATCCAACTTCTCTCTCAATAAGGATTCCACGCATTCCGCCACTGTGTTGAAACCATCTTCAGCTCCTTCTTTCAGACCGTGAATTCTGATGTTGTCTCGTCTCTGTCTTCCTTCTTGGTCGGCTAGCTTAGCCTCCAGCCTTGACTGTTTTCTGTGTAAATCCAGCACAGAATCTTCAAGCACTTTTACTCTTTCTTCAGCTTCCAAGATTCGGTTTTCGGCCTGGTCCATTCTGCTATTCGCCCTTATTAGTTCCTCTCTGAATTTGTGAAATTCGGCCCGAAATCGTCGTAATTCATCATATAGCAATTTCAGGCTAATCTTTTTGTTAGCTAGGCCCAGCTCTTCGTCTCCTGAGTGGAGGTCCTCGGGATCAGATTCTGCGGCCGCCGCGCGTCCTGACCTGGGGAATGCCAGTTTCTTCTGTTTGTGGTTAGGCATGGTGTTTTTGTCTTTTGATTTTTATTCTTCCAAAAATCCGTTAAGTCTGATTTTGACGATGTTTTCCTTGGATTGGATCTGGGAGGTTCAGCGTTAAGTTGCTATCACCATGGCGTCCAGACTGGAAGTCCCCGATTTTAGGGGATTTTAATCACTGCAGACTGGATGCAGCACTGCCTGGCTTCAGCCAATATGTGAACTGCAGTACACGGGGGAAAAATATTTTGGACAAATGCTATGGGAACGTCAAAAATGCCTATATAGCAAGGGTTAAGCCTCCCCTGGGATCCTCAGACCATAATGCTGTTCATCTGATTCCTACTTACAAGTCTTTGCTTAAAAGCAGCAAACCACAGACAGACAATCTTCATATGGGACAATGAAGGCATAGAAACTTTGAGAGGTTGTTTTTCTTGTACCGACTGGGAACTCTTCCATAACTTGGAGTTGGAGGAGGCCACAGATACCATAACTGAGTACATAAAATTCTGTAAAGAAAATGTTTTACCTCAGAAAGTAATCACTATGTACCCCAATAATAAGTCTTATATTTCCAAGGAATTAAAATTGTGCATAGTACAGAAAAAGATTGCTTTTAAGAATAGGGACATGTTAGGTATGAAAAATATACAGAAAGAAATTAATTACAAACTAAGAACAGCTAGAGATGAGACGAGGAAGAAATTTGAATCTGAATGCCTAGGAAAAAGTTCCAGGAAACTGTGGGACTCAGTTAAAGTAATGACAAAGATGACTCCATCCAAAACCTGCATTAATGTAATGAATGAGGAAGAAAAGACAAACGAGTTGAATAATTTCTTTTGCAGATTTGAGACTAGAGATTTTTCTCATGAACAAAAAGCTGCTCTGGACGCTATATCAGTATTAGGCTCCGAAAAAATTATAGTTGACCAGCATGTTGTGGAAAGATTTTTCTCACATATGTGCCCCAGGAAGGCATCTGGACCTGACGGGATCTCTGGGCGCTTACTGAAGTCATGTAGTGAGGAGCTAGCAGAAGCCTGGAGTCCCATCTACCAGAAGTCTTTAGATACGTGTTCTGTCCCAGTAATTTGGAAAAGCCCTATTATAATTCCTGTACCAAAAAAAGCAAGCTGTAAAGAGAATAATGACTATCGTCCTGTTGCACTGACCTCACTGGTAATGAAGTGCCTCAAGAAGATTGTCATTGACATTCTGAAAACTGATTTTGGAGGACTTTTGGATCCTCTGCAGTTTGCTTATAAAAAATAATGGAAGTACAGAGGATGCCATTTTAACCTTAACTCATTCTGTGTTTAAACATTTGGAGGGAACAACCTCATATGCACGTCTTTTATTGGTTGATTTTAGTTCAGCTTTTAACACACTGCAGCCACACCTTTTAATTAAGAGGTTAAATGATTTTAAAGTGCATCCTGTCATTATTAAATGGTACCACTCATTTTTAACTTATCGTAAACAGCAAGTTAGTGTAAATGGAACTTTATCTAAATCCAGAACCCTCAGCACAGGAGCTCCCCAAGGCTGTGTTAGTTCACCATTTTTGTTCACCTTGTACACTGATGAGTGCAGAAGTGTCTATCCAGGCAATCAAATTATTAAATTTTCTGATGACACTGCTATTTTATAACTACTTCAAAAGACTCATGATCTGTCAAGCTATTTTATAGAAATTCAGAGGTTTGTCAATTGGTGTGATGACAGTCATCTCACTTTGAATACTGATAAAACAAAGGAGATGGTGTTTGACCCTCGGGGAGTTGGTGACCACAGGCCTGTGGTCATCCACAACCACACTATATAACACAGGTTAGTTCCTATAAATATTTGGGAGTATTTATTGACAATTCTTTAACCTGGAGCACACATATTGATTACCACTGTAGTAGACTACAACAGCGGCTGCATTTCTTGCGTAGATTAAGAATACATGGTGTTGATAAAAGGATTATGCTAATATTTTACCAGGCTGTGTTGGAGAGCTGTATTAGATACAGCATTACAGATTGGTTTGGCAACCTCTCTGTGAAACTTAAGAACAGAGTGTTGCGTTTAATTCATACAGCATGGAAAATTATTGGAGTTAAAGAGTATTTACCCATGCAGATCTTACACGACCAGGCAGCCTGTAGACAAGCTCAAAAAATAATCAGTGACATGAGCCATGTACTAAACAATGAATATGTGCAGCTGCCCTCAGGGAGGAGATACAGAGTCCCCAAGTGCAGGTCCAATAGATACAAGAACTCATTTATCCCGACGTCAGTAAAATTTTTAAACTCAGATAAATAGGTCAGGGACACTTATAACTCCTGTTCTTAATGACTGCTGTTATATATTTATGTATGTATGTACTTGTATTATTTATTGGGTTTTATTTCATTCTACATTCATTGTGTATGTGTGGATTGTATGGTTGCAGCACGGGTGACAAGCCCAAGACAAATTTCCCCTTGAGGGACAATAAAGTTTATCTTATCTTATCTTATTAAATGATGCTTCGAATCATAGATTTTGAATCAAGGAATTTTTGTAATCTAATTACTCGAATTATTCGAGTAATTGTTGTAGCCCTAGAAACGTTAATACAGTTGAATCACAAGGACACTCAAGGTCTACAAATCACCGGGTTTACTTGTTGATGTCTTCTGGGGTCTTTTTGTGGCGCTGGAGATTTTCTGTAGTTTAAACAAGTCTCACTTGTTTAGTGTTTTTGTGTAATCTGCTTAAAGTCACATTTTGACATTTCAAACTGATCTTGAAGTTGAAGTTTTCACTCATGCAACAATTAAGAAATGAAAGATCAATGAGAGCTGTCTGTATTACTATTGCAACTACTATTGTAATTCTTAGTAGTTTTCATTTTGTTTTTATCAATGCTAATAGAAATGGTAGGATACACTTAATAAAAGACTTCATTATAATACATACTGTGGTGGACACAATATACAGTGTGTGGGGGATTGTCCCTCACACCCAGAAAGCAGAACAATGGACCTAAGGAGAAAGAGCCCCAGAAGGTAATCAGACTGGACTGTTAAGTGATGCGCCCCCCTGAGGAAAGAAAGAATAACCCGGCGCCGCTGAGACCAGAAGACAGAGGTCAAAGCGTGAATATGGGCATGAATATGTTAATGTGTCACACAATGCCTTTGTACACACACATGCATAATGCACCAGCCCAGCTCTCTACGCGTGATTATTAAAGCTAAAAGCGGAATGCAGAGAGAGTTGGAAATTCTTCTACAGGGGACTCTGCCTCAGCGGCCATGCTGGGGCCATAGGCTGTACATATATGTTAGAGGGTTAATAAAGATTCTATGTCATCCTACGCTTGTGCCTCACCTCCACATCCTTCCCTTTTACCTTCTACATTGGTGACTTGACGTGAGATGGACCGTCTACTCCCTTTCATCACGCTGTGGACTCCGGAGTACCAGGGATCGCCTGCACCCTTTTCATCCACACTGGAGCACACATGCCTGTTCCTCCCTCCACGATGGTGACCTCAAGGTCCGGAGAGAGCGGGCGGCACAGGGACCGAGACGCACCAGGATCAGTGAGACGAGCACATCACAGAAACGGCCTGAAAAGGGATGATCAGTGCAGTCTGTGTTGGTTCCCATCAAACTCCCCAACCCTGACTTCACCTCCTGACAGCGGAGTTTCGGCGCACAGAAGCCCCATGCACACACCGCAGAATTACGAGGACAGCGCAACTTAACGCTACGTGGCCACGGACGTGCGCGCCACACACCAGGGACAAACCGGCTTCAAAAACTTATACATCATCCTCAGCCGCTGCACATTCCCGGGGAACACGGCCGATTGCCATCCTCAGATCCTTTAGGCTTTGCGTATCGCACCTAAATCAGCCGGGCAGCCTCGCCCACAGGACTTGTATTTGTTCCTCAGCTGCTGCGCATCAACGGGGAATTAAGCCGATTGCTTTCCCCAGAACCTTTAGGACTGCCCCTGCACTTAAAGCAGATTGCCAGTTTCCCTGACACAGCTTAAGTTTTTTTCACAGCCGCGACACATCCTCGAGGAATTGGGCTGTTCGCCTTCCCCAGATCCTTGCAGGACCAGGCCCGCACGAGGAGGAGTCGACAGAGACATTTTTTTTCCCAGCCGCTGTGGATCACCGGAGGGGTTACCGGAAAAGTTCCTCACCCGAGGCTGATCTGCACTCAATTTTTGCGTGGCCCAGATGCTTTTAACGTTCCGGGCTGGCACTCCATGGTTTTCTCCCACCTCCCCCTCATCCTCCACATCGTTTTTCCCGCACCTCTGTCCCAAAAGCCTGCCTATTGCCGGCTTTGTTCCGTCAGCATGACACGCACCGGACCCCGTGCACCCACGAACCTCGGCCGTTCAACGTGTGGGAACTTGGAGCGGCAACCCCCCCGCTGCAGCCGCCATGGGTGCCAACTTGAGCCCAAAGGACCAGGGGGTTACAGACCCTTCTGGGTGTTCGGGGGGGAGCTGTGTGGTGGACACAATATACAGTGTGTGGGGGATTGTCCCTCACACCCAGAAAGCAGAACAATGGCCCTAAGGAGAAAGAGTCCCGGGGATAATCAGACTGGACTGTTAAGTGATGCACCCCCGAGGAAAGAAAGAATAACCCGGTGCCGCTGAGACCAGAAGACAGCGGTCAAAGCGTGAATATGGGCATGAATATGTTAATGCGTCACACAATGCCTTTGTACACACACATGCATAATGCACCAGCCCAGCTCTCTATGCATGATTATTAAAGCTATAAAAGCGGAATGCAGAGAGAGTTGGGAATTCTTCTACAGGGGACTTGGCCACAGCAGCTACGCTGGGGCCATAGGCTGTACATATACTGTATGTTAGAGGGTTAATAAAGATTCTTTGTCGTCCTACGCTCATGCCTCGCCTCCACATCCTTCCCTTTTACCCTCTACAATACGTCTGTAGATGTTTAGTACAGGCATGATAAAAACGCTGCCACAGCAGACTCGAGTATGTTATTTCTCCTGACACAACATTAACCTCATAGGGGAGATTTACTAAGGCAGTGCAAACTAGTTAGTGTGCAATTTAGAGCGCCTATGGGAGTGGCCAATTTTTGCCAGTGATCTACTAACAACATGCAAAATTATGAACACAGATGCAGACACTTCATTTCAATAATGACCACCCATCCACCAAGAGCACCGCAAAATTGTGCACAGGCACACCTGATGAGGAAGCGGGTCATCAACACAGGCACAGCCAGTTCAAAGGACCATAATATATAAAGCTTTTTTAAGCATTTGTTTAAGCGCAAACCCCACTAAAATAGTATATTTTTGTTTATCATATTTCAAAATTTAGATTTTAATTTAACATGGCAGACTCTTTTGTTTAATATGCATAAATGACGCATTTGTATCTAATTTTAAAAAGGACTACTCACGAATAAATTGATTATTTGACCAACGTGTTTATTTTATTAACAGTAGAATCATCAAGATGGTCTAACGGAGACGCTGGGGTTTTATTATGTGAATAACTTTGTTTTAACAAAATCTATAGGTTTCCCAGTTCACAACTTTTTATAAATGCCATTGAGTTACGGTGTTGTAATTATGGGGGGCGTTTCTATGGATCTGTGCACTCTTTTTAATAATCTCCTTGATGTTTTCCTCCTAAATTGTGTATTCTGAACTGGGAGAGAGAAATAGAGAGAAGAGGGAACTGAATTATGCACAGCAAAAAGAAATACTGGAAATATAGAAATATGAACAGAGAAAAAAGAAATGAAGAAAACTGACAATGTAGAAGATTTTGCTTCAAGAGCGAGGGGGAGCTGAGGAAAACTCCAGAGTCCGAGTCTGAACCTCGACAGAAAAGAGAAAAAAGTCACTATCTGGTGACATCATCTGTATGTCCACTGCAGGTAGGAAGGGCTCCTATATCTTATTTTATGAATGCAAATTCATGTAGTAGGCTATATACAGTATAAACGAAATTTTAAAAAACTGTCGGCTGATGTGCAGTTGAGCATAACACCGATCTCTGTGAGACTGTTGATATTCAATGTAATCTATTCTGCCATGCCAAATAAAGTTATGCGCAGTGAGAAGTCTCTTCGGCCATGCGCCCTCGGTTCTCGCCAGTGTCTCCTGGCACTAACGATCGCTATCATGTCAGGTGCAGATAAATTAAGACAAGCTTTTTTGGGGCATTAAATCCTGGCGCATTTAGCAGGAGACTGACAACCGCAAACCTTAATAAATCACCTTGCACCAGTCATATAAATACTCCCCTCCCTCAAATTTTGCACTCTGACATGACAACTCCCACAAATACTGTACATATGCAATGAGGCCAGGTGCAAAATTAACATAGTTCATGCCTTTCCACTGTTAATTTTGTCCTGCGCCCTTTAGTAAATCTTGACAATAGGTTTTTAATGCCAAAACAGGGTTTTGCGATGGTGCAGCACGTTAGTAAATCTTCCCCATAGACTCTAAACTGACAGATGTTGTAAAACAGTAAACAGAAAAATATCAGCAACAAGAAACCTATGTTATCTGTCACAATAAGCATTTTAAGACAGTATTTCAAAATTTTAGCCAATACAGTATGATCTCCACATTTGGACTCAATCAAACGTGACTGAATCCTCAGTAGGGAGCAGAGCTTCAGTACAGTTGAGGTTTGAGGTAAAGCTGTCAACATATCAACTCCAATTGCTTCTGCAGCGCACGGTGCATTGCTTGGAGTCTTGCAGCTGCAAGATCTGGTTGTCGTTCAAACCACTTCAGCAGCTGTGGAGCTGGATGATGTGGAGGTGCTGTCATTTATCCAATCACCTCTACCAAACACTTATTTGAATGTGTTATGCTAACAGGAAGTGGATAGGAAAACAACAGAAGGATAAAGTATATAATTGGTCTGACTAGGTTTATAAATGAAACGATGCTACTATTCTTGCTGAAATTAAAATGATCACATCTGATAATGAGGCTAATTATCATCCATTTTTGTGTTTAACTTTCTGTATTTTACTTTATACATTCATCCAGATAATAAAGTGGCGATAACAGCAGTGTGTTGTATTTTCAAAAGAAATCGTGCAGTTTTTTCACTTCACAACATCTGTAGTCATTTTCTGTCCTCCCTCACAGAAAGACGAGCTGGATGACATCCCTATTGAGCTGAGCAAAGTGCAGAGCGTCAGAGTGAGTGTCTCTCAGAACTGTTCTGTCTTTGTGAAGTTTGCCGGACCCTTTAGATCTTTGTCATTGATCAGAGCTTTGCGCTTTGTTACTGTCACATCTGTGTTTTTACTTTCCTCCTCATTGTCATCTGATCAGCATAATACATCAAGATATTAATCCTTCCTTATCAGAGATTGTGTATTTAAAGAAGATGGATCACATCCCTATATACTGTGGGGGGATTACGTTACATCTTAAAAATGGCTTTGTGGATTTGGATTTTTAAAAAAAAGAAAAGTTAAAACCCAGATTGTGGAGCGTGTAAATAATGAGGCTGATTTGGCTCAAGCGGTTTATTACACGACTCACACAAGGAACATAGACAGAATGGCATACAAGTAGGAACTCTTCCCTTAAATAACATGACATCCTTCTAGACTCTCCTCACACACAAAAGATAATCTCCCCATCCTACTGCAGTCAGTCCATTCATCCTTGACACCTCCCTGTTATCTTACTAGGGCATCTAGAAACTTCTCACACACAAAAGGTTAACTTCACGTCCTTTGTTCCTGTCTAAGGTGGTAAACCATTATGCACTCCCCAGGTTGCCACACCACCACCCCCAGCAACTTAGATAGGACAAAAGGGTAACAGTCCACATGCTGTGATAAAACCATTAACATCAGTCCACATGCTGTAGAACAATCAACATCAGTCCGCATGCTGCTTGGGCTTCAGTCTTCTGCCGTATCTGCTGTAGCCAGGATTCGCTGCCTCCGTGGCGCTGCCATGCTGGGGGGCTGATGTCTGGGGGTGAAAACTTTTTGACTGTCCGTGTGGGTGCTCTGGAGAATCTTTTCTCTGGGAAGCGCCCCGTGGGGGTCTTCCACGCCGAGGGGACCTCGCCAACAGCACTTGCTCGTCAGCCACAACGAAAGCAGGTTTGAGTCTGTCTATGCCAATTTTTTCCCTCCTACCCCCCAAATCTAGCAAAAAATGCTTATCCCCTGTTTCCAGCACTCTAAACGGTCCATCATAAGGTGGGCGCAGTGGGGGGCGGTGGGCGCCGTGTCTGACAAACACGAACTCTGCGTTTTTCAAAGCTTTAGGCACAAAAATGCGCGGAAAACTGTGGTGGGCAGGGCCCGGCAGCATGCTTGAGTCTATGCAACGCTGCAGCAACTGAGACAGGGAGCTGCCCGGCGCAGGATTATCTGGCAGAAACTCCCCCGGCAGCCGGAGTGGTTGTGCAAAAATGAGTTCTGCTGGGGAAGCTTCCAGATCAGGCATGGGCAAACTACGGCCCGGGGGCCATATGCGGCCCGTTAAGCTTTTTAATCCGGCCCGCCGAACTTGAAGAAATTATATTAATAAACCTTGTTAATGTTTTATTTTCCTTGCAATTCTCACGCTTTTCCACTAGATGGCGCACTCTAGATACATTGACCCTTGTTGAGGTGCAGTGTATTACTCCACATTTGCGCTTTACTCTTTGACCCCTCAGTCCTTCTGTAAAGATGAGCGGACCTAAGGGTCAGTTTGTGCATGACATGAACACAAACGTGAAAACCTTTAAATCCAAGCTGGCTTTATTCTCCAGACAAAGTTTAAATAAGTCATTCCCTCATTTTCCCACACGAGCCACGGTGAAAGAGACGCAAAAGTGAAGAAGCACAGCGAGTCGCTGGATGTGCTGCACGGAGAATTCTGCTGTTGGTTTTCTGATTGTGAACAAACTGACAAGTGACTTCAGCTGGTGGCCTGTCCACTGTCACAAGAGCCTGAAAGAGAACCAGAGGAGCTGCAGCTGGAACTGATGGCTCTTCAGTCTGACCCCGTCTTAAAAGAGAAGTTCAGCTCTGAAACTGAAGGACTTTTATGCTTCACTTAATGAAGCCTCGTTTCCAAACCTCCGGAGGACGGAACAGAAGATGGTGGCGCTGTTCGGCTCCACCTACGTGTGTGAACAGACGTTCAGCGTCATGAACATGAACAAAGGCAGCCGCAGGTCCAAGTTCACAGACCAACACCTCAGATCCATCCTGAGAATCGCCACAATTAAACTAAGTCCAGACTTTGATGCTCTGGATAAAAATGGAGACCAGCAACACTGTTGCCACTGAAACTGAAAGTAAGTTTCTCCCTTCTGTTATGGGAAAAATGCATTTGAAAAATAATTTGTTCAATAAGCCTTACATGTTGCACATCATTTCTGTTAAGGGGTGCATATAAGAGGTGCACAGGTGCACATACGTTCTCCAAATAAACAATGTGCACCAGATCAAATATAACGCGCTCCGCATACTGGCGCGCCGTGACTCTGTTCCGTCTGCACTGGTTGTTGTTGAGTTTTGGAGCTGGGGACGAACATTGAATAGAAGAAGAAGGACAAGAGCAAATGCATCTCCTACCGTTTAGAAATAAAGACTGTCAGGAGGAGAGAAATGATGATGAGATCCTGACAGATAACAGAACTTTAAGTGCTTTTAAATAGTAACTGTTCCATTTCAATAAAGAGCTGAGTACTGTAGGGCTTCAAAGACAGATATTTTGTTGTAATGCCTTTGTTCATTTTCAGTTGATATTAAAGCACATGTTTTCTACATATGCCATGATATATTTTGTTCTCCTATGAGGCGGGTCACCAAAATACTCCATCCATCTGCTCCTGGTGTGGCCCCCCTGTCAAATTCTAGAACCCGTTGTGGCCCACTAGTCAAAAAGTTTGCCCACCCCTGTTCCAGATCCTCTTTAGGCGCAGAACATAACCCCAATAAAACCCATGGTAGCCTGTCTACCCAATTTGCATCCGTCAGTGAAGCCCTCAGAGCCGCTTTTAACGACCTATGAAAACGTTCGCATAACCCATTTGCCTGCGGGTTGTACGCGGTTGTGCGGTGAATTGAGACACCTAGGCTGCGGGCCATGGTTGACCAGAGTTCAGAAATAAATTGAGAGCCTCTGTCGGATGTAATGTCCGATGGAACTCCAAAACACGCCACCCATGCTGTTAAAAACGCGCGCGCCACCTCCTCGGCCGTGGTTGCCGCCAGCGGAACCGCTTCTGGCCAGCGTGTGGTGCGGTCCACCATTGTCAGGAGATGCGTGTACCCCTGTGATAGCGGAAGGGGGCCTACGAGGTCCACGTGGGCATGGTCAAACCTCTTAGCCGGGATGCGAAATGGCTCCAATGGAGCCTTCGTGTATCTGTGAACCTTGGCTCGTTGGCACGCCACGCAGGCTGCCGCCCACTCTTTCACTTGTTTGCGAAGGCTCGGCCACACATATTTCTCTCCTACCATTTTGACCGACGCGCGCACCCCTGGGTGTGCCAAAGAGTGAACCAACTCAAACACGCAGCTGCGCCACGCGGCCGGAACCACAGGCCGTGGGCAACCCGTGGAGACGTCGCAAATTAAGGGGGGAATGCCGTTAAGCAGCGTCCTCTTCTCCAGCCTTAACCCTGTTGGTCCAGACTGGAGCGCGCGCGCACGTCCGTGTCACTAGCCTGCTCCGCGGCCAAGGCTGCGTAATCCAACCCTACACAGACCGGGGCCACAACGGCGCATGAGAGGCAGTCTGCCACTACATTCAGTTTACCCAACACATGCTGAATATCGGTAGTAAACTCTGAGATCGCGGCCAGCTGCCTCTGCTGCCGGCCCGACCAAGGTTCTGAAACTTTGGCCATCGCGAATGTTAGTGGCTTATGGTCAACGAACGCAGTAAAATTGCGCCCTTCCAGCCAGAACTGGAAATGGCGAATGGCCAGGTGGAGAGCCAGCAACTCTCTGTCGAACGTGCTGTATTTACGTTCATTGTCGTGCAAGGTTCTGCTGAAAAAGGCAAGCGGCTGCCAAGCCCCGGCGACGTGCTGCTCCACAACAGCCCCTATGGCCACATCTGAGGCGTCAGTGGTGAGGGCTATGCTGGCCGTTGGGTCTGGATGTGCCAACAATGCGGCATTTGCCAGGGCTACTTTAACTTCCGAGAACGCCTGCTCTCGTTCCGGGGTCCATTCGACCTTATTCACGGGTTTCTGTTTTTTGAGCGCAGCGTACAATGGCTGCATGAGCTGTGCTGCGCGGGGAAGGAAACGGTTATAAAAGTTCACCATTCCCAAAAATTCTTGTAGCGCCCTGACCATTTGTGGTTGGGGAAAATCTGTCACTGCACGCACTTTGTCAGGCAGCGGAACCACTCCTTCGGGAGAGACGCGGTGCCCTAAAAAATCAATCCCCATCACCCTGAACTGACATTTCGCTGGGTTGATTATTAAACCGTGCTCTTCCAACCTACGGAAAACCGTCGTGAGGTGGGTTTCGTATTCGTCTTCGGACGCGCTGGCTACCAAGATATCGTCCAGGTAGACGAACACGAAAGGGAGATCGCGCAGCACTGCATCCATCATGCGTTGGAACGTCTGTGCTGCCCCGTTAAGCCCAAACGGCATGCGCAAGAACTCAAATAAACCAAACGGAGTTATTACCGCTGTTTTGGGTATGTCCTCAGCGCGCACTGGGACTTGGTGGTAACCGCGGACCAAATCTATCTTAGAAAAAATGCGCGCTCCTGCGAGGTGAGCGGAAAAATCCTGAATGTGGGGAATTGGGTAGCGGTCATGCACTGTAGTGTTGTTTAACCTGCGGAAATCGCCACAAGGTCGCCACGAACCTTCAGCTTTAGGGACCATGTGTAGCGGGGAAGCCCGTGGGCTGTTTGAGCGCCTGATGATGCCTAACCTCTCTAGGTTAGCGAACTCCTCGCGCGCTATGGCCAATTTAGCTGCGTCCAAGCGCCGAGGGCTTGCAAAAACGGGCGCCCCGGTGGTGGTGATAAAATGCTCCACCCCATGTTTAGCAATAGCTGCTGAAAACGTTGGGACTGTGAGTGCTGGGAACTGAGCGAGCAGTGTGTGGAACTTACCGCATGCTGCTGTGACGTTGGCTTGTGCTGTTGGCCGGGTCACTCGAGCTATACAGGGGAGAGAGTCAAAAGACAGTGCATTAACCAGGCGCCTGTTAGCCATATCTACTAACAACCCATGTGCACATAGAAAATCAGCCCCCAGTATATGGTAATCCAATGCTGCTACAACAAAAGTCCATTCAAATGTACGACCGTGTAGAGACAAGAGCAGAGTCCTCTCACCAAAGGTCTTAATGTCTGAGCCGTTTGCTGCTGCCATCTCGGGGCCGCTGGTTCCTGCCAGCCGGTCAGCGTAGGTCGGCCGGATGAAACTCCTCTGTGCGCCGGTGTCCACGAGGAAATGCCTCCCCAAGCGTGCATCCGTCACATAGAGCAGCTTGTTCTCCTCCCCGAGGGTCGCGGCTGCTACCGACCCCCGGTCTTGGCGTTTCCTGAGCGCTTGAACTGGCACGGTGGTATACATTTGCGTGCCCTCTCTGCAAAGCGGCGATGGTAGAAGCAAAGCGCGTCACCTCCACGTTCCTTGGCCGCCGTTGCTGCTGCCGTCGGTGGTTCTGCTGCTGTCGGCGGCGGCTCCTCGCCTCCTCGTGTCGACGTGCCGGGCTCCGTCGCTGCCGCAATGGTCACGAAAGCCTTGGTGGCGACGATGATCCGGTCTGCCTCTCGGGCTAGCGCACGATAGTCCCGTTTGGCCAGCAACAACGAATTGGCCAGGGCCGCTCTCGCCGCTGTCGGAAGGTCCCTGAGGAAAATGTGGGTGAAGATGAAGTGGTCGTCGTCCGTGCCCTTTAACCTCAGCATCTTCTCCATCATGTCCACGGCCGAACTGTCTCCCAACTTGGTCCGCGTCAGAAGCCTCTCTGCTCTCTCACCATCCAAGAGCGTGTAGTGCTGGATGAGGGCAGCCTTCAGCGCGTCATATTTGCCGTCAACTGGTGGCTGATCGAGCAGGCTCTCGATGTGCTGAGCCATGCTGGCATCGAGCGCTGCGACCACATAGTAGAATTTCGTATCATCCGCAGATATCCCTCGGAGGGCGAACTGCGCCTCGGTTAGGTGGAACCAGGAGCATGGGTTGTGCTGCCAAAAATCAGGTAGTTTGATCACTACAGCGCATGCGAAGCTGGGGGTTCCACTCGAGGTTGGCTCCGGGGATCTTCCGTCGTATTCCATGATTCGTCTTGGGTCACCAGTGTGGAGCGTGTAAATAATGAGACTGATTTGGCTCAAGCGGTTTATTACACGACTCACACAAGGAGCATAGACAAAATGGCATACAAGTAGGAACTCTTCCCTTAAATAACATGACATCCTTCTAGACTCTTCTCACACACAAAAGATAATCCCCGTCTAGACTCTCCTCACACACAAAAGATAATCTCCCCATCCGACTGCAGTCAGTCCATTCATCCTTGACACCTCCCTGTTATCTTACTAGGGCATCTAGAAACTTCTCACACACAAAAGGTTAACTTCGCGTCCTTTGCTCCTGTCTAAGGTGGTAAGGCTGCACGGTGGCACAGTGGTTTAGCACTGTGGCAGCACAGTTTACCCTCGGCCGGGGGATTGCGGGGATCATGAGATCGTGGGTTCGATCCCAGCCCCCGACCAACAGTGAGCTGTGTGGAGTTTGCATGTTCTCCCTGTGTTGCGTGGGATTTCTCTGGTTTCCTCCTGCATACCAAAAAAACATGTAGGTTTAGGGCGCACGCAGCGACCGGTGGCTTGTCACCAGACTGCAAACCAAATCTACCTACGGGTACAAATAAGTAACAAAAAAAAAACATTATGCACTCCCCAGGTTGCCACAAGATAAAATTTCTCTCTTCCTTGACTGTCCTTTTTTTTTTTCTCCTGTAGGTGGTGGCCAAGAAGCGGCGGGATCGGGGACTGCCACGAGCCTTTGAGATCTTCACTGACAGCAAGACGTATGTGCTGAAAGCTCAGGATGACAAGGACGCCGAGGAGTGGCTGCAGTGCATCAATGTGGCCGTGGCGCAGGCCAGAGAGCGGGAGAACAGAGAGGCCACCACCTACCTGTGAGACCTGCCAACGTGAAGACAAACACTGGCCCAGTTGCATTTATCTAAGGTGTAGGGTAGTTTTATTTAAAAGCATTCACAAATAATAGAGTCTGGAGGGAAAACAACAAGGAAATATGATATATTGGAAAATAAAAGCACACTTTAATGCACTGCCATTAGCACTTCAGTATAAGCACTGTATCTTCATACCTGTGAACACTGTTATATGTATAGAGATGTTATGCAGTATTGTAAAAAAGACTTATTCAACCAGCAATAAGAAATTGATGACAGTAGTATAAAACCCCGATCGCCTGTACCTACTGTTACGTCAGCAGCGAATATAAATGAATGTTACAAAAAAGTATTACTCGCTAAGATGGACTCCTAAATGAACCAAATAGCAATGAGATTCAAATATGCTTTGCTCTAAACTGGAATCCTCTTCAACAAGGGAACTAAACCAGCATCTGCAGAAACTTGAGATTTCTGACCCTAGCGAGGAATGATGACTGAGCTGCAGCAAAATTCAAAGTAACATGTAGTATTAAAGACTTAACAGAAGTGCAGGCCTTATTAGGACTTGTAGCAATAATGAGACTGAGCTGCTCCTCTGAAATGCAGGAAGGATGAAGAAGAGCCTAATGGACAGCAGATGGAGGCACATCCGATACTGAACATCCTGCTGGTGTGCATGTGTGTGGGGGGCTAAGAATAATTTGTCTTAAAGGAATAGTTCTACATTTCAAAAACTGCATTATTCACCTTCTTGCCTAGAATTACATGAGAAGATTACAGCCACGTTCACAAGTCTTGCTGTTTTAGTCAAGCCAGAAGCTGTAGTGCAGGGGACTGCAACCTGTAGTTGTGGAACTACATACAGCTGTTTCACTCATAACCAGTGCCTCCCTTTGCATATAAGCTAGAAAATATATGTGTGTGTTTGCGAAATTGTGAGAAGTCTTCTTGTTAATGTGAGTTACAAACCAAAGGAAAAGCTTCAGATTTGCTGGAAAAAAGTTTTAAATTGCAATTTTGACTAAAAATTCCTCAAACTTTATAAGAGTATTAGCTGAAGTTCGAGGTAAAAAAAAAATTCTCAAATTTAAAAGAAAACTTATGAGTAAATTCCAGTGAAGTTGGGATATTGTGTAAAATGTAAATAAAAACAAAATACAATGATTTAATTAAAGCTGCAAGCAGCTGTAAGCGGACTCTCACCCACCCAGCGCCCGCAGACCCCCCGCCCACCAGACCCAGCAAATTTTCCGCTGTCGCGGCAAGCACTGTGTGAATAATAAACTGTTTGGCGAAGTACTTTATAATGAGCAGTAGGTGGCGCTATAACTTTTGTCAATCATTTTTATGTAGGAGCATGCGAGGCGGGACTAAGATCCATCCATCCATCTTCTTCCGCTTAATCCTTTTTCGGGTGGCGGGGGGGGGGGGGGTGCTGGAGCCTATCCCAGCATCTCTGGGCGAGAGGCAGGGTACACCCTGGACAGATTGCCAGTCCATCACAGGGCCAACACAGAGAGACAGACAACCATTCACTCTCACATTCATACCTATGGACAATTTAGAATCCCCAGTTTGATGCCAGTTAACTTAACTTGCATGTTTTTGGCATGTGAGAGGAAACCGGAGAAATCCCGGAGTAAACCCACGCAGACACGGGCAGAACATGCAAACTCCACACAGATCACTGTTGGTCTAAGATCCATCGTAGCAATTATGGGATAAACTGGACAAAGTCTGTCCAAGTTATAGCTGTCTGATGTATTGCCAGGAGGGAAACTTTGGCATGTGGCCATGGCAGCACTTACATATTACATATATGTTGTAGACCCATATAGAACTACAGAAGAGAATCACTTTGATTTATGTTCCACATTTCATGACGCTCGGCCTTTCCCAACCCTCCAAAGTAAAAAACGTATTGAACGGCGAGGAGTGGGTTTCCATGGCAACTGTGACGATCGCAGGACAAAAGTGACTTCCACTGAGGGTAATCCAATGCGCTCTGAGAAACCTCTGAAAATGTCATGTCATTCTGACTATCGGTGTTTGCACGAAAGTTGATACAATTATGGGCAGTACCTCATGTCAGCACTAGGTGGTGCTGTGACAATTTTGTGAATGTTGATATACAGACATGTTCAGAGTGGGATTAGTATGCATTGTGCAAAGTTTGGTCCAAATGAGACGAGGATTGTCTGTGCTGTAATGCTCGTGTTTTGCATGGTGAGGACGCCATTGAAGCATGCTGGTTGCCATGGAAACAGTTCTATACTATGTACATGTACTGTCAATGAGTCCGAGTCATTACTTCATGTCATTTTTGCACCCAGTGAGAGAAAAAAAAACAGTTTTCAGCAATTCTTCCTTTAATCGCTAGGTGGCACTATAATTTTTAATTATTTTTATATAGACACATTTGGGGTGGGACTAATTACTTTTAAATTATAGACTTTTAAATCATTGTATTTTGTTTTTATTTACATTTTACACAGTGTCACAAATTGGGGTTCTAAGTAAAAAGATTCAGACTTAGCATTACCTCCGCCAAGGGAGGAGGTAATGTTTTTGGAAGCGTTGGTTGGTTGCGTGGAGCGTGTGAAATCAGAGGCAGAATCATTTCAGACGACTTATTACACACTCACATCTCTCAAGCACAGAACAGACTGGACATTTAAGCAGAAACTCTCCCCTTAAGTTTCATGGCATTTACATCACACACAACATGACATTTGCATCACACTGCATTCAACATCCTTCATCCCTGACTCCTTCCTGCTGTCTCACCAGGAACCTCCTGCTCTTTGTTGCCCCAAGCTTATCACTGTCTCCTGTCTGAGATGCTAGATAATCTGGCTCCCCCACGGTGCTACAGTCTGCCTGTTAGCAACATTACTCAAAAAGTTCCGAACGGATTTTGATTACATTTTCAGGAAAGGTGTGTAGTGGCACGGGGAACAGATGTTTAGATTTTGGTGGTGATCCAGGTCACCACCTGGATCCAGGAATTTTTAGGAAAAATCAGTATCAACTTGGTTCAATTTTATTTTTGCTGGTACACCACAATTTCTGTAGCTAAGTTACCTCATACTATTTATTTGTTATTTCAATAAATCATATAGGAGGAAACTTGAATTAGTATTTTTCATTAATATCAAATGCAGAAATGTTCCATTTAGAAAACTGCTGCATTTCTAACAATGTCATTTGAGGGAAATGAGCTGCTTGCCTAAGGTCTGCGCTCTCCGAGTGCTTTTCGAGTTGTTTTTTCCTGCCGTTTCTCTGTCTGTTAGCAGGATCACGCAAAAACTACTGGATATATTTGGATGACATTTTCACCAGAGGTGGCCCTTGGCCCAAAGATGAACTCATGTTGGAGGTGATGCGTGAGTGCATACTTCCGCCAAGGCCCTATCTCGCAATGTACAGATGGATGGCGATATAGACAGACAGAGGGAGGAAGCCTTAGTAGAGGTATGTGCTCTCTGAGTGCCCTCTAGTTTTAAATACAGTATCTCACAAAAGCAAGCACACCCCTTACATTATTGTAAATATTTTATTATATCTTTCCATGGGACAACACACTGACGATATGACACTTTGATACAATGTAGTCAGTGTACAGCTTGTATAACAGTGTAAATTTGCTGTCCCCTCAAAATAACTTAACACACAGCCATTAATATCTAAACTGTTGGCAACAAAAGTGAGTACACCCCTAAGTGAAAATGTCTAAATTGTGCCCAATTAGCCATTTTCCCTCCCAGGTGTCATGTCACTCATTAGTGTTACAAGGTCTCAGGTGTGAATGGGGAGCAGGTGTGTTAAATGTGGTATTATCACTCTCACGCCCTCTTATACTGGTCACTGGAAGTTCAACATGGCACCTCATGGCAAAGAACCCTCTGAGGATCTGAAAAAATGAATTGTTGCTCTACATAAAGATGGTCTAGGCTATAAGAAGGTTGCCAACACCCTGAAACTGAGCTGCAGTACGGTGGACAAGACCATACAGTGGTTTACTAGGACAGGTTCCACTCAGAACAGGCCTTGCCATGGTCGATCAAAGAAGTTGAGTGCACATGCTCAGCGTCATATCCAGAGGTTGTCTTTTGAAAATAGACGTATGAGTGCTGCCAGCATTGCTGCAGAGGTTGAAGGGGTGGGAGGTGTCAGCCTGTCAGTGCTCAGACCATGCGCCACACGCTGCATCAAATTGGTCTGCATGGCTGTCGTCCCAGAAGGAAGCCCCTTTTAAAGATGATGCACAAGAAAGCCTGCAAACAGTTTGCTGAAGACAAGCAGACTAAGGACATGGATTACTGGAACCATGTCCTGTGGTCTGATGAAACCAAGATAAACTCATTTGGTTCAGTTGGTGTCAAGTGTATGTGGCAGCAACCAGGTGAGAAGTACAAAGACAAGTATGTCTTGCCTACAGTCAATCATGGTGGGAAGAGTGTCATGGTTTGGGGCTGCATGAGTGCTGCCGGCACTGGGGAGCTACAGTTCATTGAGGGAACCATGAATGCCAACATGTACTGTGACATACTGAAGCAGAGCATGATCCCCTCCCTTCGGAAACTGGGCTGCAGGGCAGGATTCCAACATGCTAATGACCCCAAGCACACCTCCAAGACGACCACTGCCTTGCTAAAGAAACTGAGGGTAAAGGTGATGGACTGGCCAAGCATGTCTCCAGACCTAAACCCTATTGAGCATCTGTGGGGCATCCTCAAACGGAAGGTGGAGGAGCGCAAAGTCTCTAACAACCACCAGCTCCATGATGTCGTCATGGAGGAGTGGAAGAGGATTCCAGTGGCAACCTGTGAAGCTCTAGTGAACTCCATGCCCAAGAGAGTTAAGGCAGTGCTGGAAAATAATGGTGGCCACACAAAATGGTGACACTTTCACCACAATTTGGACATTTTCACTTAGGAGTGTACTCACTTTTGTTGCCAGCAGGTTAGACATTAATGGCTGTGTTGAGTAATTTTGAGGGGACAGCAAATTTACACTGTGATACAAGCTGTGCACTGACTACTTTACATTGTATCAAAGTGTCATCTTCAGTGTTGTCCCATGAAAAGATACAATAAAATATTTACAAAAATGTGAGGGATGTACTCACTTTTGTGAGATATTGTAGTATGAACAAAATGTAATTTTTTATCCATCCATCTTCAACCGCTTTTCCGGAGGTCCGGGTCGCTGAGGCAGCAGTTTAAGCAGAGAAGCCCAGACTTCCCTCTCCCCAGCCACCTGCTCCAGCTCTTCAGAGAGAATACCAAGGCGTTCCCAGGTCTGGGAGACATAGTCTCTCCAGCGAGTCCTGGGTCTGCCCCGGGGTCTCCTCAAAGTGGTACGTGCCCGAAACACTTCAAGTGGGGGGCGTCCAGGAGGAATCCTGATCAGATGCCCAAACCACCTCAACTGGCTCCTTTCAATGTAGAGGAGCAGCGGTTCTACTCTGAGCCTCTCCCGGATGACTGAGCTCCTCACCCTATCTCTGAGGGTGAGTCCAGCGATCCTACGGAGAAAGCTCATTTCAGCTGCTTGTATCCGCAATCTTGTTCTTTTGGTCATTACCCAAAGCTCATGACCATAGGTGAGGGTAGGAACGTAGATTGACTGGTAAATCGACAGCTTTGCCTTAGAGCTCAGCTCCCTCTTCACCACAACAGACCAGTACAACATCCGCATCACTGCAGATGCTGCTCTGATCCGTCTGCCAATCTCTCGCTCCATTCTCCCCCCACTCGTGGATAAGACCCCAAGATACTTAAACTCCTCCACTTAGGGCAGGAGCCTGTCCCCAACCGGAGAGGACAATCCACCTTTTTCTGGAAGAAATTTTCTGGTGAAAAGCTGCAAATTTAAAAAGGAAAAACAAATTAAACAAAAAGTAAACTTAATAAGTAAATAGCAAAATTATGAGGGGGGAAGACAAACAAATTTGCAAGAAAAAAATGTAAATTTGTCAGGGGGAAAAAGATGGAGAGAAAAGTTGCATAGTTAAGAAGAAAAAAAATCCTATTACTAATGTTGACATTTATTTTTGTCTCAAATATGATTCATGGTGATACGTTGAATTTTTTGGTCACAGAATCCTAAAAATTGGTCTTTGTGTATAAAAGGTGGCCAAAACAGCTTTATATATTAGATGGGCAGCTTTGGTTTTAGTAAATACTGTATTTAAGTACTAAAAATTCTTTCATCATTCTACTCTGTGAAATCTCCCACACCTTTTCTCCATTGGTTTTCTGCACCATATTTTCAAAAATGTGTAGCTAAACTCAACTTCAACTCCTTCTAGGCTATTCATCCAAATTTATAGAAATTGAGCAGAGATCATCTACAGATATTGATAATGAAAAGTTGTTAAAATTGTCCAAGAATGTCAGTCTGTTTTGATTTTCTAGGTCAATCATGTTGTACAGTTTCTCTTTGGCATGTAGTTTTGGATTCAATTTCTGATATACTGATTCAAATTTGATGAAACTTCGCACTCACAATCACAACAGTATTCTTCAGCTAACCACCAAATTTCATGCAATTCTGTTAATGTTAAAAAAAAATCATGTTTTTGAAATGTCTGTCAGCCATTTTGTTTTGTCAGTGGAACACTTTGTTAGTGAGGGAGGAAGTCAGCACGCACACTGAAGCAGTTGTGTGGTGTAGGGGTTAAGATGTTTATCTGTCCTGCAGGAGCCCTGGGTTCAGATCCTTCTGGTAATGTGTCATTCCTCTAAGTACAACATAGCTCTTGTGTGCATTTGAAAAAATATACAGTATATTAAGTTTTAAATGCTGTACTACTGCTGCTTGGACTCCTTTCAGTTGATCATTTGAGAAAGTTAGGAGTGCAAGCTAAAGCAGTTGTGTGGTGTTGTGGTTATGGTGAGTGCTTAGCATGCAAGAGGCCCCCGGTTTGATTCTTGCTAAGGAGGCCTTGTTCTTCTGAACAATAACTGAAGTACAGCATGCCTCTCCTGTATTTTTCAAAGTTACACTACGTAAGATTTTCACCTCTAAATAATGTTTGCAAAATTATTTTGACAGTACACCAACATTTGACCGTGTGAATGTCACTATCTCCATAGCTTGAGTGGTACCACTCTGCCTGCAGCAGCTGCTTTTTGGTGTGATTACTGGGGGGACAGCAGATGTGGCCTCGGTCTGTAGCAAATCACAGAGCACGACTTACGCAACCAACAACAAAAAGCCCTGTGGTTGGCTGTTAGGACTGGGGTTGTGGTCACCATGGTTGTGGCCTTTTCAGTGTCCCTACAAGGACCAAGAAAGTTACATAGTGCTGCTTTAAAACTAGTGAAGCCCTGAGGATTTAAATGGACACCTGCTTGGATGATCGCCACTTGCGGCTATATTCTTTTGATTTTAATATTCATGAATACCTATATCATATGTGTGACCTCCATTTGCTGCTGGCAAAGCCTCAGTTCTGCATGGTACTGAGGAAACTTGTCAATTTGATGCTGAGGAATGTGGTCCCATTCACGGAGCAGCACCGCCTCAAGCTCAGCATGATTTGTTGGTGCAGGATCCCGACTGTACACACTGATCCAGAACATCCCGTAGACATTCTGATGGGAACTTTTATTCATGGAGATGACAGGGATTATTTTACTGTACATGCATTAACATTGTAAAAACAACATTAACCGTTTTAAGGCACATAATCATTAGAAAGACACACAGGATTTTGCTTTCTTTGTATGTTGCATTTTTAAAGCCTCTGAGTATAGTTGGTTCTTTTGGTTTTGCTTTAATGTGTAACATTTGGTGTTTGGGATATTTTTAAAAGGCCTAAGGTAGTCTTGATTTTACCTCGTGTGACAAACGAGCTGGTTCTGTCTGGTCTCCGTTGGTCTGTCACTTACATCCCTGTCAGCTGTGTAAATGCAGCCGTAACACGGGCTTTTCCACTGGGTCGGGCTGCTGCTCTTTGTACTTTCAGTCATCTCTGTAACCCCCAACCCCTAAAAATAAGAAGAGCTGACCTGCCCCTGCTTACATATATTATTTACATCGAGCCTCTAGCTAACATCTCATTGTTTGGTCCCCTCCTTCCCTCTGGTGTTTATGACCTACATACACAGCTATGACAGTGTTTTTATGAAATGTTTCATGTTCTTAACAAACATGCTTGAGCCTCACCTAATGGGCAACCAAATACTCAACATATTTAGTGACATTTGGTGCACATAAGTTCCATGATCCTCAACATAGTTCAGTTTTTCCTGTGATTGTTTTTTTTTTCACACAAAGGATTGTCCATCAAATCACCCATAAATGTTATAAATGAAGGTAGACAATTGTGTGCCCTTCAGGGTGAATGATTTCATAACTTCACCTGACCCCTTCTACAGTAAAATCTTTAATACAGTATGTGTGCTGTTTGGCTCTCCCATACTCCCATATTGATTCTGTGATCATGTTAGTAAGCTGCTGTTATCATTAAACTTACAGAGCCCTTATAGATGTAAACTGGGCAGTTTTGACACCAAGATGCTGACCCAAATTGGTGAATTACAAGCAAATCTTAAATCTATAGTTCTTCTTAAGGGGTGTACTGATCTTTTAAGTGAATGTGTGATAATGTGAATGTCAGAGTTGTCTAAAAGTAACAATAATGTAAAAAGTAAGTAATGTAAGCGCTTTGTGCAGTCATGCTGCCATGTTGGCCTAGTTCCCAAACCTCTGGGGCCAGAGTTGTAGAAGAATCAAGCAACTGTGTTAAAGTACTTTCCTCACAATGTAGACAGCTGTTAAAATAGTCAAAAAAAATCTATCTATCTATCTATCTATCTATCTATCTAGTGCACAACATTACATACTCATTAAGATGTTATTTGCTGTAGTTTTTAACAAACAGACTGTGAAGCCAATTGATTTACATATTCCAGTATCTGAATGTATGAAATCAGCCTTGTGTGAAGAATCATAGAAATTCCTTTTATTTTTCTGAATCTGAACATTAGTGTCTATTAACCATGTTGTAATTTTTGATCATCTGTACGGCCAGTGTTTATTTTTACGAATGCTCCAATCGTGTGTGAAAAGACTACAGAAACTATGAATGAGAGATTTAACCTCATCTGTCTTCCCTTTCTTAATTATATCACTATTAGGGATGCACCGATTTATCAGTTTAAATCGATATCCGTTGATATTCACCTGGATCACTTTTATCAGCCTATCAGCAGATGACATTTATCTTTGTCCGGTGTGTCCTTTGTCATGTGAAAGGCTGTGATAAAGGTTCATTCACTCATTTTTAACAGCTTAATCCTTTTTGGGTCATGGGGCGGGGGAGCTGGAGCCTATCTCATCATCTTTGGTGAGAAGCGGGGTACTCCCTGGACACATCGCCAGTCTGTTGCAGGGCCAACACAGACAGAAGCGCTCACATTTAATACCTCAGGTCAATTTATCCCCCGTTGATGCCAGTGAACCTAACATGCATGTCTTTGGACTGTGGGAGGAAACCGGAGTACCCGGCGAAAACCCATGCAGACATGGGGAGAACATGCAAACTTCACACAGAAGAGACCTTCTCACTGTGACCCCTGTGCCACCAAGCTACATTCGTATGACTGAATATGGTGTGGAGAAGGGCTTTAAAGTGGTTCAGCTACTTTTTAAAATAAGTCACACTTCTTTGTTTCCTTTTCATTTAAAGGGGGAAGGTGACAAAAAACAAAACAAAACAGTTGGTATCATCCATCGGCCAAATGATCATTTTAAGCATCTGCATCAATATCAGCCCAAAATTTCACAATCAGTGCATCCCTAATTACTATTAACACCGAAAACAAATGAATGCTGTATTTCTTTGAAAATTAAACTGCTATAGATGATGATGTGTGTGTGTATATATATATATATATATATATATATATACTGTATATATATATATATATATATATATATTGCCTGTTGCCTCCTGACAGAATTGTGTATTAAATCTTTACAATAATGATCTTGTTCAAGTCTTTCTTTTCAAATTCCCATGCTTCATTTCGTTTTAGCCACATGGAATAGAGAAGTAATAGTTTCCGTCTTTCACTTCAAACAGAGAAATACTGACAGCAGAATGCAATTCCAACACATCTCGGGTGATTACATCCCAGCGCAAATCACATTAGGGCCACAGACTCACAAATGCATGCAGAGAGAAAAAAACAAAAATAAAATTACTCCATGGGCCCACTAAATATAAAGCAAAGCATTCTGTTCTCAACAGAGATTTCTCATGTAAGCGCAGGGGGTCAAGGCTGAAAACCTGTTAAAAGCAAGACTCAAGTCTTCAGTGTGATGCAGTATGGAGCATCTGGCAACATGGGTGAACAGTGTGGCACCAGACTCTTCAGAGCTAGTATCACTTGGAATACAGGTGTTCAGACAAACCAGTCAAAACAGCACAGCATTTTGAGCAGCTATTATTAGCCTGACTCAGTGAAGGTTAGTTTTCCAGAGAAAGCATCACATTAAAAGCAATATTTATTAACTCACATTCATTGCATTGGTTTATGTTCGGGTATCACTGTGTGGGATTAGCTCAGTGGGGTCCCACAGAGCCCCCGAGACACCTCGTCTTGGTTGGGCATTCCATCCTTCACACACAGCTCCAGACAGCATGAGCGTGTCTCGTGTTACAGACAAGACCCAGCAGATGTTAACATCTCACTGTGTGGCAGTAACATGATGACGTGTCTAAGAATGAATGACTGGAAACAAAAAGCTGCTTAATCAGAGGGGAGGGGAGGGGAGGGGAGGGGCTCGAGTGTTGAGGGGAAAACAATAACAAATCTAATGTGGGGGTTCTGTGGAGTCATGGAGTTATTTTACAAACAAAAAGTGTGTATCACCACCAGTGTTGGGCAAGTTACTAAAAAAGAGTAACTAGTTACAGTTACTTCTTTTCAAAAGTAACTGAGTTACTTTTGAGTTACTGCATGATTAAAGTAACTAGTTACTTGGACAAGTAACTTTCACATTATTTTTAAATGCATACTTAAATCATCTTGCACACACATTAAGATCAAGGGCCCCTTGTTCTCGTCAGAAAAAAGAAGAAAGAAAACTGATGAGAAAAAAGGTCTCATTTTACAGAAAGAAAATGTCTCAGATTTCCATAATCTATTGTAATCAATAGAAAGTCAGAAATTTACTAGAAATAAAGCTGTAAATTCACAGAAAACTGTGGACCCCCTGGTGGGCCGTTTTTGGCCTACGAGCCATATGTTTGACACCTCTGGACCAGCCCATTAAAAACGCATATTTAGAAGATTTACTTCCATGAAATAGTTGCATATCACAACAGCATGTAAATGAATGAGATAAAATAAAACAGAAAGCACAGATAAATGAAAGTTCACCGCTTACAAGAAGCTGAAATCAGTCACTTTTTCTCTGTGCATTGAATGCGGACATTAAATGCGAGCTTCTTGCTCTAAAAATACTCATGTTTAACCACAGAGGTAGGAGCTGTTAGGGGCTACTCACCGCTGGGACAACAGGTGATCAGGGCTCGATATGAGAAGCTGCCACCGGGTTGCGTGTGAACTGGGCAGGACAGGAAACCGACCCGTGGAGGAGACTGACAGCTGCGCCAGCTATGGTAGGGTCAGTTTATTTGCACTAAAATATCTATCCATCACTCTATAAATTAAAGAAATCTCTGTGTGTCCGTCTTCTCCTTCTCTCGGCTACTGGCGGATAGCAAACAACTGAAAGGTGCATACCGCCACCTACTGTACAAGAGAGTGTAACATTATGTCATCCGTCTGTCTTCACTATTCATCATCCATCCATCCATCTATCTCCTTCCGCTTAATCCTTTTCATCACTCTATAAATTCAAGAAGTCTCTGTGTGTCTGTCTGTCTGTCATGATCATAGAACATCATAGGACCGGTCTATGATGTCTGCCTGATGTCCTATGATGTTCCTATGATGTCGGTGTTCATAGGACCACTTACTTGATGTCTTTATGACACCACATAAACTGAACTCTATATGACGTCAGATAAACTGTAAGGCTGCTGTTCCTATGATCTCAGAAGAATGTCTATATGATGTCATACAGAGCGCAGGATCGCTAAAAGACATACACATAGACACGGGTAAGCAACATAGATACTTTATTATTTCAAACAAAAAAGTATAACAAAAACAAAACAAATGACAAATGCAATAAAGTAACAGTATACAGTGTTCGAAAGGGAGAAGGAAGAAGTGAACACTTATTAATTCCATCTCCTCTTTTCCATAAATACACCCATGTGAATTATATACAAATTACCACATTTAAGACCCCAAGTAAACAATTTACTGTATTTTGTACATATCAACATTAACACCCATCCATCCTAACATACATTGATGTCCATACATCAAAACCAGCCTCAACACAGATACACACAGTGCTGTCCCACCCACCATTCCATAGTGTCCCAGAGTGAGCATAGTGAATCGTACATATAAATACTACTCTTCTAACATATATCCTTTCAGCAAATAATGTTTATACCTCTTTTTGAATTGAATTCTGTTTGTACATAGTTTCAGTTCCGGCTCCAGACTGTTCCACAAATCCACCCCACAGACAGATACGCACATACTTTTCTTGGTTGTTTGTATCTTGGGTTTTGTAAAGTTTAAGTCTCCTCTCAAATTATGATCATTGTCTCTTTTTTAAATATTTTTTGCATATTAGTTGGGAGTTGATTATTAATTGCCCTGTACATTACTTGTGCTGTCTTAAATTTAACTAAATCGATGAACTTTATGACATAACACAGAACAGTAACAAGCAGGAGAAGCAGTAACAAGCAGGGGCAAACAGAGATGGCAGGGCATGGTTACAGAAAACGGCATGGCCGGGGCTGCACAGATAATCACACAGGGGACCAGAGGGCAGACAAGACCAAGGCAATAATATAATGATGATGATGAGAATAATAATAAGCAGACCGCGAACCAGCTACGGGTTGTCAACAAGGCGCGCCCCCACTCACAGCTACGCGTTGTACCGAAGACTGGTAGGATGTCTGGCGGTCATCATGGTCAAGGTCAAGGTCATCAGAAGCGCCAAGTCTTCATCAGTCGGCTCGACCCCACCACCAGACCCCATCATGTACGTTCCTATCTCAAAACTCATTTTAAAATTAATGACAATCTCAAGATTGAGCAATTAGAAACCAAGCACGATGGTTATGCCTCTTTCAGAATTACATGTCCTGCCAGTTGTAGCAAGAAGTTGCTTGGAAAAAATGTGTGGCCATCTGGTTTATACTATAGACAGTTTTTTGAGAAGAAATGAACTATTTGTGATTGTCATTATTGTGTTTGTCAACATATCCATTCAGTAGTAGGACCAACCTAAGAATATGTTCATTCAACTGTCAGAATGTAAAAACTTCAACTAATGAGCTCTCCAGTTTATGTGATAACCATGACGTTGTGTTGTTGCAGGAACATTGGTTGTTTGAACATGAATTGTCTATTTTGAGCAGAATACATGGTGATTTTATAGGTCAAGGTGTTTCTTTTATGGATACAGAAGAACATGTTATCTTAGGTCGCCCCTATGGCGGCGTTGGTATCCTATGGCGGAAGTCACTTGCTGACCGTTGTGTTGTGAAAACTTATGAGTGTGAAAGAGTTACAGGTATTGAAGTCAACCTGGGTGACTTTCACTGTCTTATATTGTGTGTATATTTCCCCTGTGATAGTGTTGAAAACTTGGATGAATATTTGCATTGCATGAGTCTTGTTAAACAAATCACTGAGGATTTTCCAACTCCATATGTGTATATACTTGGTGACTTCAATGCTAATATATCACATTCAAGTTGTTTTGGAAAGGAACTGTTGTCTTTTTGTGAGAGATACTCTTTACATATCTCGGACAGGATTATCTTACCAGGTGATACTTTTACTCATGTTAGCATGGCCCATGGCTCTACATCATGGCTTGATCACTGTGTGACTACATCCTCAGGTCATGATAATGTGTCCATTATCAGAGTTCTGTATGGTTATGTGAGTTCCGATCATTTACCTTTATCTGTGGATATTGAGGTATCAAGTGTTGTAAGTGGCTCCCGGGGAGCTCCCTCGGCCACAGCAGATAGTAGGACATACAAATGGCGTGATGCCACAGCGTCAGACTTGTCCAGGTATAAGGAACTTACTCGTAGGAAACTCTGTAATACCCGTGCTCCTACGGATGCCATTAGGTGTCAGGACCGTAATTGTGTGGCCCACAAGGATGATATTGATAGGTTTTATAGTGATATTATTGATGTTTTAAATTTTTGTGTGAGTGAATGCATTCCTAGTCACAGTGTATCCACCCAATATAACGTCCCAGGCTGGAATGATGTTGTTAGTGAGGCTCACACAGCTGCTCGGGATGCTTTCTTGTGGTGGAGGAGTAATAGCAAACCACGTTACGGTCCAATATTTGATAACATGAAAAGTTGTAGGGCTAGGTTCAAATATGCTCTGCGTGCATGTAGGCGCAATGAAGAAAGTATCAAATGTGACCAGTTAGCTAGTCATATGAGTGAACTGAACATGGTAGAATTCTGAAAACAAATGAAGGTTATGAGTTCATACCTGTCAAGTGATACGGTTTCGCCGTATTTTAATACGGGGAAAATGCAATTTTAGCAAATACGGGCGTATTGCCATTTCTGTACGCCAAAAAGAAAAATATACAGCGAAAAAAAAAAATGCCTGGCGAAATTGAGCGTGTGGTGACCCCCACAGCCTACCGGACTGGCAGAGCGCTCAGCGTGAGCAATTATCAGAACAGTGAGAGGTGTGGACTGATCATTATGCAGATGCGCCTCGCACCTTCTTTTGTCCTGCAGCTCCGGAACAGAGAGGAATTCCGGTGCCAGTAATCCTGCGCCTGATATGTGTGACTCTAATGCAAATGTCCATGCTTTCCTGCTGTATACTGTGATGCTAATGTGCCATGCATGCATTGTCTGTAGCCGGGTATATAAGTTGACTGTCTGCATGAAGCACCCTTTTAAACTTCAGTTCGCCGTGTCCGCCTGCACTTATGAGATCCTCCACAAGCGCACCTAGGCAGTGTTTTTGTGATAGGGATGTGATTTGGGGTTGGGGAAATTATCTGAAAATAGCAGGGGATCTGGGGGACACAGTCCCCCAGCGGGGTCGGGGGCAGAGCCCCGGAGGGGGGGCAAGGGGGGCAAAGCCCCCTGAAGCTCCTGGGTTTTATGATTTTTAAGTACCAGAACTGTGCTTAAATGACATAAAACAAACAGCTGAATGCCACTTATTACTGTATAATATTGACTTATGTTCCAAGAAGATAGCACTCCTAAAATATTCCAACAAGCATTATCCATCACATGCTTTAATACTTGATCAAATCAAAATCAGTTAATTTTATCTATTCCATAATAGAAATAAAATTCATTCATACCATTACTTTTTATAATCTCAGCATTCATTTCAGATCACCAGTTTCAATCTCCATTGAGTCTTGAACAGTTCATTTTGCACAATCACTGATGTAGCCAAGTCTTAGAAATATTCAAAAGTTATGAGTCAATGTCCACTGTGCACTGTCAAACTGTTTGGAATCATAAAAGTAATCTAACTAAATTGTTTTGCTATTTTTTTCTCCTCAACATCAATGTCAGGGTGCTGCGGGAATTTTGGGGGATGGTTAACTTTTATAACCGTTTCCTCCCCCGCACAGCCCAGCTCATACAGCCATTGTACGCTGCCCTCTAGAAACGGAAACCGGCGGACAGAGTCGACTGGACTCCTGAGCGGGAGCAGGCGTTCTGAGGTTAAAACAGCTCTGGCGAACGCTGCACTACTGGCGCACCCAGACCCGGCAGCTCGGATAGCGCTCACTACCGACGCCTCAGACATGGGCATAGCGGCCGTCGTGGAGCAATGCGTTGCCGGTTCTTGGCAGCAGCTCACTTTTTTTAGCAGGTCTTTGCACGACAGTGAGCGTAAATACAGCGTGTTTGACAGAGAGTTAATGGCTCTCCACCTGGCCATACGCCACTTCCAGTTCTGCCTGAAAGGGCGCACCTTCACTGCGTTCGTGGACCACAAGCCGCTAACGTACTTAGCGTACTTAGCGTACTTTATCTTCCTGGAAGATAAAAAAAAGCGGAATTCTGCAAATTAGCGGAAAAATCACATCCCTATTGTGATTTTCAAAATGGCTTCATGCAGCGCGCCGCGGGCGAAGAAAACAAAGCTTGAAGAAAAGGGAAATGGAGGGACTGGACGTCACCGAAAAGAATGGGAGAGTCCTAGCTTCGAGAAGGGAAAATACGCTGGATGGATAAAGGCTTCTCCAGAGAGCCCTACACACTCCTTCTGTGTTCCATGTAGGAGGAGCATAAAAGTGACTGCATCGGGGATTTTCGACCTGAAGTCGCAGACACACTTCGCTAACAGGGCCACAAAAACTGTGTAGCCAAATCGAAAACTTATCGATCGATGGATGAACATTTTCAGCCAGTGAGAGAACCGACGCCTTCCAAATCCAATGCATCACTAGCAGAAGTGATGTTTTGTCATTTTGTGGCAGAGCACAATCTACCCTCATTAGTGGCAGATCACTTCAGTGATTTGGTGCCAACATTGTTTCCTGACAGCAAGAGCGCTCAAGACTTTGCTCGCAAAAGAACCAAAATGACCATGATCATCAATGAGAGCCTGGCGCCTGCCTACACAGTACAAGTCATAGAAGCATGCAGGAAGGGGCCTTTCTCAATCATGGTCGATGAGAGCAACGACAGGAACACCGAAAAGCGTCTCGTCATCCTTGCAAGAATTTTCGATGGGGAGATGTCCCAGACCAGGCTGCTGGACATGCCCATTCCAGCATCGGGAAAAGCCACCGACATTTTTGCGGAAATTGACAACTTGATGAGGTACGAAATGGATTTTTTTTTTTTATTATTTTTTGCTTGCATACAGACCACTTTTGACCAAATTCTTTTATTTTTTATTTATTTATTTATTTATTTTTAGATTGCACAATATTCCATGGGAGAATGTTGTGGGCTTTGCTTCGGACAATTGCAACACGATGGTGGGTTGAGACAATTCTGTCCTTTCCAGACTGAAGGAGAAATCTCCAAATGTTTTCAGGTATGGGCAGTATAATTCACCTTCAAATATTACCTAAATATAACAAAAAAAAAATGCTTTAAAATCTTAAACATGCTTAGAGGTAGCTCAAATCCCCTATAGTGTACTGTTATTTTGTATCTTGGAACTTTGCTTTACATCTGAATGTATAGCATTATATTGAAAGGGCTGAATAAGATTGATATTTTCATTGTTATTATTATTAACACAATTTCAAAGAGAATTATTTCTGATACTTAACTTATGAAACAAAAATCCATTCTGCTTTTGTTTCAGCATTGGCTGCATATGTCATCTGGCTAACCTGTGCGTGAAAGCTGGAGTGAAAGCGCTACCCATGAAGCTGGATGATTTCCTAGTCGATATCTTCTATTTCTTCCACAACAGCTCCAAGAGACTGACGGACTTCAAGGAATTCCAGCAATTCACTGAGGTAAGTTAGATGTTAAATCCAAGGTATTTGTTCCATAAAGTAAAATTGAGTTTAATGAGAAACCTGCATTTCATGATAACAGGCAACATAATAACAGTGCCGTTAATATGCTTTCATTATTTGTCAAACACCACATGTAGTGCTAAGGTAGACTTACAATATTTCTTTATAATATGTTTCAGGTAGAAGAAGAGAAAATACTCAAGCATTGCCCGACTCGCTGGCTGTCACTGGAGAAAGTTGGCAACAGAACGCTATCACAGTTTCCTGTCCTCAAGTCATACTTTGCCAGCCATGAGGATGTTGAGAAGCCAGGCAAAGTCAAGTCCATCAACGAGAGGCTACATGACCCCCTCACAGAACTTCTTCTGCTCTTCATGAAGTTCATCCTGCCTATCATCAACAACTTCAACACCATCTTTCAAGCAGACAAGAGCAAGATGGGCAGTCTCCTCCCTGAAATGGATCGTCTCTTGAGAAAACTATTGGTCAAATTTGTTCAAATGAAGTATGTAAAGGCGACCAATGACCTAAGAAGGCTGGATTTCCTGGACAGTGACCTGCAGCACTCTGATGAGTTTATCGCCATTGGACTGGAAACCAGAGAAGCCCTACAAACCCATGAACTTGACCCAGGCACAGAGCAGAAGTTCTTTGAAGCAGTAAGAGGCTTCTATGAAGCTGTAGTGAGAAAGATGCTCAACAAGTTCCCCTTTGACGACAAAATTCTGCCACACCTCTCTGTCCTCAACCCCAGGAAAACAGACTCCCTGACCTATGGCCCCATTGTAGAGCTTGCTGCTGCATTTTGCCCCACTGTTGATACAGAAGAGCTGAAAGAAGAATGGGAGGACCTGCAACTGCTGCCAGAAAACACAGTGCCTCTACAAGACAAGGATGGCAAGCCTGTCCGTGTTGATGTCTACTGGGGTCAGGGGATGGCCTTGAAAATAGCCCTTGATGTGCCCTGCTTCCCCCAGCTCCTCAAAGTGTACTTAGCACTGCTTTGCCTTCCTCACAGCAATGCTGACAGTGAGAGGGCTTTCAGCATGGTCAGGAAAATTCACACCGACTTCAGAAAAAGTATGCTCCCAGAAACTCTGACTTCTTTCATGCAAGTGAAAATGAATTGTGACACTCCATGCTTCAAGGTCAAGCCTTCAAAAGAAATGCTAGAGTCAGCAAAGGCTGCTACTTGGAACTATAACAAGCTGCATCAGTGAACATTTTCTTGTTTCAAGTTCATCCAAGTGCATTAGTGTAACAAAGCTGACAATTAAAAACTCTTTAATTCCAAGTATATATACACTACCGTTCAAAAGTTTGGGGTCACCCAGACAATTATTTTGTGTTTTCCATGAAAAGTCACACTTATTTACCACCATAAGTTGTAAAATGAATAGAAAATATAGTCAAGACATTGACAAGGTTAGAAATAATGATTTGTATTTGAAATAATATTTTTTTCCAGATACTCAACCTGCTCAAAGGAAGGTCAGTTTTATAGCTTCTCTAACCAGCTAAACTGTTTTCAGCTGTGCTAACATGATTGCACAAGGGTTCTCTAATCATCCATTAGCCTTCTGATGCAATGAGCAAACACATTGTACCATTAGAACACTGGAGTGATAGTTGCTGGAAATGGGCCTCTATACACCTATGTAAATATTGCACCAAAAACCAGACATTTGCAGCTAGAATAGTCATTTACCACATTAACAATGTATATTAGATATTAGAGTGTATTTCTGATTAGTTTAAAGTTATCTTCATTGAAAAAAACAGTGCTTTTCTTTCAAAAATAAGGAAATTTCTAAGTGACCCCAAACTTTTGAACGGTAGTGTATCTAGCTGACAATTAAGAACTATATTCAAAATAATTCTTATTGTGTACTTTCAAATTAAGCAATCTACCTTGTGCTAATGTAAATTTGAAAAATATTGTTTTTTTATTTATTTATTATTAATATTTATTTTTTTTAATTTATTTATTTTTTTAATTTTTTTTTTGTGCTACTTGGCTTATTATTTTCACATTACCAAAAAGTTATGGCTCGAGATTGTGTCCATACAAGTGTACGTTTGAATAAATATGTTTGAAATAGTTCATGTTACAATTGCTGTTTGTTTGGTTTTTGTTTGTTTTTTTGTTTTTTTTGCTTCAGTTTTCTTTCATCTGCCGATAAATAGAGTTTTTAAGTACTCAGTACAGGTGTGAAAGCCCCCCCAATAAGGGAGGCATGAGGTATGCCTTGACAGGTATGTGAGTTCTTACCAGTCTGTTAGATCAAACACTATTGATGGTGTGACTGGTGATGTTAATATTGCTGAAAAGTGGCAATGTCAATATGAAGCTATTTTCAACTCAGTCAAGAATGTTTCTATGAAGGATTCTGTTATGCATGATGTTCACCTGTATAATGACATGTTTGATACCTCTGATATTTCTGTTGTTACTCCTGTTGAAGTTGTTTCACTGATCAAAGATCTCAAGGAAGGCAAATCAGCTGGCCCTGACTGTCTCACTAGAGAATGCCTTATCAATGCTGATTTCAATTTGTGTATTCTGTTGTCATTGTGTTTTAACTGTATGTTTGTTCATGGTTACATGCCAGATATGTTGATGGATTCTGTTATTATTCCTTTGGTGAAAAACAAGTGTGCCAGTCTGTCTGATATGAACAATTACAGACCTATAGCTGTTGCAAATGTTATATCTAAATTGTTAGAGGGTTTAATTCTGAACAGAATTGAGGATTATCTGTGGACAAATGACAATTAGTTTGGTTTCAAGTCAGCTCATTCAACTGATAAGGCTGTTTATCTACTCAATGAATTTGTTGACTACTTCAGAAGTCAACCCACTAGTGTTTATGCTACGTTTTTAGATGCTAGCAAAGCTTTTGATAGGATTAACCACTGGTGTTTGTTTAGAAAATTGATCGATCAAAGTATTCCTATTTATATTATTAGTATCCTGTTATACTGGTACAGAAGGCAGTCTATGGTTGTTAGGTGGGGCAATGTTACCTCATCTAAATTTTGTGTGACCAATGGTGTTAAACAAGGTGGTATACCGTCACCCTTGTTGTTTAATGTCTATGTTGATGATCTCAGTGTACTGTTGAACAATACTAATGTTGGTGGCCCCATTGATGGTGCACTGTTAAATCACATTTTCTATGCTGATGATCTTTGTTAAGTTTGTCTACTGCAGCTATGCAACATCTCCTCTCAGTATGTGAGAAATTTGGTGAAAAAAATGACATCTTGTTCAACTGTACTAAATCTATGTGTATGGCATTCAAACCGAAGGGTGTCAAAACTTCAGATCCTGTTATGCCACTTTGTGGTAATAGTTTGAACTTTGTTGAAAAAGCCAAGTACCTAGGTGTGTGGATTGAATGTGATAAGACCAATGTTGACTGTAACAGGCAACTCAGGAAACTCTATGCTCAAACAAATTTACTGTTGCGAAATTTCCATAGGTGTTCTCCTGATGTTAAATGTATGTTGTTCAAGACTTACCTCAATGTATTGCTCGCCTCTATGGTTTAATAGCAATGTTGCTGTTAGGAACAAAATCTGCATTGCATATAATAATTCCCTAAGAAGGTTGTTAGCTATACCTCGTAGGTCGAGTGCAAGCGAGAAGTTTGTGTCCTTGAATATTCTGTCTTTTGGCGAGTTGTTACAAAAGAATGTCTATAGTTTTATGAGAAGGTTGCTGGCATGTAACAACCATTTTATATCCGCAATTGTTAACTCGTCGCTCACACTTCACTCCAGCATTTGGAAGTGGTGGCGTTCTATTTTATACTGAGTTCATTATTGTATTTTATTGTTGTTATATGATCGCCGTGTGATTGCTGAATTTTATACACTTTTATTTTTACACGTTTTATACACTTTTATTTTTACACGTTTTGTGTATACTATGAACCTTGAGTTCGAAATAAACGTTTGAATTGAATTGAATAATATGGGCTGGGACCCATGCCCTGGAAACAAGGAATATCACTCAATACAGTATATAATTCAAGAAATCTCTGTTTATCACAATGTCACGGGGAGACAAGACCAAGGCAATAATGAGAATGATAATGACGAAAAGAATAATAATGCTGATACACTTAAATGAAGAGGAAGACCAATTAAGAAATAAATATGCAAGACAGAACTATAAATTCATGAAATCTCTGTCTTTGTCATGGTCAGCCTATGATGTTCCTACGTCTGCATCATAGGACATCAACACTGCCTTGACGTCTTTATGTCTTATACAGTGATGCCTGCCTTGATGTCTTTACGATGTCATAGACCATCAGGACTCGCGATGCCGTCACACAGACAAAAGGTGTCATGTACAGTGATGCCTGCCTTGATGTCATGACGTCATTGAGAGTCCTATAATGGCTCAAGATACATCACTGAATACAGCCTCACCTGTTGGTTGCAACATCTGTGACTGGTGTCAATGTTGCACGCACTCTCCTGATTCCACAAATCACACTCACCATCTGACATGTTTCCAGTCAAATAGACAAAAGGACCATGCCATCATATACACAATAGGACACAGCACTTTAAACCACACCCATTCAAAGCAGTAAATCTGGAAATCTTAAAAAAATTCATCACTCTTCACTCTATAAATTAATCTCTGTGTCACGATCAGAGGACATCTATGATATCAGCCAACATAGGACTCGCAATGCCGTCATACAGACAATAGGACTGGCTACGTAGGCATGTCCTATGATGCCTGCCTTCATGTCTTTATGCCATACAGACCATCACTCACCAAAGAAGACATACTCATCACCAGATTACGAATAGGACACAGCACTTTAAACCGAATGGGACTTGCCAGAAACAGGAAAGAGGAGATATTCCTCACCCAATTAAGAATGGGACACACTAATTTAAACCAGGATCAAATGCAGCCATCATAGGACTCGCTATGCCGTCATCAAAGATCATAGGACATCTTCAAAGCTCAAACGCAGACATGACTCACGAACATAGGACTTGCTATGACTTCATCAACGGTCATAGGACTATGACACCATCAAAGATCAAAGGCAGGCAGCACTGAATGAGGGCTAACGTGCATGCTTACACCTTTCTACAGGCATGCAGAAATACTTGCTTACACTTGGGTTTCTATGGGCATGCACGGGTACTAGTATTAATAAACAAGTAATGCAAGTAATGCATCTGATCAAATTTCAGTAACTGTAATGCATTACTGAATTTTTAAACAGTAATTTCGTTACACAGCACGTTACTGCACAAGTAGTGGCGTTACTCCCAACACTGATCACCACTGGCAGTTACCACTGTAGCTATGTAGCAATGCTTTTTAAATTTACTTCCTGCATCACAGATGGCAACACAAAAGTTCCTGAGTCAACATTTTCATTCCATTTACAATTTTCTTTCGGGTCAACTAATTTAACCTTTTAAACACAATACATAATTAAATGCCTACCATTTTTGATGCAGGCGTCGTGTTCCTGCAGTCATTCAAATGGTAGCACAAAAAATGTAAAGATCACATTTATCCAAAGGTAATTACTGAAAATGAGTTTTAGAAAGGCAAATTGCACCCTCTGGCTGTAGTTATGCATATTCCTCTACTTCCATGAACCTTTCAGTAAGCACTTCATGATTCTGCCTGTTCTCATCAGATGCACCTCCAACTGTGCTATTAAATGAAGCTTATTATCCAGTAGTACCGCTACAAATACTGAGGTAATCACTGATTTCACAACAGACAGAAACTAAACTTTCTCACCTACACAACTTTGCATATTTAGTCATTTAAGTTCCAAATGTTAAAATTTTACAGAATAAAGTTCAACTTCCACTCTGTTCAGAAAATGTCAATATTACATCCAGTAGACTTCAAATGATGAAAATACAGCTCAGTGGCATAGATCTTTTTTATTGAATAAAAATCAGACCTTTACACATGCAGACTAAAAACCAGTGTAACAATTTTACAATCCTGAAATACTTTCACCTTGCGTCTGCATTCCCTGGTGGACAGAGGGGGGGAAAAGCCTTGAACTAATATATTTTCCACTGTACAAAATACAGCATTAGCAACATACATTTATCCGATTAAAAAAAGTAAACAGAAATGTGCAAACATACTGATCTTTCCTGATTTTTTTTTTTTACATTTAATCCTTCCACTGAGCAGCTTGCTTTTATAAATCAAAGCATTCACATTTGGTCAGTGGCTATAGATCCCTCTTTACACTGTAAATAAGTCATTCCCCCCATGGTCACTGAATTACAACTAAGTCCCAAAAACAGCGGTAGGCGAGATGGTGAGCTCATGTAGGTCTGGGACTGATGTCACAATAACACAATTTTTTTTTCCTCACTTAACTACTCATCTGATCAGATTAAATCAATTTTAAACTGTTTGGATTCACTGACTAAATTGTGGCATTTGCATTACAACCTGGCATCCAGACGCACAACCTCTGCTACTGGTTTGCTGTCATATGAAGGACAAAGTAATAAATACAGTGTGCATTCTGTGTGGACAAATATTTTATTTAAATGGTGCTAAATGTAACAAAAAGCATCAGTATTTTATATGCTTTATGTATTCACATAAAACTCAATAACCCAAAGATGTACAAGTGAGGCTGATAACAGTAACACGATCTCTCAGTCTTGGTAGATTTTTCTACAATCAGTCGAATGTGACAGACTGCAGTTATAATGAAGTGACCAGAAGGCAGCCAGCATTAGCTGGACCACCATCACATGGACTTCTCACTACTGCAGATTAGTCAGCAGACAATCAGAGAATGTGTAATTAAATCTCGTCTGTCCCATACTGAAAACCGTTGCGTGACCATCAGCCCAGACCTACTCTGCTGGTGCCTCAGCGGCGATGACGACTATGACCTGAGTGTCCACTGCTGCTGTGGTGTTTGCTCTTGTGGCTGCGCTCCCTGTCCCTCTCCCTGTCGTAGGACCGAGACCTCTCTCTCTCTCTACGGTCTCCTCGATGGCCGCCTCCTCGCTCGTGCTTGTGTTTCTTGGATGAGATATCAAAAGAGCTGCGGTCCCTGTCTCTCTCCCTGTCTCTTTCACGGTCACGATCTACTTTAACTGGAGTGCGAGACCGCGATCGAGATCGTGAGCGCTTCCTCTTGTGACCGGACCCTCCACCTCCACTGTTGCCGTGACGTCCACTAGACTTGGAGTCACTATTGCCATGGTGACTGGACTTTGACTTCAGGTGGGGAAGGAGGGGTGATGGTGGATGTCGCCGTGGTGATGGGCTGTGACTGTGAGAGCGAGAATGTGACCTAGAACTGTAGGTCCCGGAGTGGCTGCGTCTGCTGTTGTAACTATGGAGACAGAAGAGAGGAGGAGGATGAGGTACAGAAATAATATTGCTCCAACATCAGGGTTTCTATTTTGATTAGCATATCAACATCTGTAAATATTTTTTTGTTAGCTTACTGTCTGCGAGGAGACCGGGATCTGGACCGCGAACGCGTTCTTGAGCGAGAACGGCTTCCACTTCTGCTGTTCCTCCCAATTTTTACCTCTTTCCTTAATCTAGAAAGGAGGGGAAAAAAGGGTTGTCAAGTTTGTCAAAACACAGAACAACTAGCAACCATTACTTTCCTTACCCATTATGAGGACTCTTGTTGAGCTGTGCACGGCTGTCTGCTTCCTTTTTCACGGGTTTGAGTGTTTGAGTGTTCGGAGATTTCTCTTCGACTTTGACCACACTTGGGGACGAGGGCTTGGAAGCAGGTGAGAAGCCCCCTATCGTGGACAGTGCAGGGGTACCATCAGGGTTGAGGCCCTTCGCCTTCAGTTTAGCATCTGCCAAGAACACCTTTCTTCTCTCAACCTCCTTCTCTAGCTGCTCATAGTTGGGCTAAGGGAGAAGGAGTTGCATTATTTGTGAGTATAGAGTGCAAGAGTCTATGTCAAAGTAACTTTCTACTTGGCAGACAAATGCAATTGAGCAATATTTTTCTGTCAGAAATTGCAAATTATAAACCCTTAAAAGCTCAATAAGCTTTAATAAAGTTACCTTCTTTCTGGTGTACAGTTTGAGTGTGGTGATGCAGATCTCCTTAATCTCATCTTCATGAGCACCAAACAGCAGGTACCAATGAGGTCTGGATGGAAGGGGCAACTGGAAATAAACATTGATGATTTAGAGGCACTTAAAAACAGTTTAGAGTTCCCAATGCACCAACAACTATACACAGCGACAAACAATATTGCTGCAATCACTGAGGGATTTGATGAATGACAGAAATATCGACAGCCAATCAAAATGCATCCAGCTGGTTCTGAAAGCAGGACTTGAATAAGTAACAGTGTGTCAGGAAAGCCTCAGGGCTGTACTGTCAATGCCTCGGACTCTTTGCCCTACTTGCAGCATGCAATGTTACAGAACACCGTCACTCAGTATGGATGCCCACATAGCTATAGTTAGGGGCGTGCCATATCGTTAGCTTAGTACATTTCGAACATGCAATACAAAAACAAAAATGAAAGAAATATAAATTTTAGCCCATACTGAAAACACCATATACTGTCAGTCTAAAAAGGAACAGGAAGAAGTAAAACTGTAGATCCTACCCCTTTACCATCACATCAGATTATTCATCCTGAAGTGCAACCCAAAATACCCACTTACATGCAACTTCATATATACATACAAATCTACCTACATGTATGCATTATATACACACCCTCTACAGTGTATATATATATGCGAGCGCCCACACACACACAGTGCATACAAAATATACTTTTATAAACATTCATACATATATGTACACATATATACACCCTACACACACATAATATCTGTATAAAAATGAATATTGCAATATTTGGGCTTTGATGCGTGACGCCACACCGTTGTGCTGCCAACGGAAGTCACACGTTACCACAGAAATGACAAAACAAACATGGCACGGGAAAGCAGCTGCTGCATCTGCATCCAGTTGAGTGGAAATGTTTTTCAGTTTCAGTCTACTGCCATGTAAAAAAAAAAAAAGGGCAGTACAGTGATCCCTCACTTACCGCGGTTAATGGGTTCCAGAACCGACCGCGAAAAGTGAAAAACCGCGGAGTAGCGTCACCCCTAAGTAATACGTACGTTCATTCTCTCTCTCTCTCTCTCATATGATACGTGTGTGTGTACGTGTACATACATACGTAGATGTAAATAAAGTGTACATAAATATGTTTTTAGAACTCTTATTCTTATAACAACATACGTAACTCAAGATGAAGGATGATTTACTGCACAGGTTAATGAGAGCTTTACTGCTCTTCAGGTGACGCCTCATCGTCAGGTGCTAGAGGCGCAGGATCATCGAGGGCAGCTTCCGATAGAGCTGGAGAAGCTGCAGGAGGCGGCGTAGTGGCTCGACGGGAAGACTATTTCGCACAAAATGGCACAAGAGAATAGCAAAAAGTTCCACGCGGCGAGACTAAGCAACATGAGCGATAAAGAGCAATGAATGCGGTCTTCCTTCGCTTCATGGGCGCTGGGCAGGGAGAGGAGGTGGGTGAAACGTCTCGGCCAATCAGCTTGCGGGGTGAAACGTCTCGGCCAATCAGCTTGCGAGATTTCCGAGCCGAGCCAACACGAGAACAGCGAACAGAGAGGTGGATTTTTTGAGTTGTGCGGCTCTCCGTGTTGATACCTGATGGTCTAATGTAGTCTCCCTGCCTTCTGCTAGCGCCCGCCCATTATTTCTCAATTTTGAATTTTTGATGAATATTTTTGAAAAATCCACGATGCACTGAGGGCGCGAAAGGTGAAGAGCGAAGCAGCGAGGGATCACTGTAATACAGATAATCTGCCTGCATTTTTTCCACATGTCAACAACATCGCGCTCAAAGTGCCTGTAGTTGCATTTTTGTTCCGTTTTGGATGCTTCTTCTTGATGTTATTCAACCACCCAAGAAAAAGAGGGGAGGGAAAAAAAAGGCATCCGTTCAGTGCAATGACAGCCAGAGAGCCCCAGAGGTCTGTGCAACAAGTTACAATGCAGGTAACGTGATTCAGCATAAAACCAAAGATCTGTGTGCACTTAAGCTGCAACGGTTTATCTCATTTTCTTGCAATATTTGATACAAAACAATATATTGTAAACTAAATTGAGCTGCTGTTTATAAAATGGAGAAATAGTCTTTTGTTCTTCCTTAATATGTTGAAGGTAAATGATGCTGGCTTGTGAAACGGTCCTTTTCACAGAAATTTAAAAAGGGGAAAAAAAAAACTACTCTGCAATACCGTGAAAAATATCATCATCATGAAAATCCTCAGAAATACGGTATTTTTAGGCCATATTGCCCACTCCTCGCTATAGTTATCTTGGTGGGGAAGGCCCTTTACATGCTTTAATGGCTGTACACAAGTACAAATAAATGCAATGATGTCTAGGGTGAAGACTTCAACCCCAGATTTTCATCCTACCTGTAATGCTCGGGCAGCGAGGTATATGCAGGCACAGGCAATGGTCTCAGCTTGGAACCTCACAAACACGTTTGTTCTCAGGCTGTCATTCATGTAGTTCCTACAAAGACGAAAAAAAAAACACAAACAAAAACATAGCATCTTTCCTTTGCAAAATCTCTGATCATTTTCTTAAAAACTGGGTAAGTCAGACTTTTCATATGGTGCCAACTCCAATAGTGTTTTTCCTTTTAATGTCTGACACTGAATTTTTTCCCCCTAATATATCACTTTGTGGTTTTTATGTTTGCCAATGAAATTGTAAAATCAACACCTGACTCGTGTTAAAAACATGTTAAAATGGCCTTTGTAAAACATTTAACTTTGTCCATTTCTCAGTTGGGCATCCATGCGGGCACTGTATGTCACAGAAAAAGCATGAAGACAAAAATGGAGAAAATTATCTTCCTCCACTAACAAAGACTTGTCACACTGACCTGAGCACAACTAGTTTATAGCTAATGTTTGAGACAATGACGCATGCCTTTGAATGTGGAACATGCAACCATACTGATTTCTAATAGTCAACTACAGTCTAGCTGCTGCTTTCAGATCAATAGATCCAAAAGGAGTATGGAACTACAGCACGTATGGGTGCATGCAACAGCTACAAGCAGGGAGTCATTGATATGCTCATTTCATATGGAACAGGTCTAATTTTACAAGTTACTTGGGGGGGGGCTGAAAAGTTCATACTGGTCAAATCTGACCAAATGTGGTTTATTTTTCAACAGTTTCCCTTTCAGTCCCCACACTTGCATCAGTGTTGCAGCGCTTGGATCAATGCAGCTGAAAAGAACCACATTTGGTCAAATTTGACCACTATGAACTTTGCACCCCCCGTAACTTTGTGCTCCAGAAAAACATGAGTCACTGAAAGACTCCTTAAACATGACGAAAAAGAATGTGTCAAAAGGGTTGTCTAACAGAATGATGAAATGAGATTGGGAGGCGTTAGGAAAGGCAGAATGAGGCGGCTGTGAATCGAGCAAGTACAGGGTGGTGTGACAATCTAGGTTCTTAGGAAACAACCAAGGACAACAAATGTGACAAAAACGCAAGATCACTTTAGAAACTATCTCAACTGAATCCACTGAGAATGTTGTCAAGAAGCACTTTCAGACAAAAATACTAACCCTCTGGATGTTTACCTTCCCTTATGTTAGCATAGATTTAGCTGGAAGAATTACAAGCTGCATCAATTTCTGCCTATACTTGAGATTCCTGTGTACTGCTCCAGATAAAGTTTGCTCAAATTTTGATTACCTGCCATAGGAAAAAAAAAACCCTTCTAAGCTAACCTGCCTTCACCAACAACAAAAGAGAATCTTCTAAGGTTAATGTTAAACTGCGTTAACTACAGGTAACACGGCCGTTGGATGGCTGACTGGGTGAGACAGGTCCTTTGAGGCAAAACCTGAGCACTGGATCAGCCTGTAAGACAGACATGTCTAGACACCACATGAGTTGGGGACAAGACACAATATTCTGTCAATATAAAAAAAAAACTGGGCAGGAAAACTGAATTATATTTTTTAAAAATCTTTTCTATCTTAAGCTTACTTCATTGCTTAATGCAGGTAAACTGAAACAGTTCAAGCACAAATCTATCTGTACCTACTTGGCAAAAATATGCATTAAAGGTGAAGACCCAAAAATACAAATCCTTTTGGACACCCAAGAGAAAACAAGACGATGCAGGCTGCTGAGAAAGGCCCGCTCCCTTCAGTGAATCTTGGCATTGGGACTGGCTGTCAGGAGAGGGGCAACCAGCCAATGAGGGGAACTTCCTGTGGTCATGTGGTTGGAGGAGGTAGAGTTCAGAGGTTCTTTATGTGACTTACCAGCATGGACTACCCTTTAATCAAAGAGTAGAGAGAAAGGACAAAGTTAAACCAAGTTCCCTGGGCACCACAAATCAAAAAAGACTTCACAGTAAGCCATGTAAAGGCAGTTACGAAAAAAAATGAGACGAGTAGCACATTTGCAAAAATACAAATTGCTCCATCAGAGAAAAGGAGGTGGAAAGGTTCAAATGGAGTGGGGAAATGTCTGTGTCAGACCTGGGCAAAATTGTAGTTGACCGCTTTCAATTTTGAATTTTCTCACCAGTGGGCACTTGAATATCACTTCTCTGTCAGGTGCTGATTCTACACATAGGTCTGTCCCAAGCTAATAGGAGATAGATCAAGTGCTCACTGAAACTGGTTCAAATTCATATTTAGCCCAGGTCTGGGGCCACTTCTTGCAGACATGACACAGGTTGGCTGCTGTGGGAGGTGGTCAGTCTAAGAACCATGAAGCAACTTACCAGGCAGTCTGGACCAGGGTCTGGTTCTTCTCACATTCCAGGACTTGGAGGTACATGACAATAATCTGAAATATGTAGCATGTTTACACATTAAAAAAATATACACAAACTCAGAGCCTACATTTACACATTATCAGAAATTGAAAATATACCAAAGATGAAGCCAGTCCTATCCTTAAATATGTTAGGTTGGAACTCACCTTGTGTGGATGCTTGACATGAACACAGAAGCCCAGCTCCTTCAGGACCCGCCTTTCCGCTTTGATGACTTGGTTTTTGGTATTTATGTAGTTCTGATCAAGTATCAATGGACTTGGAGTCCTAGTTTTAAAAAGGAACCAAAATAATAAAGTTCCGTTCCTTTGAATTAAAGGTATTTAAATAAGGGAAGTGCTCTTCTGAATTTGTGTACTCTTGCTATTCCATTTCAACCAACTCAAAGCAGCAGTTTAATAATTATTGCATGCCTGACAGTTTGCCAGGGTTTGTGGGCTCCTGTGGTTCCAGAAAAAGCTTATGAGATCTAAAGGGAGCCCTCATCCCAAAACATCCTGTGCCACAGCTTCAAAAGAGATATCAAATGGGTTAACTGCCAACAACACCACATTTTAGTTTTTATACATTGATTTTTAAAACAATGACATAAATGGGCCCCTAACTACAGGTCCAAGTCTACAATGGACATGTTTCATTATGTGCTATCAAAATGTTAACTAATGACGTTATAATGTCACATGTTAAACAAATTCACATCAATAATTCAGCTACACTAATGAAAATATTTCAACAGCCCCCCCTTTCACATATAAATGTATAAAGCATATTAAAGTTATAAGAAAGTTAATGGCAGATTTTTGAAAAGAGACTAATGCAGGAAACTCCACTTTCTGCGATATATCCATGAAATGCTTTGCTTACAGGCATTTAGAATCCAATCTGTTCCAACTAGTGATGCATCCCAGTTCAGGATTGAGGTTATACTCAATGAGGGGAAGAGAGGAGTGGAAAAAAGTGACAACCCCCCCCCCCACACACCAAAAAAAAAAAAAAAAAAACCAAAAAAAAAAAACACCCATGTACCAATTCTACCTACATACAATAAGCTAAGAAATGGTCCAAATTCAGAATTCAACAATATGGCTAAGAAGTCACGAAATAAATGTAAATGTCATGCTACATGCATGAGAACTGATCAAAGTAACAATTATAGATTTTAATAGAAAATATTTTCATTAAAAAAAGTGGCATTAACTGTATCACAGGTGCTGGCACACTTACTTTCAAATTATCAGTGTATGACCATCATCTCTACAGAACATGCACTGACCTGAATGCCTCACAGAGGCCATGATCATGTAAATAACCTGATTTGGTCTAACTTCAGTGAATATGGTGATATTTCTAGAGAAGCCATGGTAACAGTTGGTGGATGAGGCTCTGCTCTTGAAGCACAATCAAAATACATAGTGAGGAGCAGTCATGAGAAGAGCTACATTACCCAAGAAGATCGATACCCAAAGCTTAAGACTGAACCACAGGAGTCCTCAGGCGCCCCAGAGGCCAAGGACCTTCGGCCAACCTGTCATCCCTGATCCCAGTGCCCCAAGGTGGCTCAGACCACAGGAGTCTCCCACAGGAGCGGGTGGGGTGGGCCTGGGGAAGGAGGGAGACCCCCCCTCACATCATGGTTGTCATGCCGACTGCTTCGTCTTACGTACCATTCCACATCACCCAGGCTTTGGTAAATGTAGGTGGTCGCTGTTAAGTTGGTTGCAAGGGAAAAAAGAAGCCAAGTTAATGTCAAAATCTACAACATTAACATGAACATATTTCTATGCAAACAGAGGCACACAAATTTGTTGTGCCTTGTCTTGCATAACAATTTGCTGAGTTTAACTTCAGTGTAATGTCAAACTTGATGTTATAAATGTAGACAATTACACTTGTGAATCTACCAGTGAAGCGGAAACTGAAAAGTTTTAAAATGGTTTAGAGTACATGGATAAACAGAAGAGCACTTTCACAGTATTAACAGATCAGCATAATTAAGATATTAAATAAATAAAAACAAATGTAGTGCAACACATTTTTGTAACAACGAGAAAAAAAAATTAAATTCAATGTTAGTACTTACTTTTTGCCTCTGAGCTGCCTCAGATGGTGAAAAACATTTATTACGTCCCGAATTCTCCGTGGTGCTTCTTCAATCTTCGAGGCCAAGTTGATGCATGCCATAGCAACAATCTGGAGAAAAATAGTGGCACGGTAAAATTGGCAAGAACTATTGGGAGAAGAATCACAACATATTGAGCAGGTTTGGTAGCTGTGACAAAAAATGATTAGAATAGCTTAAAATGAACTCTGAACCCATTTTTTTTTTTTTAAAGTGATCAGTCACCGGTGCTGAGATGAAATTACGGTGCTATCCAGAACTTCAGACCTATATTCATGTTTACTGCTCATCTGGCGTTAGTCTGAGAAATGTGGAAAAACCAGTCGTGTGGGGTGCTCTGGGTGCCTCCATCTGAGTAGACACTGGCTCAAATACCATGAAAACCCAAGCTCATAGCCTAGAATTAATTCATGGTAGAAGAAAACTAATTGGTTTAATGGAAAAAGGTCAGGGTTAACGATCACTGCTATGAGCGGGTATTTTGTGGAGAAAATTATCTGCAGTCACTTTTAGATCCCTTCTTAATAAGTGACATTGTAAAATCGTAACTACTGGTAATTTTTTTCTACATTCATCTGTAACTTGTTTAGAGTAAATTTTGCCAGGCTATTGTGATTTAAAGTGATCCCACAGATTATGGGCAAAAAAGGCGGTGTGACTCGAGCCACAGTGACGTCACACAGCCACAGTAGACGGCAGAGGATGAGGCCTGACCTGAAATGTGGTTTTTCCTCTTAACTGAGAGAATAATAATAATGATGATGATACTGACTGTAAATAAACGGCAGTTTTTTCCTGTACCATTGTATGATTAGTTTTTACTGACTGTTGCTCGGTCGCATTTTTTTTGCCTTATTAACTCCAGAGTACAGACAACATGGCCGCCGACAACGTAACTACAACGTTATGAAATGCCATTGCTAACAGTATGCTAACCATACCGGTAGACCCGTGGCCTGTTATCCGGGAACTAAAGACCCCTTACCTCAAAGCTGTGCTTGACAAAGGACTTTGAGTAGAAAAACCGATGGAAAAGGACTTGCCCCGTTGCCATAGCCACCTGTTGAAAAAATACATTTTAAACTGTTGCAGTGTGTAACCCGGCCAAGCCTTACACAATAGACAGCCGCCATTTTAATTCTACCACGACAACGTCAAGGGCTAGCATTAGCAACTAGGCCGCACCACGACCACCACCTTTACGGACTATTAAATGTTAACAACTATTGTTGATAACAAACAAAAACACATGCAGGTGAATATATTAAAACACTGAGAAGTCGCACCTGGGGCAGACGGAGAAGAATACCCGCCGACTGAATTAGCTCGCATCCAAGAATGCGAAGGTCGGTCTCCGTGTTCAGGTCGAGGCCGTCCAGCATCGAGGGCGTCGGAGAAAGCCTCTCTTCGGGTATGAGCGAGTTGTCAATGGTAAGGAACACTTCGGAGTAAACTTTATCACCGATAAGGATGCCATCGTTATTGTTGGATGCGGTGGAAGATACAGAGAGAGGACCTGCCGCCATCATCGCCTCAAACGCAGTGAGCCGCAGCTACTACCGCCCGAAGCGCCTGGCGAACTACACGGGAAGGCGGAGTGATGAAGGAAGTGCGTGACGTCACCGCGCCGTAGCGCGATGCAACGTCGTGGTGAAACGTTCATGCACATCCGCGCTGGTAAATAGTGCGACGCGTCATATGAATTTTTTTTTTTAAACTGGTGTGAAATGTTTGTGGGAAAAACGTACAGATACACGGTTTTACTAGAAAAGTAAGTCATAAATTTAAAGCAAAATAACTTGGTAATTTGTATTTTTTCCAAGGAACTTTTTTTTTTTTTTTTTTGTTACTTATTTGTACCCGTAGGTAGATTCGGTTTGCAGTCTGGTGACAAGCCACCGGCTGCTGGTCGCTGCGTGCGCGAGCGCCCTAAACCTACATGTTTTTGGTATGCGGGAGGAAACCGGAGAAATCCCGGAGTAAACCCGCGCAACACGGGGAGAACATGCAAACTCCACACAGCTCACTGTTGGTCGGGGGCTGGAATCGAACCCACGATCCCCGCGATCCCCCGGCCGAGGGTAAAACTGTGCTGCCACAGTGCTAAACCACTGCGCCACCGTGCAGCCCAGCCCGTGAACCACTCTATCATTACCACTGAAGCCTTTGATCAATGACTTCTTATAAAACCATCCATCCATCCATCTTCTTCCGCTTAATCCTTTTCGGGTAGCGGGGGGGCGGGAGCCTATCCCAGCATCTTTGGATGAGAGGGAGGGTACACCCTGAACAGATCGCCAGTCCATTGCAGGGCCACCACAGAGAGACAGACAACCATTCATTCTCACATCCATACCTAAGGACAATTTAGAATCCCCAGCTGATGCCAACTAACCTAACCTGCATGTTTTTGGCATGTGGGAGGAAACTGGAGAAATCCTGGAAATTTTTTCTCTTTAATTTGCAATTTTTCATAAAATTTGCCATTTTTCCCATAAATTTGCATATTTTTCACCCAAATTTGTCTTTTTTTTTTTCTAAAAAAAAATCGTCATTTTTTCCATTAATAGAAATGGCCAGTTTTGCTAATAAATTGAGCACTTCTTTTTTCTAAATTTGCTACTTTTCTCAAAAATTTGCCACCTTTTATTGAACACCGCCACCCCCCGCCTTTCTTTCCCCCCTACTTTTTAAAAGCTCTTCTGCTATCTAAAGTAGTGTTGCAAGCTCAACAAAAATGATTTTTATTCCACAATTTTAAGATTGATAAAACTATCCTCCATCACTGGCAGATTCTACTGTGGAGTGTGTAAAATCACAGGCAGATTCATTTCAAATGATTTATTGCACACTCACATCTCACGAGCACTGAACAGAATGACTCGTCACATCACGAGCAAAGAAAAGACTAGTCACATTCAGCATCCTTCTCTCTACATCAAGTTACACTTCACAAGATTCCAGAAACTTCCTAATAACAACAGGACATCTACACCTTGCTTCATTCAACCCCCACTCCCACTGTTCTCCCATGTGTATTCATTGTCTCTGTCTAAGGTGTGAAATACCCTGAGGCCTGAGGCCCACCCTACCACTATTTACAACAGCCAAAGTCAACATTAAACTCTAGTTATAAACTCTAGTTATATACAGTGAAAAGTCTACACACCCCTGTTCAAATGCCAGGTTTTTGTGATGTAAAAAATTATAACTAGATAAAATTATTTCAGAAGTTTTTCCACCATTAATGTGACTATAACCTGTACAACCCTGTTGAAAAACAAACTGAAATCTTTCAAGGGGAAAAATCAAAAATGAAAAACTTACAATAACCTGTTTGCATAAATATGCACACCCTTAAACTAATACTTTGTTGTAACACCTTTGGCTTTTATTACAGCACTCAGTCTTTTTGGGTAGGAGTCTATCAGCGTGGCGCATCTTGATGTGGCAATTTTAGCTGTACATATATATATATTGGGAATCCCTCTCAGTATATTCACACTCAGACTTAAGACAAAAGGGAATTGTCATGGGGGTTTGTGTGTGGATGTGGGGGTGGTGTGTTGATGTGAACAGTGACAAAGAGAATGGGAATTACAAAGGCTTTGATGTTAAGGCAGCACACAGAGAAGGCTGACCGAGTGGTGGGATTTAAGAGCAGAGGTGCATGAGATCTGTTACTCTTTTGCTGCTTGTGTTTCTAGAGAAATGGAGACAGAGAGAGTGAATAAAGCTCGATATGATCTGGACCTCTCTGCCTGATTATTTCTCTCTCCACACTGGTGACCCTTGACGCACAATGGAACGCGAGGCGAACACCCCGGAGATGACCCGGATGGGTACCAGCAACGCGTGCGCCGTTTCGGTCAAACTCCCAGACTTTTGGCTACACAACCCGAAGTCTTGGTTCCTCCACACCGAGGCCCAGCTCACGCTCCGGGGAATAACGGCAGATGACACCAGATACTACTACGTGGTTGAAGGGCTGGATGCACGCACAACTCAGCAGGTGGCGAGCCTGCTCCAACTGCCCCCAGCCCGTGACAAATACGGCGCTCTCAAAACCGCACTGACCCGGCGCTACACGCTCTCGGACTGTGAGAGAGCGGAGAGGCTCCTGACGTGCTCCGAGTTAGGAGACGGGTCGGCGGTCGAATTGATGGAGAAGATGTTGGCGTTGATGGGCACAGATGACAGGCATTTCCTCTTTGTTCACCTTTTCCTCCGGAACCTCCTGATGGCAGCCAAAGTGGTCCTTGCCAATTCGCCGCTGCTGGCCGCGCGCAACTACCAGGCGCTAGCCCAGGAGGCAGATCGGATCATCCTCACCACCAGAGCCCTCACAGTGAACACAGCGGCGTCGGACCCCAGCGAGACGGCCAGCGGAGGCGAGGAGCCAGCGATGGTGGCTGCAGCAGGGGCCAAGAAGCACCGGAGAGACACACTTTGTTTCTACCACCACCGTTTTGGAGAGGACAGACGCCGATGAGTGCCACCATGCCAATTCAAGCGTTCGGGAAATGCCAGGACCAGCAGTCGGTAGCAGCTGCGACCGCCGGTGAAGCAAGCAAGGTGCTCTATGTGACAGACTCATGCTCGGGGAGACAGTTCCTCGTGGACTCCGGCTCCCAAAGAGCCTCGTCCTGCTGTCCTACACTGACCGGCTGGTGGGAACTAGCAGCCCCGAGCTGACAGCCGCAAACAGCTCAGACATTAAGACTTTTAGTGAAAGGACGCTGACTGTATCCTTGCACGGCCGTACATACCAATGGACATTCGTCATAGCGGCATGCAGCTTCCCCATCTTAGGTGCTGATTTTTTGTGTGCACATGGACTACTAGTCGATGTTGCTAACAGACGCCTGATTAACGCAATGTCTTTTGATTCTCTCCCCTGTACAGCTCGAGGAGCTGGGCCAACAACACTAGCCAACGTCACAGCTCCAGGGGGTAAGTTTCACACACACTACTCACCCAGTTCCCAGCACTCACGGTCCCGACGTTTTCAGCGGCTGTCACTAAACACGGGGTGGAGCACTTCATTACCACCACGGGGCCGCCCATTTTCGCAAGACCTCGGCGCCTGGATGCAGCTAAACTGGCCATAGCGCGCGAGGAGTTTGCCAACTTGGAAAAGTTGGGCATCATCAGACGCTCAAACAGCCCATGGGCATCCCCGCTACAAATGGTTCCTAAGGCCGAGGGATTGTGGCGACCGTGCAGAGATTTCCGCAGATTAAACAACGCCACAGCGCACGACTGCTACCCCATCCCTCATATTCAGGATTTTTCCATTCACCTCACCGGGGCACGCATTTTTTCCAAAATAGACCTGGTCCGCGGTTACCACCAGGTCCCAGTGCGCGCTGAGGACATACCTAAAATGGCAGTAATAACCCCGTTTGGCCTGTTTGAGTTTTTACGCATGCCTTTCGGGTTAAAAGGCGCGGCGCAGACATTCCAACGCATGATGGATGCGGTGTTGCGCGATCTGCCGTTTGTGTTCATCTACCTGGAAGACATCCTCATTGCCAGCGCGTCCGAAGATGAACACGTAATCCACCTCAGGACAGTTTTCCAGAGGTTGGAGGAGCACGGATTAATAATCAACCCGGCGAAGTGCCAGTTCGGGGTGGCGGGGATCGATTTTTTGGGCCACCGCATCTCACTTGAGGGCGCGACACCCTTGTCGGACAAGATATGCGCCGTGGCGAATTTTCCCCAGCCTCAGACAGTCAGGGCGCTGCAGGAGTTTTTGGGGATGGTTAACTTCTACAATCGTTTCCTCCCCCGCGCAGCCCAGCTTATGCAGCCATTGTACGCCGTGCTTAAGAAACGGAAACCAGCGGATAGAGTCGACTTGACTCCTGAGTGGGAGCAGGCGCTTTCCGAGGTTAAAACAGCTCTGGCGAACGCCGCACTGCTGGTGCACACGGACCCGGCGGCTCAGATAGCGCTCACTATCGACGCCTCTGACGTGGCCACAGGGGCCGTCGTGGAGCAGCACGTTGCCGGTTCTTGGCAGCCACTCACCTTTTTTAGCAGGTCTTTGCGCGACAGTGAACGTAAATACAGCACGTTCGACAGAGAGTTACTGGCTCTCGACCTGGCCATACGCCACATCCAGTTCTGGCTGGAAGGGCACACCTTCACTGCATTTGTAGACCACAAGCCACTAACGTATGCGATGGCCAAGGTTTTGGAACCATGGTCGGGCCAGCAGCAGAGACAGCTGGCCGCAATCTCGGAGTTTACGACCGACATTCAGCATGTGGCCGGTAAACTCAATGTGGTGGCGGACTGCCTCTCGCGCGCATTAGTGGCCCCAGTCTACGTGGGGATAGATTACTCAGCCACGGCCGCTGTGCAGAGCGGCGATGCGGACGTTTGCGCGCTCCAGTCTGGACCAACAGGGCTAAGGCTGGAGAGCAGAGTGCTGCATGACGGGGGCCCCACCAGTCTGTGACGTCTCCACGGGCCGCCTGCGCCTGGTGGTCCCAAGCGCTTGGCGCTGCTGTGCTTTTGAGTCGGTTCATTCCCTGGCGCACCCAGGAGTGCGCGCGTCAGTCAAAATGGTGGGAGCGAAGTTCATCTGGCCGAGCCTGCGCAAACAGATGAAGGAGTGGGCTGCAGCCTGTGTAGCGTGCCAGCGAGCTAAAGTGCACAGGCACACAAAGGCCCCCTTGGAGCTGTTCCATATCCCGGCTAAGCGGTTTGACCACGTTCACGTGGACCTCATGAGCCCCCTCCCACCATCGCAAGGGTTCACGCACCTTCTGACAGTGGTGGACCGCACCACGCGCTGGCCCAAAGTAGTCCCGTTAGCTTCCACCGCGTCTGCAGAAGTTGCACGTGCTTTTTTGACACCATGGGTGGCACGTTTCGGCGCCCCTTTGGATATCACGTCTGATCGGGGCCCGCAATTTGTTTCCGTCCTCTGGTCCACCATGGCCCGGAGCCTGGGCGTCTCACTTCATCGCACGACCGCGTACAACCCACAGGCCAATGGGTTATGCGAGCGTTTCCATAGATCGCTTAAAGCAGCGCTCAGGGCTTTGCTTACGGATGCAAATTGGGTGGACCACTTGCCGTGGGTTCTATTAGGGTTGCATTCAGCACCGAAGGAGGATTTGGCAGCCTCCCCAGCAGAGCTGGTTTTTTCACAGACGCTGCGGCTCCCAGGGGAATTTTTGTCGGACAGCCCCGCACCGAACACTGATCCATCCCCGCTTTCACCGCGTAACACAGTTGCAGGGACGGTACCCGGTCCGATCCACCACTGTTTTCCACACGCTTTTGTACCAAGGGCCTTGAAGGATGCGGCGTTCGTATTTGTCAGGCACGATGCCCACCAGACCCCCTTGCGCCCGCCCTACGATGGCCCGTTCAGAGTGCTGGAACCCGGGGAGAAACATTTTGTGTTAGACTTTGGGGGACGCAGAGAAAGAGTCTGTATAGACAGGCTTAAGCCTGCTTTTGTGTTATCAGACGAGCAAGTGGTGCTGGCCCTAACTCCTTGGCGCGGACGACCCCCACTGAGAACTCCCCAGGAAAATGGCTCATCAGATCAGTCACAAGGGCATGCTAATGATGTTTTCCTCCCTCCCAATGTCCCCCCACAGATGGACACACCCCCAACCTTGAAGCCGCAGACCCCATATTACAGCTGCTACGGACGAAAGCTGAAGCCCAAAGGACATGAGGGTCAAGGCTCAGTCTGAGTCGGGTGGGGGGGGATCCCTCTCAGTATATTCACACTTGTGGCCGACACACATTGTGGGCTCACGCTGCCACAGAGACAGGACTGAATGTGTATTGTGGGGTGTCATGTCTGCAAGGACTAAGGACTCGAATCTACAGGAGGTAACAAGGAAGTGTGAGATTTGTCTCTTTGTCCCACAGAAGACGCCCCTGGAGGGTATTCCGGTTCATCAGGAAATGAGAGACAATGGTGAAGCTTCAAGGGGATGCTTTGTAACTGTATGTTGACTGAAGACACCATGTGACTTGAATTCTGATGCTGGAAATGTATAAAAGGGTGTTGAAGTATGATTCTTTCTCTTTCCTGCTTTGAGAATGCTAGAAGCTGCGTTCTGTCAAATAAAGCTGGTTTTATGACTGAAACTCAGCCTCGTTATTTGAGCATGCTTCTACACTGGTGACCTACGACGGAAAATGAGCAGACAGAATTCTCCCGAGCGGGGCTCGGTGGAAGCCAGCCTGATGGCCGCCTCCACGATCCGGCTGCCCGATTTCTGGCAGCACAGCCCGCGCTCATGGTTTAACGCAATCGAGGCGCAGTTCAACCTCCGGAGAATCTCCAACGATGACACAAGATTCTACCACGTGATAGCGAAGCTGGACAGCGACACGGTCCAGAGAGTGGAAGATCTGGTTAATCATCCACCAGACAGCGACAAGTACAGCGCATTGAAGGACGCGCTGATCAGCCATTTCACCCCCTCAGTCCAACAAAGAGCAGAGGGGCTCCTGGCGCTGACGGAGGCCGAAAACGATAGACCTGCGGACCTGATGGTGAAGATGCTGCAGCTCAAAGCCTCTGAGGATGGCGAATTCATTTTCGCCCACCTTTTCCTTCGAACCCTACCACCAGCAGTGAGAGTGGCCCTGGCAGAGTCACCCCGATTGGCCAGGTGAGACTACCATGGGTTGAGCAAGGAGGCGCAGAGGTTGGTCGACGCCCACAAGCGGAACGCGGTCTCGGCCGCGGCGGCCAGTCCGGGAACGGCGTCCGGAGACAGTGCGGGTCCAGCGGCCGTGGCGCCAGACGCACCAACGACGGCGGTGACAGGAGCCAGACGACGCGGAGCGGAGAACGGCTCGTGCTTCTACCACCGCCGTTTTGCAGAGAGAGCGCACAGGTGCATCCCACCGTGCAATTTTAAGCGCCAGGGAAACGCCAAGACCGAGGGCCGGTAGCGGCCGCGACCCTCGGCAACGAGAACAGGCTGCTTTACCTGACGGATGCACGCTCGGGGAAACAGTTCCTCGTAGACACGGGCTCTCAGCTGAGCTTTGTCACACCCACCTACGCGGAACGGCTGTCGCCTTCTAAAGCCCCCTGGGTGTCAGTGTCAGCAGCGAACGGCTCCACGATTAAAACGTTTGGTGAGAGGACCATGCTTCTGTCCTTACAGGGCCGTTCATTTGAGTGGACATTTATTGTAGCAGCAGTCAGTTTCAACATGTTAGGGGCTGATTTTTTGTGCTCACAAGGTTTATTGGTTGACCTTGCTAATAGACGTCTGATTAATGCACTGTCCTTTCATTCTATTCCCTGCACAGCTCGGGTGGCCCCGCCAACTGCACATGCCAGCGTCTCAGCTGCGGGTGGTAAGTTTCACACTTTGCTTGCTCAATTTCCAGCACTCACAGTCCCCACGTTTTCAGCAACGGTGGCCAAACATGGGGTAGAACATTTCATAACAACCACAGGCCCTCCCGTTTTTGCAAAGGCTCGGCGCTTGGACCCAGCTAAACTGGCCATTGCGCGCGAGGAGTTCACTAATCTGGAAAAACTGGGCATTGTTAGACGTTCCAAGAGCTCTTGGGCTTCGCCGTTACACATGGTCCCAAAAGCTGACGGCTCGTGGCGACCTTGCGGCAATTTCCGCAGGTTGAACAACGTTTCAGCTCATGACCGCTACCCGATTCCGCACATTCAGGATTTTTCTGTTCATTTGGCGGGGGCGTGCATTTTTTCTAAAATAGACTTGGTGCGCGGCTATCACCAGGTGCCAGTGCGCGCGCAGGATGTACCCAAAACAGCGGTCATAACGTCTTTCGGCCTTTTTGAGTTCTTGCGCATGCCTTTTGGCCTCAAGGGGGCCGCGCAGACTTTCCAACGCATGATGGATGCAGTTTTACGCGACCTGCCTTTCGTGTTTGTTTATTTGGACGATATTTTGGTAGCCAGCGCGTCCGAAGGCGAACATGAAAAACACCTCACAGCAGTTTTCCAGAGGTTGGCAGAGCACGGGTTAATAGTTAACCCAGCGAAGTGTCAGTTTGGGGTGGTGCAGATTGATTTTTTGGGACATCGCGTTTCGGCAGAAGGAGCGGTTCCCCTTCCAAATAAAGTGCGTGCCATAACGGATTTTGCACAACCTCAAACGGTCGAGGCGCCTCAGGAGTTTCTAGGGATGGTTAATTTTTACAACCGTTTCCTCCCAAGCGCAGCACGACTCATGCAGCCATTGTACACCGCGTTAAAAAAACAAAAGCCCGCAAATAAAGTTGAATGGTCTCCGGAGCGGGAGCGCGCTTTTGCCCAGGTCAAATCAGCCCTGGCAAACGCAGTTTTGTTAGCGCACCCAGTTCCAACGGCTCGCATGGCACTCACCACTGACACTTCCGATGTAGCACGGTGGCTGCACGGTGGCGCAGTGGTTAGCACTGCGGCAGCACAGTTTACCCTTGGCCGGGGGATTGTGGGGATCGTGGGATCGTGGGTTCGATCCCAGCCCCCGACCAACAGTGATCTGTGTGGAGTTTGCATGTTCTCCCCGTGTTGCGTGGGTTTACTCCGGGATTTCTCCGGTTTCCTCCCACATGCCAAAAACATGCATGTTAGGTTAATTGGCTGTTCTAAATTGTCCCTAGATATTTGTTTCCTATAGGCCCTTAGAATAGAGGGTTAGTATTAATGAAAGCGCTTTGAGTGGTCTTTGTGACTAGAAAAGCGCTATATAAGTGCAGGTTAGTTAGTTAGTTAGTTAGTAGCGGTGGGGGCGGTAGTTGAACAGTTTGTGGCAGGTACCTGGCAACCCCTCGCGTTTTTCAGCAGGACCTTGCGCGATAGTGAACGGAAATACAGTGCGTTTGACAGGGAGCTTTTGGCCCTACACTTGGCCATCCGTCATTTTCAGTTCTGGTTAGAGGGGCGACGTTTCACCGCTTTTGTGGATCATAAACCGCTAACGTTTGCGATGGCCAAAATTTCAGAACCCTGGTCAGGCCGGCAACAAAGGCAACTAGCCGCAATATCGGAGTTCACTACTGATATTCAGCATGTCGCGGGTAAACACAATGTTGTAGCAGACTGCCTCTCGCGTGCAGTAGCACCGCCAAGCCCCATAGGGGCAGACTCTGTAGCCATGGCCGCGGGCCCGGGCAGCGACGCGGGAGCGCGCGCAGCCCCGGTCTGTGTTGGGTTAGATTATGCAGCTATGGCTGCGGAGCAGGTTAACGACGCGGACGTGCGCGCGCTCCAGTCTGGACCAACAGGGTTAAGGCTGGAGCACAGGGTGCAACAAAACGGTATGCCCCCGCTAATCTGCGATGTCTCCACGGGACGGCCCCGCCCTGTGGTGCCAACCGCGTGGCGTCGCCGTGTTTTTGACTTAGTCCATTCTCTCGCGCACTCGGGGGTGCGCGCATCGATTAAGTTGGTGGGGGAGAAATTTGTTTGGCCCGGGTTGCGCAAACAGGTCAAGGAATGGGCAGCAGCCTGCGTAGCGTGTCAGCGAGCTAAAATACACAGACACACTAAGGCCCTGTTAGAACCTTTCCACATCCCCGCTAAGCGTTTTGATCACGTGCATATTGACCTGGTCGGCCCGCTTCCGTTATCACACGGGCACACGCATCTTTTGACGATGGTAGACCGCACCACGCGCTGGCCAGAGGCGGTTCCTCTGACATCAACCACAGCGGAAGAAGTTGCGCGAGCATTTTTAGCAGCATGGGTTGCGCGTTTTGGTGTACCGTCGGACATAACGTCCGACAGGGGTCCCCAATTTATTTCCGAGCTGTGGTCATCGACGGCCCGCAGCTTGGGGGTGAAGATTCATCGCACCACCGCGTATAAACCCCAGGCTAATGGTTTATGCGAACGCTTTCACAGGTCATTGAAAGCAGCCCTCAGAGCATCGCTAACGGATACAAATTGGGTAGACAAACTTCCATGGGTTTTATTAGGGTTGCGTTCTGCACCTAAGGAAGATTTGCACGCTTCCCCGGCTGAATTAGTTTTCGCTCAACCGCTTCGTTTGCCCGGGGAATTTCTTCCTGATAATCCCGCACCTAATGGCCCCCGCTCAGCCGTGGCAGAGCGGCTCAGGAGCAAACACGCTTCCTGGCCCAGTCCATCACAGTTTCCCACACGTTTTTGTGCCCAAGGCTTTAAAAAATGCAGAGTTTGTTTTTGTTAAACATGACGCCCAGTGTCCAAGTTTGCGGCCGTTTTACGACGGACCGTTTCGAGTGCTGGAGACCGGGCAGAAGCATTTTCTGCTAGATTTAGGGGGCAGACGGGAGCTGATTTGCATTAACAGACTCAAACCCGCTTTTGTTCTGGCTGACCAGGAGGTGCAGCTCACGAGGCCCCCCCGCCGGGGCAGGCCTCTGAGGAGACATTCTCCAAAGTCTTCACAGAGAGGTGCTAACAGCTTTAATCCACAGGTGCAGAGAGATGTTGCAGGTGCAGCCAAGCCAGGTTGCAGCAGATTCGGCAGAAGATTAAAGCCTAGGCAGTTGGTGGATTGATTAGCGATGTATGGAGTGTTTTGTGTTTTTCTTTTTGTTATGCCATTTAGATTTTGCCCTACTAGACGTTTGGGGGGGGGTAGTGTGGCCGACACACATTGTGGGCTCACGCTGCCACAGAGACAGGACTGAATGTGTATTGTGGGGTGTCACATCTGCAAGGACTAAGGACTCCAATCTACAGGAGGTAACAAGGAAGTGTGAGATTTGTCTCTTTGTCCCACAGAAGACGCCCCGGAGGGTATTCCGGTTCATCAGGAAATGAGAGACAATGGTGAAGCTTCAAGGGGATGCTTTGTAACTGTATGTTGACTGAAGACACCATGTGACTTGAATTCTGATGCTGGAAATGTATAAAAGGGTGTTGAAGTATGATTCTTTCTCTTTCCTACTTTGAGAATGCTAGAAGCTGCGTTCTGTCAAATAAAGCTGGTTTTATGACTGAAACTCAGCCTCATTATTTGAGCATGCTTCTACACACTCAGACTTAAGACAAAAGGGAATTGTCATGGGGGGGGGGGTTGTGTGTGGATGTGGGGGTGGTGTGTTGATGTGAACAGTGACAAAGAGAATGGGAATTTCAAAGGCTTTGATGTTAAGACAGCACACAGAGAAGGCTGACCGAGTGGTTGGATTTAAGAGCAGAGGTGCATGAGATCTGTTACTCTTTTGCTGCTTGTGTTTCTAGAGAAATGTAGTGAGAGCGTGAATAAAGCTTGATATGATCTGGACCTCTCTGCCTGATTATTTCTCTCTCCACTATATATATATATATATACAGTATATATATATACAGTATATATATATACATATATATACAGTATATATATATATATACAGTATATATATACAGTATATATATATATATATATATATATATATATATATATATATATATATATATATATATATATATATATATATATATATATATATATATATACAGTATATATATGTATGTATACACACACACACACACAATTATATACAGCCATGGACAAAATTGTTGATACCCCTCTGTTAATGAAAGAAAAACCCACAATGGTCACAGAAATAACTTGAATCTGACAAAAGTGGTAATAAATAAAAATTCTATGAAAATTAATCAATGAAAATCAGACAATGCTTTTGAATTGTGGTTCAACAGAATTACTTTAAAAAACAAACTCATGGACTTCCGGGAAGATGGCGGAGAGACATAACACTTAAACAAAGAGCTCTCCCTAGCCGGATTAAAAATCATCGGTAAATGGCCAACTCGACATAAACGAATCAATAAACTAAGGGATGAAAACACGAAGGAACCGGGCACAAGGACAAAAACAGGGTAAAATTGAAGAATTCCTCTCCAACAACGCAGGAAAAACCGCTGTACGCAAAGCCCAAAAAAACGAGGTGTCTACAGCAGAGAAAATGGAAGACACCAGACTCGACAACATGAACGCTGGCATCGCCAGTTTGGGTGAAGAGTTAAGAGAATTCAAGCGACAGCTACAACAGGATTTAGCGGCTCTTAAGGAGGAACTGAAAAAAGAAATTAAGGAGGAAATCATGGACCTCCGAAGAGAAATGGAGCGTAAATTAACGGAAAACATGGAGGAGCTGCGCTCCCAGCGGGCGTGTATGACAGAAGCGCAGACCCGAATTTCGGAACTAGAAGATTGGAAAAGCGAGGCAAACGAACAACTACAAACCCTGACGACGCAAACGCAGAGGATGCAGGAGAAAATAAACGACTTGGAGAGCAGATCCCGACGAAGCAATATGCGCATCTTTGGAATTCCGGAGGGCATTGAAGGCAACTCGATGACAAAATTCATGGATCAGTTCTTAAAAAAAGAACTGGAAATACCCGGAGAAACGGATCTGCAGATTCAACGGGCGCACAGAGCACCGGCACAGAACCCGAAAACAAACTCTCCACCCAGGTCAGTTGTGGTAAACTTTGTGAAATATGACATAAAGGAAAGAATCCTGACGCAAGCATGGAAAAAAAAGATACGAATCGGCGACAAACAGGTATTTTTTGACCATGACTACCCGACAGAAATCGTGCAGCAGCGGAAGAAATATGCCAATATTAAAAAAACGCTGAAAGAGAAAAAAATTAGATTCCAAACGCCGCTAACGAAAATGAGGATTCATTGGGAGGAAGGCACAAGAACCTACAACACGGCCGAAGAGGCAGCGCGGGATATGATGGAGCGGGGCCTTGAGGTGAGCGTGCCGAAGGAGACGGCTGGAGCAGCGGCGGCCCTGAACGCACCACGACAGACGGAGTGGAGACGAGTGAACGGCGGAAGAAGGGGGAGAGACGTAGAGCAGCGGGCCCAGGACAAGCTACAAGGCTTTCAACTGAAAGCCTAGATCATAACAAAGATTAAGAAAGGCACAGAAGAAATGAAGGCCAAGAAGACAAGGTAGAAGAGAAACAGACGGCTAGGAGAGGTTTAAGTGATATTTGTTGGACATTTCTAGACTTATGACTATTACTTTGATAGTAATTAGAAGTCTAGGGAGGGCCCTTCACTCTGTGAAGACAAACCCCCCACCCACCAACAGGGACCAGTGGGCAGAAGAAAGGCCCAAAGTACGGAGGTCGAGATTTTTTAATGTGTTTTTATATAAATATGTGTTATTTTTGTTGTTAAAGGGGCTAGGAGCACAAGTTAAAAAAATGGAAAAACATGAATATGGGTAAAAATCTTAAGATAATGACACTAAACGTGAATGGTCTGAACTCACCTGTTAAAAGGGAAAGAATAATAAGAAAATTCAAGAAGGAAAAAGCTGAAATTATATTTATGCAAGAGACACATTTGAGCAAGAGAGAACATGTGAAACTAAAGAGATTTGGCTATAAGAACTCCTACTACAGTTCATTTAAGGGAGGAGCAAAAAGGGGGGTTATGATACTAATCTCAAACAAAATACAATTTGAAAGTGAACAGGAAATCCAGGATAAAGAAGGCAGGTATGTAATAATAAAGGGAAGAATAGATGGTATGCAGATTACATTAGTGAACATCTATGCCCCACCAGAAAGTGACAAGGGTTTTTTTCAACATCTGTTTGATCTCATAGCAACACACAGTGAAGGAGTCCTAATTTGTGGAGGAGACTTAAATGCTGTCATGGATCATGAAGTTGACACAACAAGTGTTAAGAAGACAAAAAAACATGTAACAAAGTTCATAAGAACCTCACTGGCAGAAATGGGTATGGTAGACATATGGAGGGACCTGCACCCACTCGAAAAAGACTATACACATTATTCAGCAGCCCATAAAGTACACTCTAGAATAGATTACTTCCTTATGAATGAAGGTGACAGACACAGGGTGAGAAATTGTTGGATTGGAGGGGCAGAAATATCAGATCATAATCCTATATACATGGAAATATATTTGAACAATAGAAAACGACAAACAACATGGAAACTTAACGTAGGACTGTTAAATGATGAGAAAATGAAAGAAAGAATAAAAATAAACATAAACGAATATATCCAAGAGAATGACAATGAAGAAGTGGACCCAATAATACTATGGGACACACTAAAAGCCGTGTTAAGGGGTAAATTAATTGTTGAAACAGGAAAAGCAAATAAGACTAAACTGGAAGCGTATGAACAAAGATGTGAGAGACTGAGGGAACTAGAACGTAAACATCAAAGCACAAATGACCCAAAAATATATCAAGAAATTAAAGAAGAAAAAACAAAGATAAAAGAAACACAAATGGATGAAATTGAAAGGAAAAATAGATATCTAAAGCAAAAATATTATGAAACGGGGCCAAAAGCCACAAAACTGCTGGCAAAACGGTTAAGAAAACAACAAACAATGAATAATGTATACAAGATTAAAGACCCCACCACAAATAAAACCACAGTTAACCCAGAAAACATCGAAGAAATTTTCCATAATTTCTACCAAGAACTATACTCGCAACCTGAAGAAACAAATACTAAAGATATCAAAAAATTTCTAGACACATTGGACTTGCCATCAATAGGAAATCAACAAAATGAAAAACTAACAGCAGAAATAACAACACAAGAGATCAGAGATGTGATTAAGTCACTTAAAAATGGTAAATCACCAGGTAGTGATGGATACCCATCTGAGTTTTATAAACTGTTTATAGAAGAACTCACGCCACAACTCCTAAAGTCATTTAATTGGACGCTGAACAACAACAAAATACCTCCATCATGGAACGAAGCAATCATTTCAGTTATTTTAAAACCAGGGAAAGATAAAGAACAATGCGGAAACTATAGACCAATCTCTTTATTAAATGTAGATTATAAAATATACACAACAATTATATGTAAACGAATAAAGACATTCTTGACGGAATTGATAGAAGATGATCAAACTGGATTCATAGAGGGACGCCAAACACATGACAATATCAGGAGAACAATACATATAATTAACCAAATACATAAAGAAAAGAAAAGCGCAGTAATAATGAGTTTAGACGCAGAAAAAGCATTTGACAGGGTTAACTGGAAATTCCTATATAGTGTACTGGAGCGCTTTGGATTTAACGAAAAATCAGTACAATGCATAAGGACGCTATATCAAGAACCTGTGGCAAGAATCAAGATAAACGGTAGCTTAACAGACAAAGTAAATATACAAAGATCAACTAGGCAGGGATGCTGCTTATCGCCCACCTTGTTTGCTCTGTTCATAGAACCATTGGCTCAAGCCATACGACAAAATAAGAAATTAAAAGGTGTAACAATAAAGGGGGCGGAACACAAGATTGGGCTATTTGCAGACAATATTATAGTTTACCTTGAACAACCAGATAAATCAATAATGGAAATGATGAACTTGATAGAAAATTTTGGAAAATTATCAGGATACAAGATAAACATAACAAAAACACAAATACTGACATTCCACTATAACCCTCTAAACCAGATAACTGATAAGATCAAACTAAACTGGAACCAAAAAGAAATAAAATACCTTGGAGTGAACATACCTAAAGACCTAAGCAAAATATATAAAGCAAACTATGATAGGTTGGAACAAGAAATAAAAAAAGATATTGATAGATGGTCAATCTTAAATATGGATCTGAATTCAAAAATTGAGACAGTCAAAATCAGCATACAACCTAGATTACTTTACCTCTTCCAGGCTATACCAACAGAGATTCCAGATGCCCAATTCTCAAAGTGGGACAGGATGATATCGAGATTTGTTTGGGGAGGTAAAAAACCAAGAGTGAAATATAAAACCCTCCAATTACCAAAAGAGAAAGGAGGCATGGGCCTACCGAGTCTAAAGGAATATTACTACTCAGCACAAATAAGATATATCATATGTTGGTGCGACGAGGGATATGAGGCAAAATGGAAAGAAATGGAAAAGGAAATTGAGGGACTCCCAGTACAAAGCATAATAGGGGATAAAGATGCATATAAGCAAATCAAACAAATAGACCCAATCACTAAATTTACTTTAGAACTGTGATATAAAATAGTACAAAAATATAATATAAGGGAAGACATAAAACTATTGAAATGGGTAGCATTTGACAGTCAGTTTGAACCGGCAAAACAAGATAGGGGATACAAAAATCTGGTGAACAAGGGAATCACAGCATGGGGCAATATCGGAAAAAAAGATCTCGGGAGCTTTGTAAATATCAGGAGAAAATTTAAATTAGAAAGATCGGAATTTTTCAGATATCTGCAGATGAGAGATTACTATAATGAAGAAGATTAGGCATAACCTCCAAACAGATGTGAACGAGATTATACAACTTATTTTAAGCTCATATGCAGGAAATAAAATAAGAATTATTTCAAAACTATATCAGAAACTTATGACAAACAATCATACAAGTAACTATATAAAGGAGAAATGGGAGAAAGAGCTCAATTTAAACATAACAGAAGAAAGCTGGCAGGAAATATGGAAAACACAACACACATCAACAAATTCAAGGGCATGGAGGGAATTTGGATGGAAAAACCTGATTCGCTTTTTCATTACACCACAGATTCAAGGAAAATACACAAACACCAAATCTATGTGCTGGAGGGGATGTGGGGCTCAAAATGCAGACCACTCACATATGTTTTGGAAATGCTACAAAATATCATCATTTTGGAAATCTATGCATGTGACAATACAGAGGATATTAGGATATAATATACCAATGAACTGTAACCTGATGTACTTATGTGATCTTAAAAAAGACAATGTTATACAGGCTGAGGACAGATATCTAGTTAAAATCTTGTTGATTGCATGTAAAAAAACTATCACAAAAAAATGGCGATCAGAAGTTCTTCCTGACCAAGAACAATGGACTGACATTGTTGAGGACATACGTATGATGGAAAAACTAACATATCGACGAAGAATGCAAGAAGGAATATGGGAGAAAAAATGGCGGAAATGGACACACTACAAAGTGCAACAACGAGGCAGAAATTGAAAGAATAACCAAAGACACTGAAAAAACCAGAAGAATTAAGAGATGGAAACTAAAAACTTGATGCTCCAACATTTGCCCCCCCCCCTTTTATTTATTTTTTATTTATTTTATTTATTTTTTATTTTTTTTATTTATTTATTTTTATTTTTCCCTACCCTAACCCCTTTGTTTTTTAAATGTAGAATGTGATCTGAATGCATTATATATGATGAAAAATGAATAAAAATCTAAGTTACAAAAAAACAAACTCATGAAACAGGCCTGGACAAAAATGATGGTACCCCTAGAAAAGATGTGACCATAGGGACATGTTCAACCAAGATGTGTCCTCTAATTAACATCACAGGGGTCTACAAACTTGTAATCAGTCAGTCGGCCTATTTAAAGGGTGACAAGTAGTCACTGTGCTGTTTGTTGACATGGTGTGTATCACACTGAACATGGACCAGAGGAAGCAAAGGAGACAGTTGTCTCAGGAGATTAGAAACAAAATTATAGACAAGCATGTTAAAGGTAAAGGCTATAAGACCATCTCCAAGCAGCTTGATGTTCCTGTGACTACAGTTGCATATATTATTCAGAAATTTAAGATCCACGGGACTGTAGCCAACCTCCCTGGATGTGGCCGCAGGAGGAGACGGATAATATGAATGGTAACAAAAGAGCCCAGAACAACCTCTAAACACATTCATGGTGAACTCCAAGGTCAAGGTACATCAGTGTCAGATCACACCATCTGCTGTTGTTTGAGCCAAAGTGGACTTCATGGGAGACGACTAAGGAGGACACCACTGTTGAAAACAAATCATAAAAAAGCGAGACTGGAATTTGCCAAACTGCATGTTGACAAGCCACAAAGCTTCTGGGAGAATGTCCTATGGACAGACGAGACAAAACTGGAACTTTTTGGCAAGGCACATCAGCTCTATGTTCACAGATGCAAAAATGAAGCATACCAAGAAAAGAACACTGTCCTTACTGTGAAATATGGAGGAGGTTCTGTTATGTTCTGGGGCTGCTTTGCTGCATCTGGCACAGGGTGTCTCGAATCTGTGCAGGGTACAATGAAATCTCAAGACTATCAAGGTATTCTAGAGAGAAATGTGTTGCCCAGTGTCAGACAGCTTGGTCTCAGTCGCAGGTCATGGGTCTTGCAATAGGATAATGACCCAAAACACACAGCTAAAAACACCCAAGAATGGCTAAGAGCAAAACATTGGACTATTCTAAAGTGGCCTTCTATGAGCCCTGATCTAAATCCTATTGAACATCTGTGGAAGGAGCTGAAACATGCCGTCTGGAGTAGGCACCCTTCAAACCTGAGACAACTGGAGCAGTTTGCTCATGAGGAGTGGGCCAAAATACCTGCTGAGAGGTGCAGAAGCCTCATTGACAGTTACAGAAATCGTTTGATTGCAGCAATTGCCTCAAAAGGTTGTGCAACAAAATATTAAGTTAAGGGTACCATACTTTTGTCCAGGCCAGTTTCATGAGTTTGTTTTTTAAAATAATTCTGTTGAACCACAATTCAAAAGCATTGTCTGTTTTTCATTGGTTAATTTTCACAGAATTTTTATTTATTACCACTTTTGTCAGATTCAAGTTATTTCTGTGACCATTGTGGATGTTTCGTTCATTAACAGAGGGGTACCAACAATTTTGTCCATTTTATCCATGTATGTATGTGTGTGTGTGTGTGTGTGTGTGTGTGTATTGTGGTGGACACCTGACACAGCGGGTGGACATTCTCTCACACCCAGAAGCAGGAAGAGGGACACAGCTGTAGGATTTCCTCACACCAAGAAAGACAAAGGGAGAAGAGAATAATGGACTGAAGGGGGGTAGGCCCTTTGGGGGGTAAGTAGACCAGACTATGAGGAGCCTTTGCCACCTGCTGCTCCAAGCTGCAGCGCAGGGAGGTGAATGTATTGTGATAAATGTAATATCCATCCATCTTCTTCCGCTTAATCCTTTTCGGGTCGCGGGGGGACTGGAGCCTATCCCAGCATCTTTGGGCGAGAGGCAGGGTACACCCTGGACAGATCGCCAGTCCATCGCAGGGCCAACACAGAGAGACAGACAACCATTCACTCTCACAGTCATACCTAAGGACAATTTAGAATCCCCAGTTTGATGCCAATTAACCTAACTTGCATGTTTTTGGCATGTGGGAGGAAACCGGAGAAATCCCGGAGTAAACCCACGCAGACACAGGGAGAACATGCAAACTCCACACAGATCACTGTTGGTTGGGGGCTGGGATCGAACCCAGGATCCCCTGGCCAAGGGTGAGTTGCTGTGCCGCTACAGTGCTAACCACTCCATCACCGCGCTGCCCATAAATGTAACGTGTTATGATAATCGTGCCACACATTGCCTTTGTTCACACCCGTGCATAATGCGCCAGCCCCAGTCTCTATGCAAGGTAATAAAGTTATATAAAGAGAATGCAGAGAGACTGGGGAGACTTTTCCAGGCTGAGAGGCTTCCAGGCTTCTAGGCTGCTACAGACACACGATGCTGGGGTCCATAGGCTGTACATATGTTAGAGGGTCAATAAAGAATCTGTGTCGACCTACGCTTGTGCCTCACCTCCACATCCTTCCCTTTTACCCTCTACAATATGTATACAGTATATATATATATATATATACTGTATATATATACTGTATATACAGTATATACTGTATATATATATATATATATATATATATATAGAGAGAGAGAGAGAGAGAGCAAGGAAAATAAGTATTTAACGTGCATTGTGGAGTGTGTAAATGAAGAGGCAGCTTCATGTCAGACGATTTATTACACACTCACATCTCACAAGCACAGAACAGACTGACTGGTTACAGCAAGCACTCCTCTCTATATATCAAGTCACCTTCACAAGCTTCAAGGCACTTCCTCATACACAGCATGATATTTACACTACACTTCATTCAACCCCCTCTCACCCTCTTGGGCATTGTTCTCCCATGTGTATTCACTGTCTCTGTCTGAGGTGCGAAATAACCTGACTTCCATACCGCCCCCCCGCCCCCAGCATCTTAGATAGAACAATAGAATATCAGTCCACATGCTGTTTTGGCTTCAGTCTCCTCCCATATCTGCTGTAACTGGGGTTTACTGCCTCCGTGGCTCTGCTGTGCCGGTGGGGGGCTGCTGGGAGTGTGTCCGACTGCGGGTGAGCCATGGTGGTGGTGGTGGGGTCGCTCTGTCCGTGTGGCTGCTCTGATGAATCGTTCCCCTGGGGAGTTCTCTGTGGGGGTCTTCCACGCCGAGGGGCCCTCGCCAACAGCACTTCCTCATCCGCCACTACAAAGCCGGGTTTGAGTCTGTCTAAACCAATTTTCTCCCGTCTACCCCCCAAGTCTAGCACAAAATGCTTATCCCCTGTTTCCAACACTCTGAACGGTCCATCATAGGGTGGGCGCAATGGAGGGTGGTGGGCGTCGTGTCTGACGAACACGAACTCCGCGTTCTTCAAAGTTTTAGGCACGAAAACACGCGGAAAACAGTGGTGGGCCGGGCCCGGCAGCATGCCTGTGTTTGCACTACGCTGCAAAAGCTGAGACGGGCAGCTGTCCGGCGCGGGATTATCTGGCAGAAATTCTCCGGGCAGCCTGTGACGACGGAGTGTTGTCACTGCTATGGTTTCCTGCATTTGTAATTATATTATTTGTGTAGTATGTGTAAATGTCAATATGATTGTTTGTTAAAGTGCACATATTATTTCCGGATCTGTTTTTGACTAATTTGAATGCCTTTTGTGAGATAATTGCTATGGTTAATCGTACTAATTGGGTAAAACAACTGAAGCTTAAAACCACGTACCTTTGCCAACATGCTTCCTGATGGTGTCCGGGCAAAAGACTCTTTAGGGGTTGAATGCCTTTTTAAAGGATACCAGCAGGAAGGAAGCATGTGATGGTGAGTTTAGGGGTGATTTAAATATGTAAATAGGGGTTTAAATTATTTATTGTAGTATTTATGGTGTATTTATGGTGTGTTATTTATTCTGTATTATTTATATTTATTCTGTAAATAGGTGGGGAATTATTTATGACTCTTTTAGATGTTATTGGGTATGTGTGGAAAATGGAAAATGTTATTGTTTTACCTGGGGTTATGGTATGTTCGAATTGACTTTAATTATCTCAAACAATATATAACAGGTGTTGGTTATTTGGTTTAGGTTCAAATGAAAAATCAAGTCGTGTGGAGTCAAATCGTGTCTGGTGTCGGATGTGTTTTTGGAGTTATTGCCTGTGAAGTTTAGGAATAAACGGAAAATTTACTGATTGCAAACTGCCTCAAAGCCTCCATTTCTGGTCTGGTATGCCTAGACCGCTCGCCCTACGTTACATTTGGTGGCAGAAGTGGTCCGTTCCCTGACGAGTGTTTACATTTGGTGGCAGAAGTGGTCCGTTCCCTGATGAATGCGGACAACTGGTGACGTTGGTGCTGTCAAAGGAGTGACAACACGGGACGAAAGGAACAATGTCCAGAAGGAAGATAATGAGGCAAGAAGAACAATTCGAGGACTTGGACGCAGGTATGGCAACTGAGGAGCAGGGAGCCAGTGGACGTTACACAGCCGTAGGGGCTGCGCAAAAACCAGCTCTGCCGGGGAAGCTTCCAGATCCTCTTTAGGCGCGGAGCGCAACCCCAATAAAACCCACAGCAACCTGTCCACCCAATTTGCATCAGTCAGTGAAGCCCTGAGTGCTGCTTTCAGTGATCTATGAAAACGCTCGCATAACCCATTGGCCTGTGGGTTGTATGCGGTTGTGCGATAAATTGTAACACCCAGGCTGCGGGCCATCGCGGACCAGAGTTCAGAAACAAATTGAGGGCCCCTGTCGGACGTAATGTCCGACGGGACTCCAAAACGCGCCACCCATGCTGTTAAAAAAGCGTGTGCTACGTCTGCGGACGTGGTTGCCGCCAGTGGGACTGCTTCTGGCCAGCGCGTGGTGCGGTCCATCACTGTCAGGAGGTGTGTGCACCCCTGTGATGGCCGGAGGGAGCCCACGAGGTCCACGTGAACGTGGTCGAACCTCTTAGCCGGTACCCGAAACGGCTCCAAGGGAGCCTTCGTGTGTCTGTGTACCTTGGCTCGTTGGCACACCACGCAGGCTGCAGCCCAATCTTTTACTTGTTTGTGTAGGCTCGGCCACACAAACTTCTCTCCCACCATTTTGACCGACGCGCGCACTCCTGGGTGCGCCAGAGTGTGAACCGACTCAAACACGCGGCGGCGCCACGCGACCGGGACCACCGGACGCGGGCGTCCCGTGGAGACATCACAGATTAGGGGGGGCATGCCGTCTTGCAGCACCCTGCTCTCCAGCCTTAACCCTGTTGGTCCAGACTGGAGTGCGCGCACGTCTGCATCGCTAATCTGTTCCGAGGCCATGGCTGCGTAATCTATCGCCACATAGACCGGGGCCACCATGGCGCGCGAGAGGCAGTCCGCCACCACATTCAGTTTACCCGACACATGCTGAATATCGGTAGTAAACTCTGAGATCGCGGCCAGCTGTCTCTGCTGCCGGCCCGACCACGGCTCTGAAACCTTGGCCATCGCGAACGTTAGTGGCTTGTGATCCACGAACGCGGTGAAGCTGCGCCCTTCCAGCCAGAACTGGAAGTGGCGTATGGCCAGGTGGAGAGCCAGCAACTCCCTGTCGAACGCGCTGTATTTACGTTCGCTGTTGCGCAAAATTCTGCTGATAAAAGCGAGCGGCTGCCAAGCCCCGGCGACACGCTGCTCTACGACAGCCCCTATGGCCACGTCTGAAGCGTCGGTGGTGAGCGCTGTCCGGGCCGCTCCAGATGCGCCAGCAGTGCGGCGTTTGCCAGGGTTCCTTTAACCTCCGAGAAAGCCCGCTCTCGCTCCGGGGTCCATTCGACCCTGTCCGCGGGTTTCTGTCTCTTGGGCGCGGCATACAATGGTTGCATGAGCTGCACCACTCGGGGAAGGAAACGGTTATAAAAGTTCACCATCCCCAAAAATTCCTGCAGCACCCTGACCGTCTGAGGCTGGGGAAAATCCGCCACAGCGCGCACTTTGTCAGGCAGCGGGATCGCTCCTTCCGGAGAGACACGGTGCCCCAAAAAATCAATCTCCGTCACGCCGACCTGGCATTTCGTCGGGTTGATTATTAACCTGTGCTCCTCCAACCTCCGGAAAACCGTCCTGAGGTGGGTTTCATGTTCGTCTTCGGACGCACTGGCTACCAGGATATTGTCCAGGTAGACGAACACGAACGGGAGATCGCGCAGCACTGCATCTGTCATGCTCTGGAACGTCTGTGCCGCGCCTTTCAACCCGAATGGCATGCGCAGGAACTTGAATAAACCGAACGGAGTTATTACCGCTGTTTTGGGTATGTCCTCAGCGCGCACTGGGACTTGATGGTAACCGCGGACCAGGTCAATTTTGGAAAAAATGCGTGCTCCGGCAAGGTGGATGGAAAAATCCTGTATGTGGGGAATCGGGTAGCAGTCGTGTGCTGTGGCGTTGTTCAACCTGCGGAAATCACCGCACAGTCGCCACAATCCCTCAGCCTTAGGGACCATGTGTAGCAAGGGATGCCCATGGGCTGTTCGAACGCCTGATGATGCCCACCCTTTCCAGGTTGGCGAACTCCTCACGCGCTATGGCCAGTTTAGCTGCATTCAAGCGCCGAGGTCTTGCAAAAACGGGCGGCCCGGTGGTGGTGATAAAGTGCTCCACCCCGTGTTTAGCGATGGCCGCCGAAAACGTCGGGACCGTGAGTGCTGGGAACTGAGTGAGCAGTGCGTGGAACTTACCGCCTGTAGCTGTGACGTTGGCTTGTGCTGTTGGCTGGGTCACTCGAGCAAAGGTCTTAATTTCCGAGCCGTTTGCTGCCAACATCACGGGGCCGCTAGGTCCTGCCAGCCAGTCGGCGTAGGTCGGCAGGATGAAGCTCTTCTGGGCTCCGGTGTCCACGAGGAAACACCTCCCCGAGCGTGCGTCAGTCAAGTAGAGCAGCTTGTTCTCTTCACCGAGGGTCGCAGCTGCTACCAACCGCCGGCCTCGGCATTTTCCCGAGCGCTTGAATTGGCACGGTGGCGCACATCTGCGTGCGTTCTCTCCGAAGCGGCGGTGGTAGAAACAGAGCGTGTCTCTCTGGCGCTCCTTGGCCCCCGCTGCTGCTACCGTCAGTGGCTCCTCGCCTCCTCTGGTCGTCTCGCTGGGCTCTGCCGCTGCCGCATTGACTGTGATCGCCCTGTTGGTGAGGATGATCCGGTCCGCCTCCTGGGCTAGCGCACGGTAGTCACGCGTGGCCAGCAACAGCGAATTGGCCAGAGCCGCTCTTGCTACTGTTGGAAGGTTCTGGAGGAAAAGGTGGGCAAACAGAAAGTGCCCGTCGTCTGTGCCCATTAACGCCAGCATCTTCTCCATCAAGTCTATGGCCGACCCATCTCCTAACTCGGTCCGCGTCAGGAGCCTCTCCGCTCTCTCACATTCCGAGAGCATGTAGTGCCAGGTGAGCGCAGCCTTGAGCGCCTCATATTTGTTGCTGGCTGGTGGCTGATCGAGCAGGCTCGCTACCTGCTGGGCTGTGCGGGAGTCCAGCGCTGCGACCACATGGTAGAACTTGGTGTCGTCTGCCATTACTCCCCGGAGGGCAAATTGGGCCTCGGTGTGGTGGAACCAAGAGCGCGGGGTGTGCTGCCAGAAATCTGGTAGCTTGACTGAAACTGCACACGCGTTGCTGGGGGTTCAAGTCCTGACTGTCTGTGGAATGGCTGCTGCGTCTCTGGGGCTTCCCGACCGGGCCGGCTCTGGGGTTCTCGCCTCGTGTTCCATAATACATCTTGGGTCACCAGTGTGGAGTGTGTAAATGAAGAGGCAGCTTCATGTCAGACGATTTATTACACACTCACGTCTCACAAGCACAGAACAGACTGACTGGTTACAGCAAGCACTCCTCACTCCTCTCTATATAACAAGTCACCTTCACAAGCTTCAAGGCACTTCCTCATACACAGCATGATATTTACATTACACTTCATTCAACCCCCTCTCACCCTCTTGGGCATTGTTCTCCCATGTGTATTCATTGTCACTGTCTGAGGTGTGAAATAACCTGACTTCCATAGCATATATACTGTATATATATATATATATATATATATATATATATATATATATATATATATATATATATATATATATATATAAAATCTATTATATTATAAATAATATATATTATATTATATATAATATATATTATATTAATTTTATATATATATATATTATTATGCAACTACTGTATATGTTTATCTGTGGAGGCAATGACCAGACAGTACAGTACATAATGTACGACCACAATGTCCACGGTGACGTAATTTACGGGAAAGTCCGGACTTTTCACTACACACTCAAAGAAACATATCCATCCGCCAGAAAGAAGGCTAAATAATTTCAATTTAATCAGACTGCCTTATTGAAATTAGAATCTTCTTATAAAGTTTTAAGTCATACTTTAAAGACGTTGAAACCGTCAACTCTGTGTGCCGAGTCACACTGCTCCATATTCTAGTGCAGGGGAGGGAACAATGCGTTCATTTTCTTTTCGACTGAGGATTTTCTATGCTTGCAGTAAGCAAAACTGGACACCAGAGGAGACCAGAGATCCATCTTGCTGAAACCTGCACTGAGGGAATGAACGGGCTTCCTCTCTACACTCCCAGTGCTCTTTTGCTAAATTTCCACCAGTTAAGAAAACAATATACAGAAAGAGCAGCTGTTCTGCACTGGGTCACCAAAATATTACTAGTGATATATCTTAAGAAATATAACTGTGTATCTTTGCTTCTTTTTTCCGTGTGTGTGTGTGTGTGTGTGTGTGTGATCCACTAAAGTGATTTAACTTTTTTCTAAAGGATGTCTTAATTATTTAATCAACTTGCAAACTACACACAAACTGCATGTAGATCATATTCCTCTAACAAGAGCTCTTGTTTCAGGTCTACAGAGACTAACGATGAAGTTGTAATTTGCTGTGACAACAGCTACAATTCAATGTAGAGGTGAGGAACACTGTTGTCTCCGTTTAATCTGCTTCACTCATGGTTGGTTTGTCTTCTGTAGCTGTGATCATGTAATACCCCCCCCCCCCCCCAACACTGCTGAGTATGTGTTCCCCATGCAAATGCCTCCCTCTGTTTTTCTCATGCACTTGCATAAGTGCATGGAGACTGAAGTCCCATTGCTGCCCCCCCCCCCCCCGTCATTAACTCACACCTACAGCCAGCACCTTCATCCCCCGCTCTGCGCAAATGCCACCATGGCTAGAATGCTGATCATTCTTCCTACGGTTGCCCGGGTGACACTAATTGTGGGGTGTGGGAGGGCCCCCGGGGAGGGCAGAATTCCGGAACGACCATAACGATGCAACAGAGAGGCGTTTGGGGACACCCAGTGACGAACAAAGGCTTAGTTATACACACGCGCCACTCCCCGGAGCGCGTGTGTCTACAAGCAACGTGCACAGATTCCCCAGAGACACGTGCGCATGCCTGCCCTGCTATGATAATTACCGTGCGGAGATGACACTCCCAGCAAGTGCGCACGACATACTTGTGTTTGTTGTGTGTGGATAAATCTGAAAGTTCAGAAGGAGTCAAAATGTCGTCTTTATGCTGTGCCTGGTGAATATGAAGAAAGAGGTTCAGTGAGTTGCATCTATTCTAGACCTTATCTGCGTGGCACACATGCCCCGTGGCTCGCTTTTAAACACACACACTGAGACAAACCAGGAAGGACATCAGGTCAAGGGCTACAAAGCAAAGGCACCGGCAAAGGGGGGAGCCAAAGCCACAGAAAAAGAGCAGAGGGGCAGACGAGAGGAGAGCTGACTGGATCAAAAATAAAATGAAGGCCCAGATAGCCCAGCACAGGCTGAGAGGGAATTGCTTTTGAGCAACAGGGTCAGAGGGGTTGAATACCAAAAGAAGGCTGAGCAGATCAAAGGAATATTGACACAGAGACAGATTTGTGTGTGTGCAGATGAGGGAGTCAGAGTGTTGGGAGGCAGAGGAAGACTGTGTGCAGCAGTCAGAGCAGATAGTGGGTGTTGTGGGACCGAGGAGGGGCGGGGAGAGTACGGTAACCCCTCTGGCAGACATAAAAAGAGGGCAACTCTGCATACGCGCAGCAGAAAATGCGGGTCACGCTGGAAGGAAGCCTCAAAAAAGGTCAGAATGCATTTTTGACTCGTCAAAGCAGGAAAAGCACAGCTGTAAGCACTAATGTTAAAGATGACCCCGTTCAGTTACTTTTAAACCATTTCCAGTGAGATTGCATGTGTGGGGTGTTGCACAGGCTACCTGAAAGTGTCAATAGTTAACATCTATAAAACATGATTAGTTTTAACAAAACTTTTGAGGATGAAAAATAAAGCATAGTAATGAATACATCCAGATACGCCAACTTCCCCACTCACCCCCCCGCCCCTCCTCTGAAGACATCAGCACCAACCCCCACATCACTGTGACCACAGACCAGGTTAAGAAACAGCTGGAGAGACTCTGCCAGTGGAAGACTTCGGGCCCTGATGGCATCTCCGTCTGGATCCCGAGGACCTGTGCCAACCAGCTAGCTCCTGTACTGAAACACCTGTACAACCTGAGCCTAGAGAGAGTACTGGTGCTGTGGAAGATGTCCTGCCTGGCTCCTGTCCCTAAGAAGTTGTCTCCATCGGACCTGAATGACTATCGACCAGTTGCCCTCACATCTCATGTGATGAAGGTCCTGGAGAGACTGGTCTTAGTCCACCTGAGGCTGCAGGTGAAGACGTGGCTGGACCCTCTGCAGTCTGCATATCAGCCCCATTTAGGAGTTGAAGACGCCATCATCTACCTGCTGCAACGAGCCCATTTGCACCTGGATGGCAAGGAGACACTGTGAAAATCACATTCTTTGACTTCTCCAGTGCCTTTAACATCATCCAGCCACTGCTACTGGGTGAGAAGCTGTGGGTGATGGGAATCGACAGCTCTGTGATCTCCAGGATTACTGACTACCTGATAGGCAGGCCACAGTTTGTCTGGCTGGGCAGTGTCTTGTCTGACGCAGTGGTTAATGATGCGGGAGCTCCACAGGGAACTGTGCTTTTTCCTTTTCTCTTCATCTTATACTCCACCGACTTTCAGTACAACTCCGAGTCATGCCACCTGCAGAAATTCTCTGATGACTCAGCTGTTGTTGGGTGTATAAGAAGGGGAGAGGAGGGGGAGTACATGGCACTGGTAGACAGATTTATGGAGTGAACCGAGCAGAATCATCTGAGGCTGAATGTCAGCAAGACCAGAGAGATGATGATTGACTTCAGGAAGAAGAGAACGCCTTCACAACCATTGCAGATTAAGGGAGGATGTGGAGATAGTAGAGGACTACAGATACCTGGGTGTTGTGATCAGCAATGGACTGGACTAGAAATCTAACACTGATGCTGTGTACAAAAAGGGGATGAGCAGACTCTACATTCTGAGGAAGCTGAGATCTTTCAGTGTGTGCAACAAGATGCTGGAGCTTTTCTACTAGACCATCGTTGCCAGCACCATCTTCTTTGCTGCTGTGTGTTGGGGTAGCAGTATCAGAGCCAGCAACACCAACAGACTTGACAAGATTATCAAGAAGGCTGGCTCTGTAATTGGTCTCAGGCTGGAGACTTTTGAGACTGTGGTGGATAGGAGGACACTGAACAAACTGTGATCCATCATGGACAACCCTGATCACGCCCTCCACCACAAACTGAACAGACAGCGGAGTACTTTCTCCAGCAGACTGCTAGAACTTTGCTGCCGAACGGTTAGGTACAGGAAATCTTTCCTGCCACATGCCATTTCACTGTACAATAAGTCACTCTGATGTTGATTTCTGGTCATAACTATGCTGCCATACTGCACCTGGCAGTCTAATTGGTACTTCACATTGCACCCTGTGCCCAATAGTCCTACATTGTACAGCTAGTATGATCCATGTATCTATACGGGTCATCAGCTATTCATCTTAGAGGTGGTCTGTGATGTATATGAAGTTATCTAGGCAGTTTTGCTTTCCCTGGGTAATTCCTTTTTTTATTATGCTGTGTGTGTTTCTGTCGTTTTGGTCATCTACTGGGTCATGCTGCTCTTACACTGTAATTTCCCAGTTTGGGATCAATAACCGAAGTGGTGGCCTAGAGGTAGAGCATCCACTCCACAGCCGGGAGGTCAGGGTTCAAGTCCCGGCCAGGTTATGCCAAAGACCATCTAAAAATGGAACTTCCTGCCATCCAGCTTGGTGCTCAGCAAAAATGGAGTGGAGGAGGGAAATGTGGGCAGCAGTGGCTCAGGAGGTTAGAACTGGTCGTCTAATAACCAGAGGGTTGGTGGTTTGAATCCTGCTCTCCCCAGCCATCCTACCGTTGTGTTCCTGGGCAAGACACTTTACTCACTTTGCTTCTAGTGTCCATGGCACTACGTATAAATGTTCAGTAGTGGTCAGAGAGGTCGTTGGCGTGGATTGGTAATCACATTTCTGTCAGTCTGCCCCAGGGCAGCTGTGGCTACAGTAGTAGCTTACCACTGTTAATGTGTATGGAGTGAATAAATAATGTATCCATTGTAGAGTAGCTTTGAAAATCTGATGCATTATTAATGAAGTACATCTATCTAAATAAATAAACATGTTTACAACAGTTTTGATTTCTATTATTAATTTTACATTCTTCTTCTTCTTCTAGCTATTCCCACATTCTGGTGGGGGCACTACGGCAGACACCTTCTGTTTCCACTTGACCCTAATCTTAAATAAGACAATTTTTTTTCACTAAATTTGAATCATGGAGACATTAACCTCTTGCACTCCGTTGTTCCGTGGGCGGGCAAGTCTCTGCGTCCTATGGCGCACGAGGGCGCACGAGAGCGCACTCGTGTGCCCTCGTGCGCATGACGCATGATAAGGATATTGATGGTGGTGGTGTAGGTGGTGTGGCCTCCAAGCGCCACTGAAAAAAAAAGCTGCAAACACAGCCGCGAACAGATTAGTTCATCTGATTGACCTCTCATTCGACTAATAAGAGCCTTGAATTGGGTTTCTGAAACCTTGAAGAACCAATGAATGAAAACCTAGGAAGGAGGACCCGCCTCCCAACGCTTTGAATGCAGTGAGCCAATTGAAGCAGAGAAGTTCGTGAGCTGTGTTTTTTTAAGGCTGGGTGAAGACTGGCTGCTGCAGCGGATCAAAAAAGGACACAGGAAGAGCCCCACAGACCCAGCAGCATGGAGACCATCCACAAATGCAACCTGTGTGACAGGGAGTGCCATTTGTGGATCGGCATGTTCGGCCACAGGCGGTGCTTATTTTGTATTGGTTCCAGCAGAGTAGACGTTATGATTTCTTCCATGGTCATAGACCGACGGAGGCTGACGACGAAGGCTGAGTGACACACACGCCTTCGCCAGTCTTTTTTTAATTACTACTGTTATTTGTTTTGAAAAATCGTTCGCCAAAAACCGCAATCATGGAAGCACAAAACCGCAATAATGGAATTATGTTTTGATCGAGTCGCGAGACCAGAACCAGAGTGGACCAGCGTCGCGTTCGTCTGACAATGAGGAAGAGAAGTTCGCCAAGACTCCGCTGTGAAGAGGTAAGGTATTATAAGCTAAATTATTCTCTATCCCTGAAAATTGTAATCCAAAATGACTTTTGACCGATCAGTAAATTACAGCTGTGCGGTTCACGAAGTCTGAAGTTCGTGCGCCGCGGTACAAGGGGTTGCTCGCAGTGTACAGGCTGTGAACGCCCCCCCCACCCCCGCTATTCTTCTGCAGCGAGGGGGGGGGGAGCCGCGGTGATTGCACTGCTGTCCTACATCACCACATAAGGCTAATCCGTTGTGTAGCGATGGCTGAAGTCCATCCTCTGTAGCGAGCGGACACACACAGTAGTGAGGGGGGGGGGGAGCCGCTGTGACAGCGTTGCTGTGGAAACATGCAACGAGTGTAATCTGTCATGTAGCGAGGGCCGAACTCTGTCCTTGGTAGCGGGGGGGGGGACGACCCCCCCCACACAGACACAGCCCTGAGTGTGACCTTTCCTTTGAGCCTAAAATGAAGCTTCTACATTGAATTATTCAAAAGTTACAGACGTTTTTCCAAACTGTGCCATTTGGCACAATTTGGCACAGTTGCAAAAAGCCTGGGAACAGCCTGAGAACAAAGCTGTGTAAAATATTCATTTTTTGTGGTATTGTTACCAAATTTGGATCTCAGCTGGATAACACTTGGTTCTACATTTCTGTTGCATTTTCCAGCCGGATCGGACAGCTGTGTGTTATTTGCAAGCATTTGTATCCAAAAAAACACCGTGTCCAAATTTTTTTTCTTCAAGTTCAGTATGTTTAGATGACTGTAACTCAGTGGCTGGAGCACGTAGAGAGATTATGTTTTTTTTTGCCAAAAAATTCGAAGTGTTTTCTTTTAAATGAGACCAACCCCATGAAGATGCTGCAAAAGGTTGAAGAACAGCTTTCGATTTACTTTGGGCACGTTATTTTTTGGCATTTTTAGGAAAATTGCCCGGAGTGCAAGAGGTTAAAGAAGATATTCATAAGATGATTTGAATGAATGAATGAATGAATGAATCTTTATTTCGGATAGTACAGGTTAAAAGGAACTGAATAGTATAGCAAAAGGGGGGAAATAAAATCCAACAAGGTCAAATTAGGCAATAACTCCTCTGATTATACAGTTCAACAAAAGTTATCCGAAATGGGTGATGGCTGAAGCCACAGCTTATATTGCCCACCCATATTCCATCCAAGAATTCAAAAGAAAAAACAAAACAAGAGCGATTACAATTCATTTATTTATTAAACCATAAAAATAACCATGACTCCAATAACGCTACAACCCAGACATTCCTGTTTGCACTCTTCACAATCCATCTTGGATAGGTTTGGTGTTGTTTTGAGCTGGATAGAATGTAACCTCACCAAGTCTAAGTTGCAATGGACTTTTTAAAAAATAATTTCTAGTTTGTTTGTTTTTTAACCCTTCCTACTAAATTTTTCAAGCTCCCCTTAGCACAAGGAGAAAAGAAATCCCGGTACAATGCCTATTGGCTAGATTATGTAGAACTAGAGCCAATCACAATTCAACCCCACATGATACCGGATTAGGAACACTTAAACTTCTGTTTGTCCTGTTCTAAACTTGGCTTAAACCTGCATTAATCCAGTCAGCAGAAGAGGAGGAGGGACAACCCTCTCCACTGTTTTGAATTTGGACTGCGGTACCATTTTAAAACACTAGCTGTCAGGATTACATACTGTAATGTTCCTTTAAAGGGGAATCACATAAAGATTCTTTCGTCAGTGCTTAATTTAACATTAAACAACAAATTACCATTAAGTTTCAGTTAGGGTCCCTTTGTATATTTTTTTTAGCCATGAATGAACTATGCTCCACTGAACCTTGAAGAAAATGTTGATAAGAAGCATTCAGAATGGCACTCTGTTGTTCAGTGGTAAACTGGTAGAGTAACGGTGCGTTTCGTAGACGGCCTCAAGCCAGAAACCAGATGTCAAGACATTCAAGTCAGCCGTGCTCCAGTGGAACAAGTCAGAAAACCCTGACTCTAGCATTAACCACTGTTAGGTCATATTGGGTATAAAAACACCACAGCAGCATGTTCATTTATAAAGGTTTTGTAGAACTCTGTCTGATAACTAGAATCGACATTTAAGTGAGAAGTGATAACAGTTTATTTTTGCAAAAGTACTCTTTTCAGTATTCCAGCTTCATTTTTTTTTTTTTTTTGGCCTTTCAGAGCTTCCATACAAAAGCTCATCTGAATTCACAAACTAAAAAAAAAACAAAAAAAACAACAACTTCACACCAGGAACTGTTGTGCAGCACACCACCGAAACTGACATGTCAGCGGTAGAAGGAACGCCACATAACTTCTCCATACTGTATGCATCAAAGAAAAGTAATGAGCACAAAGAATAATTTTTACTGTGGGATTTGCATTGAAAGAAAAAGCATGGCACAGGTCAAATTCTTTCAAGCATGTAATGTCTTTGTGTTTCAACTGTTTCATCACACATTGTCACAGTCAATGACTTTCTGTGATAAGAAAGCTGTGTCACAGTGGTGATGTATGGAAAGCCAAATGTGTCAAAAATCGTGAAGTTATAACGCAAATTTTAATTAGTAGAACGCGTTACATAATATAAAAACGCTGTTCGATTACGCCACCTGGCGTAAAAACGTGGTATAACGTCTTTTACCCCACCTGGCGTTTTTACATATTTTATGATAAAATATGATACAGTAGGCAGGCCTGATTTCTCAGGAGCCAACAGATTCAAAAGTGTTTCATCCAATCAGCTCTCTGTAGAGGCAGACACGTCTAAAAGATCCCTGATTGTGTGACTAAATAGCATGTATTCTACTTGCATTTGCACCTCAGTCGTAGGTTTGGGCTCACCCTTTCAACAGTATGCCATGTAAAAGCAGTCATCTTGGTTAAATGTTATGACAATAAACATGACATTTTGAAAGCAAGCGCGTCACTTGGTGTTAGTGAAATAAAATACAAACTCTGCAATTTTGTTTGTTGATAAATAGTGTAGTGGACTAAATATTTCTTTTTAGTACAGTGAGCACTGCCAGTCCCGAGTCCAATTCCCAGCTTGGCCTATTCCTTATGATTTTTGTAATTATCAAGCACATGCTAGAAATCATATTGTAAGTAAATACTTTAAACACTCTTGCCATTTGAACTTATACTTTAATTAATTACAACATGCAGCGATAAACTGACATACCCCCCCCACCAAATACAATTACCTGATCGATTGCTGATTTTTTTGCTTTGTAAATAGTGAATTTTGTATTTGTTAAAAACATTTAATTTTATTTAAAATGAAAAAAATATGTAGCTTAGTTTGTATGCTATGGTTTGATGTGGTATGTCAATTTATCCAGCCTTAAATACATTTAATTAATTACCTTTTTTGAAATTCTTTAATTTCTGTCTGCCATGAAAAAGAGAACCCACCCCAATACAATCCAAAAAGAAAATGGTCAATTTACAGAAGGAAAGGGTTGAGACTGAAGCAAAAGCTTTTATATGTCTAACCCATTTACTGAAATTATCAAACCACAGCATACAAACTAAGCTACGTATTTTTTCATTTTAAATAAAATTAAATATTTTTAACAAATACAAAAAAGAAGATGGATGGATGGATATTTGTCAATAAAGGAAGCTGCAGACAGTTTGTAGTTTATTTCACTATCACCAGGTGACAGGCTTCCTTTCAAAATATGTTTATTGTCATAAAATTTAACCAAGATGACTGCTTTTACATGGCATATTGTTGCAAGGGTGAGCCTAAACCTATGACTGAGGTGCAAATGCTATTTAGTCACGATCAGGGATCTTTTAGACGTGTCTGCCTTTACAGAGAGCTGATTGGATGAAACACCTTTGAATCTGTTGGCTACTGAGAAATCAGACCTGCCTACTTATCATATTTTATCATAGAATATGAAAAAAAAAAACCAGCCAGGTGGCGTGTTTTACGCCAGGTGATGTAAATTACGCCACCTGGCATAAAAACGCGTCACATGGTGTAAAGGACGTGGTGCCGCATTTTTATGCCAGGTGGCGTAATTGAACGGTGCTTTTATATTATATAACGCGTTCTACTAATAGAAAAAAAAAATCATGTTATAACGACAATTTTTGACTCTTTTGGCTTTCCATACATTGGGACAGAAACACAAGTCACTTCCTGGAGACACGTGCACATAAAAGTCTCACGCAATAAGTAAGCATACACAAGGCCACACAGAAAGGAAACTAATTTTACTTCATTATTAAAGGACTGAAGGCAAATATGTTGTTTGAAATCACCCCTTTAAAAATCTCAATAGGTGTAAAAGTACTTTTCACCAGGGCGCAGCATTTGTTTCCTTTTTTTTTTTTTTTTTTTAATTTCAAAATTTTAGACCATCCTTTCTGAATAGACGAGGGTTTTTTCAGCAGATAAACCATATGTGTGAGTTTTGGCAAACAGGAAACGTTGCCAGGATGTAATTTTTTTTTCATCCCCACCTTGAATGAAGCGCACATGTGTATTGTCTCAGATGGATTTAGGAAAGGACACGGGGAAACCAAAAGCTCGTGTGCATGTGTGCCAGCAAGCGGGGAAATTAGTTCCATGCACCCCCCCCCCCCCCACACACACATTTCTCCCATCATGCCAATTTATCCCAAATGTGGGAGAAGAGGAAAAGGGGAGGAGGGAGACCTTCCACAGACTGAATGATGTCAATAACAGAAAACCTGAAGGGAGAGGGGCTGGGTGCGTGTGGGTTTGTTTCTGGCACAGTGCTTACCGTACACTTTCCTTTGTGTTCGCCCTTTGTTTTAGACCCATGGGTGGCAGAGGACATGCCGTCATGCTCCTGCAGCGCTGCCCTTGTGACAGGCTGGGTGTGTTTGCTTGCGTGCGCGGCTGTTTGCGTGCCACTGAGACTGCGTGAGTCAGGTTGTGAGAAAACAAGTGGATATCTGTTGAAGAAGAGTGCGTGCGTGGGGAGTTAACTGGTGTATAAACAGGACTTGGGACTTGAGGCCTTGTGTTGCGTGTGAGTGCATGTGTGTGAGTGTGTGTGAGTGCCACTTTTAGAGGAGTAGTGAACACCAAAAGTTGTTTGAAAATGAATATGTGACACAACTAAATCAAGTTTGCATCTCTGTATATGAAACTTTTTGTTGCTGTTGTTTTTACAGCTTCTCATTCCTTTCCATTACCAATCTGACTTTATGCTTGCCTTTACTTCCCTCACTGTGCTTCTATTTTTCAGTCTAGGCAGTGTCCCCTCTCCCTTTTTTTGTCCAGTGCCACTATTCCATGACTCCAAACTCCTCCTTGCTCCTCCCCCACTTAAGCTGTGGGATCTGTCTTTGTTTGCGCAGGTGAGGGAGGGTCTGATTGTGTTTGGGGATGTTGACGAGCGAGCAAGAGGAACCCGCCCTTGACTGCTGAGATGGAAATTCTTCCTCCCCGGGGGTGTGTGTTTCTCCATGTCATCTGGATGACGGCGAGGCTCATGGGGACGCTCATGGGATGGTGAAGATTTGAGCTGGACGAGATCCTGTTGCGCTTGAGACAGAGAGGCGGTCAGTGCCTCCCTCTCCTCACACTCTCGCCGCACTGTCTCCTGGAGTAACGCCACCTGTGTGTGGCAGCAGAGATGAAAACATGGTCATTAACATCTGCATCGTGCACATCAGTGTTCAGTTACTGGCCTTCCATGCTGGTCAGTGGAAATAATTCACGATTTCTGGAAAACATATGTGAACCTTGTGTTTGCCTTTAATATTTTCATTAATCCATACTATTGCAGATCTTGTCATGGGCAAGCATTCCTTCTACACCAAGTGTTAGTAAACGTAGTTTCAAAGAGATGCTTTTCAAAATATATTTAAACTGAGAGTTAAGGTACATTCAGACCAAACGCAAAGTGAGTCTTTTGCGTGGCACAAATACGTACAAAGTCAATGGAAAGAGGCAAGCACACGCAAATCTCACGCGTTCACGCATTCATGTCCGAGGGATAACGCTAGCTAGCAATGGTCTTGAGATTCTGCTGTCACCGGAATAAAAGTATCAACATTGGAGAGTAAACTAGTTTGAAAATGAGACTGACACTCACCTGGAGACAGACGGACCAGAAGCTCTGCAGCTGAATTGGAATGTTGGAGTTTTTGACCCACTGACTCCTGCCACAGACGTGCTAATAAGGCTAGCAGGCTAGCAATGTAAACAACCCATCATCCAGGGGAAATTTTGGAGGCAGGGACAATTTTTTCAGGTGAGACCCCGTTGGATAATGTAAATCTAAGCAGGACAGTGTTTTGGAAATTTCCACAGCAGGTTGAACACAGCTGCAGAAGTTATAAAGGCAACTTCGCCTGTCTGCAACTCATTCAGACTGTGAATTCATGTCTATTCGTGTGTGTACATTGAATTAAAATGTAATAGCACCGCACGAAAAATTCACCTGTTCACGTTTGGTCTGAATGCACCTTTTCTTTCCTTCTGAAAATGAAAACCTTTTTCACACAAATTGGAGACTTTTCTGATGCAAATTTCAGATGTTTTCCTCATAGATTTACAGCTTTTCAGTCATAAGTTTTTGTGATTTTTCAAGTGAAATTTCACTTTTTCTTTCATAAATCTGCAACATTTTCTCATAAATCTGTAACCTTTTCTGTTGTTGATTTAAGACTTTTTTCACTGTATTTGTGATGTTCTTCCTAATAAATTTGTGACTTTTCTTGTAAATTTGCATTTGTCTTCTTGTACATTTTGAACTTTTTTTCAAGTATAAATTTTGCTATTTTTTTGTCTTCTGTCAATCTGAGGATTCAGAGCCACTGGTTGCAGACATCTGTTCTACACAATAATGCATGTAGCAGGAGGAGTGGAAATTCATCCTTTGAGAAATTTATGTTTATTAAGTGACAAATCAAAAATAAATGCTGTTAACAAAATGTTTCATTCATTCATTACTTATATCTATTTATTTTGCAATTTTCAGAATAACAAATTAAGTTCCATTATATTAAAAGGGAGAAATTTCTACATCTATGTCTCCTAAACAGGGAACCTACAATTACAGGACTTTAAACTTGATTTGGGGACTTATTGATGTAATCAGGCCTTATTGTAGAGGGAAAAAAAAGAAATGCAGAGGGAGATAATAGGGTATGATTGAGGGAAAAAAGAAGAATCAGGGTAATTTGCCACCTCAGTCTGAAATCAGCTCTGCTCTGGGTGCATTAGGATTAGGTGACCATTCTGAGCAACTCAGTGACAAAAACTGACACCATCAGAGTGTCATGGACCCTCCCGTATGCTTTTCCAATGCGCACGGTGAGGGGTGAAATAACAGGGATGGCAACAGGAAATTCTGATTTCAGCTGAAATCTAATCTGGTCGATTGACTTATGGGGGGCCGGGGGGGGGGGGGCGCAGCCCCCCTGAAGCTGGGAGGTTTTCAGTAAAACAGAAGTAATTTAGACTGAAAAAAATGATTAAAAAAAATGAAATACTAGACTTAGATAAATCATTAAATTTAATGAAAAGTTAACTTACTTTTTCTTCAATGTTGTCTCACTGTCTTTAGTCCAACATATTTACCAGTTCTATAAGAGTTTATTACACTATTTACACTGGTCACCAAGTCACTTCTAATGTGAAACTTTCTTCCTTTTGGCAGCAAGCTGTGTCAGTCTCTGAACTTTGAACTTCATCTCCTTTTCTGGTTTCTTCAGAAATTGTCTGAGTGTTTCTGTTACCTCGTCAAACTTTGAGCCAATTTTCACCTTTACTGTCACTTTTCTCTCAAGCCAATTCCATCGGAACTTATTTTTGACACTTTTGTCTATTTCTAGCACTGATGACTCCTAATCCTTCGATAAAAATCTCATAATTCCGCTGAAAACAATACCGAAAGCTCAGAATTCCAACACGAACCAGTGATGTGATTTGGGGTTGGGGAAATTATCTGAAAACTTAGCAGGGGGTCTGGGGGACGCAGTCCCCCAGTGGGGTCCGGGGCAGAGCCCCGGTGGGGGGGCAAGGGGGGCAAAGCCCCCCGAAGCTCCTGGGTTTTTATGATTTTTAAGTACCAGAACTGTGCTTAAATGACATAAAACAAACAGCTGAATGCCACTTATTACTGTATAATATTGACTTATGTTCCAAGAAGATAGCATTCCTAAAATATTCCAACAAGCATTATCCATCACATGCTTTAACACTTGATCAAATCAAAATCAGTTAATTTTATCTATGCCAAAGTCCCCCAGTGTGTGACATCTTTGACTGCTTTATCTACTGTGGAAGATTGTTTCAAAAACACTGATCCCAAAGAATAGTTGCTCCGCCGAATGGCAAGGTAGTGGGCATGGTTTTTCACTTTTGATGCGTGGTCTGACAGCGCCACACATCCACGCGATCCATAGTTAATCAGCTCTTTACAATACACACAAAAAGCTTTTCCTGCCACGTCTGGTTTCTTCAAAAATTGTCTGTTTCTGTTACCTCGTCAAACTTTGAGCCAATTTTCACTTTTACCGTCACTTTTCTCTCAAGCCAATTCCATCGGAACTTTTTGACACTTCTATTTCTGCCACTGATGACTCCTGATCCTTCGATAAAAATTTCATAATTCCGCTGAAAATATTACCGAAAGCTCAAAATTCCAACGCCAACACACCGATGACAAAGCATACAACGAGCCATTTCACTGGTCCAAATTTGCAACTATCCAATCGCAGGGCTGTTTACACATAACATCGCGGGAAACTCACCCGGGAAAACGCCGAGCGCTAATGTATTGTGTTGATTTTCGCTAAAATCGGTGACAATAAGGTACCTTACCATCCATCTTCCATCTTCTACTGCTTTTCCAGAGGTCCGGGTCGCGGAGGCAGCAGTTCAAGCAGAGAAGCCCAGACTTCCCTCTCCCCAGCCACCTGCTCCAGCAGCCATGACTTTTTTTGACAAAGCAACAACGAGCCATTTGATTGGTCCAATCATTTCCAACTATCCAATCGCAGGGCCGTTTACAGCAGTAGCATGAGTACATAACATCCGGGTTATCGCGGGAGACTGTCACTCAGGGAAGCGCCGAGCGCTTTTGTAATCATATTAATTTTTGCTAAAATCATAAATCGGCGGAAATCCGCGGATCGGCGGAAAATTGCCATCCCTGAAATAAGGAGGATTTAAGCGCAGGGTTGCACCACACACATTTATTAAAGAACATACAGGCTGTCCCAAAAGGGTGAAAACATACAAAAAGGCAAACACTTACATGGGACGTTCCTGGGCCGGCGTCGCCCAGTGAATGCATGAGAAGTGATTAATCACTGGCGCTTCCCAGAGCCGGCATCGCTCGATGGGCGCACAGAACCACAGCTGCAGTGGAGGTGGCTAATCCTTTGTGATACTTCTGGTTACGTACGACCAAACACATCAGTCGGTAAACCATACATTAATGACCCAGCAATGCTTGACTGGGAAAAGGCTCCTTAAGTACATGCGTTGCTGGCTCCACAAATTGGGCATACCTAGGCGAGGCGCGGGAAAGACTGTTAGAAAAATACTTGATTCTTTGATTGAAAGATCCAAGAACAAGCCGGACATTTCTTCAATTTAAAGATGTAACATTTATTTAGAGGTCACATGTAAAGCAAGCAGCGCTAGGTGCAGCGTGACGCAGCTCCCTCTGGAGCATCGCCACACTCACCCCAACTTCCGGGTGCAATTTACATTCATCTTCTCGGGTTGGTTGGGCCAACCCCGTACAACAGGATGGGCTTGTACATGACTGTCTGATTGGCCAATTTAACTCTGACGTGAACAAGCCATCCGCTGATCACGCCGCTGTTTCTAGAATGTGCGATCAACAGTGTGCGTGGGTGTTGTTTCCGGGTGTGTACCTAATGTATTAGACCTGACTAAAGGAATGGAGAGAGGGACAGCAGAATGAGAATGAGAATGCTCTATAGCTCTGCCTAATTCCTGTATATCAGAGTATAACACAACATATTGGTCCATAAGAATGCAACCAGAATATGTATAGAATATGTGTAGAGCATAATGGGAGATTACCTACAGAATTATTATTTAGGCACTCTAACTTTCCATTAACCTTTTCACTCCCCCCTTTAACATGATTTTATCATGTCAACCATGCATGGTGTGAGAGACGCTAGCGATTAACAGAAGGTGAACAAGGCAGATCCCTGCATTGTGTGTCAACCCAGTCAGTCAACCCAAGATAGGCTTGCACCATTGGTTCTGCTACCCTTGCCTCCCCCCTTGTGGACACCCCAGCGCGGTGTAGTGATGTCTACGGGGGGCCTTGTCCAGATGCCAAGTCCTGCACCCCCACCGAGGTCTCCTCCTGATAATGGTTCTTTGTCTGGTGGAGTGGACCATGTGGGGGTCATAAGGTTGAGCAGGGTCAATCCACGAAGCCCACGAAACCTTTGTTCACCGGTTGACCTTTGCTAGGGCTCGCATCATTTGGCTGCAGTCATCACATGGTTGTGACAGGGGTTTGAACTTCCTCTGTGTCTGCTTCCTGTATCTGCAGCCGTGGAGCACAGTTCCATCTCGTTTACATACACCGGTACCATTCGAAACAACTGTGTGCCCACGCCCTCAGAGGCACATCTCATCCCGTGAGGTCTATAGAACAGTCTGGTGGGTGCAGCAGAGGGTCCAGTCCAGCCAGTGAACAGTTCAGTGATGCTGTCCCAGGGATGCTACCCCCCCTGTCGCTGGACAGAGGTAGAGATGCTGGTGTTGATGAAGCTCGAGCCCCTGTGCCCACCGTAGCTTCCACTGTGAGGGGTAGCATTGGAAAATGCCGTCTCCTCCATGTGGCTGATCTGGCTCCACCCCGGATGCTGGAGGTGTGGTGGATGATGCACCTTCCCTGCACCCTACACCTTTAATCGAGTGCCGATACAAAGGGCTCAGCCGGGGCAGGACCAATAATGGCCTGAGGGGTTGTCACCACAGTGGCTGGGGTCTGTACCGTTTTATCCTTATTCACTACATCTGTGGTTGACTATATGCGGTTGTAAGTTATCTCCCATTAGCCTTGAGTGTGTGATTGTCTACCATATGAAATCTGCAAGCAGTGGTTGTGTTGTGATGAGTATGTTGGGTAATGGGACCTATATGTTCAGCAGTGGGTAGGTAGTAGACAACATCGTTCAACATTAGGAGACATCCTTATCCATGCTTGTTGTATTCAGGCTTTCAGAGCTTCTAACCTTCACAATTATCCAGACTACCTAACCGTAATTAGCATGATGGAAATAAATACGCAAGAATACTAACTAACTAACTAACTAACCTGCACTTATATAGCGCTTTTCTAGTCACAAAGACCACTCAAAGCGCTTTCATTAATGCTAACCCTCTATTCTAAGGGCCTATAGGAAACAGATATCTAGGGACAATTTAGAACAGCCAATTAACCTAACATGCATGTTTTTGGCATGTGGGAGGAAACCGGAGAAATCCCGGAGTAAACCCACGGAACACGGGGAGAACATGCAAACTCCACACAGATCACTGTTGGTCGGGGGCTGGGATCGAACCCACGATCCCACGATCCCCACAATCCCCCGGCCAAGGGTAAACTGTGCTGCCGCAGTGCTAACCACTGCGCCACCGTGCAACCAAATACTATACTATAAGAATACTATAAGTCTCACACCCCTACGTACAGTGGGGAAAAAAAGTATTTAGTTAGCCACCAATTGTGCAAGTTCTCCCACTTAAAAGATGAGAGAGGTCTCCAATTTTTATCATAGGTATACCTCAACTATGACAGACAAAATGAGAAAAAAAAATCCAGAAAATCACATTGAAGGATTTTTAATGAATTAATTGGTAAATTCCTCGGTAAAATAAGTATTTGGTCAATAACAAAAGTTCATCTCAATACTTTGTTATATACCCTTTGTTGGCAATGACAGAGGTCAAACGTTTTCTGTAAGTCTTCACAAGGTTTTCACACACTGTTGCTGGTGTTTTGGCCCATTCCTCCATGCAGATCTCCTCTAGAGCAGTAATGTTTTGGGGCTGTCGCTGGGCAACACAGACTTTCAACTCCCTCCAAAGATTTCCTATGGGGTTGAGATCTGGAGACTGGCTAGGCCACTCCAGGACCTTGAAATGCTTCTTACAAAGCTACTCCTTCGTTGCCCAGGCGGTGTATTTGGGATCATTGTCATGCTGAAAGACCCAGCCACGTTTCATCTTCAATGCCCTTGCTGATGGAAGGAGGTTTTCACTCAAAATCTCATGATACATGGCCCTATTCATTCTTTCCTTTACACGGATCAGTCGTCCTGGTCCCTTTGCAGAAAAACAGCCCCAAAGTATGACGTTTTCACTCCCATGCTTCACAGTAGGTATGGTATTCTTTCTCCTCCAAACACGACAAGTTGAGTTTTTACCAAAAAGTTCTATTTTGGTTTCATCTGACCATATGACATTCTCCCAATCCTCTTCTGGATCATCCAAATGCTCTCTAGCAAACTTCAGACGGGCCTGGACATGTACTGGCTTAAGCAGGGGGACACGTCTGGCACTGCAGGATTTGAGTCCCTGGTGGCGTAATGTGTTCCTGATGTAGCCTTTGTTATTTTGGTCCCAGCTCTCTGCAGGTCATTCACTAGGTGTGGAACCGTGTGGTTCTGGGATTTTTGCTCACCGTTCTCGTGATCATTTTGACCTCACGGGGTGAGATCTTGCGTGGAGCCCCAGATCAAGGGAGATTATCAGTGGTCTTGTATGTCTTCCATTTTCTAATAATTGCTCCCACAGTTGATTTCTTTACACCAAGCTGCTTACCTATTGCAGATTCAGTCTTCCCAGCCTGGTGCAGATCTACAATTTTGTTTCTGGTGTCCTTTGACAGTTCTTTGGTCTTGGCCATAGTGGAGTTTGGAGTATGACTGTTTGAGGTTGTGGACAGGTGTCTTTTATACTGATAACGAGTTCAAACAGGTGCCATTAATACAGGTAACGAGTGGAGGACAGAGGAGCCTCTTAAAGAAGAAGTTACAGGTCTGTGAGAGCCAGAAATCTTGCTTGTTTGTAGGTGACCAAATACTTATTTTACCAAGGAATTTACCAATTAATTCATTAAAAATCCTTCAATGTGATTTTCTGGATTTTTTTTTTTTCTCATTTTGTCTCTCATAGTTGAGGTATACCTATGATGAAAATTGGAGACCTCTCTCATCTTTTAAGTGGGAGAACTTGCACAATTGGTGGCTGACTAAATACTTTTTTGCCCCACTGTACGTGTGGTGAGCTATGTATGATTTATGTATTATCGGTAGCACATTGTGTTCACAAATAATCCATGATGGCAGAATGGTCCTCATCATCATCATCCTCCGTCTTGGGGTCCTCAGTTCTTCCTCTCAACCCAGCAATAGGTTTCTATGAGGAGGTATGAGATGTGCAAGATTTGCTGATAACTACCACTGTGGAAAATTGCATTTGTTAACACCTTTCTGGGCTTCTGAATATATGGGCTATGGTGTCGTACTCTGCTCCTTTTATCAGATCTACATCTAGTTATCCCTTTACCATAACCAATTTGGAATTTGCTTCAAATTTTCCTCATCCCCTCGTTTGTTAAGATTGGTCATGTAGGAGATTTCTGGGTGTCAATGTGTACAGCTTTTTGTGCTGTGGTTACCCAGTTAAGAGACAATGCTTATGGTTTTAATTTGGGAGAATATTCTATGTTAAGGTCAGGTATTGGTTTTCCATGGATGGCTATATTCCGCAGTAGAGGTGCCAAAATGTCCAACATTTTCCAATCCATGTGTTTGGGTCTAACCAGCAGGATGTATGGAACCCCCCATAGGTTGAAATGTCTCTTATCCTCTTCAATTAGGACAATGGATGCTTCCACACATTTCCTTGGTTACCAATCCAAGTTTTATGACCAATCTGGAGCATGGATTTGCAAATAATGGTTGTTCATAATTTGGATCATATCTGTTCAATTGCCTATAGTACGTGGGCTACAATGCTACTTTTACAGATGTTGATGGGTGTTCTACTGGTAGCTTGCCATTTGTAGAATTTGATTGTTACATTTTCTGACCTTGAAAAGTCCTGTATGTCATTACCCGTTCCTACTTTACATGCATCAGCACCATATGAATTTGATCAAAGTACCTTAAACCTCAGAGTCAGGTAAATGGAAGATGTCTGTTATTTTTTTCAATAATTTAATTTTTGCTAATTTTCTGTACGTGTGTAGAAGTGAGTCCACTTATCTGTTCTAGTGTTTAGCATGCGGTTGGTTTTTCTGAGGAGGGTGTGGGCACCTCCCTCCTGCCAGCAGCCGGTTCGGCCATCACTCAGTTTCCATTGTAGGGCATGCGCCTTCCTCCTCCTTGCTGTCCTCCCCCTCCTCCTTTTGGCCTCCTTTTATAAGAGAAACAGATTCATGGGGAGCATGTGCTCAGTTGTTCCTCTTTGACCCATCTTTTGATGTCCCTTTGTTTTGCCTTCTTTTACTGTTTCTGAAGAGGGAGGAGGAGGTCACTAGGTGATGGCGTGGAGGGGGAGGGGGGGCACAGCCACTTCCAGGGTTGCTGGGGGAGGGATAGTCCACAGCCACCACATCGTCTCAGATTTAATAGAGAAACAGACAAGCTGTTAAACAGCATGTTTTTGTCCTTTTCCGTTTTATCGTGTTTATTGATTATTTTGCGTTTGTTCTCAACGTTGCAGTATGTCTCTTATTCTTACGTTTTTTCTTTCCTTCCTCCAATCATTTCTCCATATTTTCTCTTGTGTCCTGCACAAAACTTTAACAATTCATCAGCTTTCAATTTCTCAAAAAACAAATTTCTCTTTCCATTTTCTGCCCACTCTGACTTCCAAAAGGTTCATCTCCACAACAAAAAACTCCTATTTATTTACTTTTATTCATTCATTTTAGTTTATTTTATTTATTCATTTATTTTTGTATTCATTATTTACTCCAATTTACAATTTTCCTTATTTATTCATTTAAATTGCCTCACCTTTATATATTGTCCACCTAGGGTTTTTCTACACTCTTATTGAGGAATACATCTCCTTATCTGCAGTTTTATTGTATAAGTAGGAATAGTTATTATTCTTATACCCCCCTCTGCCCATTTTAAAGTTGAGCCTTTTCTCTCCAGATGAATGGGCATGCTTTTGCCTCACTACAAACAAACCCACATAGGTGGGCGCGGGAGGACTTTATTTTGTCGTGCACAGACTTAAAGATTTCCTTTCAGCCAGAGAGATAAGGTTCCACATTTATTAGGAACATCTGAAGCTCAAATTGGCAGTATTTTTATGAAAAGAAACATGCGAAAAAAAACACCCAAATTTGCATCAGAGGGAGTTAATAGCTAAAATAGCATTAGCATAGAAACACGTCGGCTCGGTAGGATTAATTCCAATCTGAGCTGCTTATCACCCTCAGAGTAAACATATCAACACTACAATTAAACTAGTTTAAAAATAAGACTGACACTCACCTGCTGACAAATGGACTGAAGCTCTGTAGAGCTGAAATGAAGTGTTGGGATTAACAGGGTGAATGAGTGTAAATAAACAGGTTGGTTTTCCTCTGAGCTCCGGTGGATAAATTTTGCAAACCTAAATATGTTGGCTTTTTGAGGATTTCCACAGTGGGAACAATTTATTTTCTATTACTGGAGTGTTCCGCCAATGCACAGCCAAGCTGTCGCATTTATTCATCTTACAAATATGAGTAACTATCGTTTCTGGAAACTCTGTTAGATCATTCTAATGATCAAGGACAAGACCCCTCTTGTCTCTCAAACGTGGAGAACGACGGCGACACTAGCTAGAACGCTAGCTAGGATGACGCTAGTTACCAGAAAAATCTTCAGACTAATATTCATCTCACGGCATTTTCACTAAGACTCGATCGCCAGACTTACTCACCAGCGGATGAGCCTTGGGCGACTCAAGCTGCTCCTGTGCACTGCTGGGAGAGCTTTGGATTCATTGCCAGATTCATCACTTTGGGTTCATTGCTAGCTAGGACAATGCTAGCTGGGATGACGCTAGCTGCCGAGGGAGCCTTGGTTTCACCGGCGGATTCAGCTGTCAGTTGGTGACGCCGGTTGGTGACCTTCACTAGCCATCACTGGCCATCGGGAGCACTTCGACCTCGCAGTCGGGTGACAGCTATAATTGAGATGGCGGGCCAGCTAGCGGGCTCCATTAGCCATTGGACATGCTTTGCCTTGTTGGATTTATCACCGGATTCATCACCGGATTCATCGCTTTGGGTTCATTGCTAGCTAGGACAACGCTAGCTGCCGAGGGAGCCTTGGTTTCACCGGTGGATTTCAGCTGTCAGATGGTGACGCCGGTGGTGACCTTCACTAGCCATCACTGGCTATCGGGAGCGCTTCGACCTCGCCGTCGGGTGACAGCTATAATTGAGACGGCAGGCCAGCTGGCGGCCTCCACTAGCCATCGGACGTGCTTCACCTTGTTGGATTTATCACCGGATTCATCACTGGATTCATCGCTTTGGGTTCATTGCTAGCTAGGACAATGCTAGCTGCCGAGGGAGCCTTGGTTTCACCGGCGGATTTCAGCTGTCAGATGGTGACGCTGGTGGTGACCTTCACTAGCCATCACTGGCTATCGGGAGCACTTCGACCTCGCCGTCGGGTGACAGCTATAATTGAGACGGCGGGCCAGCTGGCGGCCTCCACTAGCCATCGAATGTGCTTCGCCTCCTGTACTAGCCAACAGGTGAGCCGCCTTTGATCCCAATCAGTCTAGTTAGTATGCCTCCAAAAAGGAATCAGATAAACGGAGAGGAGTTGGAGGAGATCAAACTCTCACTAAATTTTATGACTGAAGAAATATCTAAGATAGCAAAACAACAAACTTTGCTTATTGACCTTATGGACCAAGTGCGTGAATTAAAGGCTGAAGTCATGGAAAAAGACAAGAAAATTAATTTCTTAGAAAGACATGTGGATGAATTAGAACAGTATACAAGAATGGATGATGTGACTGTGAGCGGTCTTAACACCAGACACCGCTCCTATGCATGTGTGACAGCTGGAGTTGGTAACCAGGATGGGGAGGATGAGACACTGGCAGAATCACACACTCTTGAGCAGCAGGTATTACATTTTTCAACTCTAAAAACATCGTTGTGGACAATAGAGGCACTTTTCCACTTGGAACCCAAAGGCCTCGTTTGGCTTTGGACCGAACAGTCCTGTTCCGGCACTGGTGGTTTTCCACAGCACAAGGCTCACTGTAGTATGGGTGGGAGAAGGAGGGAGTTGGAGGCGGGGTTTTGAGGGAGTTGGAGGCGGTGCTACACTCCCCTTGAGGCTGCGCCATTTTCCCTGGACCAATTAGTAGTCCAAGAGCTATTTAATATCATTTTGGTGGTGAGGCTGCTATTATTATGCATTACTCATCTCATGTAACCTTGTGCCATTGCAATGATGCAATTTTTTCGTATATTTAATGTGGACGTGTGGATCTTTAATATCACAGTTACAAGTACTGGGACAGCCATCTAATAAAAAATATCTTACAAAATTACAAGTCCACATTTTCTTTAAAGTGTACTTGTTAATGCTGAGTACAGAATTGGGTGAGGCGCACCAAAACAGTTGTTGCTGTACACCCCACACTCACCCGTCCTTACTATGGCTAAGTTGAATATTTTGTGCAGATAAAACCATTACCTGGGTTGGCAATATGAACATTTCCAAATACAGAACTTAAAATATTAGGTGTCCGTGTTGTTGCACATGGATATAAAGCTTGGTCAGTAGTGGCTGGCTTTTAATGTATGTGTCGGCAGTTATTGGACTCCATAACACACTGCAATGACAAATTTTTCCCAACCTTTTTAAGGATTTTAAGACAGTGTAAAACTTAGTAGTAACAGACAACACATGATGTCAACAGTCACGGGTTTATTCAACGTTATTAACACTGGTCATTGATTAATGTACAGTATATACATAATAATGGTTGGGAAAATGGGTCACACACGCCGTGCGAGGGTTTCAAAGACTGCCATGAGAGTGTTATTGAGGGCAGCATTCTGCGCAATTTCCTCCCTTCGTACAGCAACTTCGGCTTCCCTGGACTGACGGACCTCATCCACAAGCAGTGAATTGAGTTCCAACTGTTGCCGCTGGAGCTCCACCTGTTCACGGTGCTGTTCCCTTTCTGCTTCTTGCATCGATGCAAAAATAGTTGAAAGGTCTTGTTTTGTGTTGCTCCGCTTCCTCTTACCTACAAGACAGAAATGTGAGCTGGTGTCAGTAAAATCAACCTCAAAACATGTAGCAGTACATCCCCAAAAATTAATACAAAAGTTAAATATTTTTGGACACATGTCAGAAAGTGAGACCCATATATTATACAGAATCATTAATCAGACAGTGAAGTATTGTTACATTTTAATCATTTATTGGCTCACAGCGCATGAATATCCAAAATTACTTTTCTCGAAAAATCGATGGTTATGTTAAAAATAGATATTAAAAAAAGAGGAGTGTTCTCAAAAGTATGAGGATTTATGGAGAAACGGATTTCATTTTCCAGCTGGAGTGACCATCGCCCCACAGTGCCTAAACAATCAAAACCTGGTGTAATGGACAAGGCATCACTGTGTTTGATTTAGCCAGGAAACTCTACTGACATAAAACCCATATGGATTGTCAAGATTATGACAGATACCATCTTATATGACTTTCACTGTCTTTTGTGAGTCACAAAAAACACACTGTACCATGACATTGCAGTTATTTTGAGATGTACCTGTACAAGGGACACACATTGGTGAAAGTTAAGTGCTGGGTTTGAAAAAATTACTTTTTTTATGAGTATCACAACTGTGTATTTGTACAATACATTTAGTAAAAGCTGGGTTTATGTTTCAAATGCCTAGCTTTTTATGGTGGTCAAAAAATTCTAGAGGTGACCCAAATTCTATGGTGGAGAGACCCAGCTGGTCTATCATCTCTGAAGAGCTGGAGCAGGTGGCTGGGGAGAGGGAAGTCTGGCCTTCTCTGCTTGAACTGCTGCCTCCGTGACGCAGAGAAGCGGTAGAAGATGGATGGATGGAAAAAATCTGAATGCATTTATACAGTAGGCTCAACTGAATCATGAAAATGAAGCACGCTGACTTTCAAATAATGAGTTTTGTGCTACAACAGCTCATTAGCTTTTCCATGCCTGTGATTAAATATGCAATTGCATTGCTGGACTTTTTTGATGTGCTTTACATGAAACAATAAACTGTACTGAGTAAGATAAGATAAGATAAGATAAGATAAGCCTTTATTAGTCCCACAACGGGGAAATTCCAGGATTGCAACAGCACAGGGATAGCAACACTCAGAGCAACAATCAGAAGGCAAGAAAAAAAAAAAAAAACAAGCAAGCAAGAGCAGCTAATATACATATGTACATATTACTATAAAATATATATATACACACACACAGACACACAGTGCAGAGCATTGTAGCTGGATGGAATAAATATATGAATATATAAACACACAGTGCAGAGCATTGTAGCTAGATGGAATAAATATGTAAATATATAAACACCCACAGTACGGAGCATTGCAGCTAGGTGGAATAAATATGTAAGTATATAAACACACACAGTGCGGAGCATTGTAGCTAGATGGAATAAATATACAGATATATAAAAACACAGTGCGGAGCATTGTAGCTAGATGGAATAAATATATAGATATATAAATATGAACATACCCAGTGCTGAGCATTGTAGCTAGATGGAATAAATATGTAAATATATAAACACACACAGTGCAGAGCATTGTTGCTAGATGGGATGAAACAGCATAACCCTCTACTTAGTTATCCTACATGGTATGATTATGTGCCCATACATATTCTCACCCTCCATAGCGACTGGTATTTTCCTAGTTGTATGCCGGAGGGGACCATTGTGTAAGTCTATTGCATCTTTTGCATTTAAAAACTATTAGTTTGTTACGTCTTTTTGCTATCTCTGTGAGCAGCCCTGCTTAGGTTGTACAGTCTGACAGCCGTTGGTAGGAAGGACCTACGAAACCTCTCGGTTGTGCACCTGGGATGATGTAGCCTGCTGCTAAATGAGCTCCTCAGTGCATTCAGTACATCCTGCATAGGGTGGAACTCGGACTCCAGCAGAGATGACAGTTTAGCCACCGTCCTTCTCTCTCCTATCTCCTCCACCGGATCAAGGCGCTGCCCCAGGACAGAGCTAGCTTTCTTAATCAGTTTGTTCAGTCTCTTCCTATCGGCTGCTGTAATGCCACTGCCCCAGCAGACCACTCCAAAAGTGATGGCTGATGCCACCACCGTGTCATAGAATGTCTTCAGCAGCGCCCCTTGTACACCAAAAGACCTGAGTCTCCTCAGCAGGAACAGCCTGCGCTGTCCCTTCTTGTAGAGTGCGTCAGTATTGTGTGACCAGTCTAGTTTATTGTTCAGATGAACACCCAGGTACTTATAGGATGTCACCATCTCGATGTCTGTTCCCTGTATATTTACTGGTGCTGTGAGGGGCTGCCCATGCCTGCGGCAGTCCACCACCAGCTCCTTAGTTTTCCTTGCGTTGATCTGGAGGCAGTTCCGATGGCACCAGTCTACGAAGTCCTGGATAAGCCCTCTGTACTCAGCTTCATCTCCATTGGAGATGAGGCCAACGATCGCAGAGTCATCAGAGAACTTCTGTAGATGGCAGTGTGTTGTGTTGTGTGAGAAGTCCGCAGTATAAAGAGTGAACAGGAAGGGAGCCAGCACCGTTCCCTGGGGGGCCCCCGTGCTACTGATGATCGTGTCGGACACACAGTCCCGGGTTCTCACAAACTGAGGCCGGTTCGTGAGGTAGTCCAGGATCCATGATGACAGGTGCTGGTCCACCCCTGCGCGCAGCAGCTTGTCCTTCAGGATCATCGGTTGGATGATCGTGTCGGACACACAGTCCCGGGTTCTCACAAACTGAGGCCGGTTCGTGAGGTAGTCCAGGATCCATGATGACAGGTGCTGGTCCACCCCTGCACGCAGCAGCTTGTCCTTCAGGATCATCGGTTGGATGGTGTTGAAAGCACTGGAGAAGTCCAAGAACATGATCCTCACCATATTCCCGGGCTTCTCCAGGTGGGACAGAGAACGGTGAAGGAGGAAGATCACCGCATCCTCCACCCCAATGCCATGCTGGTAGGCGAACTGGAGTGGATCCATCGCTGGTTCCACCAGGGGGCGGAGGTGAGCAAGGAGCAGTCTTTCCAGGGTCTTCATCAAGTGGGACGTCAAGGCCACCGGTCTGTAGCTGTTCAGGTCTTTGGGGTGGGAAGTTTTTGGTACAGGTACCACACAAGATGTTTTCCACAGCTGTGGTACCCTCCCCAGCTTCAGGCTCAGGTTGAAGATGTACGTCACAATCCCACACAGCTGGTCTGCACAGGACTTGAGGAGCTTTGCGCTGATGCCGTCCGGTCCCGACGCCTTCCTCGCCTTGATCTTCCTCAGCTCCGTCCTCACCTGGGTCCTGGTCAGGGTCAGGATGGGGGGCTGTGTGTTGGGGGTGGGGGGGTGTTGGTGGAGTGGGGAGTGGGCAGCAGGACTTGATTTCTTTAGAGGCAGCAGTGGTTGTTGTGCAGTCAGGGGGGAGGGCGGTTGGTCAAACCTATTGAAAAACAGATTCAGGTTGTTCGCCCACTCCCTGCCCCCCGTGGCCTGGGGGGAGGTATTCTGGAGCCCAGAGATGGTTTTGAGGTTTCTCCAGACCCCGCTGATGTCGCTCTGTTGCAACTTGTCCTCCATCTTCTTCCTGAAGCTGTCCTTGCCTTCTCTGATCTTTCTCCTCAGCTCCCTCTGTACGGACTTCAGCATCTCCCTATTCCCCGACCTGAAGATCCTCTTCTTCTCTCTCAGAAGTGTTTTAATCTCAGGGTTGATCCAGGGTTTGTTGTTTGAGCAACACCGTATGGTCTTGGTGGGAACGGATTTGTCCACACAGAATCTGAGGTAGCCTGTGAAGGTGTGAATGAGGCCATCGATGTCCTCACCATGTGGATCGCAGAGCTGCTTCCAGGCGGTGGCTTCAAAACAGCCTTTTAGAGTGTCCATTGTCTCCTCAGACCATAACTCCACTGTGCGCATGGCCGGACGTTGTCTGTGCACCAGGGGTTTGTACACCGGCCGGAGATGAACCAAGTTGTGATCCGATCTCCCGAGTGGGGGGAGTTGTAATGAGGTGTACGCCTCCTTAGTGTTTGCGTAGAATAAGTCCAGTGTTTTATTGTCTCTAGTGTGGCATGTGACATACTGGGTGAACGTGGGTAGAATGGGAGACAGTGAAACATGGTTGAAATCGCCTGAGATGAGGAGAAGAGCATCTGGGTGTTCTGTCTGCAGCCTGCTGGTTACTGAATGGATGACGTCACGCGCTGTCCCAGCGTTCGCCGTCGGATTTGCATAAACAACAATGCAGATCACGTGTGAGTGTTCTCTTGGGAGATATGTAGGCCTCATGCTAACAGCTAGCAACTCAATGTCTTTGCTGCAGTGTCGTTGTTTAACAGTGATATGTCCCGGTCTGCACCAGTTGTTGTTAACATACATTATCACTCCACCGCCCCTAGCTTTGCCACTGTCTGGTGTTCGGTCAGCCCGTATCATGTGGAAACCCTCCAGCTCAATGTTAGCATCTGCTGCTAGTTCAGTTAGCCACGTCTCAGTAAACAAAAGGAGAGAGTACTCGCGATATGTGCTATCATAACGGCAGATAGCCGCTAGCTCATCTGCCTTTCCCAGTATAGAGCGTACATTTCCCATGACAACAGATGGAAGGGAGGGTCTGTACCTTATATTTTTTGTCCTCCGCCTTACTCCAGCCCGGCAGCCGCGGCGTTTTCGCCTCAGTTCTCTCGGTATGTCGAGTTTTTCCAATGGGACCGGGTGGCGGTTGAATGCTAGCAGCTCTTCCCTGCTGTATCGTATCCTGCTATAAACAGTGGCTCCGTCCACCGGCTCAGGAGACATTTGGGACGATCTGTGTGTCCGTGATATAAATGGAGTGAAAAAAAGGACGGATCAAAAAGAGAGAGGAAGGGAAAAAGACTCGGAATCGAGCCACTGTTGCAAAAGGCAGCCGACTCGTGTGGCGCCGGGAGAGAAAAAAATTACATTATTACAATATAATATAATTATATTATAATATATTATTATACAATATAATAGAATTATATTATTTGACTATTGGGCTTTACCTGTGCGTGAAAGTGTTGACGGAGATGTGCCAAACTGTGAGCGAGCTGGACTTGGTTCTGGTGCTGGATGATCTAGATCCGTAGCAGGAGAAGCCGGTTGCTCGTATCACGGGAGGTGGGCTCCGTCGGTGTGGAAGCATAATCTAAAAAAAAAATAAAAAAATAAAAAACTTTTAACCAGGATTACAACTATCTATTTCATCAGATATTGTCAACACAAAAAACAACATACAAGGACGGACATAGCATTAAGCTAGGTCATCGTTTAAACACGATTAAGTTTTCGTCTGTCCTAAGTGAACTTTCCACTGTTGGAAAAAATAACATAAAGCATGAATATCAGATCACTTACCGTCCTGTATATCACAATATCACGGCTTCAACTGCTGAAGTTGGGTGCGTCGCGGCTGCCCATTCAATTCAATTCAGGTGGCTGGGTCTAATTCCCGGTGCGTCTCCGTGTAATTTCTGGTGCATCTGTTTGTGCGCACCACTGCAAGTTCAGTCTGCTTCCCTCTGCATTCTCTCATCAGCCGAAACGCACAGGAAACTCTGCTGGACTGCGGTGTTAGATTTCTGCTGATTTCTGTTAAGCCATTCTATCACAATATCACGGCTTCAACTGCTGAAGTTGGGTGCGTCGCGGCTGCACATTCAATTAATTTCTGGTGCGTCTGTTTGTGCGCCCCACTGCAGGCTCAGTCTGCTTCCCTCTGCATTCTCTCATCAGCCGAAACGCACAGGAAACTCTGCAGGACTGCGGTGTTGGATTTCTGCTGATTTCTGTGAAGCCATTCTCTCGTTGTGGTTTATAATATCACTTGTTCGCGGGCTCACTGACGAAAAATTGCAAATGGCGACCAGCAAGCGATTCTGGAAAGTCAGTGTAACGCCCACTCTCATGACGCTACGCACAGACCAATGAATGACCAGCAGTGGCGTGACGAAACGGGGCCGGGAGCCTTCGGACCTGCTTTTTACGGTGCCGAAAAAAGTGTCAGCTAAACTGGAACTGTTCCGAAAAAGGGAACTGTGAGGCCTTTGGGTTCCGAGTGGGAAACTGGACAATGGAGGCCGATCGGGGCCAAACGGGGCCTTTGGGTTCCAAGTGGAAAAGCGCCTTAAGATTATTTTGCCTTGCCACACGTTACCTAAAAAAGACAGTAAAGGAAAACCAGCGATCATCATCCGATTTGTCAACAGGAAAGCAAAAACTGATCTTCTGCGACAAGCAAGAAAATTGAGAGGAACGGCTGTCTATGTAAATGAACATTTAACAAAAAAGAACTCTGAAATAGCTAGACAAGCCAGGGCTCTCAGAAAACGGGAAAATACAATCGACATGGACAAAGAACTGTAAGGTGTGGATAAAACTGCTTGGCACTCCAGAAGAAGCTAAAGTAATAATGATTAGAGAAATGGAGGACTTAGACAAATTTAAACCTTAGCCCTGATGCAAGAATAACAATGCAGTAAGATTATGAGTGGAGATTTTTGTGTTCTTTTTCCTTTTTTCCTTTTGGTGTACATTGTTGACATAACTTATGATTAGTACTTTAACCAATCATCCTTCCTCATTTAATAATGGAAGTGTATTAGGGTAAATTGAAGCTGAAACCTTTGTCAATACTGAACAGCAACCACAAGACATTTTAGGAGATATTGACCCAGATAATAATTATTTTAATCATATTAATCATAAGTGTGTTTATTATGATGAACAACAATTAAATGGAATTATCAATTCGGATCAGACATTGACAATAATAGGCTACATATTAATAGTAGGAGTCTCTATGCAAACTTTGATAGTATTAAGGAGTTTTTAAATCAATTTAACACACCATTTAGGATTATTGCAATAAGTGAAACATGGATTAATGAAGAAAAAGATGTAAATTTTGAACTATATGGATATGAGATGTACACACAAAATAGGAAATGTAAAAGTGGTGGTGGGGTAGCACTGTATGTTGATAGAAAATTAAAAAGTAAAAAACTGGACAGCATGACATCAACAGTGAATGAAAGTATGGAATGTTTAACAATTGAGATTACGATGGAAAATAGAAAAAATATAATAGTAAGTTGTATATATAGAGCACCGGGATCTGATATGGAAAAATTTAGAAATGGGATGGAAAAGATGTATACAAAAATAAGACAAAAAGATATCTTTATTTGTGGTGACTTTAATATAGATTTAATGAAAACAAAAAACATAAACGAACTGAAGATTTCTTAGATACAATGTATAGCTTAACCTTATTTCCAAAGATTACAAAACCTATGAGAACGACACACTGTGCTACCCTGATAGACAACATTTTTACCAATGTTATTGAATATAATATGGTGAGTGGTATACTAATAAATGACATTAGTGACCACCTGCCTGTATTTGTTTCTTTAGATGTTAATTATGGAGTTAATGAGAGTAAGAATAATAATAAACCATGTAAAAAGATTATCTATAAAAGAATACAAACAGAAGATAGAATCAGTGCTTTAAAAGAAGACTTAATGTTACAGAATTGGGATGTTGTCTATAGAGAGAAAAAAGTGGACTTGGCATATGATAAATTTATTGATATATTTTAAATCATTATATGGTAAAAACTGTCCAATTAAAGAAATTAATAAAAAAAAAACAATTGCCTGTGGTTAACCAGGGGGTTACAAAATGCTTGTAAAAAGAAAAAAATATCTCTATAAAAATTTCATTAAATTAAGAACCAAAGAATCTGAAAAAAGATATAAAACATATAAAAATAAATTAACTGAAATAATATGAACTAGTAAAAAATTATACTGTAGGAAAATGTTAAATGAAAATAAAAATAATATAAAAGGAGTCTGGGATATATTAAATAAATTAAGGAAAAATGGAACTAAGAAAACGATATATCCAGAGTATTTTACTCATAATTGTGGTGATAATTATGATAAGAATATGGTAGTAAATGAATATTTTTTTTGTAAATGTTGGACCAGAGTTGGCAGCAAAAAAACCAAGGAAGAGACACCGTGAGTGAAACATTGATTGGAAATAACCCTCAGTCAATCTTTTTTACAGTGGTGGATGAACTAGAGGTAAAATCTGTTGTTGAAAAGAGTAGAAATAAATTATCTACTGATTGTGAAGGTACTGATATGGCACTAGTAAAAAGAACTGTTGATGGCATATTAAAACCATTCACATATATTTGCAATCTATCATTTCAAACTGGTTCATTCCAGCAGAAAATGAAAATAGCAAAAGTAATACCATTATTCAAGCAAGGAAATAAACACCACTACACAAACTATAGACCAGTATAGCTTCTCCACACAATTTTCAAAGATTCTGGAAAAACTTTTCAACAACAGATTAGAAAACTTTTTAAATAAACACAATGTGCTTAACCAGAATCAATATGGATTTAGAGCAAAGAGTACAACATCCTTGGTGATAATGAAAGCAACAGAGAAAATAATAAATGCATTCGATCAAGGAAAATACACAATTGGTGTATTTATAGATTTTAGAAAAGCATTTGATACAATAAATCATTCAATACTTCTTAATAAACTGCAAATGTATGGTATTAGGGGAATGGCTCTGAATTGGGTTACAAGTTATCTATCTGAGAGACAACAGTTTGTGAAGATGGGAGAATATCTGTCTGGGTGTATGGGAATTGCCTGTGGGGTCCCCCCGGGGTCAGTATTGGGCCCCAAATTATTTAACATATATATAAATGGTATATTCCAAGTTTCTAAATTATTAAAAATAATATTATTTGCTGATGATACTAATATATTTTATTCTGGAAATAATTCTAATCAACTAATCCATACTCTAAATAATGAATTAAATAAGCTTAAAAAAATGGATGGATTGTAATAAATTATCACTAAATATAGATAAAACTAAGGTAATGATATTTGGTAATTGTAAAAATAAAGAAGATATACATATTCATATAGATAATGTAATTATTGAAAAGGTTAAGGAGATCAAGTTTTTGGGTGTAATACTAGATGATAAAATTAGTTGGAAACCACACGTCAGATACATACAAAGCAAACTTGCAAAAAATATTGCAATTATAAATAAAATTAAGCAGGTCCTAGATTACAAATCACTTCATATCTTGTATTGCTCATTAGTACTTCCATACTTGACCTATTGTATAGAGGTCTGGGGTAACAATTATAAAAGTACACTTAATTCATTGCTAATATTACAAAAAAAAAAAAAGGGCAGTCCGTGTTGTACACAAAGTCGGGTATCTTGAACATACTAATTTATTGTTTTTACATTCAAAGTTATTGAAATTACGGGATCTGGTTCATTATTATACAGCACAATTAATGTTTAAAGTCCGCAAAAACCTTTTGCCACACAATATACAAAATCTTTTCAGTGAGAGAGAAGGGAAATATAATTTACAAACACAACACAAAATTTAAAATGCACTTAGTACGATCTACTTGGAAGGGTTTTTGTGTGTCTGTGTGTGGGGTAAAATTGTGGAATGGGTTGGGGAGAAACACAGGCAATGCCCAAACATCCATATATTTAAATCAGCATATAAAGAAATGATTTTTGAGCAATATAAAAATAAAGCGCAGTAATATTACAATGTGTCTTCAATGAAAAAAGGTTGTTATTGTGTTATGGTGATTGTGATGGTGATGGTGTTGTCTGTGTTTGTGTTGAACATACCAGAAGTATTTATTTATTATTGTTACAATTATTGTTGGATGTTGGTATTGTTGTCAATATGGACTGTCGTTGTTGTGTCATTTCTGTTGCATAATTTGACTATGGGGTGTATTATGGTGAATGTGGTTGTGGGATGAATGATGACTAAGAGTGATGTTGTAATTTGTTGGGTATGGAAAAGGGGTGGGACTATATAAGCACTGGCTTCTTCCCACTCCTTTTGAACATTTTATTTTTGGCTTGATTTTTGTTTTAAATTCTTTTTTTCTTTTTGTCAGAATGTTCAAATAAATAAAATCAATCAATCAATCAAAGAGTGCACTTCCTACATTCGGTAACACGATGAAGGCACTGTGTGCAGCTTGAAGGCGGTTCAAGATGGCGTTTCCCCGCACATGCGCACTGAATGCCACGTGCTCTGCCACGCGCAACTGTGAACGCACAAGATGGCCCCGGAGCCTATTGTGTACAAACCAAGCACTTTTTTTTTTTTAAGAAAATGGAGCATTGCCTCCTTAATTTCAGCTGTAAACATGACAGAATAACCTTACAACTTTAATTTAGCACTTCATTTTAATGCTGTTACCTCACATAATCTCCTCTCAGTAGCCTGTTTTTACCAAACTCACCCCCACTCATGAGTGGGGGCGAATTACCTCCCTCCTTTGTGGAAAAACACACACCCACCTTTGTTCTATCCACGTGGCCAGAAGATCGCCATTAGTTTAATCAAACTATGGGAAAAGTTTAATAGATATTTCCAACCCCCAGTATTTCTCAAACTACATATTTATCCCCTCAAGACACAGAATTTAACAGAGATCAGCTTGCACGATGTGGACAATATGCTGCAGATTTGCATGTACTCGTTTCCTTATAGCTTAACTTTTATATAGAGGATACTTTCATCAAGACCTCGTCAGGTCATCGATACAAGAGGTATCGTATCATAAAGTTCAGTCTTACACTGATTTTAACAAGCTATTTTTATTGCTGTGTACTGTAAATTATTATTAGTATTATAGCTGCTTGCTACATTACTCACTCATGATTAAGTTTGAGATTCTTATAATGTACATATAACAGTGCCTTATCTATGCTCACTATTGATGTAAAAAAGATTCTTGCATTTTTTTTATTACCAGTCACTCACTTGAAAGGTCTTAAAAAGTTTCTTGTGGCTGCTTGCTACATTACTCACTTATGATTAAGTTTGAGATTCTTATAATGTATTACAGTACGTTATCTATGCTCACTATTGATGTAAAAAAAAGATTCTTGCATTTTTTATTCCCAGTCACTCACTACAGGTCTTAAAAAGTTTCTTGTGGCTGCTTGCTACATTACTCACTCATGATTATGTCTGAGATTCTTATAATGTATTAGAGTACCTAATTTATGCTCACTATTGATGTAAAAAAGATTCTTGCATTGCAAATCTTCCTTATTCGTAAAAAAGCGGTTATTTGATCCTAGGACATTTCGTCACTCTTCCTCGTGTGAGACCACGTGGTACATGCCTTACATGTGACCGCAGATTTCCATCACACAAACAGTTTAAAATTTGGAGATCAGATATACCCCTTAATCAGACAACTGTAAATTTAGTATAGCCAAAGTGCAGAAATTCGTGTAACAAAGGTTTTCTGCTTACTTTTTTTTGTTCAGGTGTACAGCCGTCTGCAAAAGGGTCCTTCTGATGTGTTGTGTTCAGGCTTGCCTCAGAATAATTCATCCGGGTCAAGGGGCACCAAATTGTTAGAGAAATACCTGATTCTTTGATTGAAAGATCCAAGGACAAGCCGGACATTTCTTCAATTTAAAGATGTAACATTTATTTAGAGGTCACATGTAAAGCAAGCAGCGCTGGGTGCAGTGTGACGCAGCTCCCTCTGGAGCGTCGCCACACTCACCCCGACTTCCGGGTACAACTTACATTCATCTTCTTGGGTTGGTTGGGCCAACCCCGTACAATAGGATGGGCTTGTACGTGACTGTCTGATTGGCCAACTTAACTCTGACATGAACAGGCTATCCGCTGATCACGCCGCTGTTTCTAGAATGTGCGATCAACAGTGTGCGTGGGTGTTGTTTCCGGGCGTGTACCTAATGTATTAGGCCTGACTAAAGGAATGGAGAGAGGGAGAGCAGAATGAGAATGAGAGTGCTCTATAGCTCTGCCTAATTCCTGTATATCAGAGTATAACACAACATATTGGTCCATAAGAATGCAACCAGAATATGTATGGAATATGTGTAGAGCATAATGGGAGATTACCTACAGAATTATTATTTAGGCACTCTAACTTTCCATTAACCCTTTCACTCCCCCCTTGACATGTATCATGTCAACCATGCATGGTGTGAGAGACACTAGCGATTAACAGATGGTGAACCTGAGGAGTGGACCATGTGGGTCATAAGGTCGAGCAGGGTCAATCCACGAAACCTTTGTCCACCGGTAGATGATTAACGGGGCTGGGAACAGCTGATGGAAATGAGAGACAGAGGAGGTGTGGCCGGACAGGCAGACTGTCAGCAGTGTACACAGAAAGTAGGTCACAGCGGCTGTCTAACAGCTGCCGGTCAGGCAGTGGCTATGGATATGGAAAAACACTGAAATACATACTACTATACATACGTACATACACAATGGCACCTAGACCCACAGAGAGCTCAGGACCGAGCCGGGAGAAACCAAGCCGGCTCGGTTCCTGACACAGAGAGACTCAGGGCCCTATTAGGATGCTCATCCACTGACTTTTTCACCAGACTTACGTTAGTTTGTCAGCGCATTGTTTGTTTTTTACACTTTGCGTCACACCATCTAATTACCAGTAGACGGTGTGTCCGCTATGCGCTGGCAGGTAGAGCCTCATTTCAAAGAGGTGTGGTGGTGCACAATCTAATGCACATTACTATGATAGTGTATGTCATGACAATCCACTCTTGATCAGAAAAAAGGAGGTCTATCATCAGAAGTGCATTGTTTAATGATATTTCAGTGGTGTGTTTTGCAATTATGCTGTTCCAGAGCTTATCACGAAACAGGATCTGCTGGGATCTTCTTTTATTTTAATGGAGAAAATTGTAACAGTCATAATATAATTGCCCGTCATTTTAATTATATGATGATCATACACTAGTTTTTTTTTAAATTCCATACACACTCTCATTTTAATTGCAGACTTACCATTGGCATCTATAGATTAGGCATTGTGTGATTTTTTTTTAGGGGAATGAATGAATGAACAGGGAGCATGTGTGCATGCACGGGGGGGGGGGTGTCAGTCTGAAGATTTTTATTCCATTCACATTTTAGTTTTCATCATGGACTTATTAGGCATTAATATATTTATTTTATAAATGAATGCCCCAGGGTTCCAGTCAGGCCGAGCCCCCCCCCCCCCCCCCCCCCCCCCCCCCCAAGCAAGCTCCCTGACTGCCAGCCGTCAGCCCACGGCAGAGGCTGCCGAGAGTGGATTCATGTTGTGGCAGTGGTCAGCGGTGGATGGGAAGCCGCGCCAGATCTCCTCCTTCTCTCCTGGCCAGGAGGGACTGGGACAGAGAGCCGCAAACCTCGGCAGACCCTGATGAAATGGGCGGGATCCTCGGTTGGTGAAAGCAACAGGAGAGGGAGCACTCCATCTCCTCACAGCCGGGAGTGACTTCCACATCATTGTTAATGAAAGTTTATGAAAGTTTGCACAAGCTTCGGCCTCTTTTCCTGAAGTTCTACACTACATGAAGTATGCACTACATTAAACCATTCCTCTAATTTTTCAGCTCAGCATTCTTCTCCATTTGTTCTTTCTAACATAACTAACTGGACATCAACTGTGATTGATGTCTTCCTTATTTCCAAGCAGCATTACTATCGTGTGCATTTTGGCTCACACGCACGGGCTTTGGTCAGTGCAAAACCAGTTTTAAACTGTCATGATCACAGTTAACTTTAGATAATGCACCTCTTTGCATTAAAGGGATGGGCAGGAGCATTTTGGACTGGATTATCCAAAACACACCTCTGAATGATCAGATTGGTCTGATTTGCGTCATGCGCTGGCAGAAAGTTTGTTTCTTTGCTGTTGTGATAAGGAAATGAACTTGGAAACGCCCATAAGTGCATTCTGCATCAGTGACAACTGACTAACTGACCGCGTCGTAATACAGCCCTCAGTCAGCAAGACCCAACAGCCATGATACCCCAATACATTCACTGGTTCAGTTTTAAAAGTGACAAGCACCACCAAAGTATCTGGTACTGTATGTGTGCTAGTACAATGTCATACTTCAGGCTCAAATAATCTCTACACATGAAAACATAAACATACAGGGGACTGTTTCAGCCCCTATAATTTTACTGTGACACCAAATTTGAGGGAGATGAACAATGCCATTTGAAAAGTTTCCATCTGCTCTTTGATAACGTAGAATATAACATAGACCCTGACAATAATTTATTTAGCTCCATCAATAATAACTGTAGTTACTACACGGATGAACAGTTTAACACAATGGTCACATCTGATTTCAATATTTCTATGATCCACTTCAACAGCAGAAGTCTCTATGCCAACTTTAATAACATTAAAGATTATTTACATCAGTTTAAAGAGCCCTTCAATATTGTGGCAATATCAGAGACGTGGCTCAGTGAAGAGAAAGGAGTGGATTTTACCATGGATGGCTATGAATTAAATTATATAAATAGAAAAGTGAAAAAAGGAGGAGGAGTTGCAATTTATGTTGACAAGAGCTTGAAATACAAGGTTGTTGAAAATCTGTCAGTAACTGTGGATGATTTATTTGAATGTATTACAATAGAAATCTGTCTGGACAATGTGAAGAATATAGTAGTGAGCTGTGTATATAGAACACCTGGATCAAACATTGACTTATTTAAGGACTGGATGGAAAAATGTATGCAAAACTAACTCATAAAGTTATGTTCATCTGTGGGGATTTTAATATAGATCTGATGAATTCAAAACAACATAGTTTGACAGAAGAATTTATCAACACAATGTACAGTATGGGCTTACATCCAACAATTACCGGACCTAGTAGAATCACGTCACACAGTGCCACACTAATAGATAACATATTCACAAACATTATGGAAAATAATATCAGGAGTGGGATTTTATTGAATGATATCAGTGACCACCTGCTGATTTTTGTTGTCTATCAATGTGATTATAGGAAGAAAAAGTATACCAAAAATATTAAATATAAAAGAATAAGAACCAAATATGTAAATAGTAAATATGTATTTACTGACAAAGGAATTATTAATACAAGATTGGAAGATAGTTTATGATGAAAATGATATAAATAAAGCATATGATAAATTTTTGCAAATATTTCAATCATTGTACAATAAAAACTGTCCTATAAAACAATACAGTGACAGACAACAAAAGAAAAATATTCCTTGGGTCACCAAGGGGTTAATAAATGGATGTAAAAAGAAGAATAGATTATATAAACAATTCATTAAGTGCAGAATGGTGGAGGCTGAGATCAAATATAAAAAATATAAAAATAAGCTTACTAATATAATGAGGACCTGTAAGAAAGAATATTACAACAGAATATTAGAGGATAATAAAAATAACTTAAGAGGAACATGGCAAGTACTCAATGGGATTATTAGTAATCGACCTAAGAATGTTAATTATCCAGAATTTTTTATTGAAAATGGCAATTTGATAAATAATATGGAGGATGTGGTCAGTGGTTTCAATAAATTTTTTGTAAACGTTGGTCCTGAATTAGCAAAATCAATAGTGGCAACAGAAACAAACAACAGTGGTTCTGTAAATGAAATAGAAGATAGAAATCCAAACACAATCTTTTTGGGTGCAGTTACTGAAAAGGAAATTATCGAGACTGTGAGTAAATTTAAGAACAAAAAAATCAACGGACTGGAATGAAATTGACATGACAATAGTGAAAAAAGTAATTGAAGGAATTGTTAAGCCACTCACCCACATCTGTAACCTGTCATTTCAAACTGGTAAATTTCCAAACAAAATGAAAATAGCAAAAGTAATACCTCTATACAAAACAGGAGACAGTCATTGTTTCACAAATTACAGGCCAGTCTCTTTACTCTCACAATTCTCCAAAATACTTGAAAAAGTCTTCACTAAGAGACTGGATGATTTCACTGAAAAACACAACCTCCTTACAGACAGCCAGTATGATTTTAGAGCAGATAAATCTACATCTTTGGCACTGATCGAACTTATAGAAGAAATTACTAGTTGTATAGATAAAAAAAAGTTTGCTGTAGGAGAATTTATAGATTTAAAGAAAGCTTTTGACACCATTGGCCACAGAATACTACTAAGGAAACTGGAAAGGTATGGGATAAGAGGGGTCGGACTGAGTTGGGTGGAAAGTTATTTAAGTAACAGACAACAATTTGTACAAATTGGTGAGCACAAATCACCCTTCATGGACATCACTTGTGGTGTGCCCCAGGGGTCAGTTTTGGGACCCAAACTCTTTATTTTGTATATAAATGACATATGTCAAGTATCAAAAATTCTGAAATTTATTTTGTTTGCGGATGACACAAATATCCTTTGCACTGGTGAGAATTTGCAGCAGGTTTTAGAGGTGGTCACAACTGAAATGAAAAAGTTAACGCAGTGGTTCAACAAAAATAAATTATCTCTAAATCTAAAAAACCCAAAGATTATGTTGTTTGGAAATTATAAAATAAATCATGAAATAATGGTAACGATAGATGATTCCAGAATAGAAACAGTACAGGAAAATAAGTTTCTGGGGGTGACGCTAGACAATAAAATCTGCTGGAAACCTCACATCAGTCACATCCGGGCCAAGTTGGCAAAATGTATAGGCATACTGGGGAAGACAAGACACATCTTGGACTATAAATCATTGGTCTTACTGTACAATTCGCTGTTTCTACCTTATCTTAACTACTGTGTAGAAGTCTGGGGAAACACCTACAAGACCAACCTACAGTCAATATGCACATTACAAAAAAGAGCTATAAGGATAATAAATAATGTAGGCTATAGAGACCATACCAGTTCATTGTTTTTAAAGTCACATGTCATAAAGTTCATCGATTTAGTTAAATTTAAGACAGCACAAGTCATGTACAGGGCAATTAATAATCAACTCCCAACTAATATACAAAAAATATTTAAAAAAAGAGACAATGATCATAATTTGAGAGGAGACTTAAACTTTACAAAACCCAAGATACGAACAACCAAGAAAAGTATGTGCATATCTGTCTGTGGGGTGGATTTGTGGAACAGTCTGGAGCCGGAACTGAAACTATGTACAAACAGAAATCAATTCAAAAAGAGGTACAAACATTATTTGCTGAAAGGATATATGTTAGAAGGGTAGTATTTATATGTACGATTCACTATGCTCACTCTGGGACACTATGGGACACTATGGAATGGTGGGTGGGACAGCACTGTGTATATCTGTGTTGTTTGAGGCTGGTTTTGATGTATGGACATCAATGTACGCTAGGATGGATGGATGTTAATGCTGATATGTACAAAATACAGTTAATTGTTTACTTGGGGTCTTAAATGTGGTAATTTGTATATAATTCACATGGGTGTATTTATGGAAAAGAGGAGATGGAATTAATAAGTGTTCACTTCTTCCTTCTCCCTTTCGAACACTGTATACTGTTACTTTATTGCATTTGTCATTTGTTTTGTTTTTGTTATACTTTTTTGTTCGAAATAAAGTATCTATCTATCTATCTATCTATCTATCTATCTATCTATCTATCTATAACAGACACATTTCCAAAAAATGATCAGGTTACATTTGTAAACGCTAGAATTTATCAGATCCTAGCAGCAGTACCTGGCGAATAAGACATGCAGTCTTTAGTCCTGATAATACTACAACAGTGATAAGTGAAATCAAGGATCTGCTGACCAACCTCTGCTCCTCCAGAATTCAGCTGGGCTGCAATGAATATACAGTATATCCACTATACTCCTGTTGAATGTGACGGCAGCAGCATATTTCAACAAAGCTGGGAGAGGGGCACGTTTACCACAGCATTGTGCTATCTCTTCTTTCAACAACACTCAAAGCAACTAATGAGACCAAAAGCTGTTTTCATAGGCTAACCGGTCTGGACTGCAGGGAGGCCAGTGTGGACACAAAATGTTTTTCTTCAGAGCTCTGTTGCAGTTGTTTAATTTGTTTCGGCACTGTCTTACTGAAATTAAAAAAAAAAAAAGCCTTTCTTGAGAAAAAAAATTGACGTTGTGTTTTTTCTTCAAAACTTGTACAGATTGTTCCGTAATAATGAGGCATTCACAGATGTGGAAGTTGCCATTTCCATGTACAATAATATACCCCTGTACTGTGATGTTAGTTTTTTGGTGTTGTTGTTTTTTAACTGTGTCAGATGGTTTCTCTTATCTTTAGCCTGAAGGTGGATGGTTTACTCTCAGTGAGGTGTCTAATTGACAGCACATGTGTATGTTAATAGGTGGCAATGACATGAACTCCATGTTCCATATGCTGTGTGTCACACCTCATGCTATTGTATGCAATTACAGTGAGACTGTGTATAACACATGTGTTACGCCACTTGGATTTGGTATGTGCAAGAAACACTCGAGTGTGCAAGTGAGTGGAGTGTGAGTCTCATGTTATATGTGTGTGTGTGTGTATGTGTGATGTCATGCATACCCGTGTAACTGTAGAGAGAAAACCATCATTAGGGGCTCCAAGTGAGAGCAGGATTACAAGGCTATTAGAAGGAAGTCACACGCTAACTCACACAGCCCCTGCTTTTAATCTAATGTAGTAAACCACATTCTACCCCCCCCCCAAAAAAAAAAAACACACAAAAAAAAAACCACACACACAGAGTCCACCATTTGCACTATATATTTTTGGCCCAAATACAAAAACTGAGAACATGTACATGCATTTGCTATTTTCTTCCTTAGGCATGTGTTGACTGAGGTTGACTGAGTGACTTCAGTTCTTATTCTTAGCCTCTGTTAACAATGCAGCTGTTTTTGCATAAAAAGGTAAACTTCTGCTGTGGTCTGCTGCCATTTACATAACAGTCTTTTGGGGGCCCTGCTGCAAGAACACCGGCATGTTCCATAATATAGAACTCTCCGGTTCTTTTAACTATTTTAACTTACTAGTTTTAACTTACTTATTTTGTTATCTCTGAGCGTTTTCTTGTTTGGACTGAACTGATTTATCTACAGGTTACTCCTATTGCAACTGGCTCTTACCTTTTGTCCACACCTGGCTCCTCCCATCACCTGCTGCCTGAAACAACTATGTGGATAAAGGGGTTATGCGTGTGGTCCATGCTCACCTGGGCTACTCTGTCCCTGGTCCATCGTCCTGTGACAGCGTTGCTGCAGTATTCTGCTAGTGAGCTCCTGTGACTGTGTTTCCACCTGACTGTTCCACCACCTGTGGCCCTTCACCTCCACATGGACATCGCTGCTCAACCTCGCCACAGATACATACACCGAGAATCCCGTTGGAGCTTCAATTACAATGACAGTCATCCCATAAAGTCCATTTGGTCCACAACTCATTGTCCTCCCCGTAACACTGGCCGTGTTGCTAACCACAGTGTGTTAGCCTGCCTAGCTAGGTCAGCTAACCCTATTGTCAAACAAGGTAACACCAGTCTCAGATTCGGTCTGCTACACATCCGCTCACTCACGGGCAAGGAACATCTCGTCCAGGACCTCTTCTCAGACCGTAAGTTGGATTTTCTCTGTTTATGTGAAATGTGGCAACAGCCCAGTGACTTACCCTCTCTGAATGAGTGCACTCTGCTGGGTTTTGTTTATACCTGCCAGCCCCGAGGCTCCGGCCGTGGCGGGGGTGTTGCTATGATTTACTGCAAGAGGTGGAAAGTCTTGCCGGTGTCTGCTCCAACTTTCCACTCATTTGAATATTCAGCATCACAACTCACTGGCACTATTTCCACCATTATTTGTACTGTTTATAGACCACCCAGGTCTAACAAGGACTTTTTAAATGACTTTGCAGCTCTCATCACTCATCTTTCCATAATATCTCCTAACTTGGTAATCCTTGATGATTTCAATATTCACTTAGACGATGACAATAACACCCTTGCCAAAGACATTACATCTTGCTTGGACAGTTTTGGACTCCATCAACATACAGTATCTCACAAAAGTGAGTACACCCCTCACATTTTTGTAAATATGTTATTATATTGTTTCATGGGACAACACTGAAGATATGACACTCTGATACAATGTAAAGTAGTCAGTGTACAGCTTGTATAACAGTGTAAATTTGCTTTCCCCTCAAAACAACTCAACACACAGCCATTAATGTCTAAACTGCTGGCAACAAAAGTGAGTACACCCCTAAATGAAAATGTCCAAATTGTGCCTGATTAGCCATTTTCCCTCCCCGGTGTCATGCGACTTGTTAGTGTTACAAGGTCTCAGGTGTGATTGGGGAGCAGGTGTGTTAAATTTGGTGTTATCACTCTCACACTCCCTTATAGTGGTCACTGGAAGTTCAACATGGCACATCATGGCAAAGAACTCTCTGAGGATCTGAAAAAAGAAATGTTGCTCTACATAAAGATGGTCTAGGCTATAAGAAGGTTGCCAACACCCTGAAACTGAGCTGCAGCACGGTGGCCAAGACCATACAGTGGTTTAACATGACAGGTTCCACTCAGAACACGCCTCGCCATGGTCAACCAAAGAAGTTGAGTGCATGTGCTCAGCGTCATATCCAGAGGCTGTCTTTTGAAAATAGATGTATGAGTGCTGCCAGCATTGCTGCAGAGGTTGAAGGGGTGGGGGATCAGCCTGTCAGTACTCAGACCATACGCCGCACACTGCATCAAATTAGTCTGCATGGCTGTCGTCCCAGATGGAAGCCCCTTTTAAAGATAATGCACAAGAAAGCCCCTAAACAGTTTGCTGAAGACAAGCAGACTAAGGACATGGATTACTGGAACCATGTCCTGTGGTCTGATGAGACCAAGATAAACTTATTTGGTTCAGATGGTGTCAAGCGTGTGTGACAGCAACCAGGTGAGGAGCACCAAGACAAGTGTGTTTTGCCTACAGTCAAGCATGGTGGTGGGAGTGTCATGGTTTGGGGCTGCATGAGTGCTGCCAGCACTGGGGAGCTACAGTTCATTGAGGGAACCATGAATACCAACATGTACTGTGACATACTGAAGCAGCCCTTCGGAAACTGGGCCGCAGGGCAGTATTCCAACATCATAATGACCCCAAAGACACCTCCAAGACGACCACTGTCTTGCTAAAGAAACTAAGGGTAAAGGTGATGGACTGGCCAAGCATGTCTTCAGACTTAAACCCTATTGAGCATCTGTGGGGCATCCTCAAACGGAAGGTGGAGGAGCACAAGGTCTCTAACATCCACCAGCTCCGTGATGTCGTCATGGAGGAGTGGAAGAGGATTCCAGTGGCATTTTGGACTGTCATGTTTGTTTGTCAATAAATTGTCTCACTGCAGTCTCACTGCGGTCACGCACTTGGATTTGTTTTTTGCCCCGGAGGGGCATGCACAACAGTAGGCTGCTGCCGAATTAAGAATCCAGCTTCGGCAGTGGGGCACTTTTTCACTTCATCATGTCCCCAGCATGCTGGCCTCGCACTAACAGAAGAGGATTGGCAGCAGGGTCACCCACAGTGGAGGAGGAATGGGTGGCGGAGTTCATTTGTGATTTTGTGGATGAAGCCCTTGAAGCCCAAAGGCCCAAGAAAACATGGGATTGTCTGTATGGAGCGGTGGGTATCCTAGAAGCGCATCCTGGCCTTTGGAGCTATCCACAGTACGCAAACCTGCTGTCCACGGTCTGCGCACTCCAACAGTCATTTCCCGGGTTGTCGATGGGAGCGCTTCCAGCCGAGTGGAAGTGGAAACACCCATCACGGCCAACGTCCTCTCCTCATTCCACTTTGCCGACCTCCCCACCTGCTCCAGCAAGAACGTCAACGGCTTCTCGGCGAAAGCGTCGTCCTGCCACAGCACGCCAGAGGAATTTCCTTGCCTCTTCACCAGCCTCCCTTCTGACATTGAGCCTGACTCTTCCCGCAGCAGATCTCTTCTCGTTGTCTTTTTCTCCGGCTGTTTCGTCAGCCCAACCTCCCGCCATTTCTGCCGCATCCTCCAGTTCCTCGATGTCTCCTCCCGTTGTCAAGACGTCCTTAATTTCTCCTCCGGCCACGCCTTTCTCCGTGTGTACAGGAGCAGCCCCTCCACAATCCTCAGGGGGTCCAGAATCATCCTAGCCATGGAGAGGGATGACACATCGCCAGCTGCAGCAGGGAACATCATGAACCAGGAGAACAGGCAAGTTTCCTCTCTTTTTATTTCTAATATTGATAATATATCTTGCCTGATCCCTGGTAGAGAGACTCTGGGTATGCAGTCCCCAGAGACCTCTCCACCTGCTGCAGCCTCCCTGTACTCACCAGCCCTCTCCGTGCCTCCTCCTGTTCCCCGTGAGTGTCTGCTGGCCCTGGAACAAGACCACTGGATGATGGAGGATGCCGTGGCCCTGGAAAGTCCAGCTCCAGCACCAATGGTGAGCCGTACCCCAGCTGCCATACCGGAGGAGTCACCAGCGTGGTCCCCTGCACCTGGGGGTATAAGGACTGCAATAACCATCATGCCTGCTGTGGAGGCTGCCGCAGCAGTGTCGGCTCCTGAGCTGAACCTCCAGAGGGCCGAGCCTGAGATGACATCGCCTGGATCGTCGGAGTCCTGGACGGCGGTGGAGCTCGAGCTCAGGCAAGTGCTCTCCTTTGTTTTTTTATTGTCTGTTTTAAAGCATTCTTGCCTGGCTCTTGGTGAGGAGAGCCAGGTGCAGCCACCCGCTGCACCTGAGCTCGCCTCATTGGGCTTCACCGCTGCCAGCGACCTTGACCCTGTTTCTCTTTGTGTTTCTTCTGAACTTCCTCCCAGGGTCGCCGGAGGTGTTCTGGAACCACCACAGATCTCCGAGGATCCAGGTTCACCACCGGGTTACGTTGTGGGTCCAGCTTCCCCCGCTGAGGTCGCCCCGGATCCAGCTCCTCCTCTACCTGAGGCTGTTGTGTGGGTCCCTCTGCAAGCTGAGTCTCTGTGGGTGCTGCATCCTGACCAGGGACCATCGTGGGGGCTGCGCCCCAGCTTCAACCCAACATGGGTGCTGCACTTCTGTATGGGCCCGTCTTGGGCGCTACCCTTTAGCCTGTGGTCCACCGTGGGTGCAGTCATGGCCCAGCCAGGGTCCACCGTGGGTGCAGCCATGGTCCAGCCAGAGTCCACCAGGGGTGCAGCTGAGCTCCAGCCCGGAGCCACCACAGGTGCAGCTGGGCTCCAGCCCAGAGCCACTGTGGATGCAACCATGTCCCAAGCCGGGACCACTAAGGGTGCTGCCGGCCAGCCTGACGACGCCAAGGTCATCTCTCCTTTGGTAGATGCCTTCAGAGTTCCTCTTCCTCCACCTGCTGGACGTCGTAGTGGTCCCCCTTGCTCTGCCTCCAGACGCTGTTGGGGTCCCCCTCGTCCAGTCTGGTTTCCTGCCTCTGAGCCTTCCGGTGGGAAAGCTGCCTCCTCGTTCACCACTCCGGTCCTGGTGTCTCAACAACGCTGGCTGCCTGCCCGAAGGACTGAGTCTCTGGGTTGGGTGGCCCATTTTCTCTGGCAGGCTGCCTGACTCTCTTCTACACCTTTGCTCCACTGAAACAGATGTTTCTTTTTCCCACTCTGCACCCTGGTATACTCCCTTCCTACGTGAACTCAAGGCCAACAAATGTCAATTGTAATGCCTTTTCAAGGAAACTGGACTAACCATTCCCAAAGAAGTGTACAATAATCATAGCTTGCTCTACAAGGACTCCATTGGATCAGCTACAGTAAATCTACATACTACTCTGATCTAATCTCCTCCAATAAAGGCAACTCAAAGGCACTCTTTATTTCTCCTCAGCAATGCCATAAGGCCCCGGACTCACTCCCCTCTCATATGCACTCACCCAGCTTCTGCAACTCTCTCATGTCATTCTTTACTTCCAAAATCTCCAATATCCATCAATAGCTTATGTCTGATGGAGCTGTAGTCTCTGGAGTGGATTCCCTCAATTTCTTTTCTTTTCATTATTCATCCCTTCTCGAGTTTTACACTCCCCTCCATAACCTATATATCCCAGCTAATTCACAAATCCAAATCATCCACTTGTCAGCTTGACCTCCTCCCTACTGTCCTTGTTAAAACCTGCCTTCCTTCACTGGCTCTTGTTTACCACCATTATTCACTCTTCCTTCAATATTTATTTATTTATTGCACCATTTTGCAACAATAGTCATCTCATAGCACTTTCAACTGTAGGGGAACCCCAACAATTGCAGAAAGACCCCAGCAATCAGGCGATCCCCTGTGAGCAAGCACTTGGCGATGGTGGAGAGGAAAGCTCCCTTTTAGCAGGAAGAAATCTCCAGCAGAACCAGGCTCAGGGAGGGGCAGTCATTTGGAATTGTTCCGGCACCACTTAAAACAGTTGCTGTTACACCTTTACTTAAAAAACCCGGTTCAGACTCATCTGATTTTAATAACTTCTGACTAATCTCTAATCTCCCTTTCATCTCCAAGATTCTTGAAAAAGTCATTGTTTCTCAGCTCCACACTTACCTCAGTAATAATAAGCTCTATGAATTCCAGTCCGGTTTCTGCCCCCTCCATAGTACAGAAACAGCAATGATCAAAATCACTATGACCTCCTGATGGCTGCAGACTCTGGTTTACTCACCATACTCATTCTCTTAGATCTCACCGTGGCGTTTGACACAATTTCTCATAGCACCATCCTAATAGAATGGCTTCCATTGGTATCACCCACACTCCCCTCACTTAGTTTACTTCTTATCTCCCCAGCCATACTCAGTTCATTCAAATCAAATCCCACACCTGGAGTCCATCCCCTATTTCTGCAGGTGTTCCCCAGGGCTTCTTCCTAGGGCTCCTTCTCTTCATTCCAATCCAATCCAATCCAATCCACCTTTATATATAAAGCACTTTAAAAACAACCACAGCTGACACAAAGTGCTGTACATAGAAACACAAGACATAAAACAACAAAATACAATTAAAAATACAATACAGCAAAAATAAATAGTAATCATAGAATAAAGGCAACAAAAACAAGTAAAATCAATGTCTCAAAGTGGGTCAAAAGCCAAAGAATAAAAATGGGTTTTAAGATGAGTTTTAAAACTGGACGGCAAAGGGGCCTGTCTGATGAACAAAGGCAGATTGTTCCACAGTTTAAGGGCAGCAACAGAAAAAGCTCTGTCCTCTCTGAGCTTCATTATCTACATTCTTCCACTTTGCTACATTTTCCATAAATACAATATTAATTTCCATTGCTATGCAGATGACACCCAGTTCTACCTCTCCTCTAAACCCAACCCCACATTGCCACCTACCTCTTTTTATGATTGTATCTCTGAAATTAAATCATGGTTTACCTGTAATTTCCCCAAACTCAATGGCAATAAAACAGAAATTCTACTTGTTGGTATACCCTCCACCTTAACCAAATCCCCCAGTTTCTCCATTGATAATATCTCTCCCATCTGCCCTTCCCCTGAGGTTAAGAGTCTGGGTGTCATCCTCGACAGCATTTTATCATTCCAATCTCGTATCAATAACATTACATGGTCCGCCTACTTTCATATTCATAACATTAACCAACTGCGTCCCTCCCTCACTCCACACACTGCTGTCATCCTCATCCATAGCCTTGTCACTTCCTGCATTGACTACTGTAACTCACTTCTCTTTGGTGTCCCAAATAAATCCCTCCACAAGCTACAGCTCCTTCAGAACTCTGCAGTCCGGATCATCACTCGCACTCCATCCATAGAACACATCACCCCTGCCCTTTAACATCTTCACTGGCTCCCAATAAAGGACAGAATACTGTAAACTTCAAGATACTGCTCTTTACCTTCAAAGTCCTTCATAACCTGGCCCCGCCATACTTGTCTTAACTCCTCCACACTGTTACCCCTAGCCGCTCTCTCAGGTCTTCTTCTTCCCCTCACCTCACTGTCCCTTCTGTCCGCCTCATCACTATGGGGAATAGAGCCTTCAGTCGCTCTGCTCACCAGCTCTGGAACTCACTCCCACCAGACATCCGCAACACTGACTCTCTCCCATTATTTAAATCCAGACTCAAAACTCACCTGTTTAAGCAAGCTTATTCTCTTTGATTATCTACCTTTTAATTCACTGTTTTTCAAGATTCAGAGATTTTATTTGTCAATACTACTATATGTACAGGACATTCATGTCATAAATCGACCTTTAGGGCAGGCAGGAGACACCAAACACTGGAGTTGTGAGGTTGCACATTTAATGATGACAGAATACAAATACACAAAACACTACACTTACACATAAGGCAGGATACGGGAGGAAAAGTGCACGGCCCACGTCTATGGGAAAAACAGGAGAACAGTCAGATCCAGGCTGAGGCGTCCAGACACGCTGGGAGGAAAAAAACAAAAGAGAGCCGGACGGAGCTTATCCACAAAGAGGAGGAATGACAGGGGATATCTGTCAGAGGAAACAGTGTACATCATCATCATCATAGCAGTCTGTCGTGGGCGACAATGACTGTTTCATTTAGATCTGATCAGATTCCTCCACACAGCTCTGTCCTTAGCCTTCCGCTGCCAGGAACTCCTGTTTATGTCCAACTTTTTCAAGTTTCTTTTTACAGTGGCTTTAAATCTGAGCCTTGGTCTACCCTGATTGCGTTTGCCCTCGCATAACTGTGAGTACAGTAACTGCCGAGGGAGACGCTGGTGGTCCATCCTCTCAACGTGTCCGAGCCATCTCAGGTTCATCTGTATTAGCATGTCCTCCATTGATGGTAGACCAGCTCGTTTCAACACTTCTATGTTGGTTATCTTGTCTTTCCATGAGATGTTCATTATGGCTTGAAGGTGTCTCATCACGTACGCGTGGAGTTTCTTCACCTGCACTCTGTAGACAGTCTAAGTTTCAGCACCGTACAATAGAGTAGCCAGTACTGTCGCTCTGTACACTTTGCATTTCACACGGATAGACACATGTCGATTGTTCCACAGTCTATCCCTCAAGTTTCCAAACACAGCGCTCGCTCTTCCCATTCTGAGAGATAATTCATCCTCCAGCCTAGCATTCTCTGAAACAGTACTCCCTAGGTACTTGAAAGTCTTGCACTTGACTAGTGGCTCTGTACCAATGTTGATCTCTTCTGGTAATGATGTTGATAATTGGAACTTTGGTGGTTGATAAAGGCACTCTGTCTTCTTGATGTTGATTTGGAGGCTGAATTGGCTAGCTGCTCTTGCAAATTTCTCCACTAAAGATTGCATATCTTCAACACTGTGTGCAACTAGAGCACTGTCGTCGGCAAAGAGCATTTCTCTTACTACCTTTATCGATGTCTTACTCTTGGCTTTAAACTGTGCCACATTGAACAAGTCTGCTTCTTTCCTTGTTTGAATGTATTCTCCTTCTGAAGTGTCCTTGAAGGCCACCTCAAGCATGGCTGCCAGATATAGCAAGAAGAGTGTAGGTGTCAGCACACACCCTTGTTTCACCCCGCTGCTTACTGAAAAGTCTTTAGATACTGAACCACTCATTGCCACGTTTGCTTGCATACCTGGAAACAGTGTACACACACTAGAAAACAGTAGACCGCTGCAACAAGTAAATCGTTGCAGTCATCTTAAATAGGCACAGGGATAATGAACAAATGATTACAGCTGTGGGTTACAGGCACGAGGGAAGTTGACCTAATTATTGACACCTGTCAGCTGTGATCGCCCGCGAACTTGAGCTAAACCAAGAAGTAACACAGGACGCTGTCAAAGTACAGCTGACAGTAAATAAGGAAAATTACAAAATAAGACAGACCAGATAATACAAACAGAGAGAAATAACCCATGAAAATGAGGACAGGATAAATGCACAAACCAGAGATGCAATAGATATAATATACATGGAACCCAAAACAAAAGGAGAGGTGAGGGTGAAGATGAAGGGAGGCTCAAGTCGACATAAGGAGATAAATATAAACCAGGGATGCAGATAATATAATATACATATTAAATGCTAAACAGCAGTGGGGAAATACCGAAAAATTGTCATGTGGTGGCCCTCGCGAGCCACCATAAGACGCCAAAAGACACCGGTGAAGTTTGCACAGTTTATTATTGAACAAAAGAAAACACAAAACAATGAGCCACGGTGGGCTAAAACATACAACACTACATACACGTGACCATGAGGCAAATACGAAACACACTTACGATCATAACCATGGGATGGTCGATACGTCAGACCATGAAGGAATTGTTGACGTCTGAGCCGAGGAACGCTCGCTCAACGTCTGGCAAAGGAGAAATCTTTGACGAGCAATCGTTGACGAGACTGCCGCATTATTCTGCTCCCAGAGCCCACTTAAATGCAGAGCTGCTGATGAGCCAAAATGCAGCACAGCTGTCAGACTTGACAGCAGGAAACCCCTCCGAGCGCTGTCACAATAAAGGCTCGGGGAGCCGGAAGGTACACACTGCTGTCAACCCTGGTGAAGATGATGCATGGCTCAAGCGCGGACGAGATCGGCGCTCGAACCATGACAAAAATAATCAGACTAAATCAGGAGAGTGAGCACGGTTCCCCAACCGTGCTCTACATCATGACAATACAAAAGAATTGAAATGCCGTTTCTCTCTCTTCAGTGGTGTGCGCAATATAAAAAAAGGAATAAGGATGGAAAAACAAAAACAGCAGTCTATGTACAATAATGCTACCCATAGTGCAAATAGCGACAAAAGATAAAACCCAGACATCCCATAGTGTAAATAAAGATAAACGATAAAACCCAGCAATCCTATATACAGAAAAACTAGAGCAGTAATACTCGTAGTTGCAAGTTTGATGCGGCAGTGTAAGCGCAGACGGTGACAGATTGGACTGCACATGATCAATATTGCAATAACAGACAGCAGCAGGTATGGCATTTGTGCAAATGGTTGCAGTAAAGTGCAGAGGCATACAACAGCATATGTGTTACTGTTGGTGTGCCAGTGTTTCTGTGCCAACAGCTGAGGTAGTTATTGTGTGGATGACTGCATTACAGTCCTGGGGGGGAGGGGGTGGACAAAGTTCAGGATCCTGATGGCCTGGTGAACAAAGCTGTTTAGTAGTTTTGTAGAGTGAGCCCGGAGGGGGCTGAAGGGGAGTGTGAGGGGCTGAAGAGGGAGTGTGATGGGTGGGAGGTGTCGCCTGCAATGTTGATGGCTCTGTGGGTGAGGCAGGTGAGGTAGATGTCTGAGAGGGGGGACAGAGGGGCACCAATGATCTTGCTGACTGCTTTCACTGTGCATTGTAGTGTCTTCCAGCAGGAGGTGGTGCAGCTTCCATACCACACTGTGATGCAGCTGGTGAGGATGCTCTCAACGGTGCCCCAGTAGAATGAGCACATGATGGGCGGTGGGACTCATGCTCTCCTCAGTTTGCGGAGGAAACAGAGCTGAGTTTGAGCCTTTTTGGGAAGTGATGTGGTGTTGTTGGACCGGGAGAGGTCCTCAGAGATGTGCACCCCAAAGAACTTGGTGCTGCTCACCTTCTCCACAGCTGCTCCATCGATGGTCAAAGGGGGATGCTGTGTGTGTCCCCTCCTGAAGTCAACCACAATCTCCTTGGTTTTTCCCACGTTCAGAAAGAGATTATTGTCTTTACGCCTCTGGACCAGTTGGTTCACCTCATTTCTGTAGCTGGCCTCCTCGTTGTTGATGATGGGGCCCACCACCGTTGTGTTGCCCGCAAACTTGATGATGTGGTTGGTGCTGTAGAATGGTACACAGTCATGGGTCAGCAGGGTGAAGAGCAGCAGGCTGAGCATGCACCCTTGTGGGGCCCCAGTGCTCAGTGTGATGGTCTTGGAGGTGTTGTCCCCTACAGTTGAAAGTGCTATGAGATGACTGTTGTTGTGAAATAGCGCTATATAAATAAAGTTGAATTGAATTGAATTGCTGCCAATCCGCACATTCTGTGTCCTCCCTGTCAGAAAGTCCAGCACCCAGTTACAGAGAGAGGTTTTGAGTCCCAAGTGTCTGAGTTTTGGTATTAGGTGCTGGGGGATGACTGTGTTGAATGCTCAACTGAAGTCCAAGAACAGCATTCGCATGTAGAAGTTATTTGAGTCCAAGGGGATGAAAGCTGGATGGAGAGCAGCAAAGATGGCGTCTTCTGTGGATCTGTTTGACCTGTATGCAAACTGAGATGGGTCGTGGGAGGGGAGGGAGGATGAACTTGATGTTCTGCGTGACCAGCAGCTTGAAGCACTTCATTATGATGGAGGTCAGTGCTATGGGCCAGTAATTGTTGTAGTTGTTTAACTAAGCTTTGTTATTGCATTTTAAATCTGTTTTTAATGTTGTAATGCTCTTTTGTAAGGTGACCCTGGGGGTTGAAAGGCGGCTATAAATAAAATGCATTATTTATTATCATCATTTATTATTATTACAGTAAGATTCGGGCCATAGTTGGGATATTGGTTAATGTTTTCCTTTGCTGTTTCCTTGATAGAGCATCCACCTCACAACTGGGAGGTTGGGGGTTCAAGTCCCAGCCGGGTCATACCAAAGACCATATAAAAATGGTACCTCCTGCCTTCTAACTTGGTTTTCACTTGGAACCACACTGAATTGTCACTTATGACACATTTGTGAACATGGCCTATATCTTGCACCGACAATATCAGTGTACTAATGATGTATAGCATCATATGAGGAAAAAATACATTCAATAAATTGGGGGTGTGGGGGGTTTGGGGGAGGCACACTTATTGCCCACACACTCAGGAAGAAAAATTATTTGCCTACAGATTTGATTTCTTGCCACATTTTATTTAAAACTAAGCAGTGTGTCAACCAAGTGTGCTCCCCCCACACTCTGAGCATCTATTTTCTGTTCATTTTTTATGTAGTCCATGACAGTCAGTCAGTCAGTGGACATGCAGCAGAATGAACAATTTCTACACACCAGTTGACATGGCCCATGTCAAGGGGCATAGCCGGGGGGAAAAAAGAAAAAGAAAAAGGGAGAAAAAAGAAAAGAAAAATGTAAATAAAGAGCAGGTTTTGAGTAGTTTGCATTGAAAATGTTAAGAAATGTGTAATTGACAGGGGGCTGTAGTTGACAGGGGGCTGAAGCTAAAGCTTCACCCCGGGTGAATGCCCCGGGTGTTCAGAATGGTGGTGGTGGTTGGGGTTTGGCCCCCCTTTCACAAATTCCTGGCTACACCATCTTCTTCATGGTTTTGCTGAATCAGCTCCTGCAAAGTTGTGTTTTTATTTCTGTGTCAGGGCTGCAACAGACACAGGCTTAATACTGTTTTGCCTTATCAAAAACTAAAAAACTAAATTGAGAAGGGTTCGACAAGGGTTCGAGACACCAGCAATGACTCTGTGACTATTTTGAGAGAAAACTTGTCACACGAATTTTTGGACATGTTCAAAATTCCTGCAATATGACAGTGATGCCCCACAACTCACCAGAGGAAATTGCAAACATCTAGTAATTTTGGAAACTCCCCTGCAAATGCCGTTCTCCAGCTAGACACAAGCTGCTGCAGCCCAGTGAGACTCCACCCTAAAATGACCTGTACCTTCTTTCTCTGTTTTTTTTTTTATCAACAGTGACATTACAGTCCTTTACATATGTTTTCAGTAGTTTTCAGCCTGCTATGCATGCTAAAGAAGAACAATGGTAAACTTAAACTTGCCGCCCTCTTGGCCTGGCATGCATATTACAGTATTTTCTATAGCTTTTGGGGATCCGTGCAATCAAGGATTGTTTCAGCGGTGTCATAAGAATGTGGAAAGTGGTTCCTTTTAAAATGCAAAGGAACAACTTTTCCATTTTCAGGAGAGCTGCTGTCATGTAAACATAGCCTCTGTTCACCCAGACACAATGACCTTTTCCTCTTGTTCCTCTTGTCCTCGTCAACTGCAACAAAAGCCACAGACACGGGGAAAGGGGGACAAGGGTGGGGGGCAGACAGTGATTAAGACAGACAGACAGACGTAACAGACAGGTGGGGAAAGAGGAAAACCCCCCACAAAGGAATCACAGAATTTTAGACTAAATGGGGAACCACCTATGTGTATTTATGTTTATATGCTAAGGTACCACCGCCTCACCTCACCAAGAACTTACATGTAATCTAATGCTAAGTTTTTCAATCACAGAATACCATTGCAAATATCTGCAAAAGTCATTCTTAAAATTATTCAGATAATATTTCAACTAAAACAAATGATGAATGACTTAATTTTCATTGTAGTTGTGGACAGGATACCCACACGTAAGTATTCTAATTAAGCAATATTACATGAGAGGGAGTACGGTATCAATGAATATACTGTAGTAACTGCGGGTGTGACACGTCTTATGGGCATTAGAGTATTTCACCCTTAGTGAGTATATTCATGATACCGTAACGACCTCGAGTGTAATATTGCTTTTATACAACAGTTCTGGGAAGCACAATTTATTAAATGACAGCAATACTGGACAAACTATTATGATTTGTTTGTTTAACAAGTTATTTTGTGCAGCTGTGAAAAAATAGTAGCCAGTAACTGTTGCTAAATATCTCAGTCAGCATAAAGACGTCTATTGTCATTTCTCACACATGTAAACAAATTAAATATTGTCAAGTGTAAAAGTCATTGTTTATAAAACATATACAGTACCTGTTGAGTCGGTACTGCAGTAAACCCGAGATCAAAACGTGGCCATTGGCCAATATTGGTAGCTAGCCAGTGGCTAGTAGCTAGCATGCTAGCAATTTTTTTGACACACTTCACTCGCTTTTCTTGGCATTTTCAGATGAAACAAAGAGTCCATCACCACAAAAGTATTGTGGTTTTACTGTGCTATCCTCATTTTTGCTTTTCTCCACATTGTCCAGGTCAGGTGATGGAAATTTTGCACACCGGGAGGTATGCCTGGCTTCTTCAGGTCTCCTCCTCCTCTTCTGATGACCATCTATCTATAAATTCACGAATTCTCTGTCTGTGTGTTTGTGTGTCTGTCTGTTCAAAGCATAGCTCTTGAACCGTTTGTCAGACTGGCCTCAGATTTTAAACGTGGTTTCCTGAGGTTACGAGGGTGTGCATCCCTGAATATGGAGTCGCGCAGTCAAAATATGTTTTTTTTTAATCAATAAAAGTTAAGCCACCATTCTGTCTCATGCCCAGGCTTCTAGAAGTGTGGGTGGGGTTTGGTTTCGGATTGACTCTTACTGATTGGATAATAATAATCAGTAACCACAGCGCTCTGTGTGTAAAACAAGGAAGTGAAATGCCACAAATTTGACTAGAAAAAGATAATACTTAAGATTTAATGCTTAAAAAAAAATTATACCATAGAACACAAGATGTGCGGGTGCGCTGGGGGATGGGGGGTGGAGCAGCAGCTGAACCACTGGCACCACGCTAAAGCAACAGCCGAGACTCCCATTTACTGGGCAGGCTGAGCTTGGCTTCCCTGCAAAGGACTGCGATATATCGGTTTAGCTGCTGCTTCTCCCACCGGTGTCTGACTGGGTGCTCCACAATTGTTCGCGGGGAGGCATGCCCAGCCTGCCCCAGTCAGCGGTAGACAGGAGTCCCTTTGCAGGACCACGACTCGCCGTCGCCGATGGTGCTCCTCTTGGTGTGCTCGCACAATTATTAAAAGTTAATAATTGTGAAGCGGAATGCCCAGATCAACTGCATATCATATGCGGCCACATGCACGGTTTGACTAAACGACAACCACTATGGCTGTGTAGTTGTGCATGTACATGTTGGACATATGCATATGTGATTTAACTAGTTGTGCATGTATATGTTGGACATATGCATATGTGATTTAACCTCACGATGAAGGAGCCGCAGAGTCTGAGACCCCTGCGACGCAGAGTCTGAGCCCCCTGCGGAGGACAGCGAGAGAAGACATAGGTGTGGACAGAAGACTTCCTGACCTCTGAGGCTCGAGAGGAGAGAGGGGGGAGTAATGTAAATAAAGGGATGATGAATGTGAATAAAGGGATTATGATGGAGATGTGTGACCTCCCCTGCGAGGGAGATTCTTTTATGTGAGAATGTTTAAAGGTGAGGACTTTGGTGTGTTTCCTCCTCTTTGTTCGCTGCTCAAGAATGAGAGCAGACTGTGGGAATGATTGCTTGAAATAAACTTGAATTAAATGCAATTCAGTTTCGTTATTCAAGGCTCCCCACAATTGGTGACCGACGACGTTGAGAATGACCGGAGAAGGTCTCAGGGTCCCGGACTCACAGAGTTCAGTTCTGGCGAGCGCAGTGGCCGTCAAGCTGCCTGATTTCTGGCAGGATAACCCACGGTCGTGGTTCCTGCAAGCGGAGTTGCAGTTCGCGCTCGCAGGAGTAACGGTGGATGACACTAAGTTCAACCATGTCATCGCTAAACTGGATAACAGCACAGCTCGGTGTGTGCAGAGCTTGGTGGAGCAGCCACCCGCGACCGGCAGGTACGACAAGCTGAAATCCACCCTCATTAAGTTTTTCACCCCCTCGGCCGAAGTGAGGGCGAGGAGGATCCTGTCTTTGCTAGACCAAGGAGGACACAGGCCGAGCGCCCTGATGGAGGAGATGATACAGCTGAGAGGGTCGGACAACGATGATTTCCTTTTCCAGTTCATCTTCCTCTCTAACCTCCCGACGTATGCGAGAAGCATGCTGGCCGGCAAGAAGTGTCACACCCTGGAGGAGTTCCGGGAGCTGGCCCAGGAAGCAGATGGGATTCTGGACGCCTGCGGCGGGCAAGCAACCGCACCGGCGACCCAAGACAGCGGGGAGCCAGAGGCGGCAGACCCAGGCTGGCCGACGACGGCAGCAGCACGGCCGCGACGAGGTGGAGCCAATGGTCCGGTGGCAGAGGCGCAGCCCCGACACAGCGGAGGAAAGGATCTCTGCTTTTACCATCGGAGGTTCGGGCACGCAGGTGTGTGCCGCCCTGCAACTTCAAGAGTTCGGGAAACAGCAAGACCGGGGGTCGCTAGCAGCTTCGACTCTCGGAGAAGGCAACAAGCTGCTCTACATCACGGATGCGAGCTCCGGACGAGAGTTCCTCATAGACACCGGAGCCCAAGTGAGCTTCATCACCCCAACATACGCGGACCGGGTGGCTGGACCCCGCGGTAGCGGAGCTACGGCGGCAAATGGCTCGAGCATCAACACCTACGGGAAAAGGACCTTGCCTTTATGCTTACATGGCCGCACATATGAATGGACTTTTGTAATAGCGGCGGTGAGTTTCAACATGTTGGGCGCGGATTTTTTGTGCTCACACAATCTGTTAGTTGATCTTGCTAATAGACGGCTGGTAAATGCACTCTCTTTTTACTCTCTCCCCTGTGCAGCTCGAGTGTCCCCGCCACCAGTACAGACCCACGTCGCTACAGCAGGTGGTAAGTTTCACACACTCCTCACCCAATTTCCAGCGCTCACTGTGCCCACTTTTTCAGCGACAGTCGCGAAACACGGGGTGAAACATTTTATCCCTACACCTGGTCCTCCCGTGTTTGCAAAAGCTCGGCGCTTGGATGCAGTTAAGCTCGCCATTGCGCGCGAGGAGTTCGCCAGCCTAGAGAGGCTGGGCATCGTTCGTAGGTCAAAAAGCCCGTGGGCTTCGCCGCTGCACATGGTACCGAAAGCCGATGGCTCCTGGAGACCGTGTGGTGATTACCACAGGCTAAACAATGCTACGGCGCACGATCGTTATCCCATCCCGCACATTCAGGATTTTTCGGTGCACCTGGCGGGGGCGCGCATTTTTTCAAAGATTGATCTGGTTCGCGGCTATCACCAAGTCCCAGTCCAACCGGAGGACATTCCTAAAACAGCGGTAATAACCCCGTTCGGACTTTTCGAATTTTTACGCATGCCGTTTGGTCTCAAAGGGGCGGCGCAAACGTTTCAGCGGATGATGGATGCCGTGTTACGCGATCTCCCTTTCGTGTTTGTGTACCTCGACGACATTTTGGTCGCGAGTACTTCAGAGGACGAACACGAAACGCACCTCACAGCAGTTTTTAGGAGGCTGGGAGAGCACGGCTTAATAATTAACCCAACCAAGTGCCAGTTTGGCGTCGAGCAGATCAATTTTTTGGGTCACCGCGTCTCCCCAGAGGGAGCGGTTCCGTTACCAGATAAAGTACGCGCGGTAGCAGATTTTCCCCGGCCACAAACGGTCAAATCACTGCAGGAATTCTTGGGGATGGTGAATTTTTATAACCGATTCCTGCCCCACGCAGCTCAAATCATGCAACCGTTATATGCCGCGCTCAAAAAGCAAAAACCAATCCAGGCGGTCGAATGGTCCCCGGAGCGGGAGCGCGCGTTCACAGAGGTTAAAAAAGCCTTGGCTGACGCTGCGCTCCTGGCCCACCCAGACCCGGCAGCGCGTATCGCGCTGACGACAGACGCTTCAGATTTAGCCATAGGGGCCATTATTGAGCAACAGGTCGCCGGGGTTTGGCAGGCGTTGGCTTTCTTTAGCAAATCCTTAAGCGCGACTGAGTGAAAATACAGCACATTCGACAGAGAACTGTTGGCGCTGCATTTGGCTATTCGTCATTTCCAGTTCTGGCTGGAAGGACGGTGCTTCACCGCTTATGTGGACCACAAGCCGCTCACATACGCCATGGCCAAAATTTCAGACCCGTGGTCAGGCAGGCAGCAGAGGCAGCTGGCCGCAATCTCGGAATTTACCACTGACATTAGGCACGTTGCGGGCAAATTCAATGTAGTAGCAGATTGTCTCCTGCGCGCGGTCACGACTCCACCACGCGCAGAGGCAGAACGGGCCACCGTGACCGCGCCGTGGCGCGCGCAGCCCCAGTGCACGTGGGTATAGATTACGCAGCCATGGCAGCGGACGCAGACGTGCACGCGCTCCAGTCTGGACCAACAAGGTTAAGGCTGGAGAGCAAGTGTTTACAAACCGGTATGCCCCCCCTGATCTGCGACGTGTCGATGGGGCGCCCGCGTCCGGTGGTTCCGGCCGCGTGGCGCCGCCGTGTTTTTGACTCGGTCCACTCACTGGCGCACCCAGGGGTGTGCGCGTCGGTGAAAATGGTAGCGGAAAAGTTTGTTTGGCCGTGCCTGCGCAAGCACGTGAAGGAATGGGCAAAAACCTGCATTTCCTGTCAACGGGCCAAAATTCACAAGCACACAAGAGCCCCGTTAGAACCGTTTCGCATTCCAGCCAGAAGGTTCGACCATGTGCACGTTGACCTCGTGGGCCCCCTACTGGCATCACAGGGGTTCACGCATCTTTTGACAATGGTGGACTGAACCACACGTTGGCCGGAAGTGGTCCCGCTTGCGACGACCACGGCCGCGGAGGTGGCTCGCGTTTTTTTAACGGCTTGGGTGGCGCGCTTCGGGGTTCCGTCGGACATCACGTCCGATAGAGGACCTCAATTCATCTCTGAGCTGTGGTCAGCGATGGCCAACGGCTTGGGAGCCAAAATTCACCGCACTACGGCTTACCACCCTCAGGCTAATGGTTTATGCGAGCGTTTTCATAGGTCTTTGAAGGCAGCACTCAGAGCGTCGCTCACGGATGCAGATTGGGTAAATAAACTACCATGGGTTTTATTAGGGTTGCGTTCTGCGCCCAAAGAGGACTTAGACGCCTCCCCAGCGGAGCTGGTATTCGCACAACCTCTTAGGCTGCCAGGCGAGTTTTTACCAGAGCACCCGGAGCCCCCACCTCTCCCTGCTCTGGGACCGTTAGTTGGCACGGGAGCAGACACGCTTCCGGGTCCGGTTCATCACGCTTTTCCACGAGTTTTCGTCCCCAAGGCTTTGAAAAATGCCGAGTTCGTTTTTGTCAGGCGCGAAGCCCTAAAAGCAACACTCAAACCACCTTACAAAGGGCCATTTCGAGTGCTGGAGGCAGGTGATAAGCAATTTGTGCTAGATTTTGGAGACAGAAAAGAGACAGTCAGTATTGACAGACTAAAACCTGCTTTTGTCATGAAGGACGGGTCTGTACCGGTCGCAGTGGCGCCTCGACGAGGCAGGCCCCCGCAGGGGGCAAATAATCACTCTCTCCCTCAGTCAACAGAGCCGGAGCAGAAAGGCGCCGCAGGCAAGGCAGGGCCAACTCACAGCAGATTCGGCAGACGGTTGAAGCCCAGGCGGCGCACAGACTGAATGTTGATGTTGATTATACAGTAGTCAGTAAGATGTTATTGAATTTTAGGGAATAGTCCGTTCTTCATCGTTTGGGGGGGGTTATATGGCTGTGTAGTTGTGCATGTACATGTTGGACATATGCATATGTGATTTAACTAGTTGTGCATGTATATGTTGGACATATGCATATGTGATTTAACCTCACGATGAAGGAGCCGCAGAGTCTGAGACCCCTGCGGAGGACAGCGAGAGAAGACATAGGTGTGGACAGAAGACTTCCTGACCTCTGAGGCTCGAGAGGAGAGAGGGGGGAGTAATGTAAATAAAGGGATGATGAATGTGAATAAAGGGATTATGATGGAGATGTGTGACCTCCCCTGCGAGGGAGATTCTTTTATGTGAGAATGTTTAAAGGTGAGGACTTTGGTGTGTTTCCTCCTCTTTGTTCGCTGCTCAAGAATGAGAGCAGACTGTGGGAATGATTGCTTGAAATAAACTTGAATTAAATGCAATTCAGTTTTGTTATTCAAGGCTCCCCACAACCACCACCAAACTGGACACAAAAACGCTCAATAACTGATAAAAGATCACACAAATAAGTGATCTTATTTCACAATCTTGCTCACTTGAGCCATATTTTGATAACTATGTTTTTTCTCTCTGCCCAATGTGTCACCCCCTTCCCCCCTCCCCCTTTTTACCCCCCACTGAATGAGGCGCCTGTATGACTGCCGCGTCATTAGGGTGCGCTTAACATGAGCGCACCTTAGTGATAAGTAAAATTCCTTGTATGTGTAAGCATACTTGGCAATAAAGTTGATTCTGATTCTGATTCTGATTCTGATCTGAGAAAAAAAATAAACAAGCGGTTCTGAAACAGTGGCTAATATTGAATGTCCCATTCATTTTCAATTATTCTGTAATTTTATATTCACACAATCAAATAAATCTCAGTTCAGTCCCTTTCATATTTGTCAAAGGCTAACGTGTGATTGCCTACATATCAGTCCCTCCAGGATTTCGCGATGTTGCGATCACATCAATCCATGAGAAATCAGCCAATCAGCACAACTATTGCACAACCTTGCAACTTTGTACAATCACTGCAACTTTCCCGCAATTTTGGCCAATCCTCGTCAACTTCCACCAATTTCACCAATCAAATTTGTCTCTAACTGGCACTGAAATGGATATTGCTGCACTGCGTTCACTTCCGTGTTTATAGTGAGTAGTGAGTTTATAGTTTAGAGTGAGTAACGGAACACTTCAGAAAACAGAGTGTGTGATTTTAAAAAAACACTCACCCGTGAGGTTTTCAACACCGTCCCTTCCTCCATCTCCCCCAGCCTGCCCGTGGACGCATTGCCACATCTCCATCCTGACCGCGTGTACGAAGCGCTGGGTTTGTTTTGAAAAACATGCGCCTGCCCAAAAGCACCCCATTGCAGGAGCGCACGCGAGGAGAGTACACTACACTACAGCCAGTGTTTGAACATTTATACATTTTGAGAGGTAAAATCATTACTACATCTGGTCAATGAGCTTTAAAACTCAATCTCCGGTGTGGACGGACAAACCCCCCCCACCCCCGCCGCCGCCGTCCTGCTGTAAATGTAAATGAAAGGTGTGTGTTTGTGAAGACCAACATGTAGCAGACAGACAGGTAGGCATGGAAAGAGAGAGAATATTCTCTGTATTTTTTTTTTCCAGAAAAACACAGACTCCAATAGCCAATACAGAGCAACAGAATAAATTATTTATTTTTTCCTCTCTGCTCGGTACTGAGTGGTTGAGAACTGTAGGGAGTTTTCAAATGAAGGTGCTGCCAATAATTTCCAAATCTCTACTCTTTAACATGCATTCAATGCAATTTAGCTGTTGTAATGGATATTGTGTTAATGTTTGTATTTGCTGTTGCACAAGAGTTTTTCAGTATAGCAGAAGTTTCTGCTTAATTTACAAATCACTATAATAGGAAATTTTTGACAATCCTGTGCTTATCTTTTATTGTCATATAGAGTATTGTTATGTACGTAAAATGATGAGGAAGCGAAGTGACAGTTTATGTGTTTTATTAATAGAATAAGAACTAAACAGGAGTCACTCCGAACAGGTAGAGAGTCCACAGCAAAGAGACAGAGGATCTCCCGCAGTGATCTCTTATACTCCCTGTGATGCCATCACTGGAAAGGAGGGCATCACCTCCCACTACACCCAGGGCACCGCCATCTTGGTACATTCAACTATGTACGTAATATTCATATCCAACATCCCCCCCCCCCCGAAGAAAATCGCAAGCACACTAATTGGGTCCACCCAAAATTTACAACCCGACTCATACACTAAGCATCAAAATTTACAAAACTATCCATGCACACCATACAGGCCCTGCGGGTTATTCCGCCATTTTGATTGTTAGAGTCCTTAAACACAAAAAGAGCTGTTGAAATAAATTAATCCCAAGGCAAATATATACAATTCAAAACACTTCAAACATTAAACACTCACAAACCCTGTACACAATAGCTTAATGGCGGTCCCAAACCCCCACCCCATAACCTGGGCATTTCACACACTCACAGTACTGGGAACCTTTGCATATCACACTTCAGTCTTTGTTTTAACCTTTCACACAACTGTGCTCTATTTGTTTTCTTTTACCACACACACACACACACACACACACACACACACACACACACAGTACAAATTTTCCCAACTAAAACAGTATCAACTTAAACATGCCACAGTATAATATAGCATAACACAATATAACATAGTATAACACACCGCTAACCCCCCCCTTTTAAAGTCTTGTTAAGGACCCCCTGGAGGCTCCCCTCTGGAACGTCTGTCCGGCGGCCCGCTCCCAGAGCGTCTCCGCCTTTTCCTCACTGGAGACGGGCTGCTCGGGCATCCCCTCTCTCCCATGCGCCACAGTTCATTTGGGTGCCTTCTGGATCCATCTGACAGTTCTAAATAACCGTCCTCGTGGGCCCTCACTACCCGCAGCTGTCCCTGGTCATCCCGCTGTTCTCATGATTTGTGGACTCCACCAAGCCGAGACTCAACTGTAGGGCGGACTTTATTGCCAACTCTCAGGGGAGTACTCACTGGCCTTCATGGTCCACGGTGCCGTGACAAGGTTTCTTTTCGGTGTCGGAGAGTCTCGCCGACCTGGTCCGAGGTCCGCCTCGGATCCTGCTCGTAGGCACGCCTGGGGATCGTGCCACTTCGTCTCGTCCTGCTCTCTTTCATTTGTTGCGCTGAATCAACCACGGCAGAGCCCAGTTCGATGGTGGTACTCGGCCGGCCACCAGAACTACGTTGTGCGTGCTCACTGGCTCCACTCACCGCCGCAGGTATCCGACCGTGCCATTCGGGCCCCCATCCAGGGTGCCGCGAACACTGGTACCAGAAACTCCCTGCGAAGGTGCTCCGCAGTGTTGGTCACGCCCGTCGTCACTCGTCCCGGGCAGGTTTAAGTCCCACACTTCGTCATCATTTCACGCATAAAAGGGCCGGTCCCACAGCCCGCAGCCAGACCACTCCTCTCCTACGCTGCAAACAATGGAGAATCCAAATCCATACAACAGGTTGCAGCCCATTAGGTTAGCCCCTTCAGTTGACACCATGCACTCCACCGCACACATCAACACTGATTTTTATCCTGCTGAGAGCATCAGCGAGCCCACGATGTCCAAGGGGTTGTTCCCATAACCATAACACGCTACGTCAGACCTGCTCACTCTATAATGCGGGAAAAGGTTCTTCACTGTGGCCCAATTAAAGATAGAGGCCATCGATCCCGTGTCCAGCATCAGCGGCACCACCACCCCGTCCAATTCGATGTTGCAATAAATGCATCCATCCTTGTTTGGTGGGACCATGTGGACCACCATAGGTTCCCTTGTAGAAGAGCCCCTCTCTGGTTTCTGGTCCCCCTGCTCAAAGTTTTTACAGGCTCTTGCAAAGTGGTGGAACAGACCGCACTTTCCACAACGCTTCCCCCTCGCTGGACATTCTCTCGCCTTGTAGCGGTGCCTGGCGGACCCACAGCCATAGCATCTTGGCATCCCCGGGGCGGACCTAATCTTCACGGTGGAGGCATATTCCTCGTCACTCTCACTGTCCGGGCCCGCGGCCAGTGCCTTCCACTGTTTCTCGTCCTTTTGCAGCTTGTTTTCCTTGCCAAGGTTTCCAGTCAGCTTCTCTGCTGCCTCATACTGCTGCGCTAATTCCATGGCGGCTAACAGCTTCAATTCTCCCACGTGTGAGGAGGCGAACCCTCGCAGAGAAGCAGAGGACATGCTCTGCTAGTTGGTCATGGATCATTTCTTCTTCCAAAACGCCAAAACGGCATTCTCCTGTCAGCTGCAGTAGGTCTGCGATGAATTGTTGCACAGACTCACCCTGCCGCTGGCGTCACTGTCGAAACTGGATCCGCCTCATAATGATGTTCTCTGGGGCACGAAAATATCCTGCCATTCTCCTCATCACGTCGTCGAATGTGTCACCACCTCCTAACATACTCAGGATCCTCTGGCCCTCCATTCCCAGGCTGTGGACCAGAATTGCCCTCGCACGCAATTTTTCAAGCTTGCCGAGGTCCAGAGCAATGAGATAATTCTCGAAGGCTGTATACCACCTGGCCCAGATAACGAGCATTTCTCCTGGAGCCTCCAAGAATGGTCAGAAAGCGGTAGGAGCTCGCTCCATACCCTTTTGTCCTCGTCGCCAAATGCTACGTCCGTAAAATGATGAGGAGGCGAGGTGACAGTTTATGTGTTTTATTAATAGAATAAGAACTAAGCAGGAGTCACTCCGAACAGGTAGAGAGTCCACCGCAAAGATACAGAGGATCTCCAACAGTGACCTCTTTTACTCCCCGTGACGCCACCACCGGAAAGGAGGGGTGTCACCTCCCACTATACCCAGGGCACCGCCATCTTGGTACACTCAACTATGTACATAATTTTCATATCCAACAAATATCACTGCAGTAAACTGGAAAAAAAGCATCTGCTTTAAAATTTGGAATTCTTCCCACAACTTTTAGTGCAAAAGACACTAAAAACAGCGCAACTTTTACTGCAACTTTTTAAAAAAGCTCCTGCAAATTCAGGCTTTTTGGCCCGCAACAATCATAAAAACATCCCACGAAATCCTGGAGGGACTGACATATAGGATACACCTCTGTATTCCACTTTCAAACACAGCTTATGCGGCCAGACACAACCTGGCTCAAAGGCACACTAACTGATTGGCGATTAAAAAAAGAAGTTATTTTCAGTAAAGTGGAAAAAAGGATAATTCATGGTTTGTGCTTTTTCCCTGAGGATGATTTATCAGGGAAAACAGCTGAGCTCTGTGACTCCAGCGATTAGCTGATTGGATCCACTTTTTTTTTTTTTTTTTTTTTTTTACCAAAGGTAAAAAAAAAACATGGGGGGAAGGCCCTACAATCTTTGCTCCACGAATGCGGGACGTATCAACCATACGCTTGATAAATTTTCAGCATGGGGCACATGTTTTTTCCAGTTTACAAAATTTTTCACTGGGTCTGAGACGTGTAAAAAAAAACTGTTTTGGTTAACGTTTAGAGCAGGGGTGCCCACACTTTTCTGGCTTGTGAGCTACTTTTAAAATGACCAGGTCAAAATGATCTACCTACATTTAAAAAATGCCAAACATTGCAATATATGTTGGCGTACAATGTACGCTGTACATTATATAACTGTGTGAACCCTTATGGCACAATACAATTCAATACATTTACGATCATTACCTTACTCTGATGACTTGCACCGGATGGAGTCAGCCAGGGTTGCATAGTCCGGATAGTAGCTGCTGGTAGCTAGTCTCAAGCAGGCTTCCAAATGATCATCAGTCATGCTGGAACAGTATTTGGACTTAATAATCTTCATGTGGGAAAAGGCTGATTCGCACAAATAAGAGCCAAATAATGCAGTCAACGAGGGGGCATATTTCCGCGTGTTTGGATACTTTTCCTCTGTAAGTTCCAAAACTGTCAGTGAGCCCTGGACTTAAGCTCAGTGTCAGTCTGTAGTGTCAAAATCTCATCCACTGCAGACGAATTCAGATGAATTGCAGTGAGAAACACTCCCCTTCTGCGATGTCCTTCCAAAACTGCTGTGTCAAATCATAGGCCATTACTTCACAGCACCGTGTAACTGTACTTCTTGATAGCTGAAGAGCTTTGATTGAAGATAATATTTCTGGTTTGTTTTTAAAATCCTGAAAGAATGACTCTGTTGCCCCAACGAAGGCCTCTTTTGTCATCTCTCCATCTTGAAAGGACTTCTTATGCTTAATAATGCAATGACTCACCCAGAACGATGCTTCAGTGGCTGTCTTTGCCTTTGAATTCAGCTATGTGAAAAATGACTGCTGTCCGATTAACTGAGATTTCAGTTCCTTCACCTTTTTTTTTCTCAGCTCACTTTTCGGAGGGAAGTTAGTGTTGTAGTTTTTATGAACAGTTCGAAAGTGCCTCTCCACATTTCCTCCCATTCCACATGGAAGTGGTAAGGTTTTGTCTTCTTACTGGGTTCAGCTCCCCCACTCATATCCTTTCTTTAGTTGATAGAAATTGGAAGCGCTAACACGGTCACAGCTCGCAGGAGTTTAGCAGTAGCTAGCCAGTGTGTTTGACTGCGCACGCAAGGTGACCTATGACACATAGAGGACAGGACCTCTCCTGACTGGCTGCCCTGTACATCAATCAAATGGTAAATGCCAATAAGAAGACAGATGGGAGAATAGGCAATAGAATTAAAAACTTTTTTTTTTTTTTAATGTCATGCGATCTACTCGCAGTGCCTTTGCCATCTACCAGTTAATCGCGATCGACATATTGAGCACCCCTGCTTTAGAGGGTCAAAAATGTGATAGTTTAGTCGTAATAATAATAATAATAATAATAATAATAATAATGAATGATCTTCTTGCATGAATAAAAGGCAAATGCTTACAATAGAGTCGTGGTGCTCAGTCTTTGCCAGTCACGCCCTCAAGGTTCAGATCATTATTTGGCCTCAGTATCGTCCTAGCAGGATATGAGCACCGCCTCAATCTTAGCATTAAAGTTTTAAAAAAACTTTTAATAACAAAATATTGCTAAAATATAAAATGATGCATTACAATGGGTCTCAAATATTTGTAAATGTGTCCTGTTTTAGTACTGCATGAGTTTATTGATGATACACAGAAGAAATTCAATATTACACTGAACTCCATCACTGAACAGTGATATAAACAAAAATAATTATAATGATGACTGAACAGCTCCCATTCCCAAAGTGCAAGATAATCAAATCAAATCAAATCAAATCAAACTTTATTGTCATATTGCTGTACATACAACTGTAGTGCAGGCAAGATGAAATTGCGTTTCTCTCGGCATCCATATAAGAAGCAGCATGATTAAGACACACTCCCACATAGCTCCCACCCCCCCATCCATTCACACATCCCTGAGACATACTTGGGGAAAAAGAATAACTAACTATAATATACAAAATGTCCATAGGTGCAGTAGTGTGTATGTGAGATTCCGGGTCAGCTGTTCAGCATCCTGACAGCTTGTGGGAGGAAGCTGTTGATCAGTCTGGTGGTTCTGCCTCTGATGCTCCGGAATCGTTTACCAGATGGAAGAAGTTCAAAGTGTTTATGCAGAGGGTGAGAACGGTCCTTGACAATGTTCAGTGCCCTGCTCCTACAACGGTTCTGAAAAAGTTCTTGGACAGAGGGGAGGGAGACTCCAATTACCCTCTCCGCCCCCTTGACTATCCTCTGCAGGGCTTTTTTGTCTGACATACTGCAGCTGGAGTACCATGTAGCAATGCAGTACGTCAGAACACTCTCCACCACACCTCTGTAGAAGGTCCTGAGGATGCAGATGGGGAGAGAGGCCTGTTTGAGTTTCCTCAAGAAGTGTAGTCTCTGCTGAGCTCGCTTCCTGATCTCCAAGGGATTCTTGCTCCAGGTCAGGTCCTGCGAGATCTGCACTCCGAGGAACTTGATGTTCTCTACTCTCTCCACTAAACGGCCGCCGATGCTGAGGGGGACGTGCTCAGGCTGTGACCGCCGGAAGTCGATAATCATCTCCTTTGTTTTGTCCACGTTGAGCACCAGATTGTTCTCCCTGCACCAGCCCTCCAGGTCTCTCACTTCTTCCCTGTACATTGATTCCTCATCCCTCTGAATAAGTCCCACCAACGTGGTGTCATCTGCAAACTTAATAATCTGGTTCCCCTCGTGTTTGGATACACAGTCATGTGTTAGAAGTGTAAACAACAGTGGACTGAGTACACAGCCTTGAGGGGTTCCGGTACTCAGCGTGACAGAGTTGGAGATGTTGTTTCCAACCCGGACAGACTGAGGTCTCTCAGTCAGGAAATCCAGGATCCAGAGACATGTGGCGGTGTTCAGACCGAGAAGGAGTAATTTCTCTATCAGTCTCTGGGGAATAATGGTGTTGAATGCTGAACTGAAATCAATGTACAGGAGTCTGGCGTAGGTGTCTTTCTGGTCCAGGTGGGTGATGACAGAGTGTAGGGTGGTGACTATAGCATCCTCCGTGGAGCGGTTTGAACGGTATGCAAACTGGAGCGGGTCGTGTGATGCAGGGAGGCAGGCTGTGATGTGTGGTTTGACAAGCCGTTCAAAACACTTCATCACAATTGGTGTAAGTGCAACAGGACGATAGTCATTCAAACAGGACACCACTGGTTTCTTTGCCACCGGTACAATGATAGAGGTCTTGAAGCATCTGGGAACGATGGCCTGACTCAGGGAGATGTTATAAATGTCAGTCAGGACATCCGCCAACTCGCTCGCGCAGTCTCGGAGCACACGTCCCGGAATGTTGTCTGGACCTGCAGCTCTGCGTGGGTTGATTCTGGATAGGGTCCTCCGTGTGTCCGCTGTGTTAATGGTAAAAGCTGGTTCGACCGATGGTGGGAGTGGGCCGGCCCTCCCTCTGATTGTCGAGTTTGATGCTTCAAAACGTGCAAAGAAGTCGTTAAGCCTGTCTGGAAGCGAAGCGTCGTCATCATCGACCCCCTGCCTAGACTTAAAGCCCGTCAGTGTCCGAACTCCCTGCCACATCTGCTTGGTGTTCCTAGTGTCACAGAGGTGTCCCTGGATTTTCTCCGCATAGGCGCGCTTTGCCACCTTAATTCCATTTGAAAGCGCAGACCTGGCTGAGCGGAGGGCAATCCTGTCCTTCGCTCTGAACGCTGCATCTCTGGCTTTAAGCAGCGAGCGCACCTCTGCAGTCATCCAGGGCTTATGATTACCCCGCACAGTGATGGTCTTCACTGTAGTGACATCCTCTGTGCACTTCGCGATGTAGCTGGTGACCGAATCAGCATACTCCTCCACATCTGTCCTGTCTTCCTGGGAGGCTGCTATTTTGAAGATCCTCCAGTCTGTGTGATGAAAACAGTCTTGCAGTGCAGAGGTTGCACACTCTGGCAAAATCCTGATTTGTTTCACTGCTGACCTGCTGCGCTTCAATAAAGGTTTGTAGGCAGGAACCAGCATCACGGACATGTGATCAGAACGGCCGAGATGGGGGCGGGGTAACGCTTTATATGCATCTGTGTTTGTGTACAAACACTATTATCTTGAATTATTGAATCTTGAATCTTGTATTATTATCTAATAATACACTATTATCTTGAATATAAGTGATAAAAGATCACACAAATAAGTGATCTGACAAACAAATAAACAAGGGATCTGAAATGGTTGCTGATATTGGATGTCCCATTCATTTTCAATATTAAGGTATTCTGTAATTAATAGTCACACAATCAAATAAATCTTAGTGCCATTTACTGCCTTTTATATTTGTCAAAGTCTAACATGTGATTGGTGACATATAGCCTACACCGCTTTGTATTCCACTTTCAAACACAGCCTACATTTGAGCCTGGAAAGCCTGATTGGGATACTCATTTCAGACAGGAATACTTGCGTTCTATGGGCATGCACTAGTTCATAATTTAACTCAAATGTTATATTTGGAAAAATGTCCATCGTTTTGTCATATTCCATTAATGTTGCCTACTGACCAGGAGTCGACAGTAAATAACGGTTAGTAACTAACAGGTACCAGAACACCTTTGAAGCTGGGTCATACATACCCAGTGAAACTTGGAGTGCAATTATCATGGATTTTAGTAACTCCTGGATTCCCTATTATCCAATCCAACTGCTTGGTCGGAACTAGCTGTTGAATAAGAACGCAACATTATATTTTCAAAATAGTCAATCAGTGTATGATATTGCACAAAACACATTCAGTTATGTGATGTGGAGATGACCCAGGTCAGTACTTTTACCGATTTCTTTGATTTCCTGGAACAAAGAGGGAGATAAACAAGAAATATGAAACAGAAGAGAGAAAAAAGTACCGTTGTGGGGGCATGGTGTGGGGATTCTCCACCCAGAGTGGGAAGCCGGGGGGAAGAGGGAACAATGCGCTGAAGGAGGAAGTGCAGACGGGACAGAAAAGACTAACCGCCCCCCGGGGAGTTCGGGAAGCGCTAGAGCCACCAAAGGGGGAGAAGGTGTGAGAAGCGGTTCTGGCACTTTGTGTTGTTAATGTGCCATGCATGTCTTTGTTCCACACATTTATATGATTGTTGCAATTCCTGGGTTTTAATGCACAGAATTAAAGGTTATAAAAGGAAGGTGCATGAAGACCCGGGAGATTTTTGACTGTATTGTATGTTGGAGAAGGAGTAAAGTGTGTGTGTTGTCCAGCTCGTTGCCTCGCCTGATTCCTTTCTCCACATTGGCGACCCCAAGATGTGCCATGCAGAGCGAGCCGAGCACCGCACTGGAGACTACCTGGAGGGAGAGCACCAGCACTGCGTGTGCTGTCTCAGTCAAGCTCCTGGACTTCTGGCTTCACAGCCCGACTGTGTGGTTTCTGCATATAGAAGCCCAGTTCGCACTCCGCGGGTAACAACGGATGACACAAAGTATTACTACGTGGATGCTGCGCTGGATGCGTGCGCCATGCAACAGGTGACGAGCCTGCACCAGGAGCTGCCAGCCCAGAGGAAATATGAAGCGCTCAAGAGGATGCTGCTCCAGTGCCACATCCTTTCCGACAGCCAGAGGGCAGAGAGACTCCTAACATGTTTGGAGTTAGGTGACAGATCAGCTGTGGAGCTCGTGGAGAGCATGTTGACGCTGATGGGGAAGAACGACGAATCTTTCCTGTTTGCCCACTTGTTCCTCAGGAACCTACCGGCTGCAGCGAGGGCAATCCTGGCCAACTCACTGCTGTTGGTGACCAAGGACTACTGCGCACTGGCACAGGAAGCTGACTGCATCATTTTAGCGACCAGAAATCTTAGCGTGAATGCAGCGACACCGGCGTCCATGAGGGATTCCATGATCAGATGTCAGGAGATGCAGGAACAGGATGATATGTTTCTATCATCGCCACTTCGGTTTGAATGCCCAACGCTGCCTGCCGCCATGCCAGTTCAAGAAGCTGGGAAGACGGTATGTTCCGCATTCAGTTGCAGCTGCAATCACTGGTGACAGGAACAAGCTGCTTTATGTCATGGACACACGTTCAGAGAGACGTTTTTTGGTGGACTCTGGCTCCCAGAAAAACTTCATCCTGCCGGTCAACGCAGACAGGGCGGCAGGAGGCAGCGGTCCCGAGCTCACGGCCGCCAACGGATCCACCATCAGGACTTTTGGCAAACTGACACTGACGATATGCTTGCACAGATGCAATGTTCAGTGGGACTTTGTGATAGCACATGTTCTGCCCCCATTTTAGGCGCAGATTTTTTATGTGCTTATGGGTTGTTAGCTGATGTTGCTAATAGATGATTAGTGGATGGTGTCGCTTTTACCTCACTGCCCTGCACAGCTCTGGGAGCTGGGTCGACACCACTGGCTAACGTTATAGTTCCAGGGGGTAAGTACCAACATTTACTCGCACAGTTTCCAGCACTCATGGTCCTGACTTTTTCGGCTACAATAACGAAACACAGGATCGAACATTTTATAACTACAAAAGACCTGCCAGTGTTCACGCGACCTCGGCGCCTGGACGCGGCTAAACTGGCCAGTGCGCGCGAGGAGTTTGCCAACTTAGAGCAGTTGGGCATTGTCAGGCGCTCCAACAGCCCATGGGCATCCCTGCTTCACATGGTGCCTAAGGCCGACGGGTTGTAGCGACCATGAGGCGACCAAGCGGCGATTTCCGGCGCTTGAACAACGCCACGGAACATGATCGGTATCCCATCCCGCACATCCAGGATTTTTCTGTGCACCTGGCTGAGGCGTGTGTTTTTTCCAAAGTGGATCTGGTCCGCGGTTACCACCAGGTTTCAGTGCGCGCAGAAGATGTTCCAAAAACAGCGGTAATAACTCCTTTCAACCTTTTCAAGTTTTTACGCATGCTGTTCGGATTAAAAGGCGCAGAGCAGACTTTCCAGAGGATGATGAATGCAGTGCTTCATGACTTGTCCTTCGTTTTTGTCTACTTAGACGACATTCTGGTGGCTAGCACTTCCGAGGATGAGCACATCGCCCATCTCAAGACGGTTTTCCAGAGGCTGGAAGCGCACGGGCTGATAATTAACCCAACAAAGTGCCAGTTCGGTGTTCCAGTTATTGATTTTTTGGGCCACCGCATTTCGCTGGAGGGCACGATTCCGTTACCGGACAAGGTGCGCACTGTGTTGGACTTTCCACGTCTGCAGACTGTGAGGGCACTACAGGAGTCTTTTGCAATGATTAACTTTTATAACCGTTTTCTTCCCCGGGCAGCCCAGCTGATGCAGCCGTTGTATGCCGCGCTTAAAAAAAAGAAGCCCGCGGAAACCATTGACTGGACTCCCAAGCGAGTCCAGGCTTTCACAAATACCAAAACAGTGCTGGTGGATGCCGCTATGCTAGTCCACCCAGATCCGCTTGCATGGATAGTGCTCACTACGGACGTGTCTGACGTTGCCATAGAGGCAGTGGTGGAGCAGTACATCTCAGGTTCATGGCAGCCGCTCGCATTTTTCAGTCGAACTTTGTGCGACGAATGCAAATATAGCACGTTCGACAGAAAATTGCTGGATCTCCACCTGGCGATGCGCCATTTCCAGTTTTAGCTAGAGGGCCGCGAGTTCACCGTGTTTGTGGAGCATAAGCCGCTGACGTACGCGATGTCCAAGGTCTCGGAACCATGGTTGGCATGGCAGCAACGGCATTTGGCCGCGATTTTGAAGTTTACTACCGACATTCAACACATTGCCAGTAAGCTCAATGTCGTGGCCGCTTGCCTGCCGTGCGCGTTAGTCTCCCCAGTCTACATGGGAATAGATTTCCCTGCCATGGCTGCGGAGCAAGCCGGGGACACGATTCCTGGGTCTTAATGCACAGAATTAAAGGTTATAAAAGGAAGGTGCATGAAGACCCAGGAGATTTTTGACTGTACTGAATGTTGGAGAAGGAATAAAGTTTGTGTGTTGGTCAGCTCATTGCCTCGCCTGCGTCCTTTCTCCACACCGTAGGTAATTAGAAGGGATGTCACACTGCGTTGCACTGTGGGGCACATCAGCCATGTTGGAAGCGTGTGTGGATGTAAACAAACACTGCTGCTGATTTGAATTAAGCAGACAACAGTTGTACAAATCTGGTGTATATTTCACAATGTATAAAACCATAACAATTCTACAATCTCATGTAATGTCAAAACTTTATATTTGTCTGCTTTGCTCTGGGTGGAGACAGGATGTGGAGGTTGCTGCATTCCACTATCAAACCCATTGAATGGAATCAGTTGTGGATGCCTTCCATGTGTGCTGTGCTGAAGTTACAAAAATGGTTCTTAATAACTGAAATGATTTCAACTTGGGTACAGTTTCCCTGTTACAACCGCTTGACCTGTCCAATAATCTCTTCCTCTTCTTCCTGTGTATACAGCAGCCTATCTGATAGCAGGTCTGAGGTGCAGAGCAGTGCGCCTCATGGACACAAACTAATGCACAGAATGGACACAAACTAAAAGTTGTGACATTACATGTAATTATAGAATTATTATGCTTATAAACAATTATGCTGTACACACTAGATATGTGTGTTTATCATCTGCTCCACTCAATTCAGCAGTACAGTGTTTGTCTGCATCTATGCTAGCTTCCACAATGGCTTCCGACATGTCTCACAATGTAATTTGGGTGACGTCATGATCCAAAGCAATTCAGTAACTGGTGAATCCTAAATATAATGTCACGTTGTGTTCAATAAACGACTAAACCTTAACAGGCCTCGCTGTCCTCCTGGGGCTCATTATGTTGTGTGACCTGAATTTTGGTTCAAATGTCAAATTAGTTTCAACAAATCTTAGCAACTTAAAGGTCACCAATGCCAGAGTATTTGATGAAAATGCAAAGAAATCACAAAGTATCTTATCAGAAGGCTGTGTTCAAAACCTAATAAGCTCAGACACAGACATCCTCAGATCAATACAGCCTTTACAGGGGAAAGGACAAAGAAAGAAAGAAAGAAAGAAAGAAAGAAAGAAAGAAAGAAAGAAAGGCCATTTTAAAGAGATAATGCTGAGTGATCTGTTAATCACAGCAAAAAAAATGGCCCCTTTAAATTAGATGAAAAAGAATAGAGAGACTGATGGGGGGGGGCTCTATGAATGACATTAAAAGGGCATGTCAGCTGTGAAATTGGCATCAAGGCACCTTGAACTGGCTGAACTTGTGTGGACAAGCTCTGAAAGGGAGGCAGTTAAAGAGACAATGGTGAACAAAAGGAAGGCCTGTTAGAAGGCTGTCAGACGGAGCAGCACAAATGAGAAGAGAAAACAAAAGAAGAGAAGGCAATGGCCGAAGGACCTCTGAATGAGTATTGATGCATCTCAGTTGAAGACTGTAGTGTGTGATTAAAATCATTTGACAAGAATTTATGAAATAACCCTCTTTTACAAGCTGAAGTAGAGTATATCTTCTGTAGATTAAAAGCAAACTGTAAAGACACTTTGGTCCTTCATCCAACAAGTGTTAAAGGAGAAGAGCAAAATGATCCATTCATGAGCATCTTTTGAATATCATCTCAGACTTTAAAGGATCCTTATTGTGCAAAATTTCATGGGTTTTGCCTTTATATAAGGCAATCATGAGTCCATGAACACTGTTAAAATATCAAAACACACAATTAAGAGAAAAATACATATTACACACCCTCTGTGGATGGCCACCTTATAATGGTGGAGGGGTTTGTGCGCCCAAATGATCCCAGGAGCCATGTTGTCAGGGGCAACTTGCCATTGGTAGGATCTCCCAAGGCAAGTTGGTCCTGGGTGAAAGGCCAGACCAAGAGTGGTCCAGTAGATCCCTATGAAAAAAATTACATCAAGGATCCAGTGTACCAAAAAAAGCCACGCGGATCTGCCTTCCAGTGGGCTCACCATCTGCAGGAAGGATCATGGCGTTAAGTGAATTGGGCAACAGTCTGGGCTTCTCTACTTCGACTGTTGCTGCCTCGACCCAGACCCCCACATAAGTGGTAGAAGATGGATGGATGGATACATGCTGCTTTAATTTAGTTAAGTTCTTAAAGAAATGAGCAGATTGCACTTCCTGTATTTTATGATGTCACAAACCAACAAGCCTGGTGTTTAGTTCTCTAAGTTAATAAAACTCTGACTGCTAACGTTCTTGTGACTGGCTCATTCCAAAAACCCCAGTAAGAATAGGGGTTCATTAATATTTATTACCAACTTGACAGAAGACAAAACCATCTCTATTGTCATTCAGTCCATACAGATAATCATGTACAGTAGAACAAAATTACATTTCTTCTATCTACAATGTTAATCACATGTAGAATCAGAGGGATCACTGCCATGCAAGGCGCCGCCACACACAACTTCTTCTTCCCCCATTCTATTACACAGAGCACCAAGCTAGAAGGTAGGAAGTAACGTTTTTATATGGTGTTTGGTATGACCTGGCTAAGACTTGAACCCCCAACCTCCCGGTTGTGGGTCAGATGCTCTATCAACTAGGCCACAATTCTGGTGGTGACAGACAGGTGACTGTCTATAACAAAACTTTACAGACATCTTTTTAAAAGCTCTAAAACAACACAGAACACAGGACCTTTAAAAATCCTCAAACTGCATTATTCTGTATATTAACAATAGATTAAACACCTTATAGTAACTGAGTGTCATGTACAGAAAATTTAGTCTATAGCCTTTTTCTTTCCTTGCAACTTCGCTTTTTAAAATAAAAGATAATGTTGCTCCTGGTCTCCTGGGTGTGAAACATATTATTTACCAATATAAGCAAGTTTCTAAATTCATCCTTATGGTTTAAAGCTTATTATTTTGCACCCAAAATAGTAATTCCTTATTCAGAAAGTTTAATATTAAATAGGCAATTTAGTTGCAGCTTTTCGCCACACATTTTCTCAGACACCAAACAAGATCAAATATATATTTAATAAATGCAGAGGATTAAAAACAGGAAAAACCAGTTAAAGAAAAAAGAACAGTTGAGTTCGGGGGCAGACAGGGAAGCAAGTCGCGAGCATGAGATGTGTTTGTGTGTTTCACCAGGCAGACAGCTGAAATGTGTGGTGACGGCTCCCTCAGACTGCTTCCCTCAAGGCTCCCATGTCTCAGCGTGGACACGCAAAAAAAAAGTGAACAAAAGAGAAATACACATTTGCAGTGAACGTCAAACCATTCCTGCTCATCACGTTTGGAATATGTCCTCCCTGCCACGTCTTTGTTCTCACTCCATTTCCTTTACTCCCCCACACTGACCTTCCTTCATCTTCATTCTTTCCTCCCCTCAGGCTCTTTATATCAGCTTCCTATATTTAATCCTTCCATCTTTTAACACTTGAGTTGACAATTTAATTCAGCTCAATTTAGATGGTGCTGGCACAGAAATCCATCATTCCACTAACTGCTGCCAAAGCAAACATGAACTCTATCTGTCCGGTTCTTTCTTGGTATTAAAAAACTCCTTCTGTCACTGTTAAAAAAAGATGATCCTTGCTTTCACTAATACACAAACAATATATAAATTTGAATCCAGGTTTTTAATATTTTCACCTAAGAAACACATCAGTGGAATAAACGCATGGGGAAGCAAATTCTATGCATTTTTGTCTTTCTTAACCAACACACTCAGTAACACACATACACACCTCTTCTTGCAGTTCAGCATTTTTCTCAGTCATAAGCTCTAATTCAGCCTTGGCTTGGCTCAGCAGCAGCGCCTCCTGTTGGTGAAATGCCTCCTCTCGCCTCCTCTCATCCTCCCTGCTCATCCTCTCCTGCTGCAGCAGCTCCTGAAGTTTTTGTAACTCCAGTTCTCTTTCACCTAACTGGAGATAAAAATTTAAGTTTGTGGATGTTAAACATTTCTGTATGAAAACAGAGTGTTCTGCAGGTTGGTGTGTGAGGCCTGCTTGAAATTTCTTTGTTCTTACACCGACTTTACCAAACATGTACCGGGAATACAGAGAAATCACAATGACATAACACTTTTCAAAGCTTCAAGGGTTTCTGCAACATGTTTTCATTGACCTCGTCTAGACTTTGTGCAGGGAGTGGGTAGCAGGGGAATTCACAGTGACAGACACAGTAGGAGCGGAAGGGCCTGAGGTGGAGTTTAGCATTTCACTTCACTGTGGAAATTCATTGCTTGTCACAATTAGTAACTTTAAGCTTGCTGAAATTTCCTTTGCTTTGTTGTTGTTCCTGCAGTAGTTACATTGTGGCTGATGTATATTTCAGGGTGTGGGAAGCCTGTTTACCTCTCATGTCATTGTTTTAGGTCACCTCATCTCGAGCTCTTTAAGGGCTCTTCCACAGAGGATGTTGAGCAATAATTTAGAAAATGACAATCACACCATAATAACTTGCTTTGTAGCAGTAGATACCAAGATAGCTGTAGAACTAGCAAAAGAGACAAAATGTTAGAAGTATGTGTCGTTACACGCTTTAACAACTTTTTTTCTTGCTATAGATTTTGCACTTACTCATCAAGCCTTAGGGCTGCATTGATCTTTTCATATATTCATTTTAAATGTGTTTATATTCCATCTGTGGATGTAACATCTGTGTAACTGATAACCAGCAGTTATCATTTACAATTTCAGTGTTACAGGAAAGATAAATACCACCTCTAACAAGCCCTTTGAATATTGAAAATAAAAACTCTAAGTTCCTCACCTCACAATACTCTCACAGTACTGTCTTTACCTGTTCAAAATGTCCACTCATTACTACAGTACATACATAGAGCCCCACATAGTGAGTCAGAAATTTTGTAGCGCTGTTCGAAATCGGAAGTTTTCATTTACTATGTAGTAGGGATGCATGATAATATTGGCACACTATCAGAACCAGCTGATTAAGTTGTTAAAAATTAATAGTGATAACTGATAAAATGTAACAACATTATGCTCTTCCCATGGTGCGAGGGAATGACGTCAACACGTTGGGCGTATGCCCAAAACAAGCATGGCTGTCTCCACACAACTTCGTGAGGAGGACCCCCCCCACCCAAAAAAACCCCCAAAACCAAACACACACAACATGAGGAACTCAAGAAGCCCAAACAAGAGAAAAACACAGTGGCAAAGACAAAAAAACCTTCAGCAGCAGTCTCCTCCACAGTGCCCACTGGTACCAGGACTATAGTCTGGGCGAGAGAGACGGGCATACTGAGCACTATATGCTATATATGCTATATGCTATATGCTATATGCCTCCAGACATTCCAGACTCAGTGAGGACAGTCGGAAGCCAAACCCCATCTTGGCAACAAGCACAGAGATAACAATACTCTCTGATTAGTCCTTTTCTCGATAATATTTGGCAGTCTGTGCTGACAGTTTGTCTCTTCCTCGTCCCACAACTTTGAGCAAAAAAAGATATTTAATATTAACATAAAGTATTAAAATATTTATGACAAAAAGTTTCCAAAGTAGCATAAAATATCAATAAAAATAGGTAGTGAAACCAGAGTTTCTATGCTGATGGAGGTAGTTGTCTTATTTTCCTTGTTTAATGTGTGTTTAGTTAATTATCATTGTAAGACAAAGGAGATGTAAATAGGTGTGAAAATATGTGCATAAGCTTTCAGACACTAAAGCTTATGCTGTAATTTCACCATTGTGGGACTAATAAAGGCTTATCTTATCTTACTATTCAGCTTATTTTCTCTAAATAGGTCTGAAAAATGTGCATAAATGCTATCAGCATCAGCAATTGACAAAAAAATTATATATACAGTCATGTGAAAAAAAAAAAACCTGGACACCCCTTTCAATATTCAGTTCTTTATTAAGAAATGTTCGCGTATCTATATCTAACCTTGTTTTTGTTTTTATTTGCATTTTTTAACATTTATTTTAGCCATTTTAAGTGGGAATGAATGTGTGTGTGTGGGGGGGGGGTGCTAAAAAGATGGGGGTGTCCTAATTTATTCCTCACTATTTGTTTAAAATTACATTTTACAGAACATTTGAAAACAGCCTTTAATTCATTTTTAATTGTTTAGTTGTATTACATGAATCTCCCAGCATTTTTTAACATTAATATTAAATATCCATATGTCCAAATATGTAAAAAAAAACAGGCTTATATAAGGTGCCCTAATTTTTTCACATGACTGTATATATTAGTGGTGTTGGCGTTATCACGTTAATCGCCCGCTAACGCTTTGCCCCCCTTAATGGCGACAAATTTTGTGATCGCAGTTAATGGCAGTTAACGGCAGATAAAGTGCAAACTACTTTTTGGCTTAGCGGCTCTCCACACCAAAGTCGTTGTGGCCACACACACTGTGCACTCCATGCAGCATTGCTAAGTCAAACAAGCTGGATTACAGCCATGGATATCCCCAAAGTGCTGCCATGTTTAAGTTTGCAATGTTATCTGTCGGAGCTCTCACCTGGATAACTGTTACAGCCTCCTCCAAAACTTTGCCTGGATGTTGTTTTGTTCTTCTTCTGTGGAAGCTAGCTAGCTAGTAGCTAGTAGCTACTATAGCTAGCTAGCTCCTAGCTATAGTAGCTAGCTACTGTACACACACACACACACACACACACACACACACACACACACACACACACACAAGCTCTGTGTGTGTGTGTGTGTGTGTGTGTGTGTGTGTGTGTGTGTGTGTATATATATATATATACTGTATATATATACATATATATATACACAAAATATTGGTATATTGTTATCAGCAAAAAAAATATTGTTCATCCCTATTATAGACTGTAGCGCACTCAAAATATCACAAAATGCATCTTGAAATGTAGTGTCCAACCAATGGTCACTACATTAGCCAATGTATCCCATAATACACAGCCAACAGAGCAGTGAGAGGACAACCTGGCATCACAACACCAACTGCCTCACCGCATTTTTATCTGTTATTATAGTAAATGGTTGAAGTTCTTGCGAAGGTGGGAAAAAGAATGAGATCGCGGCTGCAATGAGCTTTCTCCGTAGGATTGCTGAATTCGCCCTTAGAGATAGGGTAAGGAGCACAGTTATCTGGGAGAGGCTCAGAGTAGAACCACTGCTCCTCCACATTGAAAGGAGCCAGTTGAGGTGGTTTGGGCATCTGATCAGGATGCCTCCTGGACACCTTCCACTTGAGGTGTTTTAGGCATGTCCCACTGGGAGGAGACCCTGGGGCAAACCCACGACTCACTGGCGAGACTATGCTTCCCATCTGGTCTGGGAACACCTTGGTATCCTCTCTGAAGAGCAGGTGGCTGGGGAGAGGGAAGTCTGGGCTTCTCTGCTTGAACTGTTGCCTCCATGACCTGGACCTCTGGAAAAGTGGTAGAAGATGGATGGATGGATGGATTATGGTAAATGGCGTTCACTTATATAGTACTTTTTCCTCATCTCGAGATAACCAAAGTGCTTTACAGATCCTGCTATCCACCCATTCACACACTGACGGCGGAGCTGCAATGTACAGGTGCTGGCCTGACCCATCAGGAGCAACTGGGGGTTCAGTGTCTTGCTCAAGGACACTTCGACATGCACACTGCAGACAGAGTGGGAATTGAACCCCTGACCCTCCGATCAGTAGTCGGCCACACTACACCTGCGCCACAGTCGCCCCTATGGTAAAATTGATTTGAAATAATCCATATTGATTACAGAATACATGTAGATAGTCACTTTTTAACACCCTTAATGTGCCACATTTGCCTGACCCACAACAATAATGTGATTAACGATGCAGAGAAAATAATCAGAACAGTTTCTTAAAGCTTAAATTTTCATTGCTCTGTTCTATTATTTTAACCTTTATTTATACAAGGAAGATCTATAGAGAGGCAACCTCTCTTTATCAAGGACACCCTGTTCACACTCACACAATTTCACATTCATACCCAGAAGATGCCCAGTACAACCACATGGGGGCAGCTGTGGCACAAGTGTAGTGTGGCTGACTACTGATCGAAGGGTCAGTGGTTCGATTCCCACTCTGTCTGCAGTCTGCATGTCAAAGTGTCCTTGAGCAAGACACTGAACCCCCAGTTGCTCCTGGTGGGTCAGGCCAGTGCTGGTGTATGGCAGCTCTGCCACCATCAGTGTGTGAATGGGTGGATAGCAGGATCTGTAAAGCGCTTTGGTCATCTAGAGATGAGAAAAAGCGCTGTATAAGTGAACGCCATTTACCATTTACCGTCTGTGGTGGACTGTGCCAGTCGGTGCATTGTGACATGCACTACACAAAGAGCAGAGATAAACAAATCTATCATCTGATCAGTCACTGCAACAGATACTGGAGTCAGTTTGTTTTGGCTTGTCCTTACCACTGATAATACCTTTATCTGCCAAGAATGTGCTGCTAGTCCAGCAAAAGCTAGCAGTACTCAAATACTTTGCAAGCAGTTTCATGAAACGGTCAATCAGAAAGCAACTCATACCGGCTCGGACGTCGCCCGGGCTTACAAGGTCCGCGCTGATCTGTTCACACTCCGACAGGCAGCGAAAAGTAAGCTAGGAGCAGGAAGACAAAAGAGGAGGAAAACAGCAGCCTTGTGTGTAGCAGAATGGAATGTACGCACTCTTTTGGACAGAACATCACAGCGCCCAGAAAGACAGACTGCACTTGTGGCCCTGGAAAGGAACAGGTACAATGTAGACATAGCTGCACTTAGTGAAACAAGATTGCCTGGATATTACAGCTTGGAAGACCATGGGTACATCTTCTTTTGGAGTGGGAGATCAACTCAAGAAAGGAGAGAAGCAGGAGTGGGCTTTGCAGTTAGAAAGGAGATAGCAGCAATGCTTGACGAGGAACCGGTGCCAATCAACGACAGGATAATGACTATGAGACTCCCACTACAGCGGAAGATGTATGCCACACTCATCAGTGTATATGCCCCAACAATGACCAACACAGAGGAGGTGAAGGAAGAGTTGTACAGTGATTTACGTGAGACTATCAGGCATATATGGGCTGCACGGTGGCGCAGTGGTTAGCACTGCAGCAGCACAGTTTACCCTTGGCCAGGGGATTGTGGGGATCGTGGGATCGTGGGTTCGATCCCAGCCCCCGACCAACAGTGATCTGTGTGGAGTTTGCATGTTCTCCCCGTGTTTGTGTGGGTTTACTCCGGAATTTCTCCGGTTTCCTCCCACATGCCAAAAACATGCAGGTTAGGTTAATTGGAGACTCTAAAGTGGCCCTAGGTGTAAATGTGTGTGTGAATGGTTAAGGGATAGTGCCGTATCGTGGCTGCTTCATCCATCCAGGTGGTGGATGACCCTCAATTTCCCCTCTGGGGATCAATAAAGTATACTAAATCTAAAAAAAAAAAATATACCGACTGATGACAGGCTGATACCTGTTGGAGATTTTAATGCCAGAGTTGGTTCGGACACTGAGAAATGGAAAGGAGTGCTAGGCAGTCATGGAGTAGGCAAGGGCAATACTAATGGAGAATTTCTATTTGTACTATGTCCAGAGTACAACCTTGTGATAACCACCACTCTATTTAAGCACAAGGACACACACAAGAAGACATGGATGCACCCAAGATCCAAGCACTGGCACTTATTAGACTACATCATAGTCAGGCAGAGATACATAAGGGATGTATTGGACACCAGAGCAATGAGAGGTGCGGACTGTGGTACTGCTCATGTTATGCTGAGATCTAGATTAAGGATTTGCAGACGAAAACAGCACTGCAGGACGGGTGCGACGCCACCATGAAAGCTAAACACTAGTGCACTGAAAGGCCAAAAGAAGCAGGAAAAAGTTACACAGGAAATGGATGAAAACTTGAAAGACTGGGACAGCAACAACTCAGAGAATGACATAGAAGAGAAATGGGCAACACTGAAGGATATGGTGTATCAGACTGCGAGTGATGTATTAGGCTACCCTGAGAGGAAACATCAAGATTGGTTTGATGAGCATGATGAACACCTGAAGAAACTACTAGAAGCAAGGAATACAGCTAGGCAGGAAAACCTACAGTGTAACACAAGATCAAAGAAGAAGAAATACTCAAAGGCTCAGAGTGAGCTACAGAAGTACACCAGAGAGATGAAGTCCAACTGGTGGGACGAAAAAACGGAGAAACTTCAAACTGCAGCAGACAGGAAGGACATGAAAACATTCTTCACAGGTTTGAGAGAAATCTATGGCCCTAAACCAAGAGGATTGATCCAACTAAAGGCTATGGATGGTGAAACGATTTTGCAGGAGAAAGACAAGATCCTGGACAGATTTGCAGACCACTTTGACCAACTACTAAACAACCCTGGAGATCTCACTGAACAGGCTAAAGAAGCTCTAGTGCAGCGACCAGCTCTATCAAGTCTGGCTGAACCACCAAATTTTGATGAACTAATGTCAGCTATCAGGACAACACAGGATGGTAAAGCTCCAGGAAGGGATGGAATTCCAGCAGAAGTGTGGAAATTTGGTGGTGTTCAGCTGACCAACTGCCTGCACAAGCTCATCCAAGAGATATGGGATGCCCAGAAAGTACCTCAAGACTGGAAGGATGCAAGTATTGTGCCTTTGTTCAAGAAAGGTGACAGGAAAGATTGTGGAAATTACCGAGGTATATCACTGCTAGCCACTGTTGGTAAGATTCTCTCACGTGTACTACTTAACAGACTCAGTGAACACGTCTCACAGAATGTACTACCGGAAACCCAGTGCGGCTTTAGAAGTGGAAGAAGCACAATGGACATGATTTTCTGCTTGAAACAGGTTCAAGAAAAGTGTATCGAACAGAACATGCCGCTTTATGTAGTCTTCATAGACTTTAGTAAAGCCTTCGATACTGTTTCGCGACAAGGACTTTGGCAGGTACTCAAGAAATATGGTTGTACAGAGAAGTTTGTCAGCCTGATCAAGGCACTCCATACAGGTATGCAAGCAAACGTGGCAATGAGTGGTTCAGTATCTAAAGACTTTTCAGTAAGCAACGGGGTGAAACAAGGGTGTGTGCTGGCACCTACACTCTTCTCGCTATATCTGGCAGCCATGCTTGAGGTGGCCTTTAAAGACACTTCAGAAGGAGAATACATTCAACCATGGAAAGAAGCAGACTTGTTCAATGTGGCACAGTTTAAAGCCAAGAGTAAGACATCGATAAAGGTAGTAAGAGAAATGCTCTTTGCCGATGACAGTGTTCTAATTGCATACAGCGTGGAAGATATGCAATCTTTAGTGGAGAAATTTGCAAGAGCAGCTAGCCAATTCAGCCTCCAAATCAACATCAAGAAGACAGAGTGCCTTTACCAACCACCAAAGTTCCAGTTATCAACATCACTACCAGAAGAGATCAGCATTGGTACAGAGCCACTAGTCAAGTGCAAGACTTTCAAGTACCTAGGGAGCACTGTTTCAGAGAATGCTAGGCTGGAGGATGAACTATCTCTCAGAATGGGAAGAGCAAGCGCTGTGTTTGGAAACTTGAGGGAGAGACTGTGGAACAATTGACATGTGTCTATCTGTGTGAAATGCAAAGTGTACAGAGCGACAGTACTGGCTGCTCTATTGTACGGTGCTGAAACTTGGAGTGTCTACAGAGTGCAGGTGAAGAAACTCCATGCGTACATGATGAGACACCATCGAGCCATAATGAACATCTCATGGAAAGACAAGATAACTAACATAGAAGTGTTGAAACGAGCTGGTCTACCATCAATGGAGGGCATGCTAATACAGATGAACCTGAGATGGCTCGGACATGTTGAGAGGATGGACCGCCAGCGTCTCCCTCGGCAGTTACTCTACTCACAGTTATGCAAGGGCAAACGCAATCAGGGTAGGCCTAGGCTCAGATTTAAAGACACTGTAAAAAGAAACTTGAAGAAGTTGGACATAGACAAGAGTTCCTGGCAGTGGAAGGCTAAGGACAGAGCTGTGTGGAGGAATCTGATCAGACCAAAATGAAACAGTCATTGTCGCCCACGACAGACTGCTATGATGATGATGATGATGACTGACCTGCGGCCACTGAGAAGCTCCACTGGAGCAGTTGAGGTCAAAGGCGCCACAGTGGGGTTAATGAAGGTGGGACAAATGCTGCAAGATTATCTGTCCCACGCAGATCTCATCCTGCCACTCCAGGAATTGAACTGGTGAGCCTCTGGTCACCAGTCCACATCCCCAACCAAAGCCACGTACACTTAAATTTGTTGTATAGTGAGTAGGGGGAGTGGACGATTTTGGACATAGCCATTGCGTCTCCTCATTTAAAAACCTCTAGTAAGGACATAGGGTACTGATAGTGAATGGTACTATAATGTGCTTCCACCTTTGGAGACTTGAGATTATTTTTTCTGTCTTCAATTGTCACTGACGTTTGTGTTGCCTTTCACTTTGTTGTTCTACTAACTGTTTTGGTGTATTCCAGTCAGGTTTTCAGCCACACCACAGCACTGAGACAGCTATAGTTAAGGTCCTTAATGACAGCTGCTCCAATACAGATAATGACAACATTTCAGTCTTGGTTCTACTGGACCTCAGTGCTGCATTCAGCACGGTCAACCAAAACATCTTACTAGACAGGCAGAAAAACTGGGTGGAACTTTCTGGTATAGCACTTAGCTGGTTTGAGTCCTATTTAAAAGACAGGGACTATTTTGTATCTATAGGTAACTACAAATCTGAGCAAACAAAAATAACCTGTGGAGTTCCCCAAGGTTCCATTTTGGGACCTTTGCGTTTCAACACCTACAGTCATGTGAAAAAATTAGGACACCCTGTGTAAGCCTGTGGTTTTTTTTTTTAAAACATATTTGGACATATTGATATTTAATATCAATGCTAAAAAATACTGGGAGATTCATGGCATACAAATAAACAATAAAAAATGAATTAAAGACTTTTTTCAAATTTTCTGTAAAATGTAATTCTAAACAAACAGTGAGGAATAAATTAGGACACCCCCCATCTTTTTTTAGGACACCCCCACATTCATTCCCACTTAAAATGGCTAAAATAAATATTAAAAAAGCAAACAAAAAAACAAAAACAAGGTTAGACATAGACATGTGAACATTTATTAATAAAGAACTGAACATTTAATGGGTGTCCCAATTTTTTCACATGACTGTATATGCTCCTGTGATGATGGGGCTTTATTGTGAGTTGCGATGTGATGATGCCGCCTTCCGGTGGCGTCATCACACCGACACATAATTGGGAGCGTCCGCCACTGGGGGCTCACTTGCCCAGGACGACTCCGCACACTGCTGTGTTCCCTGTGTTGTTGCAACCTTTTCTATATTAAAGTTCAGTTCCAGTGCAACCTCCTCGTCCGTCTCCTTTGTGTCAGGTTTGTGGACATAACATTTGGCAACTGAGGATTAACTCATGGAGGAGTGCGTAACACCACTACAGCCCTTTCTGGAGCACCCAGGGGAACCAGTGGTCCTGTGGCCTCGTAGGCTGGACGCGTTTGAGGCCTACATTGCAGCGTTGGGCCTGGGTAAACTCAACAAAGTAAGGAAACAGGCACTTTTTTTTTTTTTTTTATTTAAGTTTTTGTAAAGGGTATACAGGTCATTACAGCAATGCAGTGTTTACATTTTCATCACATGTTCCCTTATTTTCTGATATCTGACAACATTGGAAGATTAATTCTTACAACACCCCTTTTTTTTTTTTAAAGTGAAAGAAAAAGTGAAATTAAAGAGAAAAAAAAACAAGAAACAAATAACAAAAAACAAACAAACAAACCAGTAAAAAACAAACAAAAAGAAAAAGTAAGTAAATAAAGATAAAAGAGCATCTGAGTAGCCTTGGAACAAAGAGCGGAACCATTATTGAAATGGTATTTGTCAAAGATTAGATCTAATGGAAGACACATATGCGGTCCAGGGTTGCCAAAAGTTCACGAACCCATCCATGTCCTGTCTCAGTGCGAATGTCAACTTTTCCATCGAGTAAATGTCTTGGATCACGTTAGTCCAATCTTCAGGTGTAGGACAGTCCTTCAACATCCATTTTTTAGTTAGAGCTTTTTTGCTTGCCAATATTAAAACATTGAATAAGTATTTTTCTCCTCGTCTTTCCAGTGAGTCCGGTAGTAAACCCAAATACAAAGTTACAAAAGAAAAGGGAACTGTAATTTTGAATATTTTCCCCAATATTGTCTGTACCTTGGTCCAATATTGGTGGATAACTGGGCATGACCAAAACACATGAAAATGATTTGCAGTCTTTTCACCACACAAGCGCCAACAGTTCAATCCCTTATGGGTAAATTTGTTTTGTGCAGGTGTTCTGAAAAATCTTGCCAAGTTTTTCCATCCAAATTCTCTCCACTGCAGGGATGAGGTACTTTTCCATTGCTGTTTATTTAGCTTTTCCCATATTTCCAGTTGTAAAGTGAAATTCCCCTCTTTTTCCCATCTCTCTTTTATATAAGATGTGTTGTCTCCTTTTAAGTCTTGAAGACCTTGGTATATTTTAGAAATGTATCTGATCCCTGGGATCCCTTTATATGCCATTAAGAAGACCTTCAGAACACCTGACTGGGCCCTTTCCAAAACCTCCTTTTTAAGTATATTGTTTATGTGGTGTCTAAGCTGGAAGAACCTGTAAAGGTCTTGATTTATTAGACCTTGTTTTTTCAAATCTTCAAAACTTCTTAAGATTTGCCCTTTAAAAAAATCGTAATATTTTATCAGCCCTTTCTCCTTCCACTTTTTAAATCTGGTGTCTGTTTTATTAGGAGTAAAGTCCTGATCATAGGCGATCCATTGCAGAAGTCGATAGGGCTCTTTAGTTTGATTCTCTCTGACTATCTTAAACCAAATTTTTAGCGGGGTCTCTATCCACGGGTTAGTGTTATTCAAAAGCTTAGGTAAGACATTGTTCCCTATTATCGCCTGTAGGGGGATGTCACTTGTTATTTGGCATTCGATCTCCTTCCATTGTGCAGTGTAGACTGGGTTACATATCTCTACTAAAGTTTTAATTTGTGCGGCTTTAAAGTAGTCCCTGATATTTGGCAGCGCGAGCCCACCTTTGTCTTTGTTTAGCTGTAGGGTTCTATATCTGATTCTAGGTCTCTTGCCCTGCCATATGAATCTTGAGATCCTTCTGTCCAGCTCCTGCCATGTTTTTTTGGGAGGTTCTACCGGTATTGTTTGGAAAAGGTATAGAAGACGTGGAAGTATATTCATTTTGACTGCTTCAATTCTTTGTGCAGTACCCAAGAATGGTATCATATTCCATCTTGCTAGGTCAGATTTTATTTTTGTCACCAGTGGATCATAGTTTAGTGATATAATTTTGTTGAGTTGTTTCGGGATATTGACCCCTAGATATTTCATAGATTCCGACTCCCAGTTAGTTTTGAGTTTGCTTAGTGAATAATGATTTGGGTCATAGTTGAATGTTAAAACTTGGGTTTTATGCATATTTAATTTGTATCCCGATAAATCTCCATACTCTGAAAAAACTGAGGTTAGTTCTGGTAAAGAAGTGTCTGGCTGCCCTAGGTATATTAAAATGTCATCAGCAAAGAGTGCTATTTTATGTTCCTTCTGACCAAGTGTAATACCTTGAATTTTTTGGTTTTGTCTTATCCATTGGCTCAGAGGTTCTATGAAGATTGCAAAGAGCAGTGGAGACAGGGGGCAGCCCTGACGACATCCTCTTTCCAGTTCAAAAGATGATGATAAATTACCGTTAATCCTTATTTTAGCTGTTGGTTTTTTATATAATGCCTGTATAGTTCTAATGAAGTTGTTATGAAAATTGAAACTGGATAAGATTCTATATAGAAAAGACCAGTCAACCGAATCGAATGCTTTTTCAGCATCTAATCCCAATATGACTGCATTTAAGTTATATTTTTTTATATGATGAATTATGTGTAAAGTGCGTCGAATGTTGTCTTGTGTCTGTCTTTGTCTTATAAAACCTGTTTGGTCTAAATGAATTAGGTCTGTCAGTATATTTTCTAACCTTTTGGCAAGGATAATGGTAAAAAGCTTATAGTCCTGATTTAGTACACTGATTGGTCTGTAGTTGGAGCACTCTAGTTTATCCTTTTCAGGTTTAGGTATAACTGCAATGACCCCTTCTCTCCAGGAGGGGGGGGATTTCCCCTGTGTGGAGGACATAATTAAATGTTTTCAGGAGGAGAGGAGATAGTTGCTGTTTAAAGGTTTTGTACCACTCTGCTGTATAGCCATCAGCTCCTGGGGATTTGTTAGCTTTAAGTTTCATAATTGCTTTTTCCAATTCTTTAGGATGTATTTCTGACAGTAGTGTTTTATTTTGTGACTCCGTAAGTTGGGGAAGGTTTAATGTGTTTAGGAATGCCTCGGATGCGTTTTTATGTTTTTTGTGGGAGTATAAGTTCTTATAGTAATTCTCGAAGTTTTTAAGAATATCCTGAATTCTGAATTTTATTTCCTTTGATACTGGGTCTCTGATTTTGTAGATTGCTCTTTCTGTTTGATGTTTCCTCAATTTATAGGCTAGCAATTTTGCCGATTTACTGCCTGCTTCATAGTATTTTTGTTTCAGAAATGTAAGTTTCTTCTGGATTTCTATTGTGTAGATCTCATTTATTTGGTTTTTAATTTCCTTAATCTTGAGCGAGTCAGTAGAATGAGTGTTGCCTTTGTGTTCTTTTTCTAGGTTCCTAAGTTCTGACTCTAATGTGGATAGTTTTTCTTGTCTTAGTTTCTTTTGGGTTGCCAGTTTTGCAATAATCTTTCCTCTTATTACAGCTTTACATGCATCCCACAGTATTAAAGGGGATACTTCTCCATTATCGTTATCTTCCAAATATCTGAGAATATCTGATTCCAATTCATCTTTCAATGGTCCTTTCAGGACATTTGAATTTAACCTCCAAGAAAATGTATTATTTGTGTATTTTTGGATATTTAAGTCCATGTAGATCGGACTGTGGTCGGAGAGATCCATCAGTCCTATTTTACATGTTTTTACTCTTCCAATGTCTCTATTAAACATAAAAAAATAGTCAATCCTTGAGTAAGATGAATGTGGAGTTGAGTAAAATGTATAGTCTTTTACACTGGGGTTGAGTTCCCTCCACACGTCACAGATTCCCAATTCTTTTAGTAGCATCCGAGTCTTCCTGTTTTGGGTGTTATTTTGATGTGGGGAATTACCAGAAGCATCCCAGTATGGATTCAGTCTAAGATTGAAGTCCCCACCACATATCACTAAACCTTGAGCTTTAGTTATCATTAGGTCGAATACATTTTTATAAAATTTCCAGTTAGCCCCTGGGGGAGCATACACATTCAGCAGGGTGATATCTTCTCCCTCTAGCCGCCCAGTTACCAAACTGTATCTCCCTTCTTTATCTTTGTGTTCTGATTTTTTTTCAAATGTAATTTTGGTTGATATCAATGTCGCTACTCCCCTCCTCCTCCCTGATTTATATGAAGATGAAGAGATCATTTTAAACCCTTGTCTACTGAGTTTATTGTGTTCCACTTCTGTTAAGATAAGATAAGATAAGATAAGATAAGCCTTTATTAGTCCCACAACGGGGAAATTCCAGGATTGCAACAGCACAGGGATAGCAACACTCAGAGCAACAATCAGAAGGCAAGAAAAAACAAGCAAGCAAGAGCAGCTAATATACATATGTACATATTACTATAAAATATATATATACACACACACACACACAGACACACAGTGCAGAGCATTGTAGCTGGATGGAATAAATATATGAATATATGAACACACAGTGCAGAGCATTGTAGCTAGATGGAATAAATATGTAAATATATAAACACCCACAGTATGGAGCATTGCAGCTAGGTGGAATAAATATGCAAGTATATAAACACACACAGTGCGGAGCAATGTAGCTAGATGGAATAATATGTAGATATATAAAAACACAGTGCGGAGCATTGTAGCTAGATGGAATAAATATATAGATATATAAATATAAACACACCCAGTGCAGAGCATTGTAGCTAGATGGAATAAATATGTAAATATATAAACACACACAGTGCAGAGCATTGTTGCTAGGTGGGATGAAACAGCATAACCGTCTATTTAGTTATCCTACATGGTATGATTATGTGCCCATACATATTCTCACCCTCCATAGCGACCGGTATGTTCCTAGTTGTATGCCGGAGAGGACCATTGTGTAAGTCTATTGCATCTTTTGCATTCAAAAAAAAAAAACAAAAAAAAAAAACTATTAGTTTGTTACGTCTTTTTGCTATCTCTGCGAGCAGCCCTGCTTAGGTTGTACAGTCTGACAGCCGTTGGTAGGAAGGACCTACGAAACCTCTCGGTTGTGCACCTGGGATGATGTAGTCTGCTGCTAAATGAGCTCCTCAGTGCATCCAGTATGTCCTGCATAGGGTGGAACTCGGACTCCAGCAGAGATGACAGTTTAGCCACCGTCCTTCTCTCTCCTATCTCCTCCATCGGATCAAGGCGTTGCCCCAGGACAGAGCTAGCTTTCTTAATCAGTTTGTTCAGTCTCTTCCTATCGGCTGCAGTAATGCCACTGCCCCAGCAGACCACTCCAAAAGTGATGGCTGATGCCACCACCGTGTCATAGAATGACTTCAGCAGCGCCCCTTGTACACCAAAAGACCTGAGTCTCCTCAGCAGGAACAGCCTGCGCTGTCCCTTCTTGTAGAGTGCGTCAGTATTGTGTGACCAGTCTAGTTTATTGTTCAGATGAATACCCAGGTACTTGTAGGATGTCACCATCTCGATGTCTGTTCCCTGTATATTTACTGGTGCTGTGAGGGGCTGCCCATGCCTGCGGCAGTCCACCACCAGCTCCTTAGTTTTCCTCGCGTTGATCTGGAGGCAGTTCCGATGGCACCAGTCCACAAAGTCCTGGATAAGCCCTCTGTAAGGTGGGTTTCTTGTAAAAGTATTATTCCTGCTTTGTCTTTTTTCATTTTGCCTAGAATCTTGGATCTTTTAACTGGATTCAGGATTCCTTTCACATTATATGAAATTATTTTGGTTACACCCTGTTTCTCCATTGTGTTGTTTTGTTTAGTATAACTGTGTGGTGGCCCTCTTTTATGCTACTCAGAAACTGAAAGAACATTAAAAACAAGAAAAACATTAAGAACATAGTGTAAAAAACTTTAAAACAAAAAGCTGTCATAAGAACTTCCTGAGCTGAGGTCTTTTTAAAGACCCTGTAAGAGCCTTGATGGAGTGAAGGCTCTGAGGGAAATTCCTCAAACTCTGTTACGTGTTGAGGGCCCTCTCTTACCACTGAAAGTAGTCCCATGCTTTTAACGTGAGTTTCAGAACCCAATCCAAACTTGTAATGATTTTTTTTTTTTTTTTTTTTCCTTTTATGCCTAAACCCTGTGAAATTGTGTGCACCCTCCCACCCCCATCACATCAAACATTCACGCAAAAACAGTATTTGTTAGTATGAGGAGAACATGTGGATTATTGTCACATTTCTATTTTAACAAGTTTTTTTTTTTTTTATTACAAAGACTTATTTGTTTCAAATAATATGATTGTTCCATGAAATGTTTTACCACATGCTGAATATGCATCTCCTTTAATGTTTGTTACCTTGTATGAGGGGGGTTGGATGTGCGGATTGATTCAAGAGAAAAAAAAAAAAAAAAAAAAAAAGGTCGCTATTCCAACCTGAAAACGGATAGTTTATCCGCGACGCTCTGGTGCTGGGTTTCCTGCTGCTGGTCCGTGGATTTTGAAGGTCTTTGTGTTGTCCATGTTTGCGTTTTGATCTTCTCACTCGGGTCTGCTGGGGGTTTAAATAGCGTTACCGGGAGGCCTCTTTTCGCCATGTCAGCTGTTGCTTCTTCCGCCGAATTATAGAGACACGTTTCATCGCCGTAGAAGACCCTTAACTTCGCAGGAAATGGTGTCTGAAAGCGCAATTTCTTCTCTCTTAACACCTTTTTCGCGTCATTGTATTCCCTGCGCTTTTTAAGGACCTCCGGGGCGTAATCGTGTTCCACGTAGACTTTTCTCTCCTGGTGCATAAATCCTTTTTTCTGCCAGGCCAGTCTTACAACCTCTTGTTTTATTTTGAAATTGGAAAATCTTACCAACACCGAACGTGGGGGCGCTTCCGCCGCCGGCCTAGCGGCTAATGAACGATGTGCCTTTTCTATCTTCAAGTCGGTGGTTTGTGGAATATCCAATTTCTCTCTTAGTAAGGATTCCACGCATTCTGCCATTGAGTTAAAACCATTTTCGGTTCCTTCTATCAGACCATGAATTCTTATGTTGTCTCTTCTTTGTTTTCCTTCTTGGTCGGTTAGCTTAGCCTCTATAGCTGCTTGTCTTTTGCGTAGGTCTAGCACAGAATCTTCGAGCACTTTTATTCGATCCTCTGTTTCCAAGATTCGGTTCTCGGCCTGGTCCACTCTGCTGTTTGTCCTTTTCAATTCTTCTCTGAATTCCCGAAATTCGGCCGTAACATCTCGGCGAAATCGTCGTAGCTCCTCAAATAGTGATTTCAGGCTAACCCTTTTGTTAGCTATCACCAGTTCCTCGTCTTCTGAACGGAGATCTTCCAGTTCGGATTCTCCGGCCGATACGTGTCCTGGCCTGGAGAATTTCAGTTTCTTCTGTTTTCCTTTAGACATGATGATTTTGTCTTTTGATTTTCACTCCTCCAAAAATCCGTTAAGTTTGATTTTCAAGGTGTTATCCTAGATTGGGTCTGAGAACTTCAGTGTTAAGCTGCAGTCGCCATGGCGTCCAGACCGGAAGTCCCGAAACAGGCACTTTTTGTTCACAACCTTGGTGTAGAGGGTCAGAGAATTTTCCACACATTAGGACCGACAGAGTCATATACGGATGCTGTCAAACTTTTTGCTAGCTACTTCCCGAACACACACATAACACAAAGCTGTGGGTTGGGATGCTAGTGCTGCCAAAGGACATGATGCTAGCTAGCATGGTGAAGCTAACGTCCCATCTAGAAGCAACGGAGAAGTTAGGCGCGGAGCTAAATGGGCACCAACCACAGAGGTTACCCGGACAGACGTCATTAGCTAGCACGGTGAACACGGCTGAGGAGTGCGAGCACAAGCATGCTGAGAGCCCTGAAGCACAGTGGCAGCGGCCAGGCACAAACACGGCACGCGATATGGCACAGCAGAGCACCTTGGACGGCAGGGGGAGGGGGGGCGGACTGTTTCTGTATCCTCACTCGGCAAGCTACGGAGGCTACGAACAAGCTGAGGGGGGAAGAGTCCACTTCAATGAGCAACACCGGAGTGGCACAGGACACCTTCCATAACCATGACGAGCCTCAGCCAACGACGGAGACAGAGGGTGAAGGGTCCGCAGCGAACACGGTGACAATGGAACCACCACAGTGCGACAGAGGTCCCAAGCCAAATGAGCATGCAGAGCCACTGGGAGCACAACAGCAATGCATTAAAACAAGTAAGGCACCGCTCCACGTCATGGACTGGGTTTGATTTTGTGCCGGCAGGAGACCGGGATGGCAACTGACCGGGTCGCAGCCAGCAAAACAAAGTGCACTGTTGAGGATCGCGGTGAGGCTGAGAACAACATGCTTTCCACGGACAGATGATTCAGTTTGGCACGCAAACAGAGTATGGCGTGTCCGGGTGGTGGCTCCAGATAGCGAGGCTCCACGGGAGTCGGCTGCTGCAATGTGGGACCTGAGCCCTGGCATCATTAAGATTGGCCCCGGGGGTCCGACAGCTACAGGGAGGCGGCCACCCTGGGCCTGCTTCAAAGCTCCTCAAGCAGATCTGTTTCCCCTGGTAGACCCACCCTTACCATGGAAGGCTGTTAAGAAGAAAAGAAACACTATTTAGTTAGGAACACAGCTGGACCAATGTAAAGTGGCAGAATATCCCACTTGGCCATGTTGGGCTTTGTGGTAGTCCACCCACAGGCCCTAGTTTGAGTTTGTTGTTGTGTTCAAAGTTCTTTTATTTTAGTGCTTGCCATTTTATTTAGTGCGTTTATTGGGGTTTTCTTTTACCAAATTGGGCAGGGTTTTAATTAGATGTGTTCTGTATTTTGTAAAGGGGGGGGAGAATATGATGATGGGGTTTTATTGTGAAGTGCGGTGTGATGACGCCGCCTTCCGGTTGCGTCATCACACCGACATATAATAGGAAGCATCTGCCATTGGGGACTCTCTTGCCCAGGACGACTCCACACACTGCTGAGTTCCCTGTGTTGCAACCTTATCTATATTAAAGTTCAGTTCCAGTGCAACCTTCTCATCCGTCTCCTTTGTGCCAGGTTTGTGGACATAACAGCTCCCACTAGCTCAAATCATAAAAAAACCCCAAATTATATTACCATAATTATGATGATACATAAATCTACATAACTGTTTCACCAGGAGACTAGCGTCCAATTAAAATACTGTTCAAATGCATTGGTCAAATTAAAGAGTGGATGTACCAGAATTTTCTTCAGTTACATGAAGACAAAACAGAAATAACAGTTTTTGGAGCCAAAGGAGTGTTATGATCTGCCCTCTGGGCAGATTAGGATTTAAAGGGAAGACTCCTGGCACAGGCGGGATTAGGTGCAAGGACAATTATTAAACAAAACTAAGACAAAAACAAAACAGCACGAGCGCTGAAAACAAACACCTCTTGGCAGGGAAAATACACAAGGTGAAGCAAGGCTTAAACTCACAGAGACTAGGGCTAGACACGGGGATTCACAAGGACGAATAACTATGACGCCAGACAGAGCGCAAACACCAACTAACATAATTAGGGGAACTCATAACTGCAAATGCCAGACAGCTGAGAACAATCAAGCGCTACATGGTGCACATCAGAACCAGCAGGGGATGAGTACAGTGGGCCAGGGGAAACACAGAAGACACATAATGCAAATAGTAATAATAATAGTAATAATAATACTCAAGGAGAAAAACTTTGAAACCCAAAATAACATTAAGTGTGGGCACGGTCCCTGGTCGTGGCCAGATCATAACAAGAAGAAAGACTCAAAGTCAGTACTCAGCTTCAATCAGTGATGCTAAAAACCAACAGCCAAGCCAGAAATCTGGGTTTGGTTCTGGACTCAAACCTGAATTTTAACAGCCACATTAAGACAGTAGTGAAGTCAGCCTATTATCACTTAAAGAACATAGTGAGGATTAAAGGTCTGATGTCTCAGCAGGATCTACAAAAACTTGTCCATGCATTTGTCTTTCAGTAAACTGGACTACTGTAACGCTGTCCTCACAGGTCTCCCTAAAAAGTCCATCAGACAGCTGCAGTTAGTTCAGAACACTGCTGCTCGAGTCCTCACTAAGACCAAGAAAGTAGATCATATAACTCCAGTCCTCAGAGCTTTATCTGACCAGATAAAGAATAGATTTCAAAATATTGCTGCTAGTTCATAAAGCTCTGAATGATTTAGGGCCAAAACACATCTCAAATCTGCTGGTCCATTATAAACCACCCAGAGCCCTCAGGTCATCAGGGTCAGGCCTATTATCTGTGCCCAGAGTTGAAACCAAACATGGTGAGGCAGCATTCAGTTTTTATGCTCCTCACATATGGAACAAACTCCAAGAAAGCATCAAGGCTGCTGAAACTCTCAGCTGCTTTAAATCAAGATTAAAAACTTTCCTACTTGCCGCAGCCTTTCAGTAGAACAATTGTTAATGTCCTACAATGTACTGTAACTTTTATTTCTTGCACATTTTCTGTTTTATTTTACCTAGCTTGTTTTTGTTTCTCTTTAATTTACTTTTTAGTTTGCTTTTAAATTCTTATGCTGTAGCACCTTGGGGGAGTCAGATTATTTAGCATCTCAGACAAGAGACAGTGGATAAGCATGGGAGAACAATGCTCAGGAGGTTCCTGGCGAGATAGCAGGAATGAGTCAAGGATGTAGGGGGTTGAACGCAGTGTAATGCAAATGTCATGTGTGTGGGAAAATGCCATGAAACTTGTGAGGAGAGATATGGGTAAAAGAAGAGTGCCTGTTTAAATGTGTCAGTCTGTTCTGTGCTTGAGAGATGTGAAGTGTGTAATAAACCGTCTGCCATGAATCAGCCTCTTATTTCACACACTCCACACTGGTGACCCAAGACGTATTATGGAACACGAGGCAAGAACCCCGGAGCCGGCCCAGTCAGGAAGCTCCAGCGAGGCGGCAGCCATCCCACAGACAGCCCGGACTGGAACCCCCAGCCACGCGTGTGCGGTTTCAGTCAAGCTACCGGATTTCTGGCAGCACAACCCGCGCTCTTGGTTCCACCACACCAAGGCCCAGTTTGCCCTCCGGGGAGTAACGGCAGACGACACCAGATTCTACCATGTGGTCGCAGCGCTGGACGCCCACACAGCTCAGCAGGTAGCGAGCCTGTTCGATTAGCCTCCAGCCAGCAACAAATACGAGGCGCTCAAGGCTGCGCTGACCCGGCGCTACATGCTCTCGGACTGTGAGAGAGCGGAGAGGCTCTTGACGCGGGCCGAGTTAGGAGATGGTTCGGCCGTAGACCTGATTGAGAAGATGCTGGCGTTAATGGGCACGGACGACGGGCACTTTCTGTTTGCCCACCTCTTCCTCCGGAACCTTCCAACAGTGGCGAGAGCGGTTCTGGCCAATTCGCCGTTGCTGGCCATGCGTGACTACCATGCGCTAGCCCAGGAGGCAGACAGGATCATCATCACCACCAGGGCGATCACAGTCAATGCGGCAGTGGTGGAGCCCAGCGAGATGACCAGAGGAGGCGAGGAGCCACCGACGGTAGCAGCAGCAGGGGCCAAGGAGCGCCAGAGAGACACACTCTGTTTCTACCACCGCCGCTGCGGAGAGAACGCACACAGATGTGTGCCACCATGCCAATTCAAGTGCTTGGGAAAACGCCGAGGCCGGCAGTCGGTAGCAGCTGTGACCCTCGGTGAAGAGAACAAGCTGCTCTACCTGACGGACGCGCGCTCGGGGAGGTGTTTCCTCATGGACACCGGAGCCCAGAAGAGCTTCATCCTGCCGACCTATGCCGACCGGCTGGCAGGACCTAGCGGCCCCGAGATGTTGGCAGCAAACGGCTTGGAAATTAAGACATTTGGTGAGAGGACACTGATCTTATCTCTACGTGGCAGTACATACGAGTGGACTTTTGTCGTAGCAGCACTGAATTACCATATCCTGGGGGCTGATTTTCTGTGTGCACATGGTTTACTGGTTGATGTTGCTAACAGACGCCTGGTTAATGCACTGTCCTTTGACTCTCTCCCCTGTATAGCTCGAGTGACCCAGCCAACAGCACAAGCCAACGTCACAGCTCCAGGCGGTAAGTTCCACACACTGCTCACTCAGTTTCCAGCACTCACGGTCCCGACGTTTTCGGCGGCCATCGCTAAACATGGGGTGGAGCACTTTATCACCACCACCGGGCCACCCGTTTTTGCAAGACCTCGGCGCTTGGACGCAGCTAAACTGGCCATAGCGCGCGAGGAGTTCGCCAACCTGGAAAGGTTGGGCATCATCAGGCGTTCGAACAGCCCATGGCCATCCCCGCTACACTTGGTCCCTAAGGCTGAGGGATCGTGGCGACCGTGCGGTGATTTCCGCAGGTTGAACAACGCCACAGCGCACGACTGCTACCCAATTCCCCACATACAGGATTTTTCCATTCACCTCTTAGTCATGGAGTTCCACAGGGATCTGTGCTTGGCCCTACTCTTTTTAGTTTATATATGCTTCCGTTAGGCAACATTATTAGAAAGCACTGTATACATTTTCACTGTTATGCAGATGACACACAATTATACCTGTCAATGAAGCCAGATGATACTAATCAATTAGCCAAGTTAGAAGCCTGTCTTAAGGAAATCAAAGTTTGGATGACTTGTAATTTCCTGCTATTAAATTCAGATAAGACTGAAGTCATTCTTGTTGGTCCAAAAAACCTTAGAAATTCCTTTCCAAATCAAACTTTCAGTTTGGATGCAGTTACTCTTTCTCTTAATAGCTCTGTGAGGAACCTTGGAGTTATTTTTGATCAGGATTTGTCCTTCAATTCACATATTAAATTTGTTTCTAAGACTGCCTTCTATCATTTGCGTAATATTGCCAAGATTAGGAGCATCTTGTCTCAGAGTGATGCTGAGAAGCTGATCCACACTTTTGTTAGCTCGAGATTAGATTATTGTAATTCTTTATTATCAGGCTGTCCTAAAACATCTTTAAAAAGTCTTCAGCTGATCCAAAATGCTGCAGCAAGAGTTTTAACAGGTACTAGAAAGAGAGATCATATCTCTCCGGTTCTGGCCTCCCTTCATTGGCTTCCCATAGAGTTTAGAATTAAGTTTAAAATCCTTCTTCTTACTTACAAAGCCCTAAACAATCAGGCTCCTTTTTATTTAAAAGATCTGATACTACTGTATCATCCTAACAGAGCACTACGCTCCCAAAATGCAGGTTTACTTGTAATACCTAGAATCTCCAAAAGTACAATGGGAGGCAGAGCCTTCAGTTATCAAGCTCCTCTCCTGTGGAATCAGCTGCCAATCTGGATTCGGGAGTCAGACTCGATCTCTGTTTTTAAGAATAGGGCTAAAACCTACCTTTTTGATATAGCCTACAATTAGGGAGGGATCATGTGTTTTCTGAACCCTCCCTTAGTTATGCTGCTAATAGGTTTAGTCAGCCGGGGGACCTCCAGTAATGCACTGGGCCTCACTCCTTTCCTCACTCTCTATGAAATATTTTTTTTTTTTTTTGCTGGTCATTAACATTTGTTTGCTCTCTCCCATAGATTGAGTCCCCATCGTGCTGTTTGCTCTCTACATGTCTGTTCTTTTCTTCTTCTCTATCCCCTCACCCCCCAGCCAGTCGCAGCAGATGACTGCCCCTCCCTGAGCCTGGTTCTGCTGGAGGTTTCTTCCTGTTAAAAGGGAGTTTTTCCTCTCCACCGTCGCCAAGTGCTTGCTCACAGGGGATCGCCTGATTGCTGGGGTCTTTCTGCAACTGTGGGGGTCCTCCCTACAGTTGATAGTGCTATGAGATGACTGTTGTTGTGAAATGGCGCTATATAAATAAAGTTGAATTGAATTGAATTGAATTGAACCTCGCCAGAGCGCGCATTTTTTCTAAAATAGACCTGGTCCGTGGTTACCACCAAGTCCCAGTGCGTGCGGAGGACGTACCCAAAACAGCGGTAATAACTCCGTTCGGTCTATTCGAGTTCCTGGGCATGCCATTCGGGTTAAAAGGAGCGGCACAGACATTCCAGTGCATGATGGATGCAGTGCTGCGCGATCTCCCGTTCGTGTTCGTCTACCTGGACGATATCCTGGTAGCCAGTGCGTCCGAAGATGAACACGAAACCCACCTCACGACGGTTTTCCGGAGGTTGGAGGAGCACGGGTTAATAATCAACCCAGCGAAATGCCAGTTTGGCATGACGGAGATTAATTTTTTGGGGCACCGCGTCTCTCCGGAAGGAGCGATCCCGCTGCCCGACAAAGTGCGCGCCGTGGCGGATTTTCCCCGGCCTCAGACAGTCAGGGCACTGCAGGAATTTTTGGGGATGGTAAACTTTTATAATCGTTTCCTTCCCCGCACAGCGCGGCTCATGCAACCATTGTACGCTGCGCTCAAGAAACAGAAACCCGCGGATAGGGTCTAATGGACCCCGGAGCGAGAGCAGGGCTTCTTGGAAGTTAAAGCAGCCCTGGCAAATGCCGCACTGCTGGCGCATCCGGACCCAGCAGCCCGGATAGCGCTCACCACCCACGCTTCAGACGTGGCCATAGGGGCTGTCGTAGAACAGCGTGTTGCCGGGGCTTGGCAGCCGCTCGCCTTTTTCAGCAGAACTTTGCGCAACAGCGAACGTAAATACAACGCGTTTGACAGGGAGTTGCTGGCTCTCCACCTGGCCATACGCCACTTCCAGTTCTGACTGGAAGGGCGCAGCTTCACCGCATTCGTGGATCACAAGCCACTAATGTTCGCAATGGCCAAGGTTTCAGAACCGTGGTCGGGCCGGCAGCAGAGACAGCTGGCCGCGATCTCAGAGTTTACTACCGATATTCAGCATGTGTTGGGTAAACTGAATGTAGTGGCGGACTGCCTCTCGCGTGCCGTGGTGGCCCCGGTCTGTGTGGGGATAGATTACGCAGCCATGGCTGCGGAGCAGATTAGCGATGCAGATGTGCGCGCGCTCCAGTCTGGACCAACAGGGTTCAGGCTGGAGAGCAGGGTGCTGCGAGATGGCGTTCCCCCCCCAGTCTGCGATGTCTCCACGGGACGCCTGCGTCCGGTGGTCCCGGTCGCGTGGCGCCGCCGCGTGTTTGAGTCGGTTCACACTCTGGCGCACCCAGGAGTGCGCGCGTCGGTCAAAATGGTGGGAGAGAAGTTTGTGTGGCCGAGCCTACGCAAACAAGTAAAAGAGTGGGCTGCAGCCTGCGTGGCGTGCCAACGAGCCAAGGTACACAGACACACGAAGGCTCCTTTGGAGCCGTTTCGGGTACCGGCTAAGAGGTTCGACCATGTTCACGTGGACCTCATGGGCCTCATGAGCCAACTTAGACCATCAGCGATGGTCTAAGTTGTTTAAAATTTCTCAGACTGAATTTGATTGTTTGAGATTTTTTGATGTGTTTTTAATAGGTTAATGAGGAATCTAAAATCCCGCTGAGGCATTTACGCTTGAGGTAATTCCTCGACTAATTGCAGCTCCTCCCCTTTTAAGAAAATGTTTGAGTTTGTAATATTTAATGGTTGTTTGGTGAACATCATGCAAGCAGTTTTTTTAGTGTTTAGTAGGAGACATGAATTATTAAGCCAATCATGGATTTGAGTCATTGCTGTTGTAAGAATACAGGCGCCTTCTTGTTTGTTTTTTGCAGGTGTGAATATTACCGTGTCATCTGCATACATTTGTATCTGAATGTTTCTGCATGCATTTGGTAAATCATTTATGTATAGGGAGAATAATATTGGTCCAAGTATGAAGCCTTGTGGGGCACCCATTTGACATTTCAAATATGGTGATTTGACACTGTTGTTGAGACATAGTTTATGTGGTGTTTTGACCTTGCCCTTGAGATCCCAAAACATGGTTCAGGGTCTCAGAGTTAAGCTGTGGACAAAGTTTGGTGACCCTAGTGTTACTGGTTCTATAGTAATAGGGTACAGAGAACAGTAGTCTTGACCTTTGAACCTTTGACCCCAAACCCATAGTCAGACATCAGGGTCTCAGGGTGAACCTGTGTACCAAGTTTAGTGACCCTAATTTTACTTGTTCTATAGTAATAGTGCAAAAGGGAATGTTAAACTTGACCTTTAGCCTTTTGACCCCAAACTTAGGTGACGATTCCAAGGTGAGCCTGTGTATCAAGTTTGGTGACCCTAGCTTTCTTTTTTGTTGAGATATAGTTTATATGGCATTTCAACCTTGCAATCCCAAAACCATAGTCATAGTTCAGAGTCACGGGATGAACCTGTGTACAAAGTTTGGTAATCCTAGCTTTACTTGTTTTATAGTAGTAGTGCAAAAGGAATGTTAAACTTGACTTTTGACCTTTTGACCCCAAACCCACAGTCAGAAGTCAGGGTGAATCTGTGTACAAAGTTTGGTGATCTTAGCATTCCCCATTCTACTATACTAATGGGACACAGTATGTAGTCAGAGGTCAGGGTCTCAGGGTGAACCTGTGTACTAAGTTTGGTGACTCTAACTTTACTTGTTTTATAGTAATAGTGCAAAGGGAATATTAAACTTGACTTGTGGCTTTTTGATCCAAATTCACAGTTCAAGTTCAGGATCCCAAGGTGAACCTGTGCACCAAGTTTGGTGACCCAAGCTTTCTTTGATGTTGAGATGAAGTTTATGTAACATTTTGACTGTGTCCTTTGACCTTTTGACTCAAAACCAATAGTTAGAGGTGATCTAACCCATCAAAGATTTGTCTTAGATACAATGATGGTACTGATTTGAAAAGCCTACATCATTTCTTTCTCTAGCTCAACTATTTACAGTGGAAAAAAAAGTCTACACACCCCTGTTCAAATGCCAGGTTTTTGTGATGTAAAAAAGAATAGAATAGAATAAGCTTTATTGTCATTGCACAGTTGTACAGTACAACGAAACTGTGGATGCTCCACCAGGCTACTGTGCAATAAAGTCGTCGTCGGCCTCCGTCGGTCTATAATGACCATGGAAGAGAATCCTAAACATCTACTCTGCTGGAACAGCACCGCCTGTGGCTGAACAGGCCGATGCACGAATGGCAGTCCCTGTCACACAGGTCGCACTTGTGGGTGGTCTCCGTGCTGCTGGGTCTGTGGCGGTTCTTCCTGCGAGTCCTTTTTTCATCTGCTGCAGCAGTCAGTCTCTCTTCACCCGCCTTGAGCTGTCTGGTCAGGGTGCCTCTCCATTTGGAGCCGTCCGTTGCAAGGTCCTCCTAGCGCTCTGTGTTGATCTCCAGGGCCTTCATGTCTCTCTTGCAGACGTCTCTAAAGCGCAACTGTGGGCGGCCAACGTCTCTCCTCCCAGTTGCCAGTTCTCCGTAGAGGACGTCTTTGGGGATTCTGCCATCCTCCATACGGTGAACGTGGCCTAGCCAGCGGAGCCTGCGCTGCCTGAGTAGAGTGAACATGGAGGGAAGTTCCGGCGCGGGACAGAACTTCTGTGTTGGGCACTTTGTCCTGCCAGGATATGTCCAGGATGTGGCGAATGCAGCGCAAGTGGAAGGAGTTCAGTCTCTTTTCCTGCCGGGCGTATGTTGTCCACGTCTCACTCCCATAGAGCAGTGTGCTGATGACGCAGGCGTTGTACACTGCCATCTTCGTCTTGACAGAGAGTTTGGGATTCTCCCACACTTGTGTAGTGAGGCGAGCGAGTGTGAAGGCTGATTTTCCAATCCTCTTGTCGATCTCTGTATCAAGGGAGAGGCTGTTGCTGATCGCTCCTTTGGAGCCGTTTCGGGTACCGGCTAAGAGGTTCGACCATGTTCACGTGGACCTCATGGGCCCCCTCCCACCATCACAGGGGTGCACGTGTAATGGATGCCAACTAGCACTGTTCGGCGTAGAACGTTATTAAACCTCCCTCCCGAAAAGCCTCATACAGTATCGGTAGCGCTGAGCTATCGGTCGGACCTTTAGCTCAGCGCGATCGTGCTGTGTCTCCCATGCTCGAACTGTGTAGTTGACTGGTAGGTCGCGGGTTCGTGTCCTGAGTGGGCGAACTGCGCAGGATGATCTCAGTCACAATGGTGCCGTGAACCCGGGATGGGAGTGAGGTTTAAGGGGGAGAGTGTAACGGATGCCAACTAGCACTGTTCGGCGTAGAACGTTAGTAAACCTCCCTCCCGAAAAGCCTCATACAGTATCGGTAGCGCTGAGCTATCGGTCGGACCTTTAGCTCAGCGCGATCGTGCTGTGTCTCCCATGCTCGAACTGTGTAGTTGACTGGTAGGTCGCGGGTTCGTGTCCCAAGTGGGCGAACTGCGCAGGATGATCTCAGTCACACACGCACCTCCTGACAGTAGTGGCCCGCACCACGCGCTGGCCAGAAGCAGTCCCGCTGGCGGCAACCACGTCTGCGGACGTAGCATGCGCTTTTTTAACAGCATGGGTGGCGCATTTTGGAGTCCCGTCGGACATTACATCTGACAGTTTCCGAGCTCTGGTCCGCGATGGCCCGCAGCCTGGGTGTTACAATTCACCGCACAACCGCATACAACCCACAGGCCAATGGGTTATGCGAGCGTTTTCATAGATCACTGAAAGCAGCGCTCAGGGCTTCACTGACAGATGCAAATTGGGTAGACAGGCTGCCGTGGGTTTTATTGGGGTTGCGCTCCGCGCCAAAAGAGGATCTGGAAGCTTCCCCGGCAGAGCTGGTTTTTGCGCAGCCCCTACGGCTGCCCGGGGAATTTTTGCCAGATAATCCCGCGCCGGACAGCTGCCCGTCTCAGCTTTTGCAGCGTAGCGCAAACACAGGCACGCTGCCAGGCCCTGCCCACCACTGTTTTCCGCGTGTTTTCGTGCCTAAAACTTTGAAGAGCGCGGAGTTCGTGTTTGTCAGACACGACGCCCACCACCCTCCATTGCGTCCACCCTATGATGGACCGTTCAGAGTGTTGGAAACAGGGGATAAGCATTTTTTGCTAGACTTGGGGGGTAGGCGGGAAAAAATTGGCATAGACAGACTCAAACCCGCTTTCGTTGTGACGGACGAGCAAGTGCTGTTGGCTAGGGCCCCTCGGCATGGAAGACCCCCCCGGAGAGCTCCCCAGGGAAACGATTCACCAGAGCAGCCACACGGACAGACCGAAGTGCCCCCCCCCCTCGTCACGGCCAACCCGCAGTCAGACACACTCCCAGCAGCCCCCCACCGGCACAGCAGCGCCACGGAGGCAGTAAACCCCAGTTACAGCAGATACGGGAGGAGATGGAAGCCCAAACGGTGTGTGGACTGATGTTCTATTGTTCTATCTAAGATGCTGGGGGGGGGAGAGTGTAGCACCTTGGGGGAGTCAGATTATTTAGCATCTCAGACAAGAGACAGTGGATAAGCATGGGTGAACAATGCTCAGGAGGTTCCTGGCGAGATAGCAGGAAGGAGTCAAGGATGTAGGGGGTTGAATGCAGTGTAATGCAAATGTCATGTTGTGTGTGGGAAAATGCCATGAAACTTGTGAGGAGAGATTTGGGTAAAAGAAGAGTGCCTGCTGAAATGAGTCAGTCTGTTCTGTGCTTGAGAGATGTGAAGTGTGTAATAAACCGTCTGCCATGAATCAGCCTCTTATTTCACACACTCCACAATGCATTCCTTTTGCAACTTGCTGTAATGCTTTAATGTTTTTATGTAAAGCCCTTTGAATTGTCTTATACACATAATGTGCTATACAACTAAACTTGCCTTGCCTTACTGAGACTCACTTCTGGTTCGGTGATAAACTTCTTTTATTAATTAAATACATATTTTTAAGTGGTTTGAGGTTAGGATAATGGGTAGGCACTTTCTAGATGACTCTGAACATCTTGAGGCAGTATCCACAAAAAGTATTTCGAAAAAGCTTGTACCCCGATAAAAACACACAAAAAAAGGAAAAAGTGCAAAAAAAGATGGATATATAGGAGTATAAACAGTCAAAACTAAATGAAAAAAGTGACAGATGGAAAACTACAAAAGAGGATACAAGTTGATAGAAACACATGTCCTATTATTTGCAACTCCAGAAAGATCAGTCTCGGTTCCATCTGTTTTGATTTCTTCACCATTAGATAGTAAATGAAAGATGTAAAAGGCATGAAATATGAAAACAAGAAAAACTATTGAAAAAAAAAATCAAAAGGGCCACTGAAAAAATTTAATATAGAAAATCAGTGTTTAGTAGTCATGATGACCTAATGATGATGCACCTTCTTCTGAAGCTGAGAGCCATCTTGCTGGTACTGTAAAAGCAACAACTGGTTCCTCTCCCTTTCAATCGTCAGCTCTGTCTCCGACTCCCTGTGAAGCTCCTCCATCTGCTTTTTTAGGTGCAAAGCACTCTGGGATCTTTGCTTCGCCAAGGCAGCAGACAGCTAGGAAATAACAAGCACAAACACAAGGCATCCACGTTCAGAAACGATAATTAAAACTGCACTCCAGTGATGCCAATAAATGCTTGAGAAACAGAAATCACAAAAACTTGAACAAAAACTTGATCAAACCTCAGTCTAGCCCACACTCTCTGAATCAGAGTTTTTATAGGCATGCTGAGAAAATGCTGATTCATTATAATATAAACAGGAAGCAGGATGGCTAAACAATATTTGTTGTTTAAAAAGCATCAATACAGAGATTTAGAATAAGAAGTGGTAAAATACAATGATAACTATAAAACATTTACCAAGCTTAAGTGTATTCTGCTGTAGCACACTGGTAGCTGAATACAAGTTAGAAATTAAGCTGATGAAAGCTCAAAATAGGGACAATCCCTCATCCCTTTTAATAATACATGAGAAGGATTTTGGTTATACAAGTAGGACAATAAGGCACCCTCACAGACAAAATATGAATTGTTGGGGACATAAAATACCAGCATAGAGAGTGTGGCTAAACTTGCATGTGGCATATTTTTACCAAGGCTTGGCCAAGGCCACCTTGTTTTCTTTCCACCAGCACAAGAGATCAGACAAAGTGAGTGTCAGTGCCAGGAGCTGGGGCCATTGTGATTGTCTGTGTTTATCTGCATGTGTGCCTGTGCTCAGTTTTTGCCTTCATCTGTGAAAAAAAAAAAAAAAGAAATAGTGGATGTGGGTGTCAGAGGGGGAAAAAAAAAGACAGATTGGCGTGTGAAAATGTGTGTATTTGACCTTGTGCGTGCATGTGTGTTATGGTTTTGGTTTGGAAATTGTATGAGAGACTAAGATTGCGTGTGTTGGATGAGATGAGAAAACACCACTTCCTCTCTGCTGGGTGAATGTACGTGTGACGGTTTGTGTGTGTGTCCTTTTTTCTGTGTGAATATGTGTGTATGTACACAGCTGCCGTTTGCATTTAAAAAATACACCAAAGTGACCGCTTCCTTTTTGAGAGTATAAATCCATAGTCAGTCAGAATGAACAATGACCCCAGTGGATGTGTGTGGGAGTTGTCTTCACATGCACATGTAGTGTATCTATCTCTGTGTATCTCTGTGCGTGATAAGCTGTCGTACAGATGGATGAAGGGATGTTAGGTATTTACTATTGTAATGTTCAAAATTTCAAAAAGCATAAAAAAGTGTACTCAACCCTGTTAAAAATGCCAGGATTTTTGTGGAGGACAATAATGTGACCACAATAAACACTGTAAAACTTTTCCCACCTATAATGTAACTGATATGTTGTACATTCCAAATGAAGACAAAAATACTGATGGCTGCCAGTGGTTTCCCTCAGCCTCTTTCTTTGTTTAAGTTTAAGTTTAATGTTTATTTGAAAGGGACATTACATACTAATGAACATTAATACAAAAGTAAGTATGCCAGATTTAGCAATATTGCTCATTTGCATCTGTAGTCCCCTGGCAGGTCACAAAAACACACAAACAATCATACATGAGAAAAAACATCTTCAATAAACTGTACAAAGTGGATATGCAAAAGTGCAAGAGTTAAGGGGCTACAAAACAAAACATTCAAATGTCACACAAGTGAAGTGCTGTGTATGCATACACACACACACGCACCCAAGCATCTCACAGCAACAACAAACAACAGCAATGAACAAGAAGCGGGGCATATATGTGTGATGCATGGGCACAAATAATGTGCGTATGCTGCAGAGCAACCACTAGTTACGCGTACAGCCAGTTTTTACAATGAGTCTTCTTCTTCTTCTTCTTCTTTTAGATTTGATTGGCGATTGGCAACCAGCTTACAGGTGCATTAAAAGTGTTTAGTGTGATACGTTCTCTGATTGCAGGTGGTATGTTATTCCAGATCTTGGTGCCCCTCACTGACAGCACAGACTGAGCAAATGTGGTGCATCTGTGGGGGACCTCATAGTCTCGTCTAATGATTGCTCTGGTGGTTGTGCCGGTGACAGTCTTCAGTTTAACATATTCTCCCAAGGGTGGTGGTGGTGGGGGGGGGGGGGCGCATAGCCATTTAATATTTTATAACTTGAACAGGCAAATTTGAGAGTTTTATAACTTTTAAAAGACAGAAAATTGTATTTCTTGTAGATGTGACAACAATGATATGTGGGATCTTTCTCATCAAAGATTTTTATAGCTTTTTTGTATAAAGATTCAATGGCTTTGATTATTGTTACACCAGTGAGAGACCAGTTGGTAAAACAGTAATTGATGTGTGAGAAGATCATTGCATGCAGAAACATTTTGGCCACATTAACTGTCAGCGATGGTCTAAGTTGTTTAAAATTTCTCAGACTGAATTTGATTGTTTGAGATTTTTTGATGTGTTTTTAATAGGTTAATGAGGAATCTAAAATCCCGCTGAGGCATTTACGCTTGAGGTAATTCCTCGACTAATTGCAGCTCCTCCCCTTTTAAGAAAATGTTTGAGTTTGTAATATTTAATGGTTGTTTGGTGAACATCATGCAAGCAGTTTTTTTAGTGTTTAGTAGGAGACATGAATTATTAAGCCAATCATGGATTTGAGTCATTGCTGTTGTAAGAATACAGGCGCCTTCTTGTTTGTTTTTTGCAGGTGTGAATATTACCGTGTCATCTGCATACATTTGTATCTGAATGTTTCTGCATGCATTTGGTAAATCATTTATGTATAGGGAGAATAATATTGGTCCAAGTATGAAGCCTTGTGGGGCACCCATTTGACATTTCAAATATGGTGATTTGACACTGTTGTTGAGACATAGTTTATGTGGTGTTTTGACCTTGCCCTTGAGATCCCAAAACATGGTTCAGGGTCTCAGAGTTAAGCTGTGGACAAAGTTTGGTGACCCTAGTGTTACTGGTTCTATAGTAATAGGGTACAGAGAACAGTAGTCTTGACCTTTGAACCTTTGACCCCAAACCCATAGTCAGACATCAGGGTCTCAGGGTGAACCTGTGTACCAAGTTTAGTGACCCTAATTTTACTTGTTCTATAGTAATAGTGCAAAAGGGAATGTTAAACTTGACCTTTAGCCTTTTGACCCCAAACTTAGGTGACGATTCCAAGGTGAGCCTGTGTATCAAGTTTGGTGACCCTAGCTTTCTTTTTTGTTGAGATATAGTTTATATGGCATTTTAACCTTGCAATCCCAAAACCATAGTCATAGTTCAGAGTCACGGGATGAACCTGTGTACAAAGTTTGGTAATCCTAGCTTTACTTGTTTTATAGTAGTAGTGCAAAAGGAATGTTAAACTTGACTTTTGACCTTTTGACCCCAAACCCACAGTCAGAAGTCAGGGTGAATCTGTGTACAAAGTTTGGTGATCTTAGCATTCCCCATTCTACTATACTAATGGGACACAGTATGTAGTCAGAGGTCAGGGTCTCAGGGTGAACCTGTGTACTAAGTTTGGTGACTCTAACTTTACTTGTTTTATAGTAATAGTGCAAAGGGAATATTAAACTTGACTTGTGGCTTTTTGATCCAAATTCACAGTTCAAGTTCAGGATCCCAAGGTGAACCTGTGCACCAAGTTTGGTGACCCAAGCTTTCTTTGATGTTGAGATGAAGTTTATGTAACATTTTGACTGTGTCCTTTGACCTTTTGACTCAAAACCAATAGTTAGAGGTGATCTAACCCATCAAAGATTTGTCTTAGATACAATGATGGTACTGATTTGAAAAGCCTACATCATTTCTTTCTCTAGCTCAACTATTTACAGTGGAAAAAAAAGTCTACACACCCCTGTTCAAATGCCAGGTTTTTGTGATGTAAAAAAGAATAGAATAGAATAAGCTTTATTGTCATTGCACAGTTGTACAGTACAACGAAACTGTGGATGCTCCACCAGGCTACTGTGCAATAAAGTCGTCGTCGGCCTCCGTCGGTCTATAATGACCATGGAAGAGAATCCTAAACATCTACTCTGCTGGAACAGCACCGCCTGTGGCTGAACAGGCCGATGCACGAATGGCAGTCCCTGTCACACAGGTCGCACTTGTGGGTGGTCTCCGTGCTGCTGGGTCTGTGGCGGTTCTTCCTGCGAGTCCTTTTTTCATCTGCTGCAGCAGTCAGTCTCTCTTCACCCGCCTTGAGCTGTCTGGTCAGGGTGCCTCTCCATTTGGAGCCGTCCGTTGCAAGGTCCTCCTAGCGCTCTGTGTTAATCTCCAGGGCCTTCATGTCTCTCTTGCAGACGTCTCTAAAGCGCAACTGTGGGCGGCCAACGTCTCTCCTCCCAGTTGCCAGTTCTCCGTAGAGGACGTCTTTGGGGATTCTGCCATCCTCCATACGGTGAACGTGGCCTAGCCAGCGGAGCCTGCGCTGCCTGAGTAGAGTGAACATGGAGGGAAGTTCCGGCGCGGGACAGAACTTCTGTGTTGGGCACTTTGTCCTGCCAGGATATGTCCAGGATGTGGCGAATGCAGCGCAAGTGGAAGGAGTTCAGTCTCTTTTCCTGCCGGGCGTATGTTGTCCACGTCTCACTCCCATAGAGCAGTGTGCTGATGACGCAGGCGTTGTACACTGCCATCTTCGTCTTGACAGAGAGTTTGGGATTCTCCCACACTTGTGTAGTGAGGCGAGCGAGTGTGAAGGCTGATTTTCCAATCCTCTTGTCGATCTCTGTATCAAGGGAGAGGCTGTTGCTGATCGTGGACCCCAAGTACATGAACTGATTCACGACCTCCAGCTCGTAGTCGTCGATGGCGATGGTTGGTGGTGCTTCCGTGCCTTGCGCCAAGACATTAGTCTTCTTCAGGCTGATGGTAAGCCCGAAGTCCTTGCATGCCTGGGAGAAGCGGTCCATCAGGGTCTGAAGCTCCTGCTGTGTGTGGGTTGCGATTGCAGCGTCGTCTGCGAACAGCATGTCTCTGATTAGAGCCTCGCGTACTTTGGTTCTGGCTTTCAGGCGGGCGAGGTTGAAAAGCCTGCCGTCAGATCTTGTGTGCAGGTAGATTCCCTCTGTTGCTGCGCTGAAGGCATGCCTCAGGAGCATAGCAAAGAAAATCCCAAAGAGGGTTGGCGCAAGTACACAGCCCCGTTTCACTCCGCTGCGTATGTTGAATGGCTCTGAGATGTTGCCGTCGTGCTGCACTATCCCCTGCATGTTGGTGTGAAATGATTCGATGAGGCTTTGCAACTTTGGTGGGCATTCTATCTTTGGCAGGATCTTGAAAAGGCCCTCTCTGCTGACCAGATCGAAAGCTTTGGTGAGGTCGATGAAGGTGACGTACAGGGGCATGTTCTGTTCTCTGCATTTCTCCTGGAGTTGGCGGATGGAGAATATCATGTCTACCGTCGATCGCTCAGCGTGGAAGCCACACTGAGACTCAGGGTAGACATGTTCAGCAAGCTTCTGTAGACGAACGAGAACAACTCGTGCGTAGACTTTGCCAACAGTGCTGAGGAGGGAGATGACCCTGTAGCTGTTGCAGTCGCTTCTCTCCCCTTTGTTTTTGTAGAGGGTGATGATCTTGGCGTCCCTCATGTCCTGTGGTACGGCACCTTCCTTCCAGCACTGGCAGAGGACGTCACGCAATGGCAGCAGTAGGGCGGTCTTGCACTGCTTGATCAGGTCGGGGGGTATGCCGTCATTGCCGGGTGCCTTGCCAGCGGCCAAGCTATCAATGGTCTTGCTGAATTCGTCGATGGTTGGCTCGGCGTCAAGTTCATCCATGGATGGCAGGCAGTCGATGGCATCAAGGGCTGACGGTGTCATGGTGTTCTGTCTGGAGTAGAGGTCGGAGTAGTGTTCCACCCATCTCTCCATCTGCTTGTTCTTTTCTGTGATCATCTCCCCAGTGGAGGATTTGAGGGGGGCCGTCTTGCTCTGAGCTGGACTAAGTGCTTTCTTGATGCCATCGTACATACCACGGATGTTCCCTGTTATGGTAGCGGTTTGAATGTCTTGGCTGAGCTAAGTCCGGTACTCGTTGGCACAGCGCCGAGCAGTCTGCTGAACTTTGCTTCTCGCAGCCCTGAGAATCTGGAGATTCTTCTCATTTGGGTACTTCTTGTACTCAGCAAGTGCTGAGCGCTTGGCTTCAATGACGGGGGTCATCTCAGTCAACTTGGCATCAAACCAGTCCTGTGACTTCGAGGTCTTCCTCCCAAAGGTAGCCAAGGCTGTGCGGTGGATGGTGTTTCACAGCTCTTCCCACTTCTGCTTTGCAGATTCTCCTTCTTGTGGTACACCAAGTTCCTCCTCAAAGGTGGAGGCAAACTGCTCAACAAGTTCTGGTTGGGCCATCTTGCTGGTGTCAATCCGTGTCTTTCCAGGCTGTCTAGCACGATGGAATTTCTTCAGCTGCAGCTTGACCTTGCAACACACCAATGAATGGTCTGTGTCGCAATCTGCACTCTGGAACAAACGGGTGATTAGCACGTTCTTTAGTGAGGTGCGCCTGGTCAGGATCAAGTCCAGCTGGTGCCAGTGCTTTGAGCGCGGATGTCGCCAGGAAACCTTGTGTTGGGGCTTGGTCTTGAAGAATGAGTTTGTGATGCACAGATCGTGATAAGTGCAGAACTCGAGCAGCTGCTGTCCGTTGTCGTTCATTCTGCCCACGCCAAATAGTCCAAGACAGGAGGGCCAGGAGTCGTGGTCAGCACCCACTCTGGCATTGAAGTCTCCAAGGAGAATGAGTTGTTCAGAGTTGGGGATGATCCTGACAGTTGTTGCGAGATTCTCGTAGAACTCGTCTTTTGCCTCTGGTGTGGCTGCCAGTGTTGGGGCATACACACTGACGAGGGTGACTGGGCCTTGAGTGGTGTTCAGGCGGAGGGTGAGGAGTCGTGCAGAGCCATTGCTGCCCGGTTCCACCATCTTCAGCAAGGTGTTCTTCACTGCGAAGCCCACTCCGTGTTCCCTGTGTTCATCACTGCCCTCTCGCTGCCAGTAGAACGTATAGTCCTTCTCTCTCAGTGTGCCTGCGTCAGCCAACCGTGTTTCCTGGAGAGTGGCGATATCCACTTCCAGTCTCTTCAGCTCATTATTGATGATGGCAGTCTTCCTGGTGTCGTTGATGTCCTTGAGGTTAGCAGCGAGTCCTGTCATCATAGTGCGGACGTTCCAAGTTCCCAGTTTTAGAGTTGGTCTCTTTTGTTTTTTTGTCTTGCCTGGTGCGAAGGTTCTCAGCCTGCCGTTCGGACTTCTCCTCATCCCCATGCACCCAATGAGGAAAGCAAGCTGTGGCGGGACAACACCTTATTGGCTGGGGGCTGCCCAGCTTGAGGCGGGCGGTAGCTGTCCAGTGAGATCCGATGATCCCTCCCACCGTCGGGAACAACCCCTGGCGCCACGCTCTACGCCAATTGAGCGGTGGCTTATAACCGGTAACTGTCATTCCCCGTGTTTTGCCTATGCCAAAGGCGAAGCTGGAGTGTCCTCTCCAGTGATCCGGTGTTCTACCTTCCAGTGTTGGGCATTGGTAGGATTCAAGCCTGGGCAGGAAGATATGGAGGACAAAATGTTGCCCATGCAGCATGTCCCCCCTCTCCACGTCACTGATGAATCCAAAGGAACAGCAGGGCTGCTACAGTTTGGCACCAGCACCGTCGCAGGAGCTGCCAGAATGATGTTGAGCACAACAGAGAACTGCCTTAGGGACTCCGACTCCGGATTTTTCCTCAGGGTTGACTCCCGAAGCCTTTCCCGTGACCGGGTGTGCCACAAGGCAGCAGAGGTTTGAAATCAGGGTTTACCTTCCCCTAGATGGGCTACCTTCCCAGGTTGACGAGCCACCATCTACCTGAAGCATCTGGTTTTAAGGCGCCAGAGGTCCGCCCTCGCCCCTTCTCCTATTAGTAAAAGCAGTTCCGCCGAGCTTAGAGACTAAACCACATGGGCAGCTAGGAGTTGGACTTAGTTGTCAGAAGCTTTTTGAGACGCACGCCATAAGGAGCATTTTATGAGCACTGGGAGCTTAACCCCAGTGCCGCTTCTGGCTATGACAACCTTGGAACCAATAAAGTTATAAAGTAAGACAGAAGGGCTGGGCTGCACAGTGGCGCAGTGGTTAGCACTGTGGCAGCACAGTTTTACCCTCGGCCGGGGGATCGCGGGGACCGTGAGATCGTGGGTTCAATCCCTGCCCCCGGCAAACAGTGATCTGTGTGGAGTTTGCATGTTCTCCCCGTGTTTGCGTGGGTTTACTCCGGGATTTCTCCGGTATCCTCCCACATGCCAAAAACATGCAGGTTAGGGAGTCAAGGGGCGCTTGCGCACGCAGCGACCGGCAGCTGGTGGTTTGTCACCAGTCTGCAAAACAAATCTACCTACGGGTACAAAATAAGTAATAAAAAAAATAAATAAAAAAATAAAGAATCTATAAATTCAAGGTATCTCTGTCTGTTTGTGTGTGTGTGTCTGTGTGTGTGTGTTCCTCAGATATCTCTCAAACTGTTCGTCACACTGACCAAAGATTTTGAACGTGCTTTGCTGAAGCTACGGGGGTGTGCATCCCCCAGTATGGAGTCACTCAGTTGAAATATGCAATTTTTATCAATAAAAGTTTAGCCACCACTGTGTGACCATTCTATGTTTTCATCCCCTGGCTTCAAGAAGTGTGGATGGGGTTTTGGATTGACTCCGTGCTCATTGGAGAATATGCCGCATCACAGCCATGTTGATTGGATAACATAGCATCACAACCTGTCAGTCACCACAATGCTTCGCAAACAAAGATTTTAGACGTGCTTTGCTGCTGAGATGTGCATCCACGAGTATGGAGCCACTCAGTCAAAATATATTGTGGCAACACTAGACACAGTGGGTGGACATTCTTCTCACACTTCAGAAGCAGGAAGAGGGGCAGAACAATAGACTGAAGGGGGTAGCCCCCCAAAGAGTAACTAGACAGACAATGAGGGTGGGGGGTGGATGTACTGTCATGAATGTCGCAAGTGTTATGTTAATGTGTCACACATTTTCTTTGTACACACACAAGCATAATGCACTAGCACAGCTCTTTATGCATACCACTAAAGCTATATAAGCAGAATGCAGAGAGAGTTGGAAAAACTCCCACCAGACACCCGGCCCCAGTGGGCAACACTGGGGTCCACCGGCTGTATTTATGTTAGAGGGTCAATAAAGAACCTGTGTTGACCTACGCTTGTGCCTCGCCTCCACATCCTTCCCTTACACGCTCTACACTGGTGACCTGACGTGAAATGGACTATCTCTCCCTTTCACTGTGCTGTGGATTCCTTTTTCTCCACATTGGTGACCTGACGGAGATGAACTGTCTCTCCCTTCTGCTGCACACCACATGGTGACCTGACGTGGGATGACCGTCTGCTCCCTTTCACCGCGCTGTGGATTCCAGAGACCGGGGATTGCCTACATCCGTCGCATCCACACTGTAGCGTGCGCACCTTCTCCTCTCTCCACGATGGCAACCTCCAGGGCCGGATGGAGAGCGCGGCGCTGGGACCGAGACGCACAAGGATCAGCGACACTAGCAACGCACAGAAACAGAATCAGAATCAGAATCAGAATCTGATTTATTGCCATTGTTCATGTAGTACACAAACTAGGAATTTGTCTCGGTGCAATGCTGCAACATTAAACATGGAGTAGCACTAAAGATAAAAATAAAAAACTATGCATGCAATAAAATGTAGAATATGAGTAATACTAATCTATGCAATTTTAAATATATTAACAAGCAGCAGATATTGTGGAGTTCCACATAGTGCAGTCGGTAGTGCAAAAAGAAAACAGTGATAATTGTCATGAGACCGGTTGAGCTGCTGTACATAGTGCAGTAAGTCACATAGTGCAATAAGTCACTTAGTGTTCAGCAGTCTGATGGCAGAGGGGAAGAAACAGCCTGAACGGGGAAGATCATTGGCGCCGTCTGCGTTGATTTCCATCAAGCTCCCTGACCCTGACTTATCTCCTGACAGCGGACTTTCTGCGCACAGAAGCCCCGCGCACACACCGCAGGATTACGAGGACAGCGCAACTTCCAGCTATGTGGTCACTGCACCAGGCGCGCGCCACGCACCGGGGACAAACCGGCACCACAGATTTATACATCGTCCTCCGCCGCTGCACATGCCCGAGAAACAAGGCCGGTCGCCATCCTCGGAACCTTTAGGGCTGCTCACGCACCTGAAGCGGACATGCAGCCCGCACACGGGACTTTGTATGGGTTTCTCAGCCACGGCGCACAATGAGAATTTACCCGATTGCTTTCCCCAATGACTTTAGGGCTGCTTCCGCACCTAAAGCCAAAAGGCCAAGTCCCTCACACAGCTTCAGGTTTTTTTTTTTCACAGCCGCTACGCATCCTCGGGGAATTTGGCCATTCGCCTTCCCCACATCCTCGCAGGACTGAGCCGCAAGAGGAGTCAGAGACTTAATTTTTTTCACAGCCGCTGCGGATCACCGCCAGGTTTACCGGAAAAGTCCCTCACCATGGCGGATCCACACGCAATTTTTGCGCGGCCCAGACACTTTTGATGTCCCGGGCCAGCACTCACTTATTCCCATCCACCTCCCCCTCCTCCTCCACATCGTTCTTCCCGCACCTCACTCCCTAAAGCCTGCTGATCGCCAGTTTGTTCCATTACGCACAATGTGCACTGGACCCCGTGCACCCACAAACCATAGCCGTCACATGTTGGAACTTGGAGTGGAGCAGACAAGTGTTTTTCACCCCTCCCCTTTTCCCCCCACAGACTTACATGCCCTCTAACCCTCCTCACCAGCGGATAGTTCGACCGGAGCGGCAACCCCCCGCCGCAACCACCTCTGGTGTCAACTTGAGCCCAAACGACAGGGGGGGTCACAGCCCTTTCTGGGCGTCGGGGGGGGTGGGTGGCGACACTAGACACAGCGGGTGGACATTCTTCTCACACCGAGAAGCAGAAAGACGGGCAGAACAATGGACTAAAGGGGGTAGCCCCCCAAGGAGTAACTAGACAGACAATAAGGGCAGGGGGGTGGATGTATTGTCATGAATGTCACAAGTGTTATGTTAATGTGTCACACATTCCCTTTGTACACACACAAGCATAATGCACTAGCACAGCTCTTTATGCATACCATTAAAGCTACTGTATATAAGCAGAATGCAGAGAGAGTTGGAAAACCTCTCCTACCAGACACCCGGCCCCAGTGAGCAACGCTGGGGTCCACCGGCTGTATTTATGTTAGAGGGTCAATAAAGAACCTGTGTCGACCTACGCTCGTGCCTCGCCTCCACATCTTTCCCTTACACCCTCTACAATATACCATAAAGTTGCTGTGATTGCATAGGTGTAATGGATATATTCAGCATAGAAAACATGAGGTGCGGGGGGGGGGGGGGGGTTGCTGCCGGGGACCCGTGGTGTCACAAACCTGTCACTCACCACAGTGTTCCCTGGACAGAACAAGGAAGTGAAAAATGACAAATTTGACTAGAAAAAGATAATACTGAAGATTTAATGCTTAAAAAAAATATACTATAAAGTTGCTGTGATTGCGTAGATCTAAAGGATAATTTGGCATATGTGGAGAACATGAGGTGCATGAGCAGACTGGATGGAGCGTCAGTGGGGACCCGGGTGTGACAAAGAATACTGGTGTATCAACACAGACCATGCCAGGAGAAGCAGCAGCCTAACCGGACGGACCACGGTCCTTCATGGGGAGGAACACCCAGCCTGCCCAGTCAGTAGTAGTTGGGAGTACCTGCTTCTGCTTCACTTGTGTGGTACCACTGTACTTTGCAGGACTGCAAGTCCCCCCTCCCATGTGAGTATCTAAAAATTAAAAACTTAACACCACCATGATTGTGGAGTGGAACGGCCGGAATGACTTAACGACCAAATGCAGGACACAAAAACACTCAAATAATGAAATAAATCATTTTTAGTTCAATATTTGCTGACAAATGGGCAACACTGATGCAACGGTTGCAGTCAAATGGATCCTTCTGCTGTGAATAATAATAGTATAATAATAATAGTAATAATAGTAAAATAGTAATAATAGTATAATAATAATATAATAATATACTTTATTGATGTTGGGTGTTTTGTAGTTAATTCGGTTGATTACAGTTTAAAAAAACTTTTTATAAAAAATATTGCTAAAATATAAAATTATAATCAAACTCAGTTGATTACAGTTTTTAAAAAACTTTTAATAACAAAACATTGTTAAAATATAAAATGATGCACTACAGTGGGTCTCAAATATTTGTAAACGCATCCTGTGATTGTGGAGCGGAATGGCCGGAATGACTTAACGACCAAATGCAGGACACAAAAACACCCAACACTCAGTTTTAAAAAAACTTTTAATAACAAAATATTGCTAAAATATAAAATGATGCATTATAATGGGTCTCAAATATTTGTAAACGTGTCCTCTTATAGCACTACATGGATTTATTGATGATACACAGAAGAAATTCAATATTCCACTGAACTCCATCACTGAACAGAGATATAAACTAAAATAATTATAATGATGACTGAACAACTCCCATTCCCCAAAGTGCAAGATACACTATTATGAATATACAGTAAGTGATAAAAGATCAGACAAATAAGTGAACTGACAAACAAATAAACAAGGGATCTGAAACAGTTGCTAATATTGGATGTCCCATTCATTTTCAATAATTAGGTATTCTGTAATTAATACTCACACAGTCAAATAAATATTAGTGCCCTTTAGTCCCTTTTATATTTGTCAAAGTCTAACATATGATTGCCAACATATAGGTTACACCTCTTTGTATTCCCCTTTCAAACACAGCCTGGATACCTGTTTCAGACAGGAATACTTGGTTCTACAGGCATGCACTAGTCTAAATTAAACACAGTTAAAGGCCAAATGTCACGTAATTTTTTTTTCTAAATGACAACGAATTTAGATAAAATACACATAGCTTAAACCAAATATTCATACCGGAGACCATATCACCCACCTGTATTTACATAATTGCACAAAATACACCAGGTGAAGGCCCCACCTTGCTTGCTGGCTTGTGACAGCCAGTCCAGACCACGCCCATGTTTTTGACATCACCAGTTGTACCCTGGCTGCCCTGCCTATCCACATTCACACTTATCAACATTGGACAATCATGATGGAAAGTGACAGCGATTGTGAACAAATTAGTTTAGTTTTGTCTTTTTTTTTGTCAGTGGTTCAGACAGTGACAGAGGCATAGAACCTTACTGGTTCGAGCCGTCCGAGACGGAATCAGATGCTTTGTCTGATGACAACAGTTCCAACGATGACCAGAGAGCAGAACCAGTGGAAAATGTCATTGAACTGGACATTAATCGCCTCCAGAATTGCGAAGCCGAAGGGGGTCTGTCGAGGGCGCCCCATAAATATTGATTTTTCGGAAGCCATTATTATTACAGTGGAGGAGAGCCGCTGCTATCAAGAAATTGACCAGATCAATATGAAAATGGAGGCGCATACCTGTCAAGTGAGACGTTTTCGCCGTATTTTGGTGCCGAGCGCGGCTGTGGGGGACACTTTTCTGGGAAATGTTTTAAATGTAGTTCGTGTTGTTATTGTCAAATATTTTAAGGAAAATACGGGGAAAATGCAATTTTAGCAAAAACAGGCGTATTGCCATTTCTGTACGCCCAAAAGAAAAATATACTGGAAAAAAAAAATTGAGTGTCTTGAGGAGCACTCCTGTGTGTGATCACCCACAGCTCGTGCTGGCAGATCGCTCAGCGTGAGCTATTCTCACTACTGTTCGAAGTGTGGAGTCAATCATTAGTTTAATTGTCTGGGCGGGCTGATCGCTCAGCGTGAGCTATTCTCACTACAATGAGAAGTCATTAGGACAATGGTTTAACACGTTCAGCTGTGCAGCGGTTGCGGAACAGACAGAGATCGCCTGACAAATACAGAATTCTGCCTTTTTTTTTTTATTTAGCGCCGGACGCTGAGTTGTGTTGTTATTGTCAAATATCCATGAATCCTTAAAATATTTGACAATAACAACACGAGTTGCATTTGGGGCATTTCCCAGAGAGGTGTCCCTTGTTGCTCCGCCGTTCCTTATAGCCGCTTTTTACGGTGTTGAAGTACGGCGAAAACGTCTCACTTGACAGGTATGAAAACATTTTCCAGAGAAGTGTCCCTTATTACCCAGCTGTCCCTGATAGTCCCGTTTTAAGGTATGGGTGAAATATCCAATTTTTTCTTTCTTGTTGCTCACTTCAACCTTCCAGTCTCCATATAAACAATCAATTGAAATACCCCAAGCATCAAACTAGGGTACAATCGATTTCGTCACTTCCGCCTTCTTCCCCAGGCGATTCCAGGGGCCGTGTCAGGCCAAGCGCGGCAGTTTTAAATTAACAAATATTCCGTTGTTACTGAAGCATATGCACCAAGACCCGAACGGATCGGTTCCCTTTTATATCTAGTTTCAAGATATTTAAAGTACCCTGTTACGTGACATTTGGCCTTTAAAGAACACACGATTAAACATATGACTGAAATAAAACTAAAAAATAGCCTATAGGTATATACACAGGTATGGTAGTGGCTTCATGGATGGAACTATGTACATAAGAGTGCGGAGTGCAGAACACACAATTGAGTAAAATGGCCCAAGGATTATGGAAAATATGTACAGTAGTGGTTTCAAGGATGGGTCAGTATACATGAAAGTGTGGAGTGCAAAGACAGGTGAGTTACTGTGATAATTAAAAGGTCCTCAGTTCTGTGCATGTGAGGGTTTGGAGGGAGGGGGTGGGGCCTCTGACTGTTTGCAGTTCTGATGGCCCAGGGAAAGAAACTGTTTGTCAGTCAGGAGGTGTGGGACCTGATTGAGCTAAACCGTTGTCTAGAGGGAAACAGGTCAAACAGGTAGTGGACGGGATGTGAGGGGTCTCCTGTGATGGCCTTGATCCTTCTGAGACAGGAGGATCTGGAGATATCTTCCAGGGAGGGCAGAGAGCTGGCGATAATTTTTTGGGTGGTGTTGATGACCCTCTGCACAGCTTTCCTGTTCTCAGCTGTGGAGCCAGCGTGCCATACACCCAGACAGTAGGTGAGCACGCTCTCCACTGAGCAGCGATAGACGGTCAGCAGCTTCTGGTCCAGGTTGTACTTCCTCAGGACACAGAGGAAGTGCAGCCGCTGCTGGGCTTTCTTCACCAGGGCCTTGGTGTTGACCAAATGAGACCAAGATAAATCATTTCAAAACTTTTTCCACCATTAATGTGACCTATAACCTGTACAACCCAATTGAAAAACAAACTGAAATCTTTTAAGGGGAAAAATAAAAAATAAAAAAACTTACAATAACCTGGGCCTTGCGATGGACTGGCGATCTGTTCAGGGAGTACCCTGCCTCTTGCTCAAAGATGCTTGGACAGGCTCCAGCCCCCCGCGACCCAAAAAGGATTAAGTGGTAGAAAATGGATGGATGGATGGATGGATGGACAATAACCTGGTTGCATAAATATGTACACTCTTAAACTAATACTTTGTTGCAGCACCTTTGGCTTTTATTACAGCACTCAGTATTTTGGGGTAGGAGTCTATCAGCGTGGCACATCTTGATGTGGCAATATTTGTCCACTTTTCTTTGCAAAAACACTCCAAATCTGTCAGATTGCAAGGGCATCTCCTGTGTACAGCCCTCTTCAGATCACCCCACAGATGTTCGATCGGGTTCAGGTCTGGACTCTGGCTGGGCCATTCCAAAACCTTTCATCTTCGTCTGGCGGAGCCATTCTTTAGTTGATTTGGATGTGTGCTTTGGGTCATTGTCATGCTGAAAGATGAAGTTCCTCTTCATCTTCAGCTTTCTAACAGAAGCCTGAAGGTTTTGTGCCAACACTGACTGGTATTTGGAAATGTTCATAATTCCCTCCACCTTGACTAAGACCCCAGTTCCAGTTCCAGTTTTTCAAGAAGAAAAACAGCCCCAAAGCATGATGCTGTCACCACCATGCTTCACTGTAGGTGTGGTGTTCTTTTGGTGATGAGCAGTGATGTGTTTGCGCCAATATACCTTTTGGAATTATGGCCAACAACTTCAACCTTGGTTTCGTCAGACCATAACACATTTTCCCACATGCGTTTGGGAGATTTCAAATGTGTTTTTGCAAAATGTAGCCCGGCTTGGATGTTTTTTTTCATAAGATAAGACTTTCGTTTTGCCACCCTACCCCATAGCCCAAACATGTGAGGAAGATGGGAGATTTTTGTCACATGTACTATTACAGCCAATACTTGCAGCTCCTTCAGTGTTGCTGTCGGCCTCTTGGCAGCCTCCCTGACCAGTTTTCTTCTCGTCTTTTCATCAATTTTGGAGGGACGTCCAGTTCTTGGTAATGTCACTGTTGTGCCATATTTTCTCCACTTGATAATTACTGTTTTCATTGTGTTATGGTATATTTAATGTCTTGGAAATTCTTTTGTACCCTTCTCCTGACTGATACCTTTGAACAATGAGATCCCTCTGATGCTCTGGAAGCTCTCTGCAGACCATGGCTCGGGCTTTAAGATGTGCTTACAAAAATGTCAGGAAAAGCCTACTAGAACAGCTGAACTTTATTTGAGGTTAATCAGAGGCACTTTAAATAGTGGCAGGTGTTTGCTGACTCCCATTTAACATGAGTTTGAATGTGATTGGTTAATTCTGAACACAGCCACATCCCCAGTTGTAACAGGGTGTGCATATTTATGCAACCAGGTTATTGTAAGTTTTTTATTTTTTACCTTAAAAGATTTCAATGTGTTTTTCAGTTGGGCTGTACAAGTTATAGTTCACATTAATGGGAGAGGGGGTTTGAAATGATTTATCTTGGTCTCATTTTTTACATCACAAAAACCTGGCATTTGAACAGGGGTGTGTAGACTTTTTAGATCCATTGTAACTTCTTCAACTATGACAATGAATTAATATAATATACTCAAAATTGGGGCTAAAATTGTTTTGATTTAACTATGGCATTCAATCTTTTTGGGTAGGAGCCTATCAGCACGCCACATCTTGACTTGACCATATTTACCCACTTGTGGCGGCATGAAATAATAAGGAGCGAACTGAGAGTTTTTAAGGGAGTTTATTAATAATACCGCCATCACAAGAACTCACTCCAGCGCCGTGCATGCGTGCCGGAGCGAGCCCGGAGGCTCTCCTCAGTAGATACAGGCAATGCGTGTAGTCAGAAGTGGTGGTCAGAGAGAGAGAGAGTTACAGAGCATATGCAGTTTTTATACGCCACTACAGACAATGCATTCACAGCAGTAGGTATGGACATTTGCATCTGAGAGTCACACATAACAATAGGAAGATTACTGGCTGGAAATCGCCTCTGCTCCGGAGCTGTAGGACAAAAGAGGTTACAAGGCACATCAACATATTGTTATCAGTCCATAGATCACGCTGCTACGTTAATTGCTCCAGCTGAGCGCTCTGCTTGTCCCAATATGTTGTGGGGGTTACCCATACACTCCTTCTTTCAAAAGCACTTCAAATCTGGCCCTCTTCAGGGCACCCCAAAGATTTTCAGTTGGATTTATGTCTGGGCTCGGGCTGGGCCATTCCAAAACTTTAATTTGGATCTACACTTGGGTTCATTGTTTTGCTGAAAGGTGAAATTCAACCTTTTCTTTAACTTTCTGTCAGAAACCTCAAGGTTTGGGACCAAATTGACTTGTATTTGGAAATGTTCATAATTCCCTCCACCATGACTAAAGCTCCAGTTCCAGTTGAAGAAAAGCATGTGGGTATGGTGTTTCTGGTGAAGTGCAGTGTTTTTTTTGTTACTAAATATGCCTTTTTGAATTGTGGCCAAAAAGTTCAACCTAAGTTTCAACAGATCATAACACGTTTTCCCACATGGTTTTGGGAGACTTGGCGTATTTATTTCCTAAATTTAGTAAGGCCTGGATTTTTTTTTTTAGAGAAAAAGCTTCCAGACATATGGAGACTATAGGACATTGTTGTCATATGTAGTGCACAACCAGTACTTGGCAGCAATATTGCTGTTGGCCTCTTGCCAGCCTCACTGATCGGTTTTTGTCTCATCTTTCCATCAGTTTTACAGAGACCTCAAGTTTTCAGTAGCATTACTGTTACCTTCCAACAATGACATCCCTCTGATGGTTTGTGAACCATCTCTCTGTTCACCTCTCTGTGAACCATGGCTCTTGCTGTAGGACAGGACTGTCAAATTTATTTTCATCCCAAGCCACATCAGCAGTATGGCTGTCCTGAAAGGGCCAGATCTAAGGCCTGGTGCACATGTAACGGACGTTACATCCGGGTCACGGCACCAGTTTATGTAACGGACTCGAACTAGTCAGCTACATTAAAATAACAAAATAAAATAAATCTTGGCCGATGCAGAGAAGTAGACGTCAGGCAGGATCTCGATCAGTCAGTAGTCTGTTTATTTCTGAAACAGATTGGGGCAGACAATTTACACATGACACGGGAATGGGGACAAGTGCTGGCATTCCCCTTCCCAGGCTTCCAGCGTGTGAGACATAGCTTACAGCTACTTGGACTACATAACTTTAGATCGTATAGTTACAGTATACCACAAGCAAAGAAAAAGTTTAGCACCAAATACATGACAGCATTACATGACAGAGTTACATGACTGATCGTTTTTTCTATTTTTTACAACAGTACATTTAACATTTTAACATACCTGAAACAGATTGGGGCAGACAATTTACACATGACACGGGAATGGGGACAAGTGCTGGCATTCCTACAGAACAATGGACTCGTTAGCGCCTACTTAACTAGCCATCAATCATCGGTATTTATGACGCTACTTTGAATATTTTACATCGGTATTGCAAACGAAAATGTAACAGAAAATCTTACAATCAAAATTAGTACAATAACTTAAAGAAAACTACAGTAAATCAATCACATTAATCAATTTCGTTCCCTGAGGAATTACACACAACTTACCCCTTCCCAGGCTTCCAGCGTGTGAGGAAGTTCCCAGATGTGTCACACTAATTATCGCCCCATCAGAAACACTTGACATATTTACAACACGGACATTTTGGGAAGTTCATTACTGCAGGAACATATTTATTCTTAAGACTACTACACACACGAAAACATTTTCATTTAGAACCGGACAAAAAGATCTGCATGCACACAACACGTCACAGAAGCAACAGCGCATTCACACAGATCCACTGAAGGTGTGAAAATTACTGTTGAAACTAACGGATGACAAATAGAAGTTTTACTCAGAGGGTCTTTGGATTATAAAACGATGACAAACGGCAGATTATTCCTGCAAGAAATATGTATATTTATTTTTTATTGAAAGAATGAGCAATAAATAAATAACCTGTGTAATTGCAAGAAACAAAAAAATTGACTTACAGATAGCTGGTCTGAATATTTGAGAAGGAGTCTTCAGTCATAATTTTTAGAAAAGCATGAAGAAAAAAAGGTGATGTGATGTGATGGCCAGCTGAAGAGCTGTGCAAAACTGGATTTAAAACTCTGTCGGCTGCTCCACAGTGATTTCTTCATCATTCAGCAAAAGATAAGCAGCATATTAGGGAAGTATTTCAGTCTGTAAATCCTCCTTGGTTACAAATTTAATGATTATTTTTTATCTTTAAGGTTGCATCTATTGTTACAAAAAAAAAAAGTGTTTTCCATATACCAGTTTAGAGCCTCCTTTTTAAAAAACCTAGTCCTATTTTTTGTAACACTATAAAGTAAATGCCAGATTTCCCAGTAGAAGGAATACAGAAATACATACTGTATATATAGTCTATATCTTCCCTTTTTTAAATTGAAAAACAAGGATGAGTTAGTCATTCATAAATAAATAACCACCACTGTGTGTTGGAAAATACAGAAAAAAATCTCGGACTTACTGACAGAAGTCAGTAGTCAGTTTGAATGTGTGACAAGCTGGAGGAATCTTCAGTTATAACTTTGAGAAAATAATTAGAAGTAAATAAAAAGATGATGTTAGATTTAGGAGCAGCTGGTGCAGAGCTGGATTTAAATTGTTTTTCTTTTGGTTGGTTGCTTCATGGACTTTTTTCATCATTCACCAAAGGCAGGCATCACTTTAGGGATATATTTCAGTCTGTAAATCCTCCTGAGTTATAAATTTGATTATTACTTTTATCTATAAGGCTGCATCTATTGTTAAAAAAGTTTTACGATTACTATTAAGACCTCTTTTTTACCTAGTCCTAACAATAAACACATCAAGCTTAAAGTTGAATCACGAGCATGTATTTCTGTGACAAATACATGCCCCTTGGTGTGTGGACTGGCTGAAATCTATTGTAAATTGGGGCTGTTATGTCACTGTTACCATTTTACTCTGTACATACAGAGGCGGAAAAAAGGTGCAGATGAGAGACTGGTTTCAAATCTTTACATTTTCACACCTCCAAAATCCTGACGTCACATCTACGGACGGCTAAACTGTGAACTATGCCAGTTACGCTGTTGTGTGCATGGCCCCTAAGAGTGTTGTGCGTTATCTAATTCTTATTCTATACACTTGAAATAAATTTAATTGACATAATAATGTAATTCTATCTTTTTGTATTCTTGAATTCTTAATACAGAAAACCCAGCCACAGGGGGTGCACAAGCCATTGTACTCCTAATGTCGGTCCAAAGCCCGGGTAAATGGGGAAGGTTGTGTCCGGAAGGGCAGCCGATGTAAAACCTCTGACAAATCAAACATGCGGATCATGACGAATGAGACTTTCATATCTGATCAGTCGAGGCCCGGGTTAAGAACGACCGCCACCGGTGCTGTTAACCAACAGGATGCTGGTGGAAATTGGGCTACTGTTGATCGAAGATCGAGGAGGAGGAGAGGGGGAAGGTGTGTTAGGAGGGAGAGAGAAAAAAGGAAAGGTAGACGTGTGGAGGTGAGAGTAGGGGCGTTAAATGTAGGTACTATGACTGGTAAAGGCAGAGAGTTGGCTGGTATGATGGAGAGAAGAAAGGTAGATGTACCGTGTGTTCAAGAAACCAGATAGAAGGGAAGCAAGGCTAGGAGCATTGGAGGGGGATTTAAACTGTTCTACTATGATGTAGATAGGAAGAGAAATGGAGTAGGAGTAATCTTGAAAGAAGAGTATGTGAAGAGTGTGTCATGAATGGCTCTCGCGAGCCATAAAGGAGACACTATAGGCGACCAGTGAGTTTGCGTAACTTTATTAACAAAGGAACAGAAAACACAAATGGCAAAGTAAAGAGCCACGAGAGGCAAAAATACGCACATACACAAGGTAGAACTCCAACTAGGGTGAGAGGCTAAGAAGTGCAGCGGGGAAGAAACCCACGCTGAGCAGTAACACTTACAGGTGGGTGAGGAGCAGAAACACCGAGGGAACTGGAGTTGGACGTAGGAACTCCAGTCGTGGAAACACGATGTACGTCTTTCCTCGTTTAGGTCGCAGCGAGGAGCGATTCTCAGCTGCTCCCTTAAATGAGGGACAGAACCCAATCAGGAGCGGGAAAGGTGATTGATAATGACAGACAGCTGTCCCGGAGCAGCTGGGCTTGACAGCTGGAAGTCTGAGATGCTGTCAAAGCTACGAGCCCCGGAGGAGGCCGTAAGACCAGGCCCAGAATGGGATGGAGCTGGAGCAAAACTGGACAACCTAAGCGCGGATAGCAATCAGCGCTCAGGCGTGACAGTACTCCCCCCCTGAGCCGCACCTCCTGGCGCGGGCCTACCCCCTCCCTCAAACAGAAGGCCACCAGGGCCAACCCAGGGAGGGTGGTGGGGAACCGGCCAGGGGGGAGAGAAATGAGACAGGGGAAGAGAAAAAACCCATAGGGAGAAACCCAGGTACAATGGAATAAATGACATAATAAACATGCTGCCCGACAGGCCACAACAACAATACAGACATACTCAAGACCATATAACACTGGGAAAAGGGAAATAGAAAAATTCAGTATTACAGAGCAGGCAGACAGATCCTTCCAATCAGCAGAGAGAGAGAAAAAAAAAAGGTGAACCTGGAGGCCTAACTTAGAACATAGTAGAGTGTGCCATATAGACAGTCTTAAACAAAAATAACCATCACCCCCTCTTCTGCAATGACCAAACTGTTGATACAAATAACCACAGAAGGCAGGGCAAAAGGGAAAAAACCCACAATGAACTCAGGGTGAGGACAAGACAAAATTCATGTCCCGAAGGTCATAGAAAACAAATTAATTCTGTAACTTGAGGTTAAAGTAGGTTCCCACTCATGCAAACCCGGCCAAGACAGATCAGTACACTGAGAAAACAATCTGGGAGTAACTCCAAGAAATTGAGCCTGGTATAGCAAATTGACATACTGATACAAAAAAAATCAGTTCCTCAATCACATATCGGCACTACAGACATCATAAATCAGTCTGGAGGAGGGTATGAATGCAGATAAGCTAAATTACTCACAATGAGGCCAGGCAACATGAAGTAAAAATACTACTTTAAGGACCAACTTAAGTTAGCATAAATACTGTCCGTCCTATGGGCAAAATAGGACATAGGAAACAGTTCTTCCAAAGAAAACTTAGCTGGACTGAAACCACAGCAAAAAACGCTTGCAAAAAACTTCAGTGTCCCGAATAGAAACAAATAAAGGAGGACAATCCAAACACAAAACTACTAACAGTCAATCCCTCCCGGGATGCCAGCAGGTGGAGAGGGGCAAGAGATGACAGTTCGTCCGGCGGGCGACCCAGACCCGGATTCCACCTGGCCAGGAGCGACATCCACAGTTCGGGCAGCCTACCCGAGTCCCAGGCTTGGGAACACAGTATCTCAGGAGGCCCACCCAGATCACCGAACCAACCAGATGGTTTTGCGGGCGGTCGTCCCGCGTCCTCAGACCACCGAGAGCAGATGGAGAACCTTGGGTGCGGCTTCCTCACCGAGGGGGAAAAGGCAGATCTGCGGGACAGGAGGAAAGTGACCCGGATGAGGGGAACCCCAACAGCACCCGGAGGAGAGAAGACGGGGGCAATGGGCGGAATCAGCCCGACGTCCGGGGAAAACGATCCTCCAGTTTCCTCACCGGCCTTTAACCGGACCGGCGCAGCACTCCTGGTGGGCCCCGATTGGACCGGCGCAGCACTCCCGGTGGGCCCCGATTGGACCGGCGCAGCATCAGAGGCGAACTTCGTGCACAGAACCAGAACCTCCGTGGCAACAACCAGAGCGGATTCGTCTCCGGTGACCCTGGGGAAAGGCTCAGAGGAACAAAAGGAACTGGGATCAGGATCACCGGAAGCGCCTGAACCCGGCGAGACAAGCTCGGATACAGTGGATGGCTGCACCCGGCTCGCCTCCCCAAGAGACAGGCAAAAATGCTCAATCATGGCAAAGACAAAGACAATGCTGAGCACTTGCCTGATCTCGGGTTCCGACGCCGTCCAGGACTTCGACAATCCAGGTTCAGTATGCAGGAGTTTGTCATCCGGCTCCCACTCGACTGTGACGGGCTCCGCAGCCGGCATGATGGTTACCACAGTCTTGAAGGTCACCTGGCGCCACAGTCCCCGTCGAAGGGCCGCACGGCGTGGTGGCAGGGGATCTGGGTTCTGCTGGGCCGAACCATTCCTCCGTGAAGACCCAGGGACGCTTTGTCGTTGGCACAGGTTCCAAGTGGCAGTCCGACCTCCTCATCTGCCCACGACGTGGGTGCGGGGCTGGAATCAGGCTTCCCAGGGCCGCAGGCTCCCTCCTTGTCCGGCGGTGCAGTCCCAGAACCGGGGAGCGCTCAGGGGGGAGAGACACAGAAGGCGCAGGTTCATATCTTATGTCTGCAGCAGGTGGAGAGAGCTCAGGGGACTGTGAACCCCGAACTCCACTTCCAGGAATGAAACAAGGCAATTCATCAATTAGAGGAAGAGAATGAAAAGGCACTTGCCTGATTCCCAGAGAACCGGTGGAACCCGCCGCAGTGGACTTGAGTCTTCCCTTTCCCCGCTGGATGGAAGTGGAGGACCCCCTGGGAAGACGAGGAGAAGCCTCTCGCACTGGATCAGGACCGGGGGCATCCGGAGACGGACTCCTACTCCTCACAGCAGCTGGAGTGAGCGTCGAAGAGGAGGGAGAAACGGCCGAGGCGAACCGGGAACCCGAAGCTGACGGGACAGCGGGGAGAGATGACCCGGAAACGGCTGATTTACCTCTTCAGCGAGACACGGAGGCAACAGCTGGCAGGGAGATAGAGTTCGTGCAACTACCCGGAGCTGGATCTGGACGGCGTTCTCGCTGAGGTGTCTGAGAGGGTTGGGAGTGACGTCTTCTGGCCGAGGATGAGGTGAATGTGAGATTAGGGAAACGCCGCTCCTGCGCAGAAACTGAAGCAAGCAGGTCAGCGTATTCCGGATAATCATGCAGCTCAGGGTTCTTTTCTACCAGCCTGACCGCCGCCGTCACGTGCTTCATGATAGCAGTGGGATGGGCGGCGGAGCGAGCAGCAGCCACTCGGTCCTGAATGCAGATTGCTGTCACCTGTATTCTCTCTGGGGGAATCCCAGCTGACGTCACTGCTTCATGAGGGTGACCCCGGGGTGGTGCGAACTCCTGGGCTGGATCGGAGGCTGGAACGGGATCCCGAAGCGAGGAGCGATGGTGCCTTGTCTTCGGCTTCCTGCCGGGGTTTTCCTCAAGCCCACGGAGTTTCTCCCGGAGCGCAGAGATGTCTGCCCTCCTCGCCTTAGCTTCAGGATGTTGGAAATAGCGAGGAAGGCCGCTAATAATGTCCTCAGCGAGGTCCAGGTGCCGGCGTATATCGCTGGGAGTGTCATAGAGGCCCGTGGTGAAAAGCGTCCCATCCACATAGTCCAGGGCTTCTGTGAGCTCGTAGTCTGGGCGCCGCACGCGCCTCCTGAAGGACGACATACTCCAGCTCGCCAGTACCCAGAAGAAGGGTAAAGACAACAAGTCCAAATAGCAAAAACTCACCGTCTCCGGCATCTCAGTCTGGCTGCGACCTACTGTCATGAATGGCTCTTGCGAGCCATAAAGGAGACTCTATAGGCGACCAGTGAGTTAGCGTAACTTTATTAACAAAGGAACAGAAAACACAAATGGCAAAGTAAAGAGCCACGAGGGGCAAAAATACGCACATACACTAAGTAGAACTCCAACTAGGGTGAGAGGCTAAGAAGAGCAGCGGGGAAGAAACCCACGCTGAGCAGTAACATTTACAGGTGAGTGAGGAGCAGAAACACAGAGGGAACTGGAGTTGGACGTAGGAACTCCAGTCGTGGAAACACGATGTACGTCTTTCCTCGTTTAGGTCGCAGCGAGGAGTGATTCTCAGCTGCTCCCTTAAATGAGGGACAGAACCCAATCAGGAGCGGGAAAGGTGATTGATAATGGCAGACAGCTGTCCCGGCGCAGCTGGGCTTGACAGCCGGAAGTCTGAGATGCTGTCAAAGCTACGAGCCCCGGAGGAGGCCGTAAGACCAGGCCCGGAATGGGATGGAGCTGGAGCAAAACTGGACAACCTGAGCGCGGATAGCAATCAGCGCCCAGGCGTGACAGAGTGTTCAGGTGGTAAAGAAGAAGTCAGACAAAATCATGAGTTTAAAGCTAGAAGTCAAAGGTGTGATGTTGAATGCTGTCAGTGCGTATGCCCCACAAGTTGGATGTCAGGTAGAAGAGAAAGATGAATAATGGAGTAACTTGGATGAAGTGATAGTGTTTCCAGGGGGGAGAGAGTGGTGATTGGAGCGGAATTTAATGGGCATGTAGGTGAAGGGACAGAGGTGATGAGGAGGTTCTGGGTAGGTATGGTTTTAAGGAGATAAATGTGGGAGGACAGATGGTTTTGGATTTTGTTAAAAGGATGGAAATGGCTGTCATGAACATATAGTTCAAGAAGAGAGAGGAACATAGGGTGACTTACAAGAGTGGAGGAAGGTACACACAGGTGGACTACATCTTATGCAGAAGGAGAAATCTGAAAGAGATGGCTGTCATGGGCGGTGAGAGCACACCCCCTCCTTCCCGTTCATCTCTCCGCTGCTCATCAGCGCACCTGAGGGAGAGGACACACCTGCACCCTATAATCAGGCAGCGTATTTAAGAAGGCATCCTTCCATGACTCAACGCTGGCTCGTCTGGGTATACTACCATAAACAGACAAGTAAGACGTCATACACACATCAGTAAAGAAGTTATTAAACCGTGTGCTTTCTTTCCATGGTGCAGGTTGCTGCCATTGTGTAGGTGTGTCTCTGAGGGCTGCGCGCGCTCTCCTGCCACAACTTCTCCCACGACGGAAACCTCTGCCCGGTCACACTCCACCAGCAGTCCCTTGCCCTGCTGGTTTGTCTATTCCCCGCTGGGATTCTGCTGACACTCCCTCGGAGCCCACATAAGTGGTAATTTGGCTTGCCCATTTTCCCTATCTCCATTCCTCTGCTCACAGCTCTCACTTTCTCTCCACAAGCCCATTCAGAATCAGAATCAGAATCAGAATCAGATTTATTGCCATTGTTCATGTAGTACACAAACTAGGAATTTGTCTCGGTGCCATGCTGCAACATTAAAAACATGATGAGATAAAGAGATAAACTAAAAAACTAAAAGACTAAAAACATGCAATAAGTGTACAATAATAAGTAATAATAATAATAATAATAATGAGTAATACTAGTCAAGGCAGATTTAATAAATTAGCAAGTAGCAGATAATATGGGGTACCACAGTGCAGTCGATAATGCAACAGAAAAACAGTGATGAACGACATGAGCTGCTGTATATAGTGCACAAGAGTCAATAAGTCACTTAATGTTCAGCAGTCTGATGGCAGAGGGAAAAAAGCTGTTCATGTGCCGGGAGGTTTTAGTCTGAATGGACCGAAGTCTTCTACCTGAGGGGAGGGGGGCAAACAGTACGTGACCAGGGTGTGAAGGGTCGGCTATGATCCGGCCTGCACGCCTCCGGGTCCTGGAGAGATGGGAGCTTACAGCCGATCACCTTCTCAGCAGTGCGCACGACGCGCTGCAGCCTTAGTCTGTCCCTGGCAGTGGCTCCTGCGTACCACACGGTTATGGAGGAGGTGAGGATGGACTCGATGATGGCCGTGTAGAACTGCACTAACATCTTGGTGGGTAGCTTGAGCTTCCTCAGCTGCCGCAGAAAGAACATCCTCTGCTGGGCCTTTTTGATGAGGGAGCTGATGGTTGGCTCCCATTTGAGGTCCCGGGTGATGGTGGTGCCCAAGAAGCGGAAGGAATCTGCAATGGTGATGGGAGAGCCTATGATGGTGAGGGAGGGGCAGGGGGGTTGTGACTTTCCTGAAGTCCACAATCATCTCCGCTGTCTTCAGAGCGTTCAGCTGCAGGTCGTTGTGGCTGCACCAGGACACCAGCTGGGCCACCTCTTTCCTGTAGACGGACTCGTCGCCGTTGGAGATGAGCCCGATGAGGGTGGTGTCGTCCGCAAACTTGATCAGCTTAACAGACTGGTGGGAGGAGGTGCAGGAGTTGGTATAAAGGGAGAAGAGTAGGGGGGAAAGTACACAGCCCTGGGGTGATCCGATGCTGATGCTAACAGAGTCTGAGACAGACTTCCCCAGCCGCACATGCTGCCTCCGGTCCGTCAGGAAGTCGGTGATCCACCTGCAGAGGGAGTCAGGCACGCCGAGCAGGGACAGCTTGTCCTGGAGCAGAGTGGGGCGGATGGTGTTGAATGCAGAGCTGAAGTCCACAAACAGGATCCTGGCGTAGATTCCCGGGGAGTCCAGGTGCTGCAGGATGGAGTGGAGGGCCAGGTTGACTGCGTCGTCCACAGACCTGTTGGCACGGTAGGCAAACTGCAGCGGGTCCAGGAGGGGAGTGGTGATGGACTTGAGGTGAGACAGGACCAGGCGCTCAAAGGACTTCATGACTACAGAGGTGAGCGCTACAGGTCTGTAGTCGTTAAGTCCAGTAATCCCTAGCTTCTTGGGGACAGGGATGATGGTGGAGGATTTGAGGCAGGTCGGCACGTGGCATAGCTTAAGGGAGGTGTTAAAAATGTCTGTGAAGACAGGAGCCAGCTCTTTCGCACAGTGTCTCAGGGTGGAGGGAGACACACCGTCCGGCCGGGTGCCTTGCGTGGGTTCAGTCTGGAGAATTGTCTGTGCTCGTCCTGCTCACTGATGACAAGGCAGGGGGGGAGAGGAGGAGGGGGGGGGGGGCGCTTTTGATGAATTAGGGGCCGAGGAGGCAGTGGAGCTGGGTGGAGTGGGGGAGTTGGACACAGCTGACGAGGTGTCAAAACGGGCGTAATGTTGGGACAGTTTTTGAGGGCTTTTGAGGGCTTTTGACCACTTTGTCATCCTGACCTTTAGAAGCCTGAGGCTGAGAGTTGGTGATTTGCCTCAGTCCTCTCCACACAGAAGCCGAGTCATTAGCAGTGAACTGCTGCTGGAGTCTCTCAGAATACACAGATTTAGCTCTCCTCAGCTCTCTGTTAAACTGATATTTAACCTCCCTGTAGCAGTCTCTGTCTCCACTTTTCAACGCAGCTTCCTTCTCCTTTCTGATCTGTCTGAGCTTTGCAGTGAACCAGGGCTTATCATTAGAGTACCTCACCCTGGTGCGCGCGATGGGAATAATGTTCTCCTCCATGAGTTGATATATGAGTTGCACAGTGTCTGTGTACTCATTAAGATCATGTGTGGCTCCTTTAACCATGCCCAGTCAGTTATTTCCATGCATGTGTTCAGTTTCTCTCCAGCTTCACTGGTCAATTTCTTCGTGGTGGGTCACAACAGGTTTAGTGAGCTTCAATCTCTGTCTGTATGTGGGAATGAGGTGGACCATCACGTGATCAGATAGTCCAAGCGCAGCGCGGGGAACAGCGCGATATGCGTCCTTCACTGTAGTGTAACAGTGATCCAGCGTGTTATTTCCTCTGGTTGGACATTTAATAAACTGTCTGTATCGGGGAGCTCGTGACTCAGATTGCTCTGGTTAAAGTCGCCTACCACAATAACCAGGGAGTCTGGGGAAAATTCCGCTCCGCATGTAGGACGTGATCTGCGAGCGCTGCGCTGGGCCTCGCCGCCCGTCCGCGTCGGGAGGGGCGTAACACAGCGATCAAAACAAATGATGCAAACTCCCGCGGGGAATAAAATGGCTTGCAGTTAACAGAGAGAAATTCTAGATCGGTAGAACAGTGTTGTGAAACCACCGTTACATCAGAGCACCAGCTGCTGTTAATGTAGAAGCAGACTCCACCTCCAATAGACTTACCGGAGAGCTCTGTGACGCGATCAGCACGAAACAGCACGAAAACAGCTGAATCCCTCGAGGCTGATCGCGCTGTCCGGTATGTTCCCTTTAAGCCAGGTCTCAGAGTAACAGATGACAGACGAGGAAGCGAGGTCCTTAAATCGCATCAGCAGTCTTAATTCTTCTACCTTGTTCAAGAGAGAATTGGCATTGGATAGAAATATGCCAGGCAAGGCTGTTCGCGTGCCTCTCCTTCGCAGCCGAGCGAGAATCCCCCCTCGCTTTCCTCTTTTTCGCCGTCTTAATCTTTGAGCCAAACAATGAATCAGATCGGCGGCAGGAGCTAAAAAAACTGGGAGAAGGTCCGTGGGAGTGAGAGTCCTGATATTTAATAGCTCTTCACGAGTATAAGAGCTAGCAGTCACACAATCGACGAACAAAAACAAACAAATTAGACAAATTAAAGGGCAGCGAAGCACCATGTCGACCACTGTGGGCGCCATCTTGGAGCAACAGCCCATTCCTCTGGCAAGTGACTGTTCTGTAGCAGTGCGAGTTTTGATATTTAATAAAACATTCAAACGTGTATACTGCTTGATTGTCTCTTTATTGCTGCACCTTGCATGTGGGCTGAATATTCTAATCAGTCATGACAGGAGACTGCAAGGTGGTGGTAGGGGAGAATGTAGCTAGACAGCATCGGATGGTAGTCTGTAGGATGACTTTGGAAAGCAAGAAGAGGAAGACAGTAAAGGCAGAGGCAAAGATTAAGTGGGGGAAGTTACAGAAGGAAGAAGGTCGCACAGAGTTCAGGAAGGAGTTGATACAGGCTCAGGGTGGTAGGGAAGAATTATCAGATGACTGGGAAAGTACAGCAGAAGTATTGTGGGAAATGGATAGAAAGGAATGTGCTGTATCCAGTGGACAGACGAAGGAAGACAAGGAGACTTGGTGGTGGAATGAGGAGGTACAGGAAAGTATTCAAAGGAAGAGGTTAGCAAAGAAAAAGTGGGCTAGCCAGGGAGATGAAGAAAGTAGACAGGAGTATTTGGAATCTAGGCGTATGGCAAAGAGAGAGGTGGCAAAGGAAAAGGCATATAGTGAGTTGTATGAGAGGGTGGACACTAAGGAAGGTGAAAAGGACTTGTATTGGCTAGATTGAGAGATCACGCTAGAAAGGATGTGCAGCAGGTTTGGTTGATTAAGGACAGAAATGGTAATGATTAACAAATGACAACAGCATGTTGAGAAGGTGGAATGGGTACTTTAAAGAGCTGATGAATAAAGAAAATGAGAGAGAAAGTGGGAAGGATGAAGGAAAGATGGTGAACAAGGAATTCCTGAGGATTAGCAAGGTGGAAGTGAGGGCAGCTTTGAAGAGGATGAAGAATGGAAAGGCGGCTGGTCCAGATGACATACCAGTGGAGGTATGGAGATGTTTAGGAGAGATGACAGTGGACTTTTTAACCAGATTGTTTAATGCAATCTTGGAGAGTGAGAGGATGCCTGAGGAGTGGAGAAGTGTTTTGGTGCCACTTTTCAAGAACAAAGGTGATGCTCATAGCTGTAATAACTACAGAGGCATATAGTTGATCAGTCACACTATGAAGATATGGGAAAGAGTTGTTGAAGCCAGGTTAAGAGGAGAGGTGACAACCAGTGAGTAACAGTATGGTTTTATGCCAAGAAAGAGTACTACAGATGTAATGTTTGCTTTAAGAGTGTTGATGGAGAACTATAGAGAAGGTCAGAAGGAGTTGCACTGTGTCTTTGTGGATCTAGAGAAAGCATATGATAGGGTGCCAAGAGAGGAAGTGTGGTACTGTATGAGGAAGTCAAGAGTGGCAGAGAAGTATGTGAGGGTGGTGCAGGACATGTATGGGGACAGCGAGACGGTGGTGAGGTGTGCTGTGGGAGTGACGGATGGATTCAAGATGGGGTTGGGATTACATCAGGCATTGGCTCTGAGCCCTTTCTTGTTTGTCATGGTGATGGACAGGCTGCCAGATGAGGTCAGGTAGGAACCTCCGTGGACCATGATGTTTGCAGATGACATTGTGATCTGTAGCGAGAATAGGGAGTAGGTGGAAACCTGGAGAGGTGGAGGTAAGCTCTGGAGAGAAGAGGAATGAAAGTCTGTAGAAGCAAGACAGAATACATGGTCTGAATGAGAGGGAGGCATGTGCAATGGAGAAGATGGAAGGAGTAGCGGCAGTTAAAGTAGATGAGTTTAAATACCTGGGATCAGCCATCCAAAGCAATGGAAAATGCACAAGAGAGGTGAACTGTAATTTCCCAGTTTGGGATCAAAGTCCGTCCGTCCGTCCATCCATCCATCCATCCATCTATCTATCAATCTAAGAAGAGAGTGTAGGCAGGGTGGAGTGGGTGGAGACGAGTGTCAGGGGTGATTTGTGACAGAAAGGTAGCAGCAAGAGTGAAAGGGAAGATTTACAAGATGGTAGTGAGACCTGTTACGATGTATGGTTTGGAGATGGTGGCACTGACAAAAAGACAGGAGGTGGAGCTGGAGGTGGCAGAGTTGAAGATGCTAAGATTTTCATTGGGAAGTGACTAGGAGGGCCAGGATTAGAAGTGAGTATATCAGGGGGAGAGCTCAGGTTGAGTGGTTTGGAGACAAAATAAGAGAGGCAAGGCTTAGATGGTTTAGACATGTGTAGAGGAGGGATAGTGGATATATTGGACAAAGGATGTTGAAGATGGAGCTGCCAGGAAGAAGGAAAAGAAGAAGACCACAGAGAAGATTCATGGATGTAGTGAAGGAGGACATGGAGAGGGTAGGTGTTACAGAGGAAGATGCAAGGGATAGGGTGAAGAAGAAGCCACCTCTGTTGTCATTCAGTCCATCATGTACAGTAGAACGAAACTACATTTCTCCTATCTACAATGTTAATCACATGTAGAATCAGAGGGGTCACTACTATGCAAGGCACCGCCAGAAACAACTTCTCCTTTCCCCATTCTATTACATTGAGCACCAAGCTAGAAGGTGGGAAGTACCATTTTTATATGGCGTTTGGTATGACCCGGCCGGGACTTGAACCCCCAACCTCTCGGTTGTGGGGCAGACGCTCTATCAACTAGGCCACCACTCTGGTGGTGAGATGGAGACAGATGATCCGCTGTGGCAATGCCTAAAGGGAGCAGCCGGAAGAAGAAGAAAAAGAAGGGAGAAGAAGAAGAAGTAAAAGAAGAAGAAGAAGAAGTAGAAGAAGTAGAAGAAGAAGAAGAAGAAGATGATGATTATATATCCATTAGAGCAGAGTGGGAAAATAATAAGCATTATATGTTAGCTTAATGCCAACATACAGTATAATGGAAATTCCGGGTTAACACTTTAGCATTCACCTGATGACCATCTCAAACAGGGCTACAATGAACTATTTCACTTCACTTATTCAACATAAACTGATACTTAGAGGCATATATTTCTAATGTGTTATGAAACAACTTTAGAACTGTTTATTTGTACACTGCTGCCAGGTTGATCAGACTCTACACTGCCCTGCTTGCTGCTTCAGCAACACAAACACAGGTACTCACACTCACTTATTCCCCTCGTGGGGTGGTCAAACTACTGCAGCACAAGAAAGTAAACACAATATTCTTTTTAAGCTCCGGTGGGCCACACAAAATGACATGGTGCGCAAGGTTCGGCCTGCGGGCCTTGAGTTTGATGCATGTGCTGAAGGATGCAACTGAGTAAATGTCAGTAAAATCCTACTAAGACAGCTGAACTTTAGGGGTTAATCAGAGTCACTCAAATTGATAGCAGGTCAATCCATCCGTTCATCCATCCATCCATCTTCTACCGCTTTTCTGGAGGTCCGGGTCGCAGAGGCAGCAGGTCAAGCAGAGAAGGCCAGACTTCCCTTTCCCCATCCACCTGCTCCAGCTCTTCAGAGAGGATACCGAGGCGTTCCCAGATCAGCTGGGAGATATAGTCTCTCCAGCAAGTTCTGGGTGTGCCCTGGGGTCTCCTCCCAGTGGGAGGTTGTCCCCGATCCGGAGAGGATAATCCACCTTTTTACAGCTGAGGACCATGGACTCGGACTTGGAGGTGCTGATTACTCATCCTAGCCGCTTCACACTCAGCAGCAAACCGTCCCAGTAAGACCTGTAGGTCATTGCTGGATTAAGCCAACAGGACATCATCTGCAAACAGCAGAGATGAGATCCTGTGGTCACCAAACATGACACTCTCCGTTCCTTGGCTGTGCCTAGAAATCCTGTCCATAAAAATTATGAACAGGATTGGTGACAAAGGGCAGCCCTGGCAAAGTCCAGCTCTCACTGGGAATGAGTCCAACCGAGTGTTGGCAATACGAACCAAACTCTCTCAACGGTTGTATAGAAACTGGATAGCTCGTAACAACAAGCCCAATCCCATACTCTCGAAGCACCCCCCAACAAAAAAACACAAGGGACGCGATCGAATGCCTTCTCCAAGTCCACAAAACGCATGTAAACTGGTTGGACAAACTCCCACGAACCCTTGAGGATTCTCGAGAGGGTAAAGAGCTAGTCTGATGTACCACGGCCAGGTCAAAAACCACATTGCTCCTCCTGAATCCAAGGTTAGACCAATGGCCGGACTCTCCTCTCTAGTACCTTGGCATTGACCTGCCCAGGGAGGCTGAGGAGTGTGATCCTTCTAAAGTTGGAACACACCCTCCGGTCCCCCTTCTTGGAGAGAGGAACCACCACCCTGGTTTGCCATGCCAAAGGCACTGTCCCCAACCTCCACACAAGCAAAGAGTGCTTAAGAGGTTTAAGGGTGTGCAGATTTATGCAACTAGCTTACTGTATGCTTGTTATCTTTTATATTTTTACCCTTAACTATTTGTTTTACAATTGAATTGTACAGGTTTTAGGTCATACTGAAGGTGGAAAATGTTTGTAAATGATTTTACCATGGCATTGTATTTATTTATTTATTTATTTTTGGCATCACAAAAATCTGGCATTTTAACAGAGATGTGTACACTTTTTTAAATCCACAGCGTATACCACGCTTACATAATTTGAGTAAGCTTTGTAAATGTTTGATACTCTCCTGGCTCACGCAACAGACATACTATACCTTCATTTATCAAATAAATTAGTTGGTTCAAGTTGATTCTAAAACTCATGCATCAAGCCCCACTTTTTAAGGCTCCTCTTTTTCTGTCCTGTTTTACTTTACATTTTCAGTGTGAACTTAGCCTTATTGTATAGTGGCACCAGTATGATTAATGATGTTTATCTTATGAGAGTTATTCAAAGCTCCCCTCTGTTTTCTCTTGCTGTTGTTTGTTCAATCAGCCATATGTTTTTTAAATGAGCTACCTAAATAAAGGCTATTTGATTTGACCACTGACCAAAAAATGCCTGAATACAGGGAATGTTTTCCGTGATACAAAAAATGGAGGATAAAGTAACTTTCATCACGCTCACAGTTCAAAAATAATTTTTGTTTATCTGACACTGGGCCTCAGTGCACTCTATTCTGAAACAGCTGATTTAGATCACAGTCAGAGCTGTGTGTCTGGGATGACCACATTAAACACATCCGCTCTAAATGACATCATCCAGAGATGAGCAGGAAAACAGCTGAAGCTTTCAGAACACTTTAAAGTCAAAGGTATTGGCTAATATTCATTATCTGCATATACACTGATGTAATTATTTGTAAATTTGTCCGTTTGCTTCTGATTTAAAAATGATAAAAGAAAAAAGAATGCTGAAATGATGCAGAGACAAAGTGTAAAACAACAATAATTTAATTAATTTTTCCTCTTGGTAAAATCAATCAATATCCCCTTTGTTGTGACACGGAGCTAAACTTCTGTGACTTTTGCTGCCAGACGGGCAGACAGCCAGAGAGAGAAAGACACACCGCTGCTGCACTGTTTGACTAATAAAAGACAGATGGGTTGTGTGTATATATGCATGTTTGTGCGTGCACTTTATCTGCTGTTATACAGACTGGTGGTCCTGGAGTCACATAATATCCTCCACATTGTGTGTGTGTGTGTGTGTGTGTGTGTGTGTGTGTGTGTATTCTCCCTGTTAAACTCCTCTGAACTGCTGAACTGTGACAATGGCGTGGATGTTATTGTAAACGTCTGTTTACTTCAGCACACAGGAACTACATGTCTGCCAGTTATAAACCGATGGCCTAATTTCTTTGAGTTTATCAAACACAATTAAAATGTAACATATTTGCACATTGTCTTGCATCATCTGTACTGCTGAGACTGTGTCTGGTTAGAGTTTATGTTGCTATACAAGTATTTTGTCCATATAACTCAGCTGCGCACCAAAACTAACTGACCTTTTAAGTTGCTCATGGCACTGTGAGACTGCAGTCTTTTAATTAACCAAATTGAACTTTTTTTCTGTTTGTTTTTTGGCAGTAGGAGTGATTGAATGGATATGGCAAACTCTATAAAGTAAAAATGAATGGATCAGTACAAATGCACATCTGGCTTAGTGCACACATGCTCATTGTTAAATTATGTATTTGTGCTTAGTAGCAAAAGGTCATGGCTAATAATGATAAATAATTACCGCTGTGGCAAGCTGCTGACCATAGTCTTCCTTCATCTTAGTCAGCACTCTGCTATGAGAGTCTTTCATCACGTCCCTGTAAACACACACACACACACACACACACACACACACACACACACTGAAGCATTAGCACTGCCAAATATCATGTTTGATAACAGAAATAATGTACAGTATGTTTAGCTCAAAGGCTTTGCCCTTTGTCTAAATAACATGTCATCATTAAGCAAGCATTCACTGGAAGCTTGGAGGATAAATGTAGCATCAGGTCAACTGCAACATCTGAAAGTCTGTTCAAACAGCAACTGCCCAAGGACTAAATAACTCGTTTCCTTCACTTGATTCAGAAGCAAACATCCATCTGTTTCCAAAACCAGATGGGGGACTGCTGTAAGTGCTCCAACATTTAAACAAATATTTGAAACCAAATAACATGTTCACAGTCACTGGCTGCTTTTTAAGATTTGGTTTGCCTTCATTATAAATGAAAAGACGAAAGCACAGTCTAAAAGGGAAAAAAAATAATTCTTATTTCTGGCAAAGACAGGCAGACATCACATCTTATGTTTAGGCACAAACATATTTTTATCATAAAGTGCAGTTCTTTCTGTAGAGTAACACTAAACATAGAAGTATGCCAAACATCACTGATTTGCCGATCTTCTGTGCATAATAAGTAATTTCAGCAGCTGGTCTGGTAGATAAGATACAATGGAGCATAAATTTAAGAGCAAGCAAGATAAGCTGAGGAACTGGCTGTGTGGGTTTCTTTTCTAAGGTTTACAGTTTAACTTGGCAGAAGAGGAAATTTGGGAAAACTGTCAAAGAATAACAAAACAACTTTATGACCAGCAAAAACAGTGATGCCTGTATTCACAAATCGACACTGGATATTTGCAAAGTCATGAAGAGCAGAAAACTTATTGTATGTGCAAATACCCATGTACCTAAACTGATACAAAAGTTCACTGATGGAAACATACTTCCTAGCTAAAGGGAATTATGCGACACTTATTGTGCATTAAATTTAGATTTTTCTATTCCAAGAAAAAAGTACTACAGATTTACCTGCTTACAGATGCAATCAAAATTATTCAACCCCCACTGCAAATTAAGTTTATTGGAAAAATGTACAAACTAGCAGCTGTTTGCAATCAAACAAGAACCATTTAAATAGCTCAACAGATCTAATATTACGAGCTGTTTCTCCAAATTCAACACAAAATGACAGTTTTAATGACTACTGCAGTCTCAAAATTATACAACCCCTTCAGGACAAGCATCTTTAGTACTTAGTACAGCACACTTTTGCTGTTATGACCTGCTGGAAATGTGATGCATAGCCAGACACCTGCTTCTGCCAGCGTTCCTGAGGAATCTTAGCCCATTCCTCATGGGCAAAGACCTCCAGTTCACTAACATTCTTGGGTTTGCGTGCTGCAACCTGTTATGAGGGGTTTTATTATGAAGTGCGGTGTGATGATGCCGCCTTCCGGTCACGTCATCACACTGCCCTATATTATGGGGCGTCTACCATTCGGGCTTCCTCTTGCCCAGGACGACTCTACTACGGTGTGTTATCTGTAGTGCAACCAGTTATATAATAAAGCTGTGTTCCAGTGCAACTTCCTCGTCCGCCTCATTGTGTACCAGGTTTGTGGACACAGGACACCAGGACACAGAGCCCACCATTTCTGTGGAGGACTGGGTTCAAAAGACTGAAGACTGTTTAGAAAAGTTTTAGTTAGGAGCATGGCTGTTCCGTTAAGTGGCAGAATAAACCACTTGGCCATGCAGGCCATGTGGTAGTCTACCCACTGGTCCTAGTTTTAGTTGTTTTTTTTTTTATTATTTTTTTTTTCCAATATAATCTCTTATTTGCAGGTATCTGAAATGGTCCTGGTTCTGTATGCCAAACTTGTCCTTAAGATCCTGGAAACTGCTAACTGTACCTTGATTTATGAATGAGCAATATGTTGTAAGTCCTAAGGAGGTCCATTCTTTAAATCTATGATCGAGTCTATTGGGTGTAAATTCCGGGTCATATGCAGGCCATTTCAAGATTGCAAATGATTTTTTTTTTAGGTTGAATTGCTTTAATAATCATTCCAAAGCTGTAATGAGTTAATAATCCATGGGTTGTCTTTATCTGTAAGGTATTTATGTAATGATGGGTCTCCAATCATTGCATTAACTGGTATTCCTCTTCCCATTGTTTGTTCAATATCTTTCCATCTGGCTTTGTAGCTAGGGGTGCAACAGCCTATTAAGGGCCTGAGTTGAGCTGCCTTGTAATAGTCTTTCAGAATTGGGAGAGCTAGTCCTCCTTTATCTTTTGGCAGCTGTAATATCTTATATCGTATCCTTGGCTTTTTCCCAGCCCATAAGTATCTAGATATTAATCTGTCCCATTCTTGAAATTGTTTATCCACTGCATCTATGGGCATTGACTGAAAAATGTACATGACCCTTGGTAAAATGTTCATTTTGATGGACCCTATACATGAGCTAAGGCTTAAATATGGTATCAAACTCCATCTATGAATATCTTCTTTAATTTCTTTGTTGAGGGGTTTACAATTAATTTCCGCTATTCTTGATAAATCTTAAGGGATGTGGATTCCTAGATATTTTATAGATCTTTCATCCCAATTTAGCTGGTATTTCTGACGAAGGTCTTGAGGAGGATTGTAATTAAAACTAAGAACCTGTGTTTTTTTTTTGACATTTAATTTATAGCCTGAGAATGAACCATAGTCGTCTAGGGATGCCATTAGTGCTGGTAAAGATTGTGATGGATTACCTAGATATGTGAATACATCGTCTGCATATAATGCCAGTTTCTGTTCCTCTATCATTTGGATTCCTTCAATTATTTCATTTTGTCTTATTCCTTGAACCATGGGCTCAATAAAAATGGCAAAAAGAACAGGGCTCAATGGACATCCTTATTCTGAAAGTTCTCCGTTTATCTTCAGCTGTGCTGATGGACTTCTATATAATGTTCCTATTGTTTGTATTATTGTCTCGTTAAAGCCAAATTTTTCCATTACTTTGAATAAGAAGGTCCATATCACAGAATCAAAGGCTTTTCTGCATCCAAACTCACTATCATAGCTTGGACTGTCATGTGCGCCTCTACGAGGTGCACAGAGATAGAGACAAACCCAGGGGCTGGATGATATTTGCAACACTTAGTTAAAGAAAAGAACATAAGTCCAAAAATTACAAAACACCAAAAGCAAGCAAGAAAACTTACAGAATGATGCCCTCCTGAGCAGTCTGCTCAGGAGGAGACGAGGAATAAGGATATGAGATAAATGTCCTGAGAAGCACTCAGTGGATCACATTTACTTTCACAATGTAGTGGCAACGATAATTGAAATGACAGAGCTTAAATAGTAAGTGAGGTGATAACATGACAAGTGATCACAGTGCGGGTCAGCCCTAGCAGGAGAAGGGGATAATAATTAATTGATTGGAGCCAGCTGACAGTAATCAGAGGTGAGGGAGGGAGCGGTGTCACCCTGGCAGAGGCGGTGCCAACACAAACCCAGTGACGTCACCTCCCAGCTGTCAGCTCACAGAATAAACATTAACAAAATCAAATACAGACTAAGAATAATTAACGGTGAAGCAGGAAAATAAATCACAGAACTCAGTACAAACCCAAGGAGAAAATACAGAAAACTGACAACAATAATAATGGCAGATCTACACAACTCAGAAACAACTGGAGTCTGAGCTCAGAGGGGAAAATGGTAGCTCAGACTCATGACATGGACATCATTTTGAGTGATATGTCTGATAATCTGTAATGTTCTTCTGATATTGTCTTGAGTTGTCAAGTCTGGATAAACCCTGTTTCATCTAGATTTATAATTAGAGGTAGAATCTTGTCAATTCTTCTGGCCAATATAGAGTAAACAATTTATAATCTAAATTTAGTACACTTATTGGTCTATAATTGGTGCATTCTGACCTGTCTTTTCCTGGTTTTGGTATAACCAATATTGTTGCCTCCCTCCAGGAAATTGGAATCTCTTTTTCCGTCATAACCCAATTAAAAGTCTTCACTAGGATAGGAATCAGGACATCTCTTAGCTTTTATACCACTGTGCTGTGAATCCATCAGGGCCTGGGTGTGGTTTATATTAATCATATATCCCATAACCTACATATGTATAAGCATATTAGAATGTTTGGTGATTACATATGTGCAACGACCTCATGCCTCAGAATAGGACAAGAAGGTCTCAACCGCCAGCGAAGATCAAAGAGCATCCGAGGCGCAGCGGTTGGAGACCAGATCGATCGCCCTTGACTTCCCAGGGCCAGGTGGAAGAGACAGAGGACAATGGAGGAGATCGATCGCCCCTGACCACCCAGGGGTCAGGTGGAGGAGTCAGAAGACAAAGGAGGGGGGATTAAGCTAATGCGGGATGTCAGCTGTGATATGCAATTGTCTTTTGTTATGTTTAGGTATAAGTATGTAGGTCTGAATGTGTTCGGACCTCTTATTCTGCTTCTGCACTGAGATGAGACTTGTTAGAGGAGCGAAGCTGATAATAAACTTTGGTTTATAAATCACACGCCTCGTTATTCCAAGCTCTTCTACATGGGGATTTATTGTTTTAGTCTTGTTATGACAGCATTGACCTCTTCTGGTTGTTATTGGTGAAGTCAATGCGTTATTTTGATTTTCTGAAAGTACCGGTAGATTCACTGATTTTAGAAATTCTTCCATTTTGCAGGTTTGTCATCTATCTGTGGTTGAGTATATAATTTTTCATAAAAATTTTAAAGCATATTTTAATATCATCAATGTCATAATACATTTGTTTAGTTATAGGATCCCTTATAGAATGAATTGTATTATCAGCTTGTTGTTTTCTTAATTTGAAAGCTAAGAGTCGAGCATGTTTACTGCCTCCTTCATAGTATTTTTGTTTAGTATGTGGCGAAGGAGGATAATAAGCAGCGGGCTGAGGAGTTTAAAGTGCCTTTATTAAGTCACATCGCCAACACGAGCTCACTCTGGTGCTGTGCAGAGCGGCCCAGAGCGAGCCCTGAGGGCTCTCAGTAGCGTGGAGACAAGTGCAGTCTGTTGAGCAGTAGCAGAGAGAGGGTGAGTTACATGATACGTGCGGTATTTATACCGGTTACAGACAAAGCATGAAAGAGCATGTGCATTTGCATATGAGAGAGACATACATATCAAATAGGCAGGTTGCCAGCACCTGCTCCAGCTTGCAGGACAAAGAGGTGACAAGTCACACCTACATATTGATCTGTCTCTATGTCAACAGTGAGGACAGGACGTGTGAACACAAAGCATGAATGGCACATTACATCACACTAGCGCTGTGGAAAATAACCAGGAGTAGTGAGCTGTCTGTCCTTAGTCTGTGGGGGGTTGTCCCACAAGTATATATTAATTTTTTCTGAATTTCTTGGACATATATTTCATCTATCTCTCTCATAAAGCGCTTGTTTCACGAGCGAAATTAGGACTCCAGACACTCACTGGGAAAATAACAGGTAACATCTAACAGGGAAAATAATAACACAAATAACCAGAAAAAGACTGCGTGGCACCCATGGAGTCTTCGAGCTGAGGCGCAGCACCCACGGAGACCCCGACCAGTGGGAAGGCAGCACTCACGGAGACCTCGGTGACCCTAGATGGTGGCTTGGATAACGGAACAAGGACAGAAACACACACCAGATCAGGGTCAGCAGCAGCAGTGGAACCCAGTGGGGGAAACCCAGGTGCAGCTGAGGGCCACACCTGGTTCCCCCCACCAAGAGCCAGGCAAGATTTTACGGGGCTATATAAGGAAACCTGCCTGTGCTCGAGCTCCACCGCCATCCAGGACTCCGACGATTCCATCGCTGTGGTCCAGACCCCCGGCTGGACGATTGGCGGGACCCTTGAGGAAATGGCTGGCGCTGGACTCTCTAATGCTGCCATCTTCTCTGCCGCACGCCGGCTCCCTCCCAGGACCGGCGGACCCTCTGGGAATGAAGGAGGAGGAACGGGAGAGACAGGAGGTGTAAAGGCTGCAGCAGCTAATGGTGGAGCTCAGCTAAGTCAGGCTGCTGCGGCTGAGCTTCCCCCACTGGGAATAAGGCAAGGCATTTCATCATAGGTTGTTAAGAGTGAAAAGACACTTGCCTTAACTCCCAGGGCTTGGTGGTGGCTGCTGTCAGACCATACAACGTCTTCCCGGGGGGTGTGGAGGTTGTCTGGTGCAATGGGTGGAGCACCGGAGTCGGGGAAAGCTCCGCCATAGGCTCAGACCCCCTTCAGGCTGGTGACGCTCCCTCCAGCAGAAGCTTGGGGAGTAGCCAGGGGTTGTAGTCCAAGATCAGCTCTCTCTCCACTGCAATCACCTGTTGGTGCTCCTCCAGCTCCTCCGCACTCTGCCCATCGAGGGCAGCATACCCGATGCAGCTGACTGCAGGATTCAGTCCAATGGAGGGAGGTGGGACTGCAGTTGGATAGCAGTACCGAAGTCAGCGCTTCCATTCCCGGGAGCTTCTCCTCTGCGGCACAGGTTCTGGCGACGGAGGGGGCCTCCCCAGCCACCGAAGCTGGTGTTGTGCATGGCAGACGGAGGCGAGAAGGTCTGTCAGTTCCAGGTAGCTTCACAGGCTGGGGAATGCCTCAATCAACTGTGCTACGGTGTCCCACACCTGCAGCTCCTCCTCGGGAGTGTGGGTTAAGCGAACATCTGACACGAGGTCCCTTATCAGTTCAACTGCCCAACACTCCTCCTCGTCCAGGCCTAAACTTGCTCAGTCTGTGCGGCCAGTCATGCCGGAAATACCCTGAACAAAATACGGGAAAAACAAAGGAAGAGGGAAAAGGGAGGAGGAAAAAAAAACGCAAAAACATACAGTGGCTGGTGTCTGCCCTGGTCGCGTCCTTCTGTCATAAAACGCTCGTTTCACGAGTGAAATTAGGACTTCAAACGCTCACTGTGTGTTTTGCAAATTTATTAACATAAAGACTAACAAGTAACTTAACAACACATATAATGATGAATGGGAATGACGCTGGAGGAGAGCGGGCTTGACGTCACAGGCAAGCAGTAGCGTGGGAGCGCCGGACGAAACAGAGATTAACATTGACCTGGATGGAGCACACCCATTGTCCTCAACAGAAGCCAGAACACTCAGAGCTGACTCGCCCTGATGACATCCCACGATGTGGAAGGACGCAACAACCAGCATGGTTTGTTGCGTCCTTAAATACCATTCTTAAACTGGCAGCAGGTGAGGAACATCAGTGGCAACAGAATTACAGTTAATCACAGCTGCGCAGCTTGCAAGCCAGTCTGACAGCTGGGAGCTGCGCAGTGCTGTCAAAACAACACACAACCCAACACAAAGTGTAAATAATAAAACAGAAACCAAAATAGCTAACAGTGAAAATAATGACACAAATAACCAGAAAAACACTAACTACATCAAAAGACTGGATAGCCCCCCCCCCCCCCCCCGTGCCCCAGATCGTGACAATCTCATTCTTCCTCCTTTTCATTTCTATTTTTAGGATTGGGTTCAATGAATTCTTGTGCTGTAATTCTAGTTCTTTTAATTCATTATTCAATTTTTCCAATTTTTTCTTCCTGTGCTTTTTAAGCTGGGATGTTATAGCGATTAATTTACCTCTCATCACTGCCATGCATGCATCCCACATCACAGTTGGTGAGACTTCTCTATTACCATTATGCTTTAAATACTCCTCTATTTCCAATCTTAAATGTTCAACCAAATCTTTGTTTAGAATGCTAGAGTTCAGCTTCCAGAGGGTTTCTGTAATTCTTGTTCCTATTTTTACTGACATGTACACCGGGCAGTGGTCTGATACATCCATACATCCTATATGGCATCTACTAACCCAGTGTTTGTCTTCTTAAACATCAGGAAATAATCAATTCTTGAGTATGATGAGTGTGGGGAGGAGAAGTATGTATAGTCTTTAGTTGTCAGATTACTTTCTCTCCATCCATCAATTATGCCTAATTCTGTCATTAGTCTACATATTTTTTTCATAGTATTTTTGGCCTGGAAGATTCTTGGACTAGAGGAATCCATCTTGGCAGTTTAAAGTTATACTAAAATCTCCTCTACAGATCATCACACCCTGTGATTCCATTACCATTTTGTCAAAAATGTGTTGGTAGAATTCCCATCCCGCCCCTGGAGGTGCATATACATTGTACACTAAAACTCCATTAATCTTTCCCTTAATCAGGATGAATGTACCTTCCTTGTTTGTATTTTGTATTTGTCATGATCAGGCGAGCGTGTCTCGCCCCTCCTGTCATGTCTCTGTTTTCCCGGCTCTGGAGCTCATCAAGCGCACCTGCGTGACTACACACTTGCTGCCTGATTCACCAGCTTATTTAAGGGCCAGAGTGTGAGGAGTTCTCTGCTGGATCGTTGGGTTTGTGCTGCCATAATAACAGCAGTTCTTGTTGTTCGGCAAAATTATTATTCCCTTCCGTTGTCTTACCTTTTTGTCCTCCTCTTCCCTCAGGTTTGCTGCCACTTCCAGGTGCATTTCCAGGGCTGGGTTTGCTCGCTCACCTGAATCATCCTCCTCCTTGACAACGGCTTCTCCACCCAGGTCCTCCAGTCACTCCTCCTCCTCACTGGCCATCATCAACTCTTCCTCTCTTCTCCCTGGCTGGAGTTACGGCTGGGCTCTCTGCCAGTAATGTAAGACCCATTCCCTCAGCAGTATTTACCCTGTAGTCCTCATTATTAATCCTTCCTCTCCTGTCCTTTTCCCTAGGTCGCATGTGGCTCCAGCGTGCAATTGTTTTCTTGTACATAGTATGGCATTTTGGTTGTGGGTTTCTTTAATTGTGGTGTGTGTGTTTATTATTTAAGTTGGCATGTTTTGTATAGGGTTTGGGCTTTTCATTAAAGTGGTGTAAACTTTTCATTTGTGTCTGAGTGTTCTTCTGAAGTGGTTGCCCTGCAAATCATGACAGAATGATCCAGCGAGGATCGAGGCTTAGCGGGTGCTGCCTCGGGAGAACAGTCACCACTCTCGCATTTGGAAGCCATGGCACACCAGGTCTTGTTCTTGTCCGAACAGCTCCAAACCATAACCCAACAATTAACCACGGTTACAGAGCATTTGTGTCAGCTTCCTAGTGCGGCCGCTCCCCCTCATGTACCTGCTGCCCCGGCAGCACCTGTTTTAGGCAGGACCATTTCCGTTCCTGCGCCTGCCCCCTACGCGGGTGAGGTGGGGGGATGTAAAAGGTTCCTACTGCACTGCGGATGTATTTCCAGCAGGTGGAGGGATAATACAGTATAGGGATGACTTGGCCAAAATTCAATTCCTGACCCTGTTACTCTGCGACCGGGCACTCAAGTGGGCCCAGTTCGTCTTGAGTGGTCCGGCCGGAGCCCAATTTTGTTCCTATCTTTCCAAGCTGATTATAGCATCGTCTCTTTGGTTTCAGATCTTGGAAAGTTCACAATAACAGATCTAGGAGGTGAGTTTGGGTCGGGTTTTGTCACCGGTGCTCTGTGTGCTCTTTGAATCTCTAATATTACTTCATCTGACAGGGCAAGTTTGGTGGTGAGCAGGTTGTTGATAAAATCAGTCACTGAGGTGCCTTCTGTGTTTTCTGGTATTTCATAGATCCTTATGTTGTTTTTTCTGGATCTATTCTCCAGGTCTGTCAACTTTTCTTGTAACTTACAGTGTTGTTTTAGCAGTATCAGGACGGTATCTTTGGCTACTGTGCCACTAACTTTAAGCTCCGAGATGTGTGTCTTGGCCTCGCTGATAGCCTGACCTTGGGCTTGCAGTGTGGTTGCGGTTTCCGTTAGCTTCTGACTAATATCTTGTTTGAATGCAGTTAGTTCTTCTTTGATGTCTTTTCTGAGGTCAGCTTGAAAATCCTTAAAGGTTTTTTGCATATCGTGCTTAAATTCTTGTAGGTCTTTGGCAACGGTTGTTAACTCCTGAAGTATTTTGCTAGCTTGGGTTTTCTCCGCTAACATCTTGTTGCCATTTTCATCCTCCTCAGAGACCTCCGTTTCAGGTTGAGCAGATGATTGCATTATATTTCCTCCTTTTTGTACGTTTTTTTTGTCCTTTATTTATCTTCCCTCCTTTCATCGTGTCAGAACACAGCCTCTGAATTATCGGTACCTCGAGTAATAATTAGTTTAGCAGCTCACTAGTGTGGAGCTGTAACCTACTGCTGCATTCTGTCGCGCTGCCTCACCGGAAGTCCAGAGTTCCCAATTTCTGTTCATTTAACTTTAAACTAGCAAACGATGCATCCAACTCTATCTCTAGGAACATTCAGTGCCTTTGCTATCTTTTTGTATCCTTTTCCTTGTTTGTGTAAGGCAGTGATCTCTTCTCTGAACTTTCTGGACAATTCTCTTGACTTCACCATATTTCTAACATGCAATCAAAAGTCACCATCCACAGTCCAGGTATTTGAGGTGTTCTATCTCAAGCACACCTGAAGCAACTAAGGAAGCCTTTGACTGGTTGCATCAGGTGTGCTAGAGACCAACACCTGATTTGCAAATGTGTGCTCTAATAAGGAATTCTATTCAGGGGGTTGAATAATTTTGAGACTGCAGTAGTCACTGAAACTAGGATTTTGTGTTGAATTTGAATAAAATCCTTGTAATATTAGCTTTATTAAACTATTTAAACTGTTCTTGTGTAATCTGTTTATTGCAAACACCTGAAAATGTCATGGGCGGCGAGAGCGTGCTCCCTCCTTCCCATTCATCTCTCCTCAGCTCATCAGCACACCTGAGTGAGAGGACACACCTGCGTCCTCTCATCAGCCAGCATATTTGAGGAGGCATCCTTCAGTGATTCAATGCTGGCTTGTCTGGGTATACTGCCGTAAAAGACAGCAAGTCGTGTTCACACTGGTGAAAGGAAACTACTAACCTTTGTGCTTTTTTCTCCTTGTTCAGGTTGCTGCCATCGTGCGAGTGTGTCGCTGGGACTGTGCACGCTCTCCTGCCACATCTCCACTTACTGACTGTCAACCTCCACCCGGCCAGGCACCACCAGCTCATTCCTCATCCTGCTGGTTCGTACAATGGCTCTTGGAGAACCAGCTCTATGTTAAGGCCGAGAAGTGTGAGTTCTCCACAACATCTATCACCTTCTTGGGCTTCGCAGTAGCTGAAGGGAGACTGATTGCCAACCCGGCCAAAGTGAGGGCAGTGATCGATTGGCTAACACCCCACTCCCGTAGGGAGCTTCAACGCTTCCTCGGGTCTGCTAACTTTTCTCGGCGGTTCATCCGGAACTATAGTGGGGTAGCACTGCCCTTGATGCAGCTGACCTTTGTTAAGGTCCCCTTTCGGTGGACTGAGGCAGCTGAACAGGCGTTTTCTAAATTAAAGGACCTGTTCACTAACACACCTATCTTGTCCCAGGTCGACACACAGCTCCAGTTTGTCCTTGAGGTGGATACATCTGATTCGGGGGTGGGCGCTGTCTTCTCGCAATGCGCATCCTCCAACCAGAAGCTCCACCAGTGCATGTATTTCTCTCGTTGGCTTACGCTGGCCGAGAGGAATTATGACGTGGGGGACAGAGAGCTGCTCGCCATTAAATTGGCCCTGGAGGAATGGAAACACTGGTTAGAGGGGGTCATTCACCCCATTGTGGTGTAGACCGACCACAAAAACCTTGGGTATTTGCGGTCGGCCCGCCAACTTAACGCCAGGCAGGCTCGTTGAGCCCTGTTTTTTCGGGGGTTTAATTTCATCATCACTTACCAGCCTGGCTCTCGGAACACCAAACAAGATGCGCTATTGCACGAGTTTGATTCCGAAGAGATAGCGTCCCCTTCCCATCCCCAATCCATACTTCCCTCTTCTTGTGTCCTCGGTGCCCTTACATGGGATATCGAGCGGAGGCTCTGTCAGGCCCAGTCTCGGGAACCTGTGCCAGCAGGGTGCCCCTGGAATCCCTGCCACCCTCCGCAGTAACGTCATCCAGTGGGGTCACACCAGCTGCTTTGCCTGTCATCCTGGGATCACCTGCACTACGGACCTTGTTCGGCGGGTGTTCTGGTGGCCCACGCTGTGGCGGGATGTGCGGGAGTATGTGCGGGCCTGCCAGACCTGCGTCCGGTGCAAGTCTCACTCCTCCCCCCCAGTTGAACTTCTCCATCCCCTTCCCATCCCCGGTCGCCCATGGTCTCACATCGCTGTGGACCTTGTAACTGGTCTTCCCCCTCCCATGGAAAAACAGTTATTCTGACCGTTGTGGACCACTTCTCCAAGGCTGTGCACCTGGTGGCTCTTCCCAATCTCCCCTCGGCCTTGGAGACGGCCACCCTCCTGACTGATCACGTGATTCAACCCCATGGGATCCCTGTGGACATCATGTCTGACCAGGGCCCACAGTTTACATCACAGGTTTGGAGGGCCTTCTGCTGCACCCTGGGAACAACGGTGAGCCTCTCCTCTGGAAATCACCCCCAGAGCAACGGGCAGGCAGAGCGTGCCAACCAGTCCTTGGAGGCCACCCTGCGATGTGTAGCAGCTGAACACCCATCCTCTTGGAGCACGCACTTGACCTGGGTGGAGTATTCCATGAACTTGGCTGTTTCCACGGCAACGGGGCTCACCCCATTTGAGTCGTATTTGGGATACATGCCTCCACTGCTACCGATGGACAAGAGAGAGGTCACAGTTCCCTTCGTGGGGGCTCATGCTCACCACTGCCGGCGTCTCTGGAGATCCACGTGCGCCGCCCTCACCCGCTCTGTCGAGTGCAACCGCGCTACGGCTGACAGACAATGGGTGCCTGCCCCCAAGTACATAGTGGGGCAGCAGGTTTGGTTGTCGGCAAGTCAGGTCCCGCTGAAGATGACATCGAAGAAGCTGTCTCCTCTCTTCTTAGGGCCCTTTCTGATCTCCAGAATCGTCAACGACGCTTCGGTCCGGCTCAAGCTTCTTCCAACCCTACGGGTGAACCCAACCTTCCATGTATCGTATATAAAGCCCTCTCGGTCAGTTCTCTCTGCCACTTCCCTAAGCCTCCTCCTCCTCCCCAGATTATCGATGGCCACCCTGCCCACACGGCCCACTGGATCATGGATGTTCACCGTCGATGCAGGGGTCTCCAGTATCTGGTTGATTGGGAGGGCTACAGCCCGGAGGAACGTTCCTGGGTTCCCACATCCCAGCTCCTGGACAAAGAAATGCTCTGGTCCTATCACTGTTCCCATCCCAACAAACCTTATGGACCACCAGGAGGTGCTTCTAGAAGAGGGGGGCCCTGTCATGGGTGGGGAGAGCGCGCCCCCTCCTTCCCATTCATCTCTCCTCAGCTCATCAGCACACCTGAGTGAGAGGACACACCTGCACCCTCTCATCAGCCAGCATACTTAAGGAGGCATCCTTCAGTGATTCAATGCTGGCTTGTCTGGGTATACTGCCGTAAAAGACAGCAAGTCGTGTTCACACTGGTGAAAGGAAACTACTAACCTGTGTGCTTTTTTCTCCTTGTTCAGGTTGCTGCCATTGTGTGGGTGTGTCGCTGGAACTGCGTGCGCTCTCCTGCCACATCTCCACTTATTGACTGTCAACCTCCACCCAGCCAGGCACCACCAGCTCATTCCCCATCCTGCTGGTTCTTCTACTCCCCGCAGGAGTCCTGCCGGTGATCCCTTGGAACCCACGTAAGTGGTAATTTGGCACACCCATTTTCCCTTACTCCATTCCTCCTCTCACAGCTCTCGTCTTCTCTCCAAAGGGCCCTTCCTCTGGCGAGTGACTGTTTCTGTAGCTGTGCGCGGGCTTTTTGCTATTTAATAAAGAAACTCAAACGTGTGTTATTGTTTGATTGCCTCTTTGTTGCTGCATCTCGCACGTGGGCTGAATTACTATATCAGTCATGCCAGAAAATGTTACATTTTGACAATAAACCCAAAATGCAACGGGAGTTCAATAATTTTGATTGCAACTGTACCTCTATCTATATACTGGAATAAGCAAAGCTGAACTCTAGTCAACTGGCATATTTAGTTATTTAATTTATTTAACAAATCTCAGCAAGTTCCTTCCCGCAATTATAAGACAACAACAGCGGCAAATTTGTCCCATGCGCTCCACTCCATATTTATTTTGTGCATAATTGTGACGACAGAGTGTCACCACTGTTATGGTTTATTGTATGTTTAATTATATTGTTTGGGTAATATTTGTAAATGTTAATTATTGTTAAGTTTGCACATATTACTTTAAGATCTGCTTTTGACTAATTGGAATGCCTTTGTGAGATAATTGTTATGTTTAATTATTTGGGTAAAACAAATGGTGATCATTAATCCACATACCTTTGCCAGCATGCTCCCTGATGGTGTCCGGGCCAAAGACTCTTTAGGGGTTGAATGCTTTTTAAAGGATACCAGCAGGAAGGAAGCATGTGATGGTAAGTTTAGGGGTGATTTAGATTTTGTAAATAGGGGTTTAAATTATTTATTGAATTATTTATGGTGTCTTATTTATTCTGTGTTATTTATATGTATTTTGTAAATAGGTGGGAAATTGTTATGGACTTTTAGATGCTATTGGGTATGTGTGAAAAATGGAAAATGTTTATTGTTTTACCTGGGGTTATGGTAGGGGCTAATTAGCCCTAATTGTCTCACTCAATATAACAGGTGTTGGTTACTGGGAACAGAGTGTCGTGTCAGAGTGAAGATTTGGTATGTACGCTGAAGTTATCTGTGAAGATTTTTGAAAATAAAATTGGAAAAATTGCTGATTGCAAGTCATCTCCAAGCCTCCATTGATGATTGACAGCCGCCTCATCGCAGTTACGTTACATTTGGTGGCAGCGGTGGTCCGTTCCCAGGACGAGACGTAACATTTGGTGGCAGACAAAGTAATATTTGGTGGAAGTGGTTGACGACAAAGGACGAAACGATGTCCAGAAAGAAAATAATGAGGAAAGAGGAGCAGTTCGACTCTGGCGCAGCTGTGGCAGCTGAGGAGCCGGGAGCCAGCGGACTGGGCGAGCTCAAGGAGCTAACATGCTTGGTAAAGTCCTTGGTTCGTTCGCTGACTGTCAGAGACCGTCAGAGGGAAGAAGAAGCTGCTCTTCAAGATCAAAGGTGGCAGACCGTGGATAATCAAATTCGTCGGGTGCAGTCGCAAGTTGCGGAGTTGAGAGAGGAGTATGGGAGCCGGGCTGAACGCAGTGGTGACGACGACGCTTCGGGGGAAGACCCCAGGGTGACGGCCAGTCGGGTCGGCCCACAGGAGGATAATTTACCGCTGCAGGTGCAGCCGAGGATGACGCGAACGCACCACGAGCCCAGGCTGAATCCGCTCTCTCCCGAGGATGACATCGAGCACTATCTGGCGACATTTGAGAGGATTGCTACAGTCTGCCGCTGGCGTGAAGAAGAGTGGGCTATCCAGTTGGCTCCTTTACTCACAGGTAAAGCATAAAGTGCGTATGTACTGATGGACATTGCTGACACGGACAATTATAAAAAAGTGAAAGAAGCAATTTTAAATAAGTACGAAATAACACCCGACACATACAGGAGAAGGTTTCGGTCTCTGGACATTTATCAGGACGAAACCCCCCGTGAACTGTATGTTCGTTTAAAAGACCTGTGTATTAAATGGATTAAACCAGAGACCTCAACGGTGAAAGACATCGTGGAGTTGTTGATTTTGGAGCAGTTTCTGCAGATGGTGAACCCGGAACTGGGAATCTGGATACAAGAGCGGGACCCGAAGACTGCAGAGGGCGCTGCTCGTCTAGCGGAGGTTTTTCTGTCAGCCAGGTCTAGAAGCAGGAGACCTACTCTCGGCCGTGACAGCTCTTTCACCATACAGAGTAAGTCTAATGAGGGTGAAAGGGGTGGTCCAGCTCAAAATAGGCTGTATTCCAGTTCCAGTCAGATCACAAATGGCAGATATAATGGTAGCAAAAAGTCATGTGTTGTTTCAAATAAAGATATACGCTGTTATCAGTGCAATAAAATCGGTCACACCCAATATTCATGTCCTGCCATAAAAAATGAGAAACCTTCATTATTATGCTCAGTTCCAAGACCTACTCTGTCAGCACCAATTTATGGTGAAATATATAAAACTAACGTTTTGCTTAATGGTCAATGTGAAGAGGCTTTGTTAGACTCCGGTTGTTTCCAGACTGTTGTTTTGCCCAGCTTAGTCCCTAGAGATTCATGGAGTGAGTCTACAGTGAATATTAGTTGTGTTCATGGGGATAAGAAGTTGTACCCGACCGCTGAGGTCTATTTAACAGTGGGGGGTCAAACTTATCTCCTTCCTGTAGCTCTTGTGCCTGATTTGCCTTATTCAGTTATTCTTGGCAATGATGTTCCAACTTTGTTGGACATTATACAACAGGTTAGAGATGAACAAACTGAGGGACAGGCAGGTAGTGCTATTGAGCAGAGGCTTGATGCACCTGCTGGGAAAATTTGCAATATGGTGACAACCAGGGCGCAGAGGGCTGCCAATGTTCTTCAGGAGCTGCCATTTTATGATTCTGAGATAGAGGCATGCCCTAGTAAACAATCTAAATCCAAGGCTCAGAGGAGAAGAGATAAGGAGTTAGCTTCAGTAAAGAACCTGGGTGAAGAAACACCACAGCTAAGTCAGTCAGTAGAGTTTGACATCCCTCCTGACATAGCTGCATTGCAGAAAGCTGACCCAGCACTTGGACCATGGTTTGATAAAGTCTCGGAGATTGAGGGTGTGAAACAGGGTAGAATGGATTGTTTGACTGAGGCCATGTATGTCATTAAAAAGGGCATTTTGTACCAGCAACAAGGTGAAGTTATGGCCATAGCTTTGCCACGGGACCTCACACCACAGATTATGGAACTGGGACATGTTATCCCTTGGGCAGGTCATCTAGCTTTTCAGAAAACTTTGCAGAGAATTGCTAGAAGGTTTGTGTGGCCGGGAATGTATACCCAGATAAAGGAGTTTTGCACATCCTGTCCAATATGTCAGATTACATCACCTAGGGGAGTAGCCCGTGCCCAACTGCACCCATTACCAATTATTGGAACACCATTCGACAGAATAGGGATGGCTGTAGTTGGCCCCCTAGAGAGAAGCTCCTCTGGTAATAAATACATTCTGGTGATCTGTGACTATGCTACTCAGTACCCAGAAGCCTTCCCCCTGAAATCTATCAAGGCTAGGCAGGTTGCCAACTGCCTTATCCAGTTATTTTCAAGGGTAGGCATACCCAGAGAGATTCTAACAGACTGTGGAACAAATTTCTTGTCAAAACTGTTGCAGCAGGTATATAAGCTGTTGGGTATTAAGGGTATTAAGACCACCCCATATCACCCTCAGACAGATGGACAAGTGGAGCGATTCAATCAGACTCTGAAAAATATGCTGCGGAAATTTGTTTCTGAAACGGGCTCGGATTGGGACCAATGGGTACCATATTTATTATTTGCTTATCGGGAGGTGCCCCAGGCTTCAACAGGGTTCTCACCTTTTGAACTACTGTATGGTCGTCAGGTGAGGGGCCTGCTGGACTTATTAAAGGAGCACTGGGAGAGTCCACCGAGTGATCAGGACAATGTGGTCTCATATGTAATTAAGATGAGAGAGAAACTGGATCGAATGACTGCTTTGGCTCAGGAGCACATGAGGACGGCGGAGGCCAAACAAAAAACTTGGTATGATAAGAAGGCCAGAAAAGGGGTTTTTCACCCAGGTCAGCAGGTTTTGTTATTGCTGCCCTCGTGTGACAGTAAGCTGTTGGCTCAATGGCAGGGGCCGTATGAAATCTCTAAAAAACTAAGTGCAGTGACATATGAACTATATATGCCTGACAGGAAGGTAAAACATCAGACCTTCCATATTAACTTGTTGAAAGAGCTTCGGCAGCCTGGTCATCAGCAGCAGCAGCCTGTTCTTCAGGAGACACCTCAGCTCTTCATTTGTGCGACAGAAGTGGATGAGGAGAGAGAACAGTCTTTTCCCACAAATGTGCATTTGTTTCAAGTGTCTCATTTGCAGGTTGATCAGCAGAGAGAATTAGAGGCACTGTTAGATCCAGAATTGTTTCAGGAGAGACCTGGTTTCACCACACGGGTGTATCATAAAGTCTATTTGAAAGAAGAAGCTGTTCCACGTAGGAAATCTTACAGGATCCCGGAGCGATTGGTTCCAAAGATGAAGCAGGAGATTGATTTGATGTTGCAGCTGGGAGTGATTGAGGAGTCAGTCAGTGAGTGGTGTAGCCCGATTGTGCTGGTACCCAAAAAGGATGGCTCTTTGAGATTCTGTATTGACTTCAGATATCTCAATTCAGTGTCTAAGTTTGAGTCATACCCCATGCCCCGGAATGATGAACTGTTAGAGAAAGTGGGCAGGGCTAGGTTTATTTCGACACTGGACCTATGCAAGGGGTATTGGCAGGTGGCATTGGCACCGGAAACAAAAGAACTTACAGCCTTTAAAACACCTTATGGCAGTTTCCAATTCAAGGTTATGCCATTTGGCCTTCAGGGGGCACCTGCAACTTTTCAGCGGCTCATGGACCAGGTATTAAGAAGGGTATCAAATTTTGCAGCTGCCTATTTGGATGACGTAGTCATCTATAGTCAGACTTGGGAAGAGCATTTGGTACACCTTGGGCAGGTCCTTCAGCTGATGAAGAGGGCAGGACTGACGATTAATCCACACAAATGTGCATTTGGACAGCAGCAGGTGGAGTACCTGGGACATGTGGTTGGTCAGGGGGTCATTAGACCACAAGTAGGTAAAGTGGATGCTATCCGGACCTATCCTGTGCCCACTACTAAAAAGAAGGTACGATCATTCATGGGAATGGTAGGATGGTACAGTAAGTTTATTCCCCACTTTGCTGAAAGAGCAGCAGTTTTGACTGACCTCACTAAGGCTTCAGTACCAAATAGGGTAAAATGGACAGAGGAGTGTGACAGGGCTTTTGAGGATCTGAAGAGTGCTATCTCTGGTGAGAAGGTTCTCTACAGTCCAGACTTTGCTCGCCCGTTCATTCTACAGACAGATGCTTCAGGAGTTGGCATTGGAGCAGTACTTCTCCAGGAGGAGAGGGGAGAGAGACACCCAGTACTGTTCTTGAGCCGTAAGTTGTTGGACCGGGAGACGAGATACTCTATGGTAGAGAAGGAAAGTCTTGCCATGAAATGGGCAATAGGGTCTTTGAAGTACTATTTACTGGGGTGTCATTTTATGTTGGAAACAGATCATTGGGCCCTACAGTGGCTGAACAGGATGAAGGACATGAACAGTCGTCTCACAGGGTGGTATGTGTCCCTTCAACCTTTTAATTTTACTGTTCGGTATGTGGCAGGGAAAACGAACCTTGTGGCAGATAGTCTCTCAAGAGTACATGACTCTTAGAGTACTGTACTCTTGGGAAAAGGGGGGGAGGAAATGTGACGACGGAGTGTCACCACTGTTATGGTTTATTGTATGTTTAATTATATTGTTTGGGTAATATTTGTAAATGTTAATTATTGTTAAGTTTGCACATATTACTTTAAGATCTGCTTTTGACTAATTGGAATGCCTTTGTGAGATAATTGTTATGTTTAATTATTTGGGTAAAATAAGTGGTGATCATTAATCCACATACCTTTGCCAGCATGCTCCCTGATGGTGTCTGGGCAAAAGACTCTTTAGGGGTTGAATGCTTTTTAAAGGATACCAGCAGGAAGGGAGCATGTGATGGTAAGTTTAGGGGTGATTTAGATTTTGTAAATAGGGGTTTAAATTATTTATTGAATTATTTATGGTGTCTTATTTATTCTGTGTTATTTATATGTATTTTGTAAATAGGTGGGAAATTGTTATGGACTTTTAGATGCTATTGGGTATGTGTGAAAAATGGAAAATGTTTATTGTTTTACCTGGGGTTATGGTAGGGGCTAATTAGCCCTAATTGTTTCACTGAATATAACAGGTGTTGGTTATTGGGAACAGAGTGTCATGTCGGAGTGAAGATTTGGTATGTACGCTGAAGTTGTTATCTGTGAAGATTTTTGAAAATAAAATTGGAAAAATTGCTGATTGCAAGTCGTCTCCAAGCCTCCATCGATGATTGACAGGCGCCTCGTCGCAGTTACGTTACAATAATTATTTCTGTATGATTTCAACATATTTTATTTTGCTATGCTGCATCAGGCTGAAACTGTCAAGACTATTAAGTCACCCTCATGGTTCCTACCCCCATAATAAATGGAAACACGACGGCTGAAAGGGCCAAATACAGGAACAGCCCTTAAGAAGTTCCTGGCCCCTTCATCAGTTCCTGGTACCTGATAAATGGAAGTGGGGCCATTTATAACTAGTTTGACTACTGATATGTCAATATAGTTAGTTAGTTAGTTAATCCCTTCACACCTGAAGGTGTATATGGGCGGCGCCTATTGCCATATGTCAATATGGGGGTCTACAAATATAAAAGCAATGGTTTCTGTTTCGTAACAACTAGGGGTGAGCCGATGCCACTTTTTCAAGTCTGATACCGTGGACTTTGAGTATTGGCTGATACGATCCAAACCGTCTCTTATTTAAAACAACAAAAGTACACATCATACTTTGGTAATGACTGGTTGCATATTGCACACACATAAAAACATAAATCTAAAAGTCAAAGTATATATTACAAATGTGATTCAGTTCAGCACTGCTGCTGCTTTTTTTTAATTTTAAACTCTGCAACACTGGCAGTATTTCACTGGGCAGCACCACGTAAACATGCATTCTGATGTTTTAAGTGCAAGTTTATGCAAAACTTTAAAGCTGAGTAGTTAAATAAACATTCAGATAAAATTCAAAGTGCCACTTTATGCATGAGGTAAAAAATGCTGTATATCTGAAAATAAAGGAACTAACCCTTTAAGTTGTATTTTTGTAATCTATTATTATTATCATAAGTATTCTCCTGATCCTCAGTTTATTTAGTAGTGTTTCTGATATGATTTACTGTCCATTCTTAGTTTTTAGGTTTGCTCTTATTTTGAAGTCATTCCTGTTCCATTTCCTGTAGCTGTATTTATTTCTTCAACGCCTTCAGGTTATTCAAAATTTGGCTGCTAGACTTTTAACTCACACTAAGAAAATGGCTCACATTACACCGGTTTTAGCAGGACTTCACTGGCTCCCAGTTGGTTTTAGGATTCAGTTTAAAATTTCAGTTCTTGTTTTTAGAGCTATTCATGACCAGGTCCCTAAATACATCACCGAGCTGCTTAAAGTGTACAACCCCTCACGGTCTTTGAGATCCTCCGATCAACTTTTACTGGCTGTCCCTCAAACCCATTTTAAAACTCGAGGTGATAGAGCCTTTAAGGCAGTGGCACCAAAATTGTGGAATGCTCTACCTGTCGTGGTGATCCTCGCGGATCACCAAGAGACGCCAAAGAGTCCACCAGTGAGTTTGGCAATGATGTTAATTTATTTACACACGTGACAAAACAAGACTATGAACCCCTCAGGGCAAAAACACACATTAAACGAGACTTGGGCTCGAAGGGCTACCCCAGCCACTACGAGCTAAACTGTGACATGAACAAAGATCACAAACCTGACATGAAGGTTTGACGAAGCGTTGACAACGTCTGGCAAGGAAGATTAGACGATACTCCTGCGTCATACCGTCGCTAGTGCCGGGTTTATAAAGGCGAAGCACTAACGAACGGCAATGACATACAGCTGGCCAGCCTTGACAGGCGGAAGCCCCACCGAGCACCTTCACAATAAGAACCCGGTGAGGCCAGAATACAGCCTGCAGCTGTCAAGGCCGGCAGCGAGTTGAACATGGCCCGAGCGCTAACAGAACCCAGCGCTCGGGTTGTAACACTACCACTGTCTTTGCGCTCTGTAGACTCTATTGACGCTTTAAAAAGCAACTGAAGACACTTCTGTTTAAACAGGCTTTTTAGTTTGACTATGGATTATGGTTTTTATGTTTTTAATGTCTTTATACTTGTTTTTAATGCCTTTATTGTTGTATTTGTGATTGTATTTTTATTTTATTGTGAAGCACTTTGTGATTCTTTCTGTGAGAAGTGCTATATAAATAAATTTTACTTACTTACTTACTTGGGCGGCGCGGTGGCGCAGTGGTTAGCACTGCGGCAGCACAACAACTCACCCTTGGCTGGGGGATCCTGGGTTTGATCCCAGCCCCCGACCAACAGTGATCTGTGTGGAGTTTGCATGTTCTCCCCGTGTCTGCGTGGGTTTACTCCAGGATTTCTCCAGCTTCCTCCCACATGCCAAAAACATGCACGTTAGGTTAATTGGCATCAAACTGGGGATTCTAAATTGTCCTTAGGTACGACTGTGAGAGTGAATCGTTGTCTGTCTCTCTGTGTTGGCCCTGTGATGGACTGGTGATCTGTCCAGGGTGGACCCTGCCTCTCACCCAAAGATGCTGGGATAGGCTCCAGCCCCCCCGCGACCCGAAAAGGATTAAGCGGAAGAAGATGAATGATTGAATACTTACTTACTTACTAGCGCGGTGGCGCAGTGGTTAGCACTGCGGCAGCACAGCAACTCACCCTTGGCCGGGGGATCGTGGGTTTGATCCCAGCCCCCGACCAACAGTGATCTGTGTGGAGTTTGCATGTTCTCCCCGTGTCTGCGTGGGTTTACTCCGGGATTTCTCCAGCTTCCTCCCACATGCCAAAAACATGCACGTTAGGTTAATTGGCATCAAACTGGGGATTCTAAATTGTCCTTAGGTATGACTGTGAGAGTGAATCGTTGTCTGTCTCTCTGTGTTGGCCCTGCGATAGACTGGCGATCTGTCCAGGGTGTACCCTACCTCTCGTCCAAAGATGCTGGGATAGGCTTCAGCCCCCCCCGCGACCCGAAAAGGATTAAGCGGAAGAAGATGGATGGATGGACTTACTTACTATTGTTATAGTCATGATTCCAGTTCATGTTATGATTTATGTTTCTGTTACCTCATCAGCTGTGCCTCATTCTCCGCAGAAAGGTAACCCCATGTTATGTCTTAGTTCTTGTCATTTTCCATGCTGTACTTTAAGTTTTGTTCTTTTGTTTACATTTCAGTTTTAGCATCTTTCAGCCTCTGAGCTGGAAAAGCAGCGGCTGCTGATGTGTGACACACTTCCTTCCAGTAAATGATATTTAGCTGTAGCATACTCTGCGTGTGACATCTTCATATCATCTGTCTGATAAATCTTCAGTAAAGAGGTCGTGTCCGTGCGTGCACTATTGATTCTACAATATAATCTGCAGTATAATAAAGAGCAGAAGCTACATTCCATGTCTTCCTGTTCGAGGCAGACACAATATTGTTCACTCCACTGGCTCTGGTTAATCACATCAGCCTATTCACCACATACACACAAATTCAGAGAGGCACAAACATAGATGCAGAGAACCAGACATGCATGAACGCTCCCCCCAAAAGTTGCAAGTTTTATGCCAAAGTCTGATTCCCATTTAAATGTGCACCACGGTGGAATATTGCGATGAGGAGCTAAAGAGGAGTCATCGCTGTCAAAAAAGTATTATGAAACAGTCTGGAATCTTTACCACGTGGTGTGCACAACTCTACATCATGTGCGTGTGTGGCTTGTGCATCCAATGCACAGAGACATCTGGGACTTTTTCAGTAAAATCTTAGCTGGTGACAAAAAAACCCCAAGAGCGAGGATTTGACAACTTTATGCTGCTGAAGTCATTTTCAACTTTTAATAAACTACTGATGAATGCAATATTTGTGTATATCTGTATGTGGGAGTGCATGCAGAATCCCCCCCTCTGATTTGTTTAAAGTCGACCCCCGGCTGTTGTGTCTGTGCGTGCAGGTGTGCGTGTGAGGATGTGTGCTACCATGTATGTGTGTCACCCCCCGGGGAGGGTGAGCGTGCAAGTTCAGCCCTCGGAAGGAGGTCTGGGGGGATTACAGGGAGGAATGATGGGAAAATCTGGGAGCACTCTCTCATTCGCTCACACGCCAGGCTGCTTTTAAGGACAGACGAGTGTGCGTGTGTGCAGCGGGTGTGTGCGTGGAGGCTGAACGGCTGCTGCCTCATCAAAAGGCACATTCCATTTTTCCACTTTATGCTGATACAATCTGTGTGCGCACGCAAACAGAGGGCTTGAACGGTGTCTGATTTTTACACAAAGCTCGAGGGGAATTTTAAATATAAATTTTTATTGTGTATGAACCAGCAACTAGACCAACAGTTGACGGAAATTTTCTATGGTATTACAGATCCTTCTGGCATTTTTTTTTTTTTTAAAGGATCATAATTCTCCACCTGGTGAGATTATTAAGAAAATTCCCACACTCGCTCAGGCATCCAAAGCATAAATAGTGCCTCGTGAAAATATGACATGAACTTACAGCAATAGCAATTTAGGAACTGTGAATAAAAAGGACAGACAGCCATATTAAAAGTCAAGACTGCTATGTCTGGAAACCCGGAGAGATTCGCAGAGAGTAGTGCTGCTTTGGAACACAAACTTTATTACATGAAGTTATACAGTCATGTGAAAAAATTAGGATACCCCATTAAATATTCAGTTCTTTATTAAGAAATGTTCACATATCTATGTCTAACCTTGTTTTTGTTTTTATTTGCATTTTTTAACATTTATTTTAGCCATTTTAAGTGGGAATGAATGTGGGGGTGTCCTAAAAAGATGGGGGTGTCCTAATTTATTCCTCACTATTTGTTTAGAATTATATTTTAAGAAAAAACTCGAAAAAAGTCTTTAATTCATTTTTTTTCCACAATATCTTTATTGAACCTTTTTTTTTTTTAACAAACATGATACAAACAATCAAACACTAACACTAAAGTACTACAAAAAAAAAAAAAAGATGCACTAAAAACACCAACAACCACCAGCAAAATCAAATCTTCAACAATGCTCCTCTGTTTAGTCTAGACAATCCAATACATAAGTATACATATTATGTTCACCAGTTTGGAATTTACAAGGTCCACACACATCATTCACCTTCTTCTTCAAAAGTTATGTTTAAATTTTTTACATAATCAATAAAAGGTCTCCATATATTCTCAAACACAATTTCCTTTGATTTCAGTATATATGTTATTCTTTCTAATGGAAGGTTTGTTAACATCTGTCTTAACCACTGCTTTAATTCATTTTTAATTGATTAGTTGTATTACATGAATCTCCAAGTACTTTAAACAAATATCCATATGTCCAAATATGCTAAAAAAACCCCACAGGCTTATCAAATCAAAATCAAATCAAACTTTATTGTCATATTGCTGTACATACAACTGTAGTGCAGGCAAGATGAAATTGCGTTTCTTTCGGCATCCATATAAATAGAAGCAGCATGATTTAAGACACACTCACACATAGCTTCACCCCTCCCAAACCCCCCCCCCCCATTCCATTCACACATCCCTGAGACATACTTGGGAAAAAACTAACTAACTATAATATACAAATAATATACAAAATGTCCGTAGGTGCAGTAGTGTGTATGAGAGATTCCGGGTCAACTGTTCAGCATCCTGACAGCTTGTGGAAGGAAGCTGTTGATCAGTCTGGTGGTTCTGCCTCTGATGCTCCGGAATCATTTACCAGATGGAAGAACTGGATGGAATACCCTGATGGAATATACAGGGTATCCTAATTTTTTCACATGACTGTATATACGATACAGTTATGTTGTCTCCTATTGAGCCAGCCGGGAAAGAGGCTGTAAGATGGCAACTCGCTCCTTATACATGGTTCGGCGTGATGATGTCACCGTACAGCTGCATCATTACGGCGATGCCAGTTAACCCCTTGTAGTATCCCTATACTACATTCACCCACCCGCTTGGAAAACACAGAACATTACACATTCAAATTACCGCCTCCCCAGTTTGGTAACACACACTAGCTAGGACTAGGGGGTAGACCACCGCACAGCTCACCGTCGTGGAGTGGGTTATTCTGCCACTCTTTGTTGACCACCGCGCCCCTAGCTAAACAGTCCTCTTTTTTGCCACGGGGCGGCAGTGGCTCAGGAGGTAGAGTGGATCATCCAATAACCACATGGTTGGTGGTTTGAATCCCGCTCTCCCCAGATATCCTGCCGTTGTGTCCCTGGGCAAGACACTTCACCCCTAATTGCTCCTGGTGGGTCTGGAAGCGCCATGTTAGGTAGCATGCTGCCATCAGTGTGTGAATGTGTGTGTGAATGGGTGGATAGCAGGATCTGTAAAGCGCTTTGGTCATCAAGAGATGAGAATAAAAAGTACTATATAAGTGAATGCCATTTACCATTTACCATTTTTCTTCTTCTCTGAGGAGGCAGTTCAGTTGGGGGGCCCTGAGGCGAGCTCGCGGTGGACTCACCCCTGGAGACGCCAATTTCAGCAGGCCCTGGTGCCATTCCTCTGGAGCCATGGCACGCTTGTCAACAATGTCCCAGCCTGGGTCCCACACCAGCTGGGTTGGCTCCAACGCTTCTTCTTGATCCGCAGCAGCTGCTCTCACCTCCAGCAGATGGCTGGCCTGCCATCTCGATCCATCCACCATCTGAACGGCATCTGGTCTCCACTGCGCAGCGATCTTCATATGTGTTAGTGGTGGTGATGATGTAAAGGCCGACTGTGAGCCCGGTCGCTTGGTTCCGCGGACTCGAACCCAGTTCATCACTGTGAGTGGTGCTCTGTACGGCTGTATTCAGCGTTGTGGTTGTGATGGTGTGCACTCACGTTTGCTGCAGGGTGTCCACTAGGCTGTGGTGGTTCTGCTACATCCTGTTGGGTCACGGACTCTTCATCCTGTGTCTCAGCGGCAGCTCCTGGAGGCTGATGCCAAGTCATGGATTTGGAAGATGTTCGGTGGTTCTGTTGTGTTCTGTATGATCATGAACTCTTCATCCAGTGGCTCGGCGGCAGCTCTTGCGGGCTGGTGCTGTGTGTGGATTTGGAAGCAGTCCGGTTCCTTCTCTCTTTCACCTGGTGCTGGTTGAGGGATGCGCGCCGGGCCATCTTCGGTCACTGGGGTCCCCTTTCTCCACGAGCTCCCTCTCCTGCGGCTCCACAGCGGCTGTCTGAAGCTCATGCCTGGCAAGGAACTGAGGCGAGTCTAGTCGATGCTTTCCCTCCATGTTTGTTCTCTGTGTCATGTTCAAACTCCATGCTGTGGTCACTCTCCGTGCTGTGCTCTTCGGTTAGCTTGCCACGAATTAGTTCTGTGGTGCCCTGCTGTCCCACGGTGTCTAACTCAGGGACCTCCTGAAATCGTGTGGAGTCGACGGGCTCAGCCTTTTGTCGCTGTTGGCAAAACCATGCACCACACCAATACTGTGTCAGGTATAGCGAAGTAGCTAGCTAGCAGTTCAACAGCATCAGCGTACCAGTCCGTTGGTCCTAACGTGCCAAAAATATATCTTCTACGCCCAGAAAAGGAACCAGTAGAAATTGTTTCTGTACCTCGTCTAACTTGTCCAGGCCAATCGTTGATATGCAGGTTTCGAAAGCCTCGAGCTAGCGCGGTCAAGGAACGGGTGGTTCACCGGAGTTTTCCAGAAACGACTGCGGTGGCCTCAAGCGCACTACCATGGTTTAACTCTCATCGCCAAATGTTGTCTGGAAGCCCAGAGAGACTCACAGAGAGTGGTGCTGCCTTGGAACATGAACTTTATTACATGAAATTATACAGCCGTGGACAAAATTGTTGGTACCCCTCTGTTAATGAAAGAAAAACCCACAATGGTCACAGAAATAACTTGAATCTGACATAAGTGGTAATAAATAAAAATTCTATGAAAATTAACCAATGAAAATCAGACAATGCTTTTGAATTGTGGTTCAACAGAATTACTTGAAAAAACAAACTCATGAAACAGGCCTGTTCAAAAATGATGGTACCCCTAGAAAAGATTGAAAATAATGTGACCATAAGGACATGTTCAACCAAGATGTGTCCTCTAATTAACATCACAGGTGTCTACAAACTTGTAATCAGTAAGTTGGCCTATTTAAACAAGTGACAAGTAGTCACCGTGCTGTTTGGTGACATGGTGTGTAACACATTAAACATGGACCAGAGGAAGCAAAGGAGAGTTGTCTCAGGAGATTAGAAAGAAAATTATAGACAAGCATGTTAAAGGTAAAGGCTATAAGACCATCTCCAAGCAGCTTGATGTCCCTGTGACTACAGTTGCACATATTCAGAAATTTAAGATCCACGGGACTGTAGCCAACCTCCCTGGACGTGGCCGCAGGAGGACATGGATAATACGAATGGTAACAAAAGAGCCCAGAACAACCTCTAAACACATTCATGGTGAACTCCAAGGTCAAGGTACATCAGTGTCAGATCGCACCACCCATCGTTGTTTGAGCCAAAGTGGACTTCATGGGAGATGACCAAGGAGGACACCACTGTTGAAAACAAATCATAAAAAAGCCAGACTGGAATTTGCCAAACTGCAAGCCACAAAGCTTCTGGGAGAATGTCCTATGGACAGATGAGACAGAACTGGAACTTTTTGGCAAGGAACATCAGCTAAGCATACCAAGAAAAGAACACTGCCCCTACTGTGAAACATGGAGGATGTTCTGTTGTGTTCTAGGGCTGCTTTGCTGCATCTGGCACAGGGTGTCTTGAATCTGTGCAGGGTACAATGAAATCTCAAGACTACCAAAGTATTCTAGAGAGAAATGTGCTGCCCAGTGTCAGACAGCTTGGTCTCATTCGCAGGTCATGGGTCTTGCAACAGGATAATGACCCAAAACACACAGCTAAAAACACCCAAGAATGGCTAAGAGCGAAACATTGGACTATTCTAAAGTGGCCTTCTATGAGCCCTGATCTAAATCCTATTGAACATCTGTGGAAGGAGCTGAAACATGCCATCTAGAGAAGGCACCCTTCAAACCTGAGACAACTGGAGCAGTTTGCTCATGAGGAGTGGGCCAAAATACCTGCTGAGAGGTGCAGAAGTCTCATTAACAGTTACAGAAATCGTTTGATTGCAGTGATTGCCTCAAAAGGTTGTGCAACAAAATATGAAGTTAAGGGTACCATCATTTTTGTCCAGGCCTGTTTCATGAGTTTGTTTTTTAAAATAATTCTCTTGAACCACAATTCAAAAGCATTGTCTGATTTTCATTGGTTAATTTTCATAGAATTTTTATTTATTACTACTTTTGTCAGATTCAAGTTATTTCTGTGACCATTGTGGGTTTTTCTTTCATTAACAGAGGGGAACCAACAATTTTGTCCACGTGTGGTACAGGTATGTTGTCTCCTCTTGAGCCAGCCAGGAAGGAGGCCATAAGATGGCCCCTTATATACGGTTCGGTGTGATGGTGTCACCGTGCGGCTGCGTCATCACGCCGATGCCAGTTAACCCCTTGTAGTATTCCTATACTACAAAGACCCAGACAATGATGATATAATACTTTTCATTTGAGAAAACACAAAAAAAAAACCCCAGAAAGGGTTGAAATTTTAAACAATGGTCGGCTAGGCCAGTGTGTTTCAACCGTTTTTGATCCAAGTAACCTTTTTTACGTTGAAAAAAAATCTCGGGAAACCTCACCAACCAAAAATGTCACAAAATGACACACTGTAACCTGTAACAGCATATGTAATGACAATATAGTCTTGTAATTATTCTATACCCACTCAGTGTGAAACTTGAGCCTGTTTAGATGAACACAAAGCTGATATCCTGGCAGGAACACGTCAAGGTTGGCACTTTCCAGATGTTTTTGCCAGAGGTGTACCTTTAAACTGAACCCATTTATTTCATCTGTGCTTGTGAGCAGGTTTTCATCTTAGCCTTTCATTTGTGTGCTTAGTTCATTCTATTGCTGAAATATATCTGTCAGGTATGCCAGTCTTACATGCCACTCATCACTTGCAAGCAGCTTTGAGTCATTGTGCCTCTGATCAGTCAACAATACTTTTAATTCCTCTCAGAGTTCAGGCACACGGGCCAGCACTCTGGTCCCATCTCTTCACGTAAAGATACAAATATGTGGCTTTTCAGAGGTCTTGTCTTTACAGAGTTTACATCTGCGGGACGTTATCCAACACAGGAGATAGGCCTGCTGATAAAGCCTTGGCAATGAGTACTTTGTGATGCAAAAAAACAAAACAAAAAAAAAAAAACAGTGTGTAACAACATTTGAGTGTCTCTTTTTCACTCTGCTAATGAAGCCTTTGGTGCGCCTAAACATGGCAGCAGCTCCATCACTACAGGGCCCAGTTCAGAGTCTGAATCCTTCCTCTTCAAATATTTATCCATGGGTGTTTTTCATCAAGTAACTGCTACCTATAGCATGTTTTAACAAGGCCTTTAACCTCCGTAAAACACACAAAGACAATGAAGACAAAGAAGATAGCCATTATTACTGCATTCATACTACTCCCTACTGACATGGAAGAGCCACTGCAGGCACTGATGCACAACGACAGCAAATTATTCCCAATTTTTTTGACCAGTTAAGAAGTGAAATTAGACAATTTTCCAAGAACCCCAAAAAGTTCTCTCAAGGACCCCCTGGGGTCCCAGGACCCCTGGTTGAAATACTCTGTCATGATTTATAGTAAGACAGCCCACGTGCAGAATGCAACAACAATAAAACACTCCAAACACAGAAACATGTTTACAAATTTTATTAAATCTCAAAAAGAACCGGAGCACAGCTACAGAAAACGTCACTCGCCAGAAGGAAGTGGCCTGTGGAGACAGAGATGAGAGCTGTTAGCGGGGAATGGAGACTAGGCTGTGGAAAAACTAGATTACCACTTACTTGGGCCGAACAGGTGAACCAACAGAAACCCCCAGCGGGGAGAGACAAACCAGCAGGATGAAGTGGGTCGTGAGAAGAGGAGGGGTTGAGTTGGTTATGCCTGACCGGGTGGAGAGTAGTAGCAGCTGAGTGTGGATGATGGGGCTGGTGAGCGCACACAATCCCCGAAGACGCACCCGCACAGATGGCAGCAACCTGGAGAAGAGGAAAGAAAAAGAGGGTGAGTGTGAAAACTTCACCAGACATAAACAACAATACTTGCTTCATTGTAGCAGAGGCAGTATACCCAAATGAGCCAGCACTGAGGCACCGAAGAGCAGATCCTTATAAGAGCTGGCTGAATAGAGGCAGCAGGTGCGTCCAATCTCCCAGGTGTGTTGATTGCCTGGGTGGAAAACGGGAAGGAAGGGGCACGCGCTCACCAGAACATGACAGTGGCCCCCCCCCACCCACCCAAGGAGCGCCTCCTGGCGGTCCACTGGGTTTTTGGGCTCGATGGTAGGCTCAGACCATCCCTTTGTCATGGAAGTGAGATTTGGGAATCCATGATTGTTCCTCCGGGCGAAAACCCTCCCAATGGACCAAATACTGTAGACCTCGGTTCCAAAGGCGAACATCCAGGATCTGTTGGACTGTATAGGTGGTGTGGCCATCAAGCGTCCAAGGAGGAGGAGGTGGCTTCGTGGAAGGGGGGGGGGGACAGAGGGGGCTCATGGAGACTGGCTTGACGTGGGAAACATGGAAGCTCGGGTGCACTCGTTGGGTCCGTGGGAGCTTCAGCCGGCCAGAGGCGTTGTTGAAAACATGGGTAATGGGGTAGGGACCACAAAAATGGGGAGACAGCTTCCTTGAGTCTGTCTTCAAAGGAACTTGACCCACTGCCAGCCAAACTTGCTGCCCCACGGTGTATTTGGGGCCGGGGACCTGCTTACGATCTGCCACCTGACGATTCCGTTCAGCAGAGCGGGACAGGGCGATGCGGGTGGACCTCCAGATCCGGCGGCAGCGGTGAGCCTAGGCCCCCACGGACGGCACCGCGACCTCCCTCTCGGCCATAGGTAAGGGGGGGGGGGTGTATCCCAAAGAGGCTTCAAAGGGGGTGAGCTCCGTGGTGGTGGAGATGGCAGAATTGTGAGCATATTCCACCTAGGTCAGGTGCATGCTCCAGGTCGACGGGTTTTTGGCTGCTACACACCTGAGGGTGGCCTCCAAGGATTGATTAGTGTGCTCAGCCTGCCCATTAGTCTGTGGATGGTTCCTGGAAGAGAGGCTCATGGTGCTACCCAGCATACGGCAGAATGACTTCCAGACCTATGACGTGAATTGGGGACCCCGGCCAGACGAAATATCAAGGGGAATGCCATGCAGACGGATGACCTGAGTGATGAGACGCTTGGCAGTCTTTGAGGCAGAGGGGAGTTTAGGCAAGGCAACCAGGTGAATAGCTTTAGAGAAATGGTTTACAATGGTGACAGTGGCCAACTTCCCGTGGGAAAGGGGCAGACCAGTAACAAAATCAAGGGCAATGTGGGACCAAGGGCGACCAGGAAGCTTTGACATACTCCTGCACGTCCTGTCGCAGCGTGCGCCACCAGAGCACCCGCCATGCAAGTTCGGTAGTGCAGGAGATCCTAGGGTGGCAGGCTAATCGGCTGGTGTGGCCCAGTGGATAACTTCGGTGCGGAGGGTGGCAGGAACAAACAGTCTATTGTGGGGGCATCCTGCTGGTTCGGGCTCCCAAGACTGGGCCTGTCGGACCCTCTACTCAATGTCCCAAGTAAGGGCTTCAAGAACACAGGAAGTGGGAACAATGGCCTGGGGATGGGGGGGGGGGGGCTACTCGCTCGGAGTCAAACTGGCGGAAGAGCACATCCGGTTTGGTATTCCAAGAGCCAGGACAGTAAGTAATGGTGAAATTAAAACTTTGAAAAAATAAGGCCCAGCGGGCCTGCCTGGCATTAAGTCGGCGGGCCGACCGCAGGTATTCTAAATTCTTGTGGTTGGTCCATACTACAATGGCATGGGTAGCCTCCTCTAACCAGTGTCTCCACTCCTCCAGTGCCAGCTTAATGGCCAATAGCTCTCTATCCCCTATGTTGTAATTCCTCTCGAAAAACACGCACGGGCGGAACTTCTGGTCAGAGGATGAGCGCTGTGAAAGGACAGCACCCACCCCCGAATTGGAAGCATCCACCTCGAGGATAAATTGGAGCTGAGGGTCGACCTGCGCCAAGATGGGTGTTTCCGAGAACAGGCCTTTTAATTTCACAAAAGCCTGTTCAGCTGCCTCGGACCAGCGAAATGGTACCTTAATGGAGGTCAGCTGCGTAAGAGGCTGTGCTACCCCACAATAGTTCCGAATGAACCTGCAATAAAAATTTGCAAACCCCAGGAAGCACTGAAGCGCCCTGCGGGAGTGAGGTGTTGGCCAATCAAGCACAGCCTTCACCTTGGTCGGGTCGACAATCAGCAACCCTTCAGCCACTATGAAGCCCAAGAAGGAGGTGGTGTTGGTGGAGAACTCACACTTCTCAGCCTTAACGTAGAGCTGGTTCTCCAAGAGCTGCTGTAACACAGCCCTAACATGGACCTCATGTACCTCTGGCGAGCAGGAAAAGATTAAAATGTCATCCAGATACACAAAGACAAACTGGTTAACCATATCGCAAAGGACATCGTTAATGAGACGCTGGAAGACTGCAGGGGGCGTTAGTGAGCCCAAACGGCATAACCAAATACTCAAATTGCCCCAAGTGAGTTTAAATGCCATCTTCCACTCATCTCCTTCGTGAATATGGATTAAGTGGTATGCGTTCCGGAGATCCAATTTAGTGAATACCCGTGTGCGCTGAAGGAGTTCAAACACGGAGTTGATCAGAGGCAGAGGATATTTATCTTTGACAGCGATCGCATTTATTTCACGGTAGTCAATGCAGAGACCCGTCCTTCTTTCCAACGAAAAAAACCCCTGCTCCAAGTGGAGCCGAAGATGGACAAATAAGGCCGGCGTTCAGAAAGTCCTTAATGTATCGCTCCGTCGCCTCCCTCTCCAGGCCAGAAATACTATACAGCCAGCTGGACAGTAGCCGAGCCCCCGGGAGGAGCTCCACAGCACAGATACACATAAGTGCGATGAGGTGGAAGCGACAGCGCTCGAGACTTGCTGAAGGCCTCCCTCAGGTCGTGATAGACCTTGGGGACCAGGCTAAAGTCCGGCGGTTCGGCCGGAGGGGAGGAAATGGGGAGAGAGGGCGAACACTCGGCCAAACTCAAACAGGATGCCAAACAGTGTGGACTCCAGGAGGAGATGAAATTATTAGCCCAACTGATTATAGGGTTATGCCTCCGGAGCCACAGGAAACCAAGGACCATCGAGGAGGATGAATTTGGAAAAACTAGGAACGAAAGTTCTGAGAGCAGACCCTCATAAGTGCTGGCTGAGTAGAGGCAGCAGGTGTGTCCAGTCTCCCAGGTGTGTTGATTGCCTGGGGAGAAAATGGGAAGGAGGGGGCGCACGCTCACCAGAACATGACGTACAAAGGCTAAGGCCTTCTTAAAGCTGAAATTTAGATTTTTTTAGATTTTTTAGATTTAGTATACTTTATTGATCCCCAGAGGGGAAATTGAGGGCATCCACCACCTGGATGGATGAAGCAGCCATGATACGGCGCTATCCCTTAACCATTCACACACACATTCACACCTAGGGCCACTTTAGAGTCTCCAATTAACCTAACCTGCATGTTTTTGGCATGTGGGAGGAAACCAGAGAAATCCCGGAGTAAACCCACGCAAACACGGGGAGAACATGCAAACTCCACACAGACCACTGTTGGTCGGGGGCTGGGATCGAACCCACGATCCCCACAATCCCCCGGCCAAGGGTAAACTGTGCTGCCGCAGTGCTAACCACTGCGCCACAAATTATGCACAATCATAGCTTGTGACCTCTGACCTTGAGCACAACTTGGATGCAGATCTACCTGATCATTGTGGGTGAGTCTGGTGAGCAGTCAGGGAGTTCCCTATAGAAGGAGTGAAATGTGAACGGACTTAGAGACAGAAAGACAGATGCAGCACCATGGCATTAGCTTATTTTTCCTTGGCCAGCAGGAGCTAAAAACCGAGATAACAGTTACGATATGTACTGTGGGTGTTTTGACCTACAGTAAATCTTTTTTAGTATTTTATTGATCTGCAGCCAAAGGCATTAAACCACTTCTCTGAATAGGGATAGAAAGAATACATCTGAGCTGTGGAGATCATAATATTTGTGATGAAAACTGAGCTGCTTGAAACCATTTGAAACACATCCTCTCCTGTTTAACAGATGGATGAGGAAGCACACAGATTCTCCTGACCTCTCTTGACTTGTAAATCTTTTACTCTCCCCACGTTCTGCCATTTTCACTTTTCCCCCTTCTCCTCCTCTTTTCTGTTTTTTTGTTACTCTGCCTGTTTTTAACTTTGTGTCAGCTATACTGAGTCAAGGGCAGGCTGTCATGTTTTGCCTGTGTGTGCCGGTCTGCATGTGCATGTGTGTGTGCACTGCCCCGTGACCCACATGTGTGCATGCGAGAGCCAGACAGTGTGTGAAGTAACCACCAAAACCACAGCCTCCATCTTTCCTCCATGCAACAACTTTCCTCTTTCTTCCATATTTTCTTTCCCACTGTGGAGAGTGTAAATAACGAGACTGGTTCATACAGCAAACGACTTTATTCACTCTCACATCAGTCATACACAGAAAAGCATGTCTCAATACACCAGGGGCTCTCCTTTTATACCAACCACCCATCTCACATCTGCATGACATCTCACATCACAATACACTCATCCCTTCTCCCCTCAACTCCTTCTTCCTGCTACCTCGCCATAATCTCCACAGCCATTGTCCTTCTCTGTTTACCCTCTGCATCCAGTCTGAGATGATTAACCCAGTCTCTACACCGCCCCCCCCCCCCCGAATCTCAGACCGAGTTTCAGTCCTCACGTCCTTTTGGCTTCAGTCTCCTCCCATATCTGCTGTAACGGGGGTTTACCGCCTCCGCGACACTGCTGTGCCGGCGGGGGGCTCCTGGGGGTGTGTCTATCTGCGGGTGGGTCATGGCGAGGGGGGTGAAACCTTCGACTTGCCCGTGTGGTTGCTCTGATGAATCGTTTACCTGGGGAGTTCTCAGTGGGGGTCTTCCGCGCCGAGGGGCCTGAGCCAACAGCACTTGCTCGTCCGCCACCACAAAGGCGGGTTTAAGTCTGTCTATGCCTATTTTCTCCCGACAACCCCCCAAGTCTAACAAAAAATGTTTGTCCCCTGTTTCCAGCACTCTGAACGGGCCATCGTAGGGTGGGCGCAATGGAGGGCAGTGGGCATCGTGCCTGACAAACACGAACGCCGCATTCTTCAAAGTTTTTGGCACAAAAGTGCGTGGAAAACAGTGGTGGGCCGGGCCCCGCAGCGTGCCTGTGTCTGCACTATGCTGCAAACGCTGAGACGGGCAGTTGTCCGGCACGGGATTATCTGGCAAAAATTCCCCGGGCGGCCGCAGTGGCTGAGAAAAAACAAGCTCCACCGGGGAAGCCTTCAAATCCTCTTTTGGTGCGGAGCGCAACCCCAATAAAACCCACAGCAACCGGTCCACCCAACTTGCATCCATCAACGAAGCCCTGAGCGCTGCTTTCAGTGACCTATGAAAACGCTCACATAACCCACTGGCCTGTGGGTTGTACGCGGTTGTGCGATGAATTGCAACACCCAGGCAGGCTACGGGCCATCGCGGACCAGAGGTCTGAAACAAACTGAGGGTCCCTATCGGACGTGATGTCCGACGGGATTCCAAAACGTGCCACCCATGTTGTCAAAAAAGCGCGTGCCACGTCCATGGACGTGGTTGCCGCCAGCGGGACTGCTTCTGGCCAGTGTGTGGTGCGGTCCACCACTGTCAGAAGGTGCTTGTACCACTGCGATGGCGGGAGGGGGCCCACGAGGTCCACGTGAACATGGTCGAACCTCTTAGCCGGGATACCAAACGGCTCCAAAGAAGCCTTCGTGTGTCTGTGTACTTTGGCTCGTTGGCAGGCTGCAGCCCACTTTTTCACTTGTTTGCGCAGGCCTGACCACACGAACTTCGCTCCCACCATTTTGACTGATGCGTGCACCCCTGGGTGCGCCAGAGCGTGAACTGACTCAAACACGCGGCGGCGCCAAGCGACTGGGACCACCGGGCATGGACGTCCCGTGGAGACGTCGCAGATTGGGGGGGGCTTGCCATCCTACAGTACTCTGCTCTCCAGCCTTAACCCTGTTGGTCCAGAATGGAGTGCGCACACGTCCGTATCGCCAATCTACTCTGCAGCCATGGCTGTATAATCTATCCCCACGCAGACCGGGGCCACTACTACGCGCGAGAGGCAGTCCGCTACCACATTCAGTTTACCCAACACGTGCTGAATATCAGTCGTAAACTCCGAGATCGCGGCCAGGGGGCCTCGCGGACGCTAACTGGTCAACTCCCCTCACTCATTTGTCGCTGCCCATCCGTTTCTGCCACAACATCACAGGGCATCTCACTCATGCACTGGTGGACTCAGGCGCGGAAGGCAGCTTCATTTCACAAAGCCTGGCAACCCGATTGGGCATCCGTTGCCAGCCCCTTAAAACTCCTCTCACCCTTATCAATCTCTCCCGTGCATCTCTGGGGAAAGTGACCCACTGGACAAACCCCGTCTCTGTCATCGTCTCTGGAAATCACCGGGAGGAAATCTCCTTTTACATCTTGCCATCCTCTGTGTCCCCGGTGATCCTGGGTTATCCGTGGCTCCGTCTCCATAACCCCGTCCTGGATTGGAAGACCGGAAGGGTGACAGCCTGGAGTACCTTTTGTATGAGCACCTGCCTCCAATCCGCTGCCTGCTCTCTATCTTCTCCTCCCGTGGTCAAGGATGCCGCGCCCCCGGACCTCTCCTTGGTGCCCGCGGAGTTTCACGACCTGGGCGCGGTCTTTAGTAAGTCCAAGGCGATGTCTCTTCCTCCACACAGGCCTTACGACTGCGCCATAAATCTCCGCCAGGGGGCGCCTCTTCCCTCGGGACGTCTCTACAGCCTGTCAGCGCCGGAGAAGGAGGCTATGAACACCTACCTTAAGGAATCTCTCAGTGCAGGTATTATTCGCCCATCATCCTCTCCATTAGGTGCAGGGTTCTTCTTCGTGGGCAAGAAGGATGGCTCTCTTCGTCCATGCATCGACTTCCGTGCCCTCAATGACATCACGGAGAAGGACCGTTACACCCTGCCCCTGATGGACACTGCTTTCCACTCCCTCCAGGGGGCGACCTGGTTTACCAAGCTGGATCTCCGCAGCGCGTACCACCTCGTCCGGATCCGGGAGGGAGATGAATGGAAGACAGCCTTCCGTACCCCGAACGGCCACTTTGAATACCTGGTCATGCCGTTCGGGTTAACCAACACTCCAGCCGTCTTTCAGCGCCTGATTAATGACGTTCTCCGGGACTTCATCGGTCTGTTTGTGTTCGTTTACCTGGATGATATTCTCATCTTCTCCAAGTCCAGGGATGAGCACCAGGTGCATGTGAGACGGGTCCTTCAGAGGTTACTGAAGAATCGGTTGTATGTGAAGGCGGAGAAGTGCGAGTTCTATGCCAAGAAGACGTCATTTCTCGGGTTTGTCATCTCCCATGACCAGGTGCTCCCAGACCCAGCTAAAATTAAAGCGGTGGTAGATTGGCCGACTCCCACATCTAGAAAGCAGGTGCAACAATTCATCGGCTTTGCCAACTTCTACCGCCGCTTTGTGCCCAACTTTGGAGCCATCGTCGGCCCTCTGACCCGTCTCACCTCCCCTAAAACCCGGTTCCAGTGGACTGAAGAGGCCGCGGCGGCCTTCCAGGCGCTGAAGGCGGAGTTTTCATCCTCCCGGGTCCTCAGCCAGGTCGATCCCTCTCTGCAGTGCATCGTGGAGGTCGACGCCTCGGATACAGGGGTGGGGGCGGGGTTGTCTCAGCGGTCACCTGCTGATGGGGTCAAACGGCCTTGCGCCTTCTTCTCGCGGCGCTTGTCCCCGACGGAACGCAACTACGACGTGGGGGACAGGGAGCTTCTCGCCATCAAGCTCGCGCTCCAGGAGTGGCGTCACTGGCTGGAGGGGGCCGCCCTGCCCTTCGTGGTGCTAACGGATCACAAAAACCTGGAATATTTAAGAACTGCCAAGCATCTGAATGCCCGCCAGGCCCATTGGTCCCTGTTTTTTGCGAGATTCCGTTTAACCATCACATTCAGGCCGGGCTCCAAGAACGGACTCCCTGACGCCCTCTCCAGGCAATTCGCCCCTGAAGACTCGGGGGGCGCTGTACACACCATCCTGCCCAGGTCGTGCATCGTGGGGGCCGTTACCTGGGAGATCGAGGATAAGGTCCGGAAGGGGCAGGAATCGGAGCCAGACCCGGGCGGCGGACCGGAGGGGAGGCTCTTCGTTCCATCCTCCGTTCGGGGGGAGGTCATCCATTGGCTTCACACGTCCAAGCTAGCCCGCCATCCTGGGACCTCCCGAATGATTGACCTGCTCCAACGCTCCTTCTGGTGGCCGGGACTGCGCAAGGACGCTGCCCGCTACGCCCGGGCCTTCCCCATCTGTGCCACCAGTAAAGCCGGCAACTCCCCCCCTGCGGGTTTGCTCCAGCCCCTGCCCGTTCCTGGTAGGCCCTGGTCGCACATCGCATTGGACTTCGTCACCGGTCTCCCCGTCTCTAACAACTTCGACACTGTCCTGACCATCGTCGACCGCTTCTCCAAGGCCGCCCACTTCGTGCCATTGTGGGGGCTCCCCTCTGCCTTGGAGATGGCAGATCTTCTCATCCAACACGTGGTCAGGCTGCACGGGATACCAGTTGACGTGGTCTCCGACCGGGGTCCCCAATTCACCTCAGAATCAGAATCAGAATCAGAATCAGGTTTATTGCCATTGTTCATGTAGTACACAAACTAGGAATTTGTCTCGGTACAATGCTGCAACATTAAACATGACGGACGTCTGGCGGGGTTTTTGCAAGGCATTAGGAGCCCAGGTAAGCCTCTCCTCCGGCCATCACCCCCAATCTAACGGGCAGTGTGAACGGACCAACCAGGAGCTGGAGGCTGCTCTCCGCTGTGTCACCGCCTCGAAGCCTGCGTCATGGAGCAAACACCTTGCCTGGGTGGAATACGCCCACAACACCACTCGCTCCTCAGCCACAGGGATGTCCCCCTTCAAGGTGTCCCTGGGTTATGACCCCCCTCTGTTCCCCTCGCTGGAGAACGAGTCGGCAGTCCCCACAGTTCAGGCTCACCTCAGGCGGTGCCGCTCCATCTGGACAGCTGCGCGCAATGCGCTTTTATGCACGGCAGAGCGCAATAAGGCCATGGCGGATTGGCATAGAAGACCTGCTCCTGCCTACCAGGTAGGCCAACCGGTCTGGATATCTACGCAAGATGTGAACCTGAAGGGTGAGAGGAGGAAGTTGGCTAAACTTTTCATGGGTCCATACCCCGTCACCAAGATTATCAACCCGGTGGCAGTGCGTGCAGCTACTCCCCCCTCCCTCCGCATCCATCCCACCTTCCATGTCTCCAAGGTGAAACCGGTGGTGTCTGATCCCATCTGCCCTCCTCCTGCTGCGCCGCCTGCGCCTTGGATGATTGATGGCCATTCGGCTTGGACTGTCTCTACCATCTTGGACTCCCGACGCCGGGGTCGCGGGCTACAGTATTTGGTGGACTGGGAGGGCTATGGTCCAGAATGGAGGCAGTGGGTTCGCTCCTCGTTCGTGTTGGATCGCTCTCTCATCACCGAGTTTCACCGGAAGCATCCCGATAAACCATCGCCAGGAGGCACTGCTAGAGGGGGGAGTACTGTTACAACTCGCCGCTCATTAGCGGCGCCAGCTGAGCGCACACCTGCACCTCGTCAGCAGCGTGGCATATAAGCCACTCTGCCCTGGGCCTCGGCCTGAAGCCGTCTGTTCCCTTCGGCTACTTGCTTCAGAGGAACCCCCTCGCCTACCAGCAAGATTACCCGCGTAAGCATACCTCCTCTTGTGTTCCAGTTTCTCCCCTGTGCACAGGTGGATCTTCCCCGGCGGCGGACTCCACCTCTGCATCACCATCTCGTTGCTGCTGTCAGGTGCATCGTCAGGTTGCTGTCTCCTGGACTCGCCCTTGTGCACGCCTGCCACCTGCCCTGCCAAGTAAGCCAACAAATCCCTTGTTACCTGTTGTACTGGTTTGGTGCCCGTCACCTTCTCCCTGTGCTCTCTCCCCAGGGTTGTCTGGCTGTACGGTTTCCTGCCTCCGTGCCTGACGCTGACGTCCGCCATCAGTACATCCACATACCACAGACACGCATCCACACATCCTTGTTGTTAAATAAAGCTGTTAAATTCACTCTGAGCCTGCGTGTGTGTCTCCTGAGCCGTGTGTTATGTCATTTTGAAATAAATGTTGTTTTTCTTTTGAGGTTAAAAAGCATCTTGTTACTGCAACTTTTTTATCTATTTTAGATTATGGAGACCTCTTGTATATGAACGCTTCAGCTCAGTGTCTGAGTAAGATTGACTCTGTATATCATGCTGTTTTGAGGTTTGTTACAAACTGTAGAGCCTTGACCCATCACTGTGAACTGTATTCTAGAGTGGGATGGCCCTCTTTGTCCACCAGGAGGTTGACTCACTAGTACATTTTTATTTACAAGGCCATGCTTGGACTGTTGCCCCCTTACATTTGCAATTTGATCACACTGAGAAGTGTTGATTCTTATGGTTTGCGTTCTAATGATCATTTGTTGCTTTCTGTTCCATTTGCCCGTACTGAGCTGGGAAAAAGAGCTTTCATGTTCTCAGCCCCCCTCTACATGGAACATGTTGCAAAAAGACTGGAAACTAACGGAACTTGTTTCATTGAACGATTTTAAATCCAGATTGAGAACACTTGAGACGGCCTCATTAATTTGTAACTGTTTTATATGATTTGTATGTCATTGTAAGTGTATTTGTGATTTTTTTGCTGCCTCTTGGCCAGGACTCCCTTGAAAAAGAGGTTTTTAATCTCAACGGGGTTTTTTTTCCTGGTTAAATAAAGGTAAAATAAAAAAAAAAAATGGCACCTCTCTTTGTTCCAACGCTACTCAGATGCTCTTTTCCATCCATCCATCCATCCATCTTCTACCGCTTTTCCGGAGGTCCGGGTCACGGAGGCAGCAGTTCAAGCAGAGAAGCCCAGACTTCCCTCTCCCCGGCCACCTGCTCCAGCTCTTCAGAGGGGATACCAAGGCGTTCCCAGACCAGCTGGGAGACATAGTCTCTCCACCGAGTCCTGGGTCTGCCCCGGGGTCTCCTCCCAGTGGGACGTGCCTGAAACACCTCAAGTGGGAGGCGTCCAGGAGGCATCCTGATCAGATGCCCATACCACCTCAACTGACTCCTTTCAATGTGGAGGAGCAGCGGTTCTACTCTGAGCCTCTCCCGGATGACTGAGCTCCTCACCCTATCTCTGAGGGTGAGTCCAGCAATCCTACGGAGAAAGCTCATTTCAGCCGCTTGTATCCGCGATCTCGTTCTTTCGGTCATTACCCAAAGCTCGTGACCATAGGTGAGAGTAGGAACGTAGATTGACTGGTAAATCGACAGCTTTGCCTTAGAACTAAGCTCCCTCTTCACCACAACAGACCGGTACAACGTCCGCATCACTGCAGATGCTGCTCCAATCCGTCTGTCGATCTCTCGCTCCATTCTCCCCTCACTCGTGAACAAGACCCCAAGATACTTAAACTCCTCCACTTGGGGCAGGAGCCTGTCCCCAACCCGGAGAGGACAATCCACCTTTTTCCGGCTGAGGACCATGGACTCGGACTTGGAGGTGCTGATTCTCATCCCAGCCGCTTCACACTCAGCGGCAAACCGTCCCAGCAAGGGCTGTAGGTCATTGCTGGATGAAGCCAACAGGACAACATCATCTGCAAACAACAGAGATGAGATCCTGTGGTCACCAAGCATGACACCCTCCATTCCCTGGCTGCGCCTAGAAATCCTGTCCATAAAAATTATGAACAGGATCGGTGACAAAGGGCAGCCCTGGCGGAGCCCAACTCTCACTGGGATGCTCACTCAGATGCTCTTTTATTTTTATTTATTTATTTATTTATTTTGTTCCTTTGTTTTGTTTTTGTTTTTTCTTGTTTTGTTTTTTGTTTGTTTTTTTATTCTTTCTTTAATTTCCCTTTTTCTTTCACTTAAAAAAAGGGTGTTGTAATAATTATTCTTCCAATGTTGTCAAAAAACAACAAAAAAAGGGAACGTGATGAAAATGTAAACAATGCAATGCTGTAATGACATGTATACCCTTTACAAAAACTTAAATTAAAAAAAATAAATCTCACGATACATGGCCCCATTCATTCTTTCCTTTACACGGATCAGTCGTCCTGGTCCCTTTGCAGAAAAACAGCCACAAAGCATGATGTTTCCACCCCCATGCTTCACAGTAGGTATGGTGTTCTTTCTCCTCCAAACACAACAAGTTGAGTTTTCACAATAAAGTTTTATTTTGGTTTAATCTGACCATATGACATTCTCCCAATCCTCTTCTGGATCATCCAAATGCTCTCTAGCAAACTTCAGATGGGCCTGGACATGTAATGGCTTAAGCAGGGGGACACGTCTGGCACTGCAGGATTTGAGTCCCTGGCGGCGTAGTGTATTACTGATGGTAGCCTTTGTTACTTTGGTCCCAGCTCTCTGCAGGTCATTCACTAGGTCCCCCCATGTGGTTCTGGGATTTTTGCTCACCGTTCTCATGATCATTTTGACCCCACGGGGTGAGATCTTGCGTGGAGCCCCAGATCGAGGGAGATTATCAGTGGTCTTGTATGTCTTCCATTTTCTAATAATTGCTCCCACAGTTGATTTCTTCACACCAAGCTGCTTACCTATTGCAGATTCAGTCTTCCCAGCCTGGTGCAGGTCTGCAATTTTGTTTCTGGTGTCCTTTGACAGCTCTTTGGTCTTGGCCATAGTGGAGTTTGGAGTCTGACTGTTTGAGGTTGTGGACAGGTGTCTTTTATACTGATAATGAGTTCAAACAGGTGCATTAATACAGGTAATGAGTGGAGGGCCGAGGAGCCTCTTAAAGAAGAAGTTACAGGTCTGTGAGAGCCAGAAATCTTACTTGTTTGTAGGTGACCAAATACTTATTTTACCGAGGAATTTACCAATTAATTCATTAAAAATCCTTCAATGTGATTTTCTGGATTTTTTTTCTCATTTTGTCTCTCATAGTTGAGGTATACCTATGATGAAAATTGGAGACCTCTCTCATCTTTTAAGTGGGAGAACTTGCACAATTGGTGGCTGACTAAATACTTTTTTGCCCCACTGTAGGAGAAATGTAATTTTGTTCTAATGATTGGCTGTATGGATTGAATGACAATAAAGTTGGCTTCTTCTTCTCTTACACAGTGTGGATTATATTGTTATTTTCTTTAGATTTCAGTGTCCCTAATAGACATCCCTGTTTCCACCTGGTTCACTAATCCACAGTCGATAATACTGTATCTCTTGCGTCATTGTGGCTTATTTTGTTATATTTTTTCTGTGATGCTACATCGAGTAGTTAATATTAGCTTGTCTAGGTTGACAGACAAGCCTTCTGGCATTAGCTTAACTGCAAATCCAGCTGGTTTTGATCATTATTTTCTATAAATTCTATTCACCCCAACTGGAATACTTGTTCAGCTACAACACTTAACCATATGCGCCATTCTTAGATGTTACTTTAGCTTATTTTCTTGTAGTATTATCACTAACCAGGACCAGGGGCAGTTGTAGGATCAGAGCTTTGGGGTGCTAAGCAACCATTGAGTTCCACCACACACACACACGCACGCACGCATGCATGCACGCACACACACAATTCTGTTAGAGTTATCATCTTTCATACATCTCCTTCTAGGCTTCTAGTTAGTGAACATGGTACAGCCATGGACAAAATTGATGGTTTGGTGACACATGGGGAGTGCATAATGGTATAGCATCTTAGACTAGAACAAAGAGCAAAGTTTCCCTTGGAGATCGCAGGGAGGTGTGAAGGAAGTGAATGCAGTGTGATCTTTTGTGTATCAGAAACTTCTAGGAGGATGGTAAAGGATTAAGGAAGTGAATGCAATGTGACCTTTTGTGTGTAGAAGCTTCTGAGGGAATGCCATAGTATTTAAGAGAAGAGTCTTGCCTGAGATGTCCTCTTTCTAACTATGCTTCTGTGTGAGATGTGTAATAAACTGTCTGAGTCAAATCCGCCTCGTTATTTACACACTCCACACTGGTGACCCAAGACGAATCATGCAACACGACGAAAGATCCTCGGACCCAGCCTCATTGGGAGCCCCCAGCCAAGCATATGCTGTTACAATCAAGCTACTGTATTTTTGGCAGCACAATCCGCGCTCCTGGTTCCACCTAGTTGAGGCGCAGTTCGCCCTCCGGGGGATATCGGCAGATGACACGAAGTTCTACCATGTGGTCGCAAAGCTCAACGCCCACTGGGCTCAGCATGTGGAGAGCCTGCTTGATCAGCCACCAACCAGCGACAAGTACGGCACGCTGAAGGCTGCACTCATCCAGCACTACACGCTCTCGGTTGGTGAGAGAGCAGAGAGACTCCAGACACGGACTGGGTTAGGAGATGGGTCGGCTATTGACCTGATGGAGAAGATGCTGAGATTAAAGGGCTCGGACGATGACCATTTCATTTTTACCCACCTCTTCCTCCGGAACCTTACGTCAGCGACGAGAGCGACCCTGGCCAATTCGCCGTTGCTGGCCAAGCGGGACTATCGTGCGCTGACCCGAGAAGCACACCGGATCATCATGGCCAGCAGAGAGTTCACGACCACGGCGGCAGCGACGGAGCTCGGCGCGACGGCCGGAGGAGCCGAGGAGCCATCGACGGCAGTGGCAGAGCCACCGACGACAGCAGCAGCGGGGGCCAAAGAACGCGGAGGAGACACCCTTTGTTTCTACCACCGCTGCTTCGCAGAGAAGGCACGCAAATGTATACCAGCGTGCCAGTTCAAGCGCTCGGGAAATGCCAAGACCGGGGGTCGGTAGCAGCTGCGACCCTCGGGGAGGAGAACAAGCTGTTCTACTTGACGGACGCACGCTCGGGGAGGCATTTCCTCATGGACACCAGCGCCCAGATGAGTTTCATCATGCCGTCCTACGCCGACCGGCTGGCAGGATCTAGCGGCCCCGAGATGGCAGCAGCAAACGGCTCGGAGATTAAGACCTTTGGTGAGAGGACTCTACTCCTGTCTCTACACGGCCGTACATTTGAGTGGACTTTTGTCATAGCAGCATTGAATTTCAATATATTGGGGGCTGATTTTTTGTGCACACATGGTTTGTTGGTTGATGTCGCTGGCAGGCGCCTGGTTAATGCACTGTCCTTTGATTCTATCCCCTGTACAGCTCGAGCGTCCCGGCCAACAGCACAAGCCAACGTCACAGCTGCATGCGGTAAGTTCCACACACTGCTCACTCAGTTCCCAGCACTCACGGTCCCGACATTTTCGGCAGCCATCGCTAAACATGGGGTGGAGCATTTTATCACCACCACTGGGCCACCCGTTTTTGCAAAACCTCGGCGCTTGGACGCAGCTAAACTGGCCATAGCACGCGAGGAGTTCGCCAACCTGGAGAGGTTGGGCATCATCAGGCGTTCAAACAGCCCATGGACTTCCCCGCTACACATGGTCCCTAAAGCTGAGAGTTCGTGGCGACCTTGCGGGGATTTCCGCAGGTTGAACAACGCCACAGTGCACGACCGCTACCCAATTCTTCACATCCAGGATTTTTCCGTTCACTTGGCAGGAGCGTGCTTTTTTTCTAAAATAGACCTGGTCCGCGGTTACCACCAAGTCCCAGTGCGCACTGAGGACATACCCAAAATAGCGGTGATAACTCCGTTCGGTTAATTCAAGTTTTTGCGCATGCCATTCGGGCTTAAAGGGGCTGCACAGACGTTCCAACGCATGATGGATGCAGTGCTGCGCGATCTCCCTTTCGTATTCGTCTACTTGGACGATATCTTGGTAGCCAGCGCGTCCGAAGATGAACACGAAACCCACCTCACGGCGGTTTTCCGGAGGTTGGAAGAGCACGGGTTAATAATCAACCCAGCGAAATGTCAGTTCGGGGTGACGCAGATTGATTTTTTGGGGCACCGCGTCTCTCCCGAAGGAGCGGTTCTGCTGCCGGACAAAGTGCGCGCGGTAGCAGATTTTCCCCGGCCGCAAACAGGGTGTTACAGGAATTTTGGGGAATGGTGAATTTTTATAACCATTTCCTTCCCCGCGCAGCGCAGCTCACGCAAACACTGTACGCTGCGCTCAAAAAAACAGAAACCCGCGAATAAGATCGAATGGTCCCCGGAGCGAGAGCGGGCGTTCTCGGAAGTCAAAGCAGCCCTGGCAAACGCTGCGTTGCTGGCACATCCAGACCCAACGGCCCGCATAGCGTTCACTACTGACACGTCAGATGTGGCCATAGGGGCGGTCGTGGTGCAGCGTGTAGCCAGGGCTTGGCAGCCGCTCGCCTTTTTCAGCAGGACTTTGCGCGATAGTGAACGTAAATACAGCGCGTTCGACAGGGAGTTGCTGGCTCTCCACTTGGCCATTCGCCACTTCCAGTTCTGGCTGGAAGGGCGTTGTTTCACCGCGTTTGTTGACCACAAGCCACTAACATTCACGATGGCCAAGGTTTCAGAACCGTGGTCGGGCCGGCAGCAGAGACAGCTGGCCACGATCTCAGAGTTTACTACCGATATTCAGCATGTGTCGAGTAAACTGAATGTAGTGGCAGACTGCCTCTCGCGCGCCATGGCTGCCCCGGTTCGCGTGGGGATAGATTACTCAGCCATGGCCGCGGAGCAGGTTAGTGACGCGGACGTGGCCGCGTTCCAGTCTGGACCAACAGGGTTAAGGCTGGAGAGCAGGGTGCTGCAAGACAGTATGCCCCCCCAATTTGTGATGTCTCCACGGGGCGACCACATCCCGTGGTACCGGCCGCGTGGAGGCCGCCGCGTTTTTGACTCGATTCATTCTTTGGCGCACCCGGGAGTGCGTGCGTCGGTCAAAATAGTAGTAGAGAAATTTGTGTGGCCGAGCCTTCATAAACAAGTGAAAGAGTGGGCAGCAGCCTGCATGGCGTGCCAACAAGCCAAGGTACACAGACACACGAAGGCTCCCTTGGAGCCATTTCACATCCCGGCTAAGAGGTTCGACCATGTTCACGTGGACCTCGTGGGCCCCCTCCTGCCATCACAGGGGTGCACGCACCTTCTGACAATGGTGGACCGCACCACGCGCTGGCCGGAAGTGGTTCCACTGGCAGCAACCACAGCCGAGGAGGTGGCGCGCGCGTTTTTAACAGCATGGGTGGCGCGTTTTGGAGTCCCGTCGGATATTACGTCCGACAGAGGCCCTCAATTTGTTTCCGAACTCTGGTCAACAATGGCCCGCAGCCTGGGTGTCACAATTCACCGCACAACCGCGTACAATCCACAGGCTAATGGGTTATGCGAACGTTTTCATAGGTCATTGAAAGAGGCTCTCAGGGCGTCACTGACGGATGCAAATTGGGTAGACAAGCTACCGTGGGTTTTATTGGGGTTACGTTCTGCGCCTAAAGAGGATTTGGAAGCGTCCCCGGCTGAACTCGTTTTTGCGCAGCCACTTCGGCTGCCCGGGGAGTTTCTTCCAGATAATCCCGCGCCGGGCAGCTCCCCGTCTCAGCCGTTGCAGCGTAGCATAGACACAAGCATGCTGCCGGGCCCTGTTCACCACAGTTTTCCGCGCATTTTTGTGCCTAAAACTTTGAAAAACGCGGAGTTCGTTTTTGTCAGACACGATGCCCATCGCCCTCCACTGCGCCCACCTTATGATGGACCGTTCAGAGTGCTGGAAACAGGGGACAAGCATTTTTTGCTAGATTTGGGGGGTAGGAGGGAAAAGATTGGCATAGACAGACTCAAACCCGCTTTTGTTGTGGCGGACGAGCAAGTGCTGTTGGCGAGGGCCCCTCGGCGTGGAAGACCCCCACGGGGAGCTTCCCAGAGAAAAGATTCCCCAGAGCACCCACATGCACAGACTTTTACCCCTCAATCATCAGCCCCCCAGCATGACAGCGCCGCGGAGGCGGTGAATCCTGGTTACAGCAGATACGGGAGAAGACTGAAGCCCAAGCAGCATGTGGATTGATGTTTAATGATTTAACCACAGCATATGGACTGTCATTCTATTGTTCTATCCAAGACGCTCGGGGGGGTCGTTTGGTGACACATGGGGAGTGCATAATGGTATAGCATCTTAGACTAGAACAAAGAGCAGAGTTTCCCTTGGAGATAGCAGGGAGGTGTGAAGGAAGTGAATGCAGTGTGATCTTTTGTGTATCAGAAACTTCTAGGAGGATGGTAAAGGATTAAGGAAGTGAATGCAATATGACCTTTTGTGTGTAGAAGCTTCTGAGGGAATGCCACAGTATTTAAGAGAAGAGTCTTGTCTGAGATGTCCTCTTTCTGACTATGCTTCTGTGTGAGATGTGTAATAAACTGTCTGAGTCAAATCTGCCTCGTTATTTACACACTCCACAATGGTACCCCTCTGTTAATGAAAGAAAAACCCACAATGGTCACAGAAATAACTTGAATCTGACAAAAGTAGTAATAAATAAAAATTCTATGAAAATTAACCAATGAAAATCAGACAATGCTTTTGAATTGTGGTTCAACAGAATTATTTTAAAAAACAAACTCATGAAACGGGCCTGGACAAAAATGATGGTACCCTTAACTTAATATTTTGTTGCACAATCTTTTGAGGCAATCACTGCAATCAAACGATTTCTGTAACTGTTAATGAGACTTCTGCACCTCTCAGCAGGTATTTTGGCCCACTCCTCATGAGCAAACTGCTCCAGTTGTCTCAGGTTTGAAGGGTGCCTTCTCTAGATGGCATGTTTCAGCTCCTTCCACAGATGTTCAATAGGTTTTAGATCAGGGCTCATAGAAGGCCACTTTAGAATAGTCCAATGTTTTGCTCTTAGCCATTCTTGGGTGTTTTTAGCTGTGTGTTTTGGGTCATTATCCTGTTGCAAGACCCATGACCTGTGACTGAGACCAAGCTGTCTGACACTGGGCAGCACATTTCTCTCTAGAATACCTTGATAGTCTTGAGATTTCATTGTACCCTGCACAGAGTCAAGACACCCTGTGCCAGATGCAGCAAAGCAGCCCCACAACATAACAAAACCTCCTCCATGTTTCACAGTCGGGACAGTGTTCTTTTCTTGGTATGCTTCATTTTTGCGTCTGTGAACATAGAGCTGATGTGCCTTGCCAAAAAGTTCCAGTTTTGTCTCATCTGTCCATAGGACATTCTCCCAGAAGCTTTGTGGCTTGTCAACATGCAGTTTGGCAAATTCAAGTCTGGCTTTTTTATAATTTGTTTTCAACAGTAGTGTCCTCCTTGGTCGTCTCCCATGAAGTCCACTTTGGCTCAAACAATGACGGATGGTGCGATCTGACACTGATGTACCTTGACCTTGGAGTTCACCATGAATGTGTTTAGAGGTTGTTCTGGGCTCTTTTGTTACCATTCGTATTATCCGTCTCCTCCTGCGGCCACGTCCAGGGAGGTTGGCTACAGTCCCGTGGATCTTAAATTTCTGAATAATGTGTGCAACTGTAGTCACAGGAACATCAAGCTGCTTGGAGATGGTCTTATAGCCTTTACCTTTAACATGCTTGTCTATAATTTTCTTTCTAATCTCCTGAGACAACTCTCTCCTTTGCTTCCTCTGGTCCATGTTTAGTGTGGTAAACACCATGTCATCAAACAGCACAGTGACTACTTGTCACCCTTTAAATAGGCCAGCTGACTGATTACAAGTTTGTAGACACCTGTGATGTTAATTAGAGGACACATCTTGGTTGAACATGTCCCTATGGTCACATTATTTTCAATCTTTTCTAGGGGTACCATCATTTTTGTCCAGGCCTGTTTTATGAGTTTTCATGTTTTTTTAAAGTAATTCTGTTGAACCACAATTCAAAAGCATTGTCTGATTTTCATTGGTTAATTTTCATAGAATTTTTATTTATTACCACTTTTGTCAGACTCAAGTTATTTCTGTGACCACTGTGTCATGGTCTGTGTGCTGACTTTGTCTGCACTCGGGTTGTCCGGTTGTTCTCCGTTCTCTCCTCGGGTGCACCACTAGGCCTCCGGGCTTTTATTATGACAGCGTCTCGGAGGTGCTTCCAGCTGTCAGAAGCCAAGCTCCGCGGGACGGCTGGATTTCAAACAGCTGATGACTTTTCATCAGCTGATCAATCTGTCAAGCCCTATTTAAGGAAGCAGCTCTGTTTGCTCGGAGCTGCGACCTCGTCTGCCTTCCAGTCTGGTTTCCCTACCCCTGAAGCCAGTTCTTCCCAGCGTTCGGTTCCATCCTCGCTGATTATATGTAAGTGTCGTGTCTTGTGTTTATTTGTGTTTTGCCCCACGAGGCTCATTATTTTGTGGTGCTTTTCCTTATTTAATAAATGTACAAACTCATCGGCTGCCTACAGCGTCTCATTAGCGGTCCGTGAGGGCCGCACCATAACAGTAGGTTGCAGCCAAAGAGAGACACCGGTGACCATGAGTTTGCTTAAATTGGACTTGCAGTTTTCCCTGTTCAGCGTACCAGTGTGCTGGGAGATTGCATCGCAGCTCAAGGGCTACGCTATGAGCCTAGGCTACGAGCTAGTCATGGCTCTTATCGAGATTGATGGGATCCTCTCCAACGCTCGTAGCATCCCATCCCCAGCGGCTCGCGCTGGTACCTGGACCTCGCTGAGGCAACAATTAACCGCCATCCTCGCTACGCTGACCACCCTGAGATCACAACGAGGATGGCGGAAATCTCTGCTCTACGGGAGAAGCTCTGTGGGCTGGAGGGAAACTCCGGCAGGAAGCCGAAGAGGAGGCATCCTCACTCCTCGCTTCGGGATCCCGTTCCTGTCTCTCATCCAGTCCAGGAGTTCGCACCACCCAGGGGACATCCCCAACGGAGTGAGAAGTCAGTCGGGATTCCCTCAGAGGATCTACAGCTGACAGTGACTTCCATCCGGGACTGAGTGGCTGCAGTTCGCTTCGCCTCCCATCCTACACAAGTAATGAAGGCAGCGGTCAGGCTGGTGGAAAGGAATCCGGAGCTGTATGATTTCCCCGAATACGATGACCTGCTCGCTTCTGTTTCTGTACAGGAGCGGCGTTTCCCAAATCTCACCTTCGCCTCGCCCTCTGCCGGTAAACGTCGTCACCATGCTGTTTGCAAGCCTCAGCGAGAACCCTGAGTGGATCCAGTTCCGATTAGCCGGACAAACTCTGTCTCCCAGCCAGCTGCAGCCTCTGTGTCTCGTCGGGGGAGGGGGGGGGGTAAGACAGCTGCCTCCGCCTCCAGGTCATCTGTCCTCGCTGTTCCGTCAGCTCCTCATTCCCGGTTCGCCTCGGCTGTTTCTCCCTCCTCCTTGATGCTTCCCCCAGCTGCTGTGAGCCCCACGAGTCTGTCTCCAGCTGCCCCTGTTCCTGATCCGGTGCGAGTGGCTCCTCTTCGTCTTCCCGGGGGGGGGTGGTGTTTCTCCGTCTCCATCCAGTGGGGGAAGGGAAGAACCAAGTCCACTGCAGCAGGTCCCATCAGCCCTCAGGGAATCAGGCAAGTGTCTCTTCATTCTTTTCCTTCTCAGGGTGAATTACCTTGTTTGATTCCTGGGGGTGGAGTTCGGGGTTCACAGTCCCCCGAGCTCCCTCCACCTGCTGCAGAAATTAATTATGAACCTGCCACCTTTGTGTCTCCTTCCCCTGAGCGTTCCTCGGTGCCAGGACTATGCCGCCGGACGAGGAGGGAGCCTGTGGGCCTGGAGAGCCTGGTTCCAGCCCTGCAGCCATGTCATGGGCAAAGGAGGAGGATGGACTGCAGATTGGAGCCTGCGCCGACGAGCAAGCGTCCCTGGGTCTCCACGGAGGGACAGTCCGACCCAGCAGGTCACGGAGCCCCTGCCATCACGCCGTATGGGCCCTCGCCGTGGACATCTGTGTCTGGGAATCTCCAGACTGTGGACTCCATCATGCCGGCTGCGGGGCCCGCCGTAGCCGAGTGGGAACCAGATGACGACCTTCTTCCATCGGAACCCGGATCGTCGAAGTCCTGGACGGCGACAGAACTCGAGGTCAGGCAAGTTCTCTACTACACTTCTTTCTCCTATCAATTCTGGAGCATTTTTGCCTGTCTCACGGGGAGACGAGCCGGGTACAGCCGTCCGCTGCATCCGAGCTTGTCTCGCTGGGATCTGTCACTGCCGGTGATCCTGATCCCGGTTCTTTTTCTTCTCCTGAGCCTTCTCCCAGGGTCACCAGTGCAGAGTCGATCCCGGTCGCTGTGCTGGAGGTTCCAGGTTCGGGTTTGGAGGCCGTCCCTGGTGCTGCGCCGACCCAGTCGGGGTCTGTCAAGGGTGTGGTCCCGGCCCAGTCGGGGTCCATTGTGGGTGCAGCGTTGACCCAGTCGGGGTCCGTCATGGGAGTGGTTCTGGCCCAATCGGGGTCCGTCGTGGGTGCAGCTCTGACCCAGTCGGGGTCCGTCATGGGTGTGGTCCCAGCCTAGTTGGGGTCCGTCGTGGATGCATCTCTGACCCAGTCGAGGTCCGTCACGGGAGTGGTCTCGGCCCAATCGGGGTCTGTCGTGGGTGCAGCACGGTCCCGCTTGGGACCCAACGTGAGCACATCGCCAGTCCGTGTGGGGTTCGGAGAAGGAGCTGCAGATCCTCCGCCAATCGACACCAGACTGGTCCCTCGTTTTTTCCCCGTTCCCTCTTTCCCTCCATCGGGTGCCGCGGGGATTCTCCGTAATCGGCTCGGCTCTCGCTCGCCGCTCTTTGCCATAGGGAGGCCGTCTCCGAGTTCTCTCCTGTGGTCCCGGTGGCCTGATGACGCGGGTCGGCCACCTGGGAAACTGTTTCACTGGTTTGGCGTTCTGGGTCGGCAACCCGACAAACTGAACTTTCTGTTCGGCGACCTGGTCCGGCCGCCTGAGGTACTGTTTTTCCTGGCCTGGGACTGGAGTAGACTGCCCGAACTGTTCCTTTTTCCCCTGCCAGCGATTTGGACGCTAGACGCAAGACGACCCCCCGAACTGTTTGCTTCCATGCCATTGTGTTTTGCCTGTGGTCATCCCTGTGTTTTTTTTTTTTTCCCTGCTCTGCTGTAATTTCAGGGATGCGCTGGTGTGTTGGTGATAGAACTGTGTATTTCGCCACTCCTTAGCGTGTGGTTTTTTTTTTCTTTCTCTCCCCTCTGTAGTCTGAAGGTTGTTTCTTTGTTGGCTGCCTGTTGCCTGGACTACTGCGTGTTGGATTGATCACTGCTTTTGTAGCATGTTTTTTTTTCCTCTCCTCCCTGGACCTTCTACAGAGGTGTGGTGGAGAGTGTTCTGACATACTGCATTGCTACATGGTACTCCAGCTGCAGTATGTCAGACAAAAAAGCCCTGCAGAGGATAGTCAAGGGGGCGGAGAGGGTAATTGGAGTCTCCCTCCCCTCTGTCCAAGAACTTTTTCAGAACCGTTGTAGGAGCAGGGCACTAAACATTGTCAAGGACCGTTCTCACCCTCTGCATAAACACTTTGAACTTCTTCCATCTGGTAAACGATTCCGGAGCATCAGAGGCAGAACCACCAGACTGATCAACAGCTTCCTTCCACAAGCTGTCAGGATGCTGAACAGTTGACCCGGAATCTCGCATACACACTACTGCACCTACGGACATTTTGTATATTATAGTTAGTTATTCTTTTTTTTTTTCCCCAAGTATGTCTCAGGGATGTGTGAATGGATGGGGGGGTGGGGGTGGGGGGGAGCTATGTGGGAATGTGTCTTAAATCATGCTGCTTCTTATATGGATGCTGAGAGAAACGCAATTTCATCTTGCCTGCACTACAGTTGTATGTACAGCAATATGACAATAAAGTTTGATTTGATTTGATTTGATTTGATTTATGGGAGTACGCTGCATTTTGTACCTGTACTTGAGGTTCCTGTTTTCTCTGTGAGGTGTGAAGATGTCTTTTTTTTATCTCCTGTGGCTCTGCTGGACTGATTGTAGTGTTCTGTGGGTAGCCATTTGGGTTTTTACTGTCTTCTCCTCATGGGTTCTCTTTAAGTGTTGTGTATATGCCTGTTTTTGGTTTTTTTTCTCCAGCCCCTGTATTCCGTACTCTGTTCTGATTGTGGTAGCTTATTGTTCCTTTATTTTGTCTTCCTCTGTGATGAGGTTGGACTCTGGCCCTCCTTAGCCTTTTCCCCCTCCTCCCTCCCTGGGGCAGTCCTGTTGACCTTTCAGGTGGGGGGGCTCGATGTTACACGGCATCTGGAATCCGCCTCGTGAACGGGGGCAACTGTCATGGTCCGTGTGCTGACTTTGTCTGCACTCGGGTTGTCCGGTTGTTCTCCGTTCTCTCCTCGGGTGCACCACTAGGCCTCCGGGCTTTTATTATGACAGCGTCTCGGCGGTGCTTCCGGCTGTCAGAAGCCAAGCTCCGCGGGACGGCTGAATTTCAATCAGCTGATGACTTTTCATCAGCTGATCAATCTGTCAAGCCCTATTTAAGGGAGCAGCTCTGTTTGCTCGGGGCTGCGACCTCGTCTGCCTTCCAGTCTGGTTTCCCTACCCCCAAAGCCAGTTCTTTCCAGCATTTGGTTCCGTCCTCGCTGATTATATGTAAGTGTCGTGTCTTGTCTTTATTTGTGTTTTGCCCCACGAGGCTCATTATTTTGGAGTGCTTTTCCTTATTTAATAAATGTACAAACTCATTGGCTGCCTACAGCGTCTCATTAGTGGTCCGTGAAGGCCGCACCATAACACATTGTGGGTTTTTCTTTCATTAACAGAGGGGTACCAACAATTTTGTCCACGGCTGTACGTGATGATACATAAAAACAGTGACAGCTTGGATTTAATATTTTGCTTATACCTAAATGACAACAGCTTCTTTCTCTCAAATTCAAACAGTGCACTGTGGTTGCTTGACAATGCAACCATTAAAGAAAAATGTCTGCTATTAGCTGTCTTAGCCAGGGCTGGACTGGGACAAAAAAATCAGCCCTGGCATTTTTGGTCCAATTTGTTAAGTAGCAACATTCAACCATCACACTTAATGGTCTAACACAGGGGTGTCCAATCATGTGCCATGGAGGGTCAATACCTTGCAGGTTTCTCTTCTACCCAGTCTCTTCGGCAGGTGTTCTCACTGATCAGCAATCAGTGGGAAGAAGTTCGGTGAAATCTGCTGTTGAAGACACTGGTTGGAGGTAACGCCTGCAGGGTCTTGGCCCTCCATTGCACATGATGGGACACCTCTGGTCTAACAGAGGTCAGAATTATCCCACTTTTGCCCTTAACAAGTGAATCCCTGTAGTTTTGAAGGAAGGAAGGAAGGAACTCCATGACGTCATCAGTGCAGTAGAGACGAAATATCCCAATGCTGTTTTTATCATTGCTGGCAACTTTAACCAGTGCAGTTTATGGACTGTACTCCCCAAATATTACAAGCATGTGGACATTCCCACCTGCGATGAAAGCACATCGGATCATGTTTATTCCAACATACGTGGCGCCTACAGAGCGGCACCCTGCTCCCACTTCAGACAGTCAGATCAGATCTCACTGTTCATGTACCCAGCCTACAGAAAAAAGCTGAAACAAACAAACCCTGTTATTAAGCAAATTAAGCGCTGGACCCCAGAGACTGAGAGCACCCTACAAGACTGTTTTGCCTGCACGGAATGGGATGTGTTTAAAGCTGCAGCCACCTAAGAGGACTCTTCTGTAAACATACAGGATTATGCGGAATACGTGACTTGGTACATCAGAACGTGAGTTGATACCATCGTACCCACCATACAGGTCAGGAAGTTCCCCAACCAGAAGCCCTGGATCAACAGTCAGGTATGTCAGATGCTGCGTGCTCACTCTCGTGCATTTAAATCAGGCTGTGAGGTTCAAATCAAATCAAATCAAATCAACCTTTATTGTCATGTTGCTGTACATACAACTGTAGTGCAGGCAAGATGAAATTACCTTTTTCTAGGCATCCATATAAGTAAAAAGAACATTATTTAAGACACACTCACACACACCCCCACCCCCACCCCAACACAGCCATTCACACATCCCTGAGACACACTTGAAACTAACTAGAACTATATACATACAATATACATAATGTCCATAAGGTGCAATAGTATGTATGAAAGATTCCGGATCAACTGTTCAGCATCCTAACAGCTTGTGGAAGGAAGCTGTTAATCAGTCTGGTGGTTCTGCCTCTGATGCTTCGGAACCGTTTGCCAGATGGCAGAAGTTCAAAGTGTTTATGCAGAGGGTGAGAGTGATCCTTGACAATGTTCAGTGCCCTGCTCCTACAACGGCTCTGAAAAAGTTCTTGGACAGAGGGGAGGGAAACTCCAATTACCCTCTCAGCTCCCTTAACTATCCTCTGCAGGGCTTTTTTGTCTGCATGGTACTGCAGCTGGAGTACCATGTTGCAATGCAGTATGTCAGAACACTCTCCACCACACCTCTATAGAAGGTCCTGAGGATGCAGATGGGGAGAGAGGCCTGTTTGAGTTTCCTCAAGAAGTGCAGTCTCTGGTGGGTCCACTTCCTGATCCCCAAGGAATTCTTGCTCCAGGTCAGGTCCTGCAAGATCTGCACTCCGAGGAACTTGATGTTCTCCACTCTTTCCACCAAACGGCAGCTGATGCTAAGAGGGACATGTTCAGGCCGTGACCGCCGGAAGTCGATAATCATCTCCTTCATTTTGTCCACGATGAGCACCAGATTGTTCTCCCTGCACCAGCCCTCCAGGTCTCTAACTTCTTCTCTGTACATTGATTCCTCATCCCTCTGAATAAGTCCCACCACTGTGGTGTTGTCCGCAAACTTAATAATCTGGTTCCCCTCATGTCTGGATACACAGTCGTGTTAGAAGTGTAAACAACAGTGGACTGAGTACGCAGCCTTGAGGGGATCCAGTGCTCAGCGTGATAGAGTTGGAGATGTTGCTTCCAACACGGACAGACTGAGGTCTCTCGGTCAGGAAGTCCAGGAGCCAGAGACATGTGGCGGTGTTCAGACCGAGAAGGAGTAAGTTCTCCATCAGTCTCTGGGGAATAATGGTGTTGAATGTTGAACTGAAATCAGTGTACAGGAGTCTGGCGTGGGTGTCTTTCTGATCCAGGTGGGTGATGACAGAGTGCAGGGTGGTGACTATAGCATCCTCCGTGGAGCGATTTAAACGATATGCAAACTGGAGCGGGTCATGTGATGCAGGGAGGCAGGCTATGACGTGTGGTTTGACAAGCCGTTCAAAACACTTCATCACAATTGGTGTCAGTGCGACAGGACGATAGTCATTCAGACAGGACACGACTGGTTTCTTTGCCACCGGTACTACGGTAGAGGTCTTAAAGCATCTGGGAACGATGGCCTGACTCAGGGAGATGTTAAAAATGTCAGTCAGGACATCCGCCAACTCGCTTGCGCAGACTCAGAGCACACATCCCGGGATGTTGTCCGGACCTGCAGCTTTACGTGGGTTGACCCTAATTAGGGTCTTCTGTGTGTCCGCGGCGTTGATGATGATAGCTGGCCCAACAGATGGTGGAGATGGGCCAGCCCTCCCTTTAATTGTCGGGTTTGATGCTTCAGAACGTGCAAAGAAGTTGTTGAGCCTGTCTGGAAGCAAAGCATCATCATCATCAACCCCCTGCCTAGACTTATAATCCGTCAGTGCACGAACTCCCTGCCACATCCGTTTGGTGATCCCTGTGTCACAGAGGTGTCCCTGGATTTTCTCCGCATAGGCGCGTTTTGCCGTCTTAATTCCCTTTGAGAGCGCAGACCTGGCTGAGCGGAGGGCGATCCTGTCTTTCACTCTGAAGGCTGCATCTCTGGCTGTGTGCAGCGAGCGCACCTCTGCAGTCATCCAGGGTTTATAGTTGCCCCGTTCAGTGAAAGTCTTCACTATAGTGACATCCTCTGTGCACTTCGTGATGTAGCTGGTGACCGTTTCAGCGTACTCCTCCACATCTGTCCTGTCTCCCTGGGAGGTTGCTATTTTGAAAACCTCCCAGTCTGTGTGCAGAAAACAGTCCTGGAGTGCTGAGGCTGCACCCTCTGGCCAAATCCTGATTTGTTCCTCTACTGGCCTGCTGCGCTTCAGTAAGGGTTTGTAGGCAGGCACCAGCATCACGGATAGGTGGTCAGAATAGCCGAGGTGGGGGCGAGATGTTGCGTTATATGCATCTGGGAAGTTTGTGTACACCAAGTCCAACATATTCTCTCCTCTGGTCTTAAAGTCCACACATTGCTTGAACTTGGGAAGCACAGTCTTTAAACTGGTGTGATTAAAATCCCCTGCAACCACCACAAAACTGTCCGGGTGTGAAGTTTGAAATTCACTGATAGCGTTGTGCAACTCTCCGAGTCCTTAGTTAGCATTAGCTTTAACATTAGCGCTAGGAGCTATGTAAACAGCAGCTACAAACACGTTGGTGAATTCCCTCGGCAGGTAGAATGGCCGGCAAGTCACGATAAAGAACTCCGCCAACGGAAAGCAGTGTTTAGTTGCTAATGTGGCGTTAACACACCAGTTCTTGTTAATATAGATACATAGCCCCCCCCCCCCCCCGGCTCTTACTGGAGCTAGCAGCCTCCCTGTCCGCCTGGAACAATGTCATCCCTTCCAGCTGAATGGCAGTGTCCGGGATGTTGTCATGGAGCCATGTCTCCGTGAACGCAAACACACAGCAGTCCCTCCACTCTCTCCGGGTTTCTCTCAGCAGACGCACCTCATCCAGCTTGTTGTCAAGGGAGCGGACATTGACGGTACTGCTGGTCCAGAGGGGTTGGCCTTTAGTCTAGCATGAATCCCAGCTCTCTTTCCTCTCCTTTGTTTGCGTTCGCGCCGCTTACGCTTCCTCCTCTCCCAGGTAGCTGCCAGCAAAACCTCCCATAGTATTCCATGCTGGCATAGAATGTTCAAGTCACACCCAAGCGCTGCAATTCTTGCAGCGTTCATTACCTTGATGCTTAATAAGGTTTCACGGTTGTAAGTTTTACAGAATGTATGTCTGGGATGATTAAAACACTCAGAACTGTCACACTCACTGATGCCTAGAGGGGCCGCAGCGTCCATGCACGCCACCGCTACATATGCTATCATATGCCACATATCATATGCCATATATGTTGGACTGAGAAAGGTTATAACAACAGCCAAGAGGCAGTACAGAGAAAAGCTGGACAGCCTCTACTCCACTCCTGACCCAGGGTGCATGTGACAAGGCCTGCAACACATCACAGACTGCAAGAGGACCAACATCAGCACCACTAGCTCTACAGACAGCCTGCCAGATGATCTCAACATCTTTTTCACCTGCTTCACGACCACTAGCCACAGCACAGAGAAGAGACACACACTCACACACCCCTTCCCTCCCTCCACTAAGAGTCTCACCAGGTCAGGTAAACAAAGCACAGAGGAATATCAACCCCCGCAAGGCAGCTGGACCAGGCAACATACCCGGACGGGCCCTCGGAGCATGCACTGCCAAGTTGACCAACTTTCTCACTGCAATCTTCAACCTCTCCCTCAACCAGAACATAGTGCCCTCCTGCTTCAAAATGACAACCATCATCCCCCTCCCCAAAAGGAGCCCACCGACCTGTCTGAATGATTACAGACTGGTAGCACTCACTCCAATCATCATGAAGTGCTTCGAGAGAGTGGTGCTGCCCTTCATTCGGGACAGTATACTGGGCACCCTGGACCCCCTGCAGTATGCCTACCAACCCAATATAGCCACCTCAGATGCCATCACTGCAGCACTCCATTATTCTCTCTCCCACCTGGAAGATAAAGACTCCCACATTAGGATGCTCTTTGTCGACTACAGCTCTGCCTTCAACACGGTCATCCCCCACAAACTCACCGACAAACTGTCTTCACTTGGCCTGCACCCCACCCTCTGCGAATGGCTACTGGACTTTCTAACTAGCAGGCCCAAGTCTGTCAGGATGGGTAACAGGACCTCAGCCAGCATCATCATGAACACAGGTGTCCCACAGGGTTGTGTTCCCAGCCCCATCCTCTACAGCCTCTTCACCCATGACTGTGTTGCCTCTCACAAGGTCAATATCACCTTAAAGTTTGCGGGTGACACAGCAGTGATAGGATGCATCACTGGCGATAACGAAGCATTCCACAGGAGGGAGGTGGCCAACCTGGTGTCATGGTGTGAAGACAACAACCTCACCCTCAACACGGACTAGACAAAGGAGATGATAGTGGACATGAGGAAAGGGAGAAGGAGACCCCATCGGCCATTGCTCATCTGGAAGCTTGAGGTGGAGAGGGTGAGCAGCTTTAAATACCTGAGCATCAGCATCAGCGAGGACCTTAAGTGGACACACAACACCACAGAGCTGGTTAAGAGAGCTCAACAGCGACTGTACTTTCTGAGGAGGCTGAAGTAGTTTGGCATGTCCCCCAGGATCCTCAACAATTTCTACAGCTGCACCATCAAGAGCATCCTGACCAACTACATCACTCCGTGGTACAGCAGCACCACTGCCCTGGACTGCAAACACTGGCAGAGAGTGGTGAAGACAGTGGAGAAGATCATCAGGACTCCACTCCCCTCTCTGCAGAGCATCTACCACCGCAGAGTCCAAAGGAGAGCTGACGCCATCCTCCGGGACCCCACCCACCCCCAGCACAGACTGTTCACACTCCTACCCTCAGGCCGGAGGTACAGAAGTGTGAAATAAAGGACAACCAGACTGAAGAACTCCTTCTTTCCCACTGCCGTCAGACTCCTGAACAGATAGCAACTCCCAAAACTCTGTTAACACAGTTTTGCATATAGGAACTCACACACTGGCTGCTAAATTTGCACACTGCTCACCTGTACAGTAGATACAGTCCCACCTGTCTGATGTCCATATCATCTCTGCTGCTAATTATCATCTCTGCTGCTACTTACAGTACCATGCACAGTCTACTGGTACTACAGGTACAGAAATTAGCACTGGGTGCTAATTTGTCATTTGAAATTATACACTGCTCATTGCACAATGCTCATTTGCACACTGTACATAGGTTCATGCCATCTCAGGTTCACATCATCTCTGATATCAATATACCATTATCACTTTAGTCATCCAGTGACTTTTCAATTTCATTCCTCTTGTCTGACTGCTTTAACTGTCCAAACTGCCTAGTGTGTGTTATTAGTACTTATTAGTTTTAGGTATTTAGTATCAAGGTGTGCTTAAGGAGTCCTAACTGCCTAACTGTGTGTTGGTGTGCATGTTATTAGCATCCATTAGTATTAGGATTGAGTTACTGTGTTAGTGTGTCATGACCTTATTAGAATTGTTGTTTTTGTACCTTTACCTTGGCATTCGTTCGGAGAGCAAAGTAAGAATTTCATTGCTCAGGAAATGTAGCATTTCTTAACTGTGCACATGATAATAAAGCCTTTGAACCTTGAAGGAAGGAAGGAAGGAAGGAAGGAAGAAATTTTATCTATTTTGCATAAATATTTTGTCATAATTTTAAAGTCTCAAAATTTTCCAAAGGTGCAAAACTTTGAGAAAAAGCAACACAATTACAAGAAAATCAAAAAACAAAAAACCATCACAATCATACAGTATATACAATAAAGGCTTCAAATTTACTATTTTTTGTGTACTTTATTGTTACTAGAATAACGTAACAAGTTTATAGGGATGACTGCCCATTCATTTAAAATACAGTATGTACTAAATTGATGAGAAAAAAAATGTAAAATTACAAGAAAAACAACCTTGAATTTAAAAATAAAACTTACAAATTCATGGCAAAAGTTTCAAATTTAAGAGGAAAAAATTCACATATGTACAACAATTACGGTAATTGAGAATGTAAACACAGAAAGTTATTTAAAAGATTTAATAAATTCATTAAGGAAAAGAAAATTAATAAATTGTTGAGACAAAGGTCAGAAGATCACAAAAGAAATGTAGCTCATTTGCAAAAATTAAAAAAAAAATAAGAAAAAAATCAATGGAAAGATGATTAAAATTATTGAGGCAAAACTATAAAGACGGAAGAAAAAAAGATGCCAGTTTATGACACAAAAGTCACAAATTCAAGAAAAAAATGTCAATCCATGAGCAAAACTTTTTGACGATGTTTCAAATTTCATGAAGTTTCTTAAGTCTATAATTAAAACAGAATAAAAATAATCATAAGAAAAAGTAGGTAATTTATGAGAACTCTCCAAATTCACAGAAAAAATTTCTACATTTTCAATTAAAAAAATCTCTGATTTAGGTGGTAGAGTAGCCTGAAACTGTACACAAGCAAACATAGGTTATTTTTATATATTATCACTCAAATATACATAAGATACAAAAAAGATTTTTTCCCACTTAAATCAACTTTTTCTCATAATTTGTGTTTAGTGCTAATTTAGAGCTTTTTTCTTGTACATTTCAGACTTTACTCATAAATCTGTGAGCTTTTCCTGATAAATTAGAAATCAAAAATAAAATGAGCAAAGATGCAGTTTTTTTTTTTTTTTGTAGGCTATTTATAGCCTATTAATAGCCTATTTTCTAACCCCCACCCCAGGTGAAAACCTCACGTATATCTGAAACCTAAATGTTTGCAGGTATGCATACTCTTACTGAATTAATTCACACAGACCCCAAAACTATTCATAATGCTGCAGAATGTTCCAGCTGAGGCTGGCGTCATACAGCATTATGAGTTTGTTACCTGTAGAAAAGCTGCAGCAGCCTCCCGCAGTTAGGATAGGGAGGGACCTCTCTGTGTGAGCGCACCAGGGCTCCAGCGCAGTACGTGCAGGTACAGGGGAGAGAATGTGTGTGAGAGGAGGGGTCATACCATTTGCGTGGAGGGGGATGTTTTCATTTTCATTTTCAAAAAGTTTAAATGACAAACTGCTGAATATGTTTTGGATGTCATTTCAGCTTGTCAAAGATAACCTAAAATTTTATCATCACAACTTTTCTCACTGCAATTTTTATGGGTGCTGAGTTTAAATTTAAGGTTGCTTTTTTCCCCTTGTCCTGTCAGGCAGCTAGGCAAGCAGAACAGGGATCTGTCACCCTTATTGTGCCAAAACAGATTTACTTTGTCAAGAGGAGCTTATACAGTACCTAGCTATGTATTGTACATTGTTGTAAACTCCTCCTGTAAGAACTTTTAATACTTTATTTTAATTATTTTACCCATGGAAGATCCGACAGGATGGGGAAGAGGGAAAGGAAGTGTTCATCTTCCATCTTCTTCCGCTTAATCCTTTTTGGGTCGCGGGGGGGCTGGAGCCTATCCCAGCATCTTTGGGCGAGAGGCAGGGTACACCCTGGACAGATCGCCAGTACATTGCAGGGCCAACACAGAGAGACAGACAATCATTCACACACACAGTCATACCTAAGGGCAATTTAGAATCCCCAGTTCTGATGCCAATTAACCTAACATGCATGTTTTTGGCATGTGGGAGGAAATCGGCGAAATCCCGGAGTAAACCCACGCAGACACGGGGAGAACATGCAAACTCCACACAGATCACTGTTTATAGCAGGATACAATACAGCAGGGAAGAGCTGCTAGCATTCAACCACCACCCGGTCCCATTGGAAAAACTCGACATACCGAGAGAACTGAGGCGAAAACGCCGCGGCTGCCGGGCTGGAGTAAGGCGGAGGACAAGAAATATAATGTACAGACCCTCGCTTCCATCTATTGTCATGGGAAATGTACGGTCGTTACTGGGAAAGGTAGATGAGCTAGCGGCTATCTCCCGTTACGATAGCACATATCGGGAGTGCTCTCTCCTTTTGTTTTCTAAGACGTGGCTAACTGAACTAGCAGCAGATGCTAACATTGAGCTGGAGGGTTTTCACATGATAAGGGCAGACCGAACACCAGACAGTGGCAAAGCAAGGGGCGGTGGAGTGATAATGTATGTTAACAACAACTGGTGCAGACCGGGACATATCACTGTTAAACAACGACACTGCAGCAAAGACATTGAGTTGCTAGCTGTTAACATGAGGCCTACATATCTCCCGAGAGAACACTCACACGTGATCTGCATTGTTGTTTATGCAAATCCGACGGCGAACGCTGACAGCGCGTGACGTCATCCATTCAGTAACCAGCAGGCTGCAGACAGAACACCCAGATGCTCTTCTCCACATCTCAGGCGATTTCAACCATGTTTCACTATCTCCCATTCTACCCACGTTCACCCAGTATGTCACATGCCACACTAGAGACAATAGAACACTGGACTTATTCTACGCAAACACTAAGGAGGCGTACATCTCATCACAACTCCCCCCACTCGGGAGATCGGATCACAACTTGGTTCATCTCCGGCCGGTGTACAAACCCCTAGTGCACAGACAACCTCCGGCCATGCACACAGTGGAGTTATGGTCTGAGGAGACAATGGACACTCTAAAGGGCTGTTTTGAAGCCACCGCCTGGAAGCAGCTCTGCGATCCACATGGTGAGGACATCGATGGCCTCACTCACACCTTCACGGACTACCTCAGCTTCTGTGTGGACAAATCCGTTCCCACCAAGACCATACGGCATCGCTCAAACAACAAACCCTGGATCAACCCTGAGATAAAAACACTTCTGAGAGAGAAGAGGATCTTCAGGTCAGGGAACAGGGAGATGCTGAAGTCCGTACAGAAGGAGCTGAGGAGAAAGATCAGAGAAGGCAAGGACAGCTTCAGGAAGAAGATGGAGGACAAGCTGCAACAGAGCGACATCAGCGGGGTCTGGAGAAACCTCAAAACCATCTCTGGGCTCCAGAATACCTCCCCCCAGGCCACGGGGGGCAGGGAGTGGGCGAACAACCTGAATCTGTTTTTCAATAGGTTTGACCAACCGCCCTCCCCCCTGACTGCACAACAACCACTGCTGCCTCTAAAGAAATCAAGTCCTGCTGCCCACTCCCCACTCCACCAACACCCCCCCACTCCCAACACACAGCCCCCCATCCTGACCCTGACCAGGACCCAGGTGAGGACGGAGCTGAGGAAGATCAAGGCGAGGAAGGCGTCGGGACCGGACGGCATCAGCACAAAGCTCCTCAAGTCCTGTGCAGACCAGCTGTGTGGAATTGTGACGTATATCTTCAACCTGAGCCTGAAACTGGGGAGGGTACCACAGCTGTGGAAAACATCTTGTGTGGTACCTGTACCAAAAACTTCCCACCCCAAAGACCTGAACAGCTACAGACCGGTGGCCTTGACGTCCCACTTGATGAAGACCCTGGAGAGACTGCTCCTTGCTCACCTCCGCCCCCTGGTGGAACCAGCGATGGATCCACTCCAGTTCGCCTACCAGCATGGCATTGGGGTGGAGGATGCGGTGATCTTCCTCCTTCACCGTTCTCTGTCCCACCTGGAGAAGCCCTGGAATATGGTGAGGATCATGTTCTTTGACTTCTCCAGTGCTTTCAACACCATCCAACCGATGATCCTGAAGGACAAGCTGCTGCGCGCAGGGGTGGACCAGCACCTGTCATCATGGATCCTGGACTACCTCACGAACCGGCCTCAGTTTGTGAGAACCTGGGACTGTGTGTCCGACACGATCATCAGTAGCACGGGGGCCCCCCAGGGAACGGTGCTGGCTCCCTTCCTGTTCACTCTTTATACTGTGGACTTCTCACACAACACAACACACTGCCATCTACAGAAGTTCTCTGATGACTCTGCGATCGTTGGCCTCATCTCCAATGGAGATGAAGCTGAGTACAGAGGGCTTATCCAGGACTTCGTGGACTGGTGCCATCGGAACTGCCTCCAGATCAATGCGAGGAAAACTAAGGAGCTGGTGGTGGACTGCCGCAGGCAAGGACAACCCCTCACAGCACCAGTAAATATACAGGGAACAGACATCGAGATGGTGACATCCTATAAGTACCTGGGTGTTCATCTGAATAATAAACTAGACTGGTCACACAATACTGACGCACTCTACAAGAAGGGACAGCGCAGGCTGTTCCTGCTGAGGAGACTCAGGTCTTTTGGTGTACAAGGGGCGCTGCTGAAGACATTCTATGACACGGTGGTGGCATCAGCCATCACTTTTGGAGTGGTCTGCTGGGGCAGTGGCATTACTGCAGCCGATAGGAAGAGACTGAACAAACTGATCAAGAAAGCTAGCTCTGTCCTGGGGCAGCGCCTTGATCCGGTGGAGGAGATAGGAGAGAGAAGGACGGTGGCTAAACTGTCATCTCTGCTGGAGTCCGAGTTCCACCCTATGCAGGACATACTGAATGCACTGAGGAGCTCATTTAGCAGCAGACTACATCATCCCAGGTGCACAACCGAGAGGTTTTGCAGGTCCTTCCTACCAATGGCTGTCAGACTGTACAACCTAAGCAGGGCTGCTCGCAGAGATGGCAAAAATACGTAACAAACTAATAGTTTTTTGAATGCAAAAGATGCAACAGACTTACACAATGGTCCCCTCCGGCATACAACTAGGAAAATACCGGTCGCTATGGAGAGTGAGAATATGTATGGGCACATAATCATACCATGTAGGATAACTAAGTAGACGGTTGTGCTGTTTCATCCCATCTAGCAACAATGCTCTGCACTGTGTGTGTTTATATATTTACATATTTATTCCATCTAGCTACAATGCTCCGCACTGGGTGTGTTTATATTTATATATCTATATATTTATTCCATCTAGCTACAATGCTCCGCACTGTGTGTTTATATATCTTACATATTATTCCATCTAGCTACATTGCGCCGCACTGTGTGTGTTTATATATTTACATATTTATTCCATCGAGCTACAATGCTCCGCACTGTGTGTTTATATATCTTACATATTATTCCACCTAGCTGCAATGCTCCGTACTGTGGGTGTTTATATATTTACATATTTTTTCCATCTAGCTACAATGCTCCGCACTGTGTGTTTATATATTCATATATTTATTCCATCCAGCTACAATGCTCTGCACTGTGTGTCTGTGTGTGTGTATATATATATAGTAATATGTACATATGTATATTAGCTGCTCTTGCTTGCTTGTTTTTTTTTTTCTTGCCTTCTGATTGTTGCTCTGAGTGTTGCTATCCCTGTGCTGTTGCAATCCTGGAATTTCCCCGTTGTGGGACTAATAAAGGCTTATCTTATCTTATCTTATCTTATCTTATCTTATCACTGTTGGTCGGGGGCTGGGATCAAACCCACGATCCCCCGGCCAAGGGTGAGTTGCTGTGCTGCCGCAGTGCTAACCACTCCGCCACCGCGCTAGTAAGTAAGTAAGTATTCATTCATTCATCTTCTTCCGCTTAATCCTTTTCGGGTCGTGGGGGGGGGGGGGGCTGGATGGAGCCTATCCCAGCATCTTTGGGTGACAGGCAGGGTACACCCTGGACAGATCGCCAGTCCATCACAGGGCCAACTCAGAGAGACAGACAACCATTCACTCGGAACCCAGGATCGAACCCAGGATCCCCCGGCCAAGGGTGAGTTGCTGTGCTGCCGCAGTGCTAATCACTCCACCACTGCGCTGCCCGGAAAAGAAGTGTGTGGAGGGGGAAAGAAAAGGGAGGGGAACAGACAAAAAGACAAATGAACCAACAACTAAAACAAACAAAAGACAAACTGCTTTTTCCACCGAAGATATCTCAACACGAGTCTGGTTTCCGCACCTGTTAAAGGAGAGACACTTGTACTTGTACGTCTGCGTGCGTATATGAGAGCATGCGCAAAGTAAGTGTGTGCATGTGAGTGGTTTGTCAAGAAACATACAAAGCGGGGGGCTGGTCACAGCAGCTCTCCCCCCGGGAACCCTGAGCAGGCAAGGCAGTGCCACCAACCCCCACAGGGCACAAACGTCCAAGGTCAGCAAGTCCCAGGGAAGCCAGGCATCCGCCCCCGGAGGGACGATTGAGGGTGGCCAGGTTGCCAGGTGGCCGGCGCGGCAAGCTCACACCCCCGGACCTGTTTGCCCCCTACCCCCCCAGTGGGGCCAACGCCTGCCCCCGGGCCCCAGGCGCCAGGAATTCAGTGACCCCACCCCCCAGGCCGGAAACCAGCGCCACCGCCGCCAGTTAGGAACTGTCATATCCGGCTCTAGGGAGCCGGGCAATCAGAGCCAGGAGCAAGCCAGTGAGTCGTGATATTTTATTCAGGGTAAAGGGGAAGGGATGAGGAGAGCACAGATACTCATGCAGAGGTACACTCACAGGTTGCACAGCGCAGAGGTAAGCAGCTCGTACCGGACGTGGGGGTAGCAAGACGTACATACTCACAGCGGGATACAAACACAGGAATGCTGCAAGAGGAGTATAAGCTGACACCAGACGAAGGGGCTTCAGCTTAGCAATGTGTTTATGTCGCAGCCCCGAGTCATCGAGGCTGCTCCTATTTATCCTCATTGGCAGCGCCCCAGCTGATGAAGACTAATTGGCCCCAGCTGTCCATAATGCTGCCAGCTGGGGGCCAGCTGAGACGCTGCTCAATGGGAAGCAGGGATGAGGGAAAACATGGGCTGAGTGCCGAGACGGCATCTCAACCCATGGTGACAGGAACTCCCATTCCCAAAGAAGTCCCCCCGCCCAGGGGAGCCCACATTGCCGAGAGGCATTACCCCCCTTAATCCAGCACCTCCCGACTCGCAGACACACCCTTCCACACACCTTCACACCCACATGCTCCTATGCACACCCATATGCACTAACTCACTTTCACTCACCCGGACCAACCCATTCTCTCTCACTCCTGTACCCATTCAAACTCACCCCTCATTCACCCTTGTTTCATAAGGCGGCTGCAAAGCAGATGCAATGAGCCTGAATGCGCACCAGCGCCTGGCAGCGGCCGGGGAGACCGCTGGCGCAGGCCACAGAAGCAGATCCCCCCCCCCCCCCAAAAAAAAAAAAAAATAAATAAAATTTAAGGGTGCTACAGCACCCCTAAAAAAGGCCTAACGCCGCCCATGACCAGGACCAAAGGCAGTTAGCTGAAGCTTGCAGTTTAGCCGCTCAGACATGAATGTTTCTATGCTTATTGTACTCCAGGGACCGGTCATAGCCTATCAACCACTGAAACCACACATCCCTGCCCACCAGTGATGCTTCGTTTCATTCATTCTTTAAGACAATTTTATATTAGCCGGCTCAGGCTCTTTTCTGTGCTAGGAACTGGTGAGCAATAGTGACATAAGAGGGAGGGTGGAGTTAAATGCAGTCTTGGGATTTAAAGAGACATGCATTGAAACCAGTCGTCTGGAGTAAGGCTGCAAGAGACGATTCACAAATTTTGTGGCAATAGTTACATAATTAAAGAAAATCTGACCAAAATATGTCACAAACATTTCAGTAAGACATGTGTGAACTATTAAAATGTGGAAAATGTGCAGGTCAGTGAGCCTTTCAAAAGGAATGATTCCTATTACAGAAACTGACTTTTTTGATTAGTGATGTGACTTTATTTTATTATAAAACAATAATAAGGGTAAATTTTGCTTAAAATTCAACTGCTGCTGCTTTTTTAAAACTGGAGTTCTTACTTCTTACTTTTCAGAGAAATAAAATGCCCAGCATCTGACTGCATCACTGCTTGAATACCAAGTTATCTAATCCAGATAATAAATCATTTTCTATTTACACAGTTTGAGATTAACTGTTTTAATGGTATAAAGGGCAAAAACATGAGCAAATTGCATAAGTGACACATCGTTCATCTTAGATATAATTTAACTAAAGTAAAGTATTTGTCACAATTTCACTAGTACTGCATAAAAAGGTCCTTGACGCCAGTAGAATTTTATAGCTGAATTATGCAACAAAGGTGTTAGAACAGGGTGCTGTGTGACACAAGACGGTAGAGCGGCGTATGTGGTTGGTGATGTGAGTCAACAAGGGACAAAGATGGAACCAGATAGAGCTGTTAGAGGAAGCACAGGCTGAGTGGTGATAAGGCAGATATTTTAATAGTACAGTATCAGTAAGCATAAGTTATGTGGAAGTAAAAACAAGAGAACAGTGTGTCCTTTCATGGGTGACTAGTGTAAAGTGCAAATGGTCAAATGCTTTTATAACACAAAGAACAGCAACACATCATCTAGGAATGCTTGTGTGCACAGATACATGCATTAGAGATTGGGGTTGCATCATCAAGTGAGTACAATAGTGCCCTGTTTTCACTGAGACTCCATACATGCACAGATTCACCATCAGGCCTGAAGACTGTAAGCTGGTTCTCAGTAAGGATGGACATACACCAAGTTGCAAAAATTGAACTTTATTGGATAAATGTACAAACCCTAATCCAGTGAAGTTAGGACACTGTGTAAAATGTAAAGAAAAACAAAATAAAAATCCTTTTAAAGCTATATTTAGTTGAAAGCAAAGACAAGATATTTAATGTTCAAACTGATAAACAGTGTTGGGAGTAACACGTTACAAACTGTAACGCCACTACTTTTGCAGTAAAGTGCTGTGTAACGAAATTACTGTTTAAAAATTCAGTAATGCGTTACAGTTACCGAAATTTGATCAGATGCATTACTTGCGTTATTCGTTTTATTAATATGGATAGATATTTTAGCGCAAACACACGATCATACAGCTTGCAGTTGCTAGACACCCTCCTCATCAGCTGCCAACTAGGGATGAATACACAGTTTCGGTGGCTATGGGCGGGGACTGCCATCCCCAGCACCACCAGCAGCCTCAAGCAACTGGAGGCTGTCATGCCAAAGGCAAAGGCAAGCAAATACAGTGGGGCAAAAAAGTATTTAGTCAGCCACCAATTGTGCAAGTTCTCCCACTTAAAAGATGAGAGAGGTCTCCAATTTTCATCATAGGTACACCTCAACTATGAGAGACAAAATGAGAAAAAGAAATCCAGAAAATCACATTGTCTGATTTTGAAAGAATTTATTTGCAAATTATGGTGGAAAATAAGTATTTGGTCACCTACAAACAAGCAAGATTTCTGGCTCTCACAGACCTGTAACTTCTTCTTTAAGAGGCTCCTCTGTCCTCCACTCGTTACCTGTATTAATGGCACCTGTTTGAACTCGTTATCAGTATAAAAGACACCTGTCCACAACCTCAAACAGTCAGACTCCAAACTCCACTATGGCCAAGACCAAAGAGATGTCAAAGGACACCAGAAACAAAATTGTAGACCTGCACCAGGCTGGGAAGACTGAATCTGCAATAGGTAAGCAGCTTGGTGTGAAGAAATCAACTGTGGGAGCAATTATTAGAAAATGGAAGACATACAAGACCACTGATAATCTCCCTCGATCTGGGGCTCCACGCAAGATCTCACCCCGTGGGGTCAAAATGATCATGAGAACGGTGAGCAAAAATCCCAGAACCACACGGGGGGACCTAGTGAATGACCTGCAGAGAGCTGGGACCAAAGTAATAAAGGCTACCATCAGTAACACACTACGCCGCCAGGGACTCAAATCCTGCAGTGCCAGACGTGTCCCCCTGCTTAAGTCAGTACATGTCCAGGCACGTCTGAAGTTTGCTAGAGAGCATTTGGATGATCCAGAAGAGGACTGGGAGAATGTCATATGGTCAGATGACACCAAAATAGAACTTTATTGTAAAAACTCAACTTGTTGTGTTTGGAGGAGAAAGAATGCTGAGTTGCATCCAAAGGACACCATACCTACTGTGAAGCATGGGGGTGGAAACATCATGCTTTGGGGCTGTTTTTCTGCAAAGGGACCAGGACAACTGATCCGTGTAAAGGAAAGAATGAATGGGGCCATGTATCGTGAGATTTTGAGTGAAAACCTCCTTCCATCAGCAAGGGCATTGAAGATGAAACGTGGCTGGGTCTTTCAGCATGACAATGATCCCAAACACACCACCCGGGCAACGAAGGAGTGGCTTCGTAAGAAGCATTTCAAGGTCCTGGAGTGGCCTAGCTAGTCTCCAAATCTCAACCCCATAGAAAATCTTTGGAGGGAGTTGAAAGTCCGTGTTGCCCAGTAACAGCCCCAAAACATCACTGCTCTAGAGGAGATCTGCATGGAGGAATGGGCCAAAATACCAGCAATAGTGTGTGAAAACCTTGTGAAGACTTACAGAAAACATTTGACCTCTGTCATTGCCAACAAAGGGTATATAACAAAGTACTGAGATGAACTTTTGTTATTGACCAAATACTTATTTTCCACCATAATTTGCAAATAAATTCTTTAAAAATCAGACAATGTGATTTTCTGGATTTTTTTTTTTCTCATTTTGTCTCTCATAGTTGAGGTATACCTATGATGAAAATTGGAGACTTCTCTCATCTTTTAAGTGGGAGAACTTGCACAATTGGTGGCTGACTAAATACTTTTTTACCCCACTGTAAATACAAACTGACCCTACCGTGACTGACGCAGCCTTCACACATTCTCCTCCGCGGGTCCGTTTCCTGTCCTGCCCTAGTTCACATCACAACCTCATGAAGAAATGCCATGGCGGTAGCAACTTCTCATATCGAGCCCTGATCACCTGTTGTCTGAGCGGTGAGTAGCCCCTACCAGCGCCTACCACTGTGGTTAAACATGAGTATTTTTAGAGCAAGGAGCTCGCATTTAATGTCTGCATTAAATGCATTTAAAGTTTTCTTACACACAGAGAAAAAGTGACTGTGATTTGTTTCAGTAAAGAACAGCTTCTTGTAAGTGGTGAACTTTCATTTATCTGTGCTTTCTGTTTTATTTTATCTGATTCATTTACATGCTGTTGTGATATGCAGCTATTTCATGGAAGTAAATCCTCTTAATATGCATTTTCAATGGGCTGGTCCAGGGGTGTCAAATGTATAGCCCGTGGGCTGTTTTTGGCCCACGATGGGATCCAAAATTTTCTCTGTGAATTCACAACTTTATTTCTAGTAAATTTCTGACTTTCTACTGATTACAAAAGTTCCTGTAAATCTGAGACATTTTTTCTCTGTAAGATGAGACTGTTTTTGCATCAGTGTTCCTTTTCTTCTTTTTTCTGATGAGAACAAGGGGCCCTTGATCTTGCTGTGTGTGCAAGATGATATAAGTATGCATTTAAAAGTAATGTGAAAGTTACTTTTCCAAGTAACTATTTACTTTAATCATGCAGTATCTCAAAAGTAACTCAGTTATTTTTGAAAAAAGTAACTAGTAACTGTAGCTAGTTACTATTTTTAGTAACTTGCCCAACACCGCTGACAAATTTTTTTTGCATTTTGAATTTGATGCCTGCAACATGTTCCAAAAAAGCTGGGACAGGGGCAAACAAAAGACTGGGAAAGTTGAGGAATGCTCAAAAACAACTTTTTGAAACATTCCACAGATGAACAGGTTAACTGGAAACAGGTGAGGTAAAAAAGGAGCATCTCCCAAAGGCTGTTGTTCATAAGCAAAGATGGGGTGAGGTTCAACACTTTGTGAACAACTGTGCGGACAAATAGTTGCAACAGTTTGAAAACAACATTTCTCAATGTACAGTTACAATGACTTTATGGATTTCATCATCTACAGTCCATAATATCATCAAAAGCTTCAAAGAATATGGAGAAGTTTCTGCATGTAAGTTGCAAGGCTGAAAACCAACACTGAATGGCCGTGACATTCGATCCCCCAGGCAGCACTGCATTAAACACCAACATCACATTCTGTAAAGGTGCATTCACACCAAACGCAAACGGGTGAATTTTTTTGCGTGGCACAATTACATTATAACCAATGTTGGCCAAGTTACTAAAAAAATAGCAACTAGTTACAGTTACTAGTTACAGTGATCCCTCGCTACTTCGCGCCTCACCTTTCGCGCCCTCAGTGCATCGCGGATTTTTCAAAAATATTCATCAAAAATTCAAAATTGAGAAAAAAGTTGCCCGGGCGCTAGCAGAAGGCAGGGAGACTACACGGAGAGCCGGCACAACTCAAAATCCACCTCTCTGATTCGCTGGCCAGCATCCCCCCCCCCCCCCCCAAGAGATTTTGTTCTCGTGTTGGCTCGGCTCAGGAATCTCGCAAGCTGATTGGCCGAGACGTCGCTGCTGCCTCTACGCCTCCTCCTGCTGCCTCTACGCCTTCCCGTCGAGAGAGAGAGTGAGAGAATGAACGTACGTATTATTTATATTATTTATACATTATTTTATGTATATTGTTTATATTATTAATATTTTATTTACATGTTTCAAACTATTCTTTAATGTTCTAATGATAACATATGCATTTATAGGGTTAATATACACTTATTGATATTATATATACACAAAAAAAATGTATGTAAAAAATGGGGGGGGGGTGACGCTACTTCGCGGTTTTTCACTTTTCGCGGTCGGTTCTGGACCCCATTAACCGCGATAAGTGAGGGATCACTGTACTTCTTTTCAAAAGTAACTGAGTTACTTAGCAATTACTGCATGATTAAAATAACTAGTTACTTGGAGAAGTAACTTTCACGTTACTTTTAAATGCATATGTAAATCATCTTGCACACATAGCAAGATACTTTAATAAATGAATTACATTACAGGCTTATTAATGTCAGGCTGAAAACAGACTGTTTCAGAGCTTTTAGAACATGTTCAGTCTGCTTTATCCTGCCTTGAGAGCTCTTATGTGGGAAAAATCTGAAGAAAATCAACACAAAATTGCCAGTAATTTCCTCATTTTGGAGTGAGAAATAGGATTTGTGGAGTGAGGGAGAGGGAAAAAGAGTGAGAATCACACTGCATAAAGCTGTGTTTCTTACCTTTAATATTATGGATTGAATCTGATGTCCAGTGATCCAAAGAAAATGTCTATTATCCACAGTTCAAATGTCTGTTATGACAGAGACATGATCCAGTCGCTTAAAATCCTTTTGGTGATCAAATCCATTTTTGAATAATCTTTATCCAGGTAGCAGGTAAATAAATGTGTTGTAACTTCAGTGGATCACAGTTTCAGCTGTTTGATGGGAAATAACTTATCAGATCTTCATTCTGTAACAACGTGTCTGTCAATCAGTCGTTTAATTCCTGCTGGGTCACAAACTGTCCAGATGCATACTAACTAACTAACTAACTAACCTGCACTTATATAGCGCTTTTCTAGTCACAAAGACCACTCAAAGCGCTTTCATTAATACTAACCCTCTATTCTAAGGGCCTATAGGAAACAAATATCTAGGGACAATTTAGAACAGCCAATTAACCTAACATGCATGTTTTTGGCATGTGGGAGGAAACCGGAGAAATCCCGGAGTAAACCCACGCAACACGGGGAGAACATGCAAACTCCACACAGATCACTGTTGGTCGGGGGCTGGGATCGAACCCACGATCCCACGATCCCCACAATCCCCCGGCCAAGGGTAAACTGTGCTGCCGCAGTGCTAACCACTGCGCCACCGTGCAGCATACCTGTGTTTGAAATCCAGCCGGTGTTGTTAGCATAGCATAGCACTAGCTTTGTTGGATCTTGTTGCTGTTCTCAGGCAGTTCTGAAGATTGCAGTTGGTCTCACACGGCCCACCAATATGCTTCTGTTCCCTGAAAAATAATCTGTTCATTTCTACAAAAACAAAGTATCTTCATCTTTTCCCAACAGGAGCAGGCTCCACTTGTGGCTGCTGGCTGTAGCAGTGAACAGGCTCTTGACTGCACTGTTGCCAACTCCTCAGTAAGGAAAATAGCTATTGGCTGTCCTAAAAGTTGCTAGGAGTTGCTAAATGACATCATTGCCTAATTTGCATAATTGTCCATTTGCATGTAATTGTAATGGACGCTGCAGAAGAGAAGAACAATTTCGTGGGAGAGACAAAAAGTGAGTAACACCCTAAATATCTTTAGAACGACAAATTAACTTTCTTCTGTTGATTCTTGGTTTATGTGTTTCAATTTGGCATTTAAATAGGCCATCACTTCTGTATCAATTTTGTTGTGCTGTACAATGAAAATAAAGCCTATTCTATGATATAATAAATGGCTTCAACCAGCTTTTGAATTCAGGGTTTGATTCCCACTCCTTTTTGTATTTTTTATATAGACTGCGAAATGACGAGCTAACTGCTAGATGTTTAACTTATGTCACAGACACACACACACACACACACAGTGGATGAAGTGAGTACGTGACTGAGGCTGTTAGTTAAATGCAGTGATTTATTAGTGTGACACTGAGTGAAGAAACATTTACATCAACTGGTGGGAAGGGGTGTGTGTGTGCAGGTGCAATTCATTTGCAGTCTGTGAGAAACATGGGCTTAGGTCTCCTCTCTGACTGCAGCTAACTGCTGCATGAGGCTACTTTGAGACTGACTGCTTGTGAGTGCTTTAGGATGGAGAGAAGCTCACGGTAGCACCCGCTGCTTGCTGAGGATAGTAACTGCAGAGCAATAGTGCTTTCACATCAACAGTCACTGTGGCTAGTGATTTTCCAAAGTTACTAGCCACTCAGCCTTTTCACTAGCCACAATTTTGTAGTTGGAAAATTATGTTTAATATGATCAAAATTGGTTATCGCTTGCTAAAATGTAGTTGAATTAAATGTACAACCTTTTTAAATGCAATGACCCTTATACATACATAAAAATAGCAAGAGAAACACTGTCTAAGTAGTTATTAACAGCAGTAAATACTGTAAAACAGTCAAGAAAAATATATGCAATGTGAGAGTGAAGTACAGGTAGATTTGGGGTCCGTCCCAATTCTAATTTCTACCCCGTCCCCTTGGTCCTTGAAATCAAGGGCCCCTTGTTCTCATTAGAAAAAAGAAGAAAAAGAAAGCCGATGAGAAAAAAAGTCTCATCTTACAGAGAAAATGTCTCAGATTTACTCAAACTATTTTAATCAGTAGAAAGTCAGAAATTTACTAGAAATACAGCTGTAAATTCACAGAGAAAATTTTGGACCTCCTGGTGGGCCGTTTTTGGCCCACGGGCCACATGTTTGACGCCCCTAGACCAGCCCATTAAAAATAGATATTTAGAGGATTTACTTCCATGAAATAGTTGCATATCACAACAGCTTGTAAGTGAATAAGAGAGAATAAACTAGAAAGCACAGATAAATGAAAGGTCACCTTAGAAGAAGCTTGAAGCTTAGTTTGTTCTTTACAGCAATAAATCACAGTCACTTTTTGTCTGTGCAGTAAGAAAACTTACATTTACACAACTACAGACATTAAATGCAAGCTTCTTGCTCTAAAAATACTCATGTTTAACCACAGAGGTAGGAGCTGATGTTGGGGGCTACTCACCGCTCGGACAATGGGGGATCAGGGCTTGATATGAGAAGTTGCCACCGCCACGGCATTTCTTCCCACTGGGTTGCGGTGTGAACTGGGACAGAACAGGAAACTGACCAACGGAGGAGACTGATGGCTGCGTCAGCTATGTAGGGTCAGTTTGTATTTATTTGCACTAAAAATACTGTATCTATCCATTTTAATAAAACGAGTAACGCGAGTAACACATCTGATCAAATTTCAGTAACTGTAACGCATTACTGAATTTTTAAACAGTAATTTTGTTAAACAGCATGTTACTGCACAAGTAGTGGCCTTACAGTAACGTGTTACTCCCAACACTGATTATAACTCAATGTAAACACGTGAATAGACATGAATTCACCGTCTGAGTGAGATGCAGACAGACGAAGTTGCCTTTATAACTTTTGCAGCTGTGGAAATCCCCAAAATTATGTCATGCTAGGTTTACATTATCCAACGAGGGGCTCACCTGAAAAAGATGTCCCTCCCTCCAAAATTTCACAAGATGATGGGTGTTTACGTTGATAGCTTGCTAGTTTTGTTAGCATGTCCGTGGGAGAAATCCGTGGGTAAATAACTCCGACATCCTGATTCAGCTGAAGCGCTCCCAGTCCTTCCGTCTGCAAGTACCAAATATTGGTAAAACTCAAATTAAACATAAAGCCTCTAAATTGAATGATTTGGCCTCTGTTCCTCCTCATAATTTAAAAATTAAATGTGGTTTATTAAATATTAGGTCTCTAACTCCCAAGTCTCTGTTAGTCCATGATCTGTTAATTGATCATCAGATTGATTTAATTTCCCTTACAGAGACTTGGTTAGGACAAGAGGATTATGTTGGTTTAAATGAATCAACTCCCTCTGGTTATTTAAACTGTCAAAATCCCAGAAGTTCTGGTCGTGGAGGAGGAGTAGCATCAATTTACCATTCCAAATTACTAGTTAATGTAAAGCAAAAAACATGTTATAATTCCTTTGAGGGCCTGGTCCTCAGTGTTGGGCACTTTAGCAATTCCAGGTTAAACCCAATTTTATTTGCCATAGTTTATCGTCCCCCATCAACCTATTCAGAATTTTTATCCGAATTTCCTGATTTCTTAGCTGATTTAGTGCTGAAATCTGATAGAATAATTATAGTAGGGGACTTTAATATACATGTGGATGTAGATAGTGACTGCCTTAATGTGGCTTTTAATTCAATATTAGACTCGATTGGGTTTTCTCAGAAAGTAGGAAATTCTACTCATTACCTCCACCATACATTGGACCTTGTTCTGACATATGGCATAGAAATAGAAAATCTTGTAGTGTCTCCTCATAACCCTGTACTGTCAGACCATTGTCTGTTAACCTTTGATTTTACTATTTCTGACTATTTGGCTCCTAAAGAAAAATATTATCACAGTAGATGCCTCTCAGATGATGCTGTTTCCAAATTTATGCAGATTGTTTCCTCTATGCCATGTGTCAACACAACGGAAATAAGCTATAGACAGCTTGCTCCTTCTGTAATTGATAACATGGTGGATAGTGTTTCAGCTTCTCTGCATCAGGCTCTAGACTTGGTGGCCCCCTTAAAAAAGAAAAAGTCTAATCAGAGATTTTTAACTCCTTGGTTCAACACAGAAACTCGTAGCTTAAAACAGAAGACTCGTCAATTAGAAAGAAAATGGCGCTCTACTAATTTAGATGAAATCTATTTAGCTTGGAGAAATCATCTTTTAATTTATAAAAAATCTCTTAGAAAAGCTAGAACGAGTTATTACTCTGCATTAATAGAAGAGAACAAGAATAATCCCAGGTTTCTTTTCAGTACTGTAGCCAGGTTGACAAAGAGTCAGGACTCTGTCAATCCTAGCATCCCCTTAGAGCTTACTAGTCAGGACTTTATGAACTTTTTCAATAATAAAATTTCATCCATCAGAGATAAAATCAATCAGATTCTTCCCACAGTTAACTTAAATGCTGTAACTACTACGGCTCCTTCTATTGATGTCTGTCTTGATGAGTTTACTCCAATCGACCTTTGTGAGTTAGACAAAATAGTTTCCTCATCCAAACCTTCAACTTGTCTTTTAGACCCTATTCCTACCAGGTTATTTAAAGAAGTCTTCCCACTTATTGGTAGCTTTATTCTTCATATAATCAATTCTTCATTAACTTTAGGCCATGTACCGCAGGCTTTTAAAACGGCTGTAATTAAACCCTTACTCAAAAAGCCAACGCTAGATCCAGGAGCTTTAGCTAACTATAGACCAATCTCTAATCTCCCTTTCATTTCAAAAATCTTAGAAAGAGTTGTTGCTACGCAATTATTTGACCACCTGCAGGGAAATGGTTTATTTGAGGAGTTTCAATCTGGGTTTAGAATCCATCATAGCACTGAAACAGCCTTAGCGAAGGTCACTAACGACCTCCTCATTGCATCTGATAATGGACTAGTTTCTGTACTTGTCCTTTTAGATCTTAGTGCAGCTTTTGATACTATTGATCATAATATTCTACTTGATAGATTAGAACACTATGTTGGACTTAATGGAACTTCGTTGCAGTGGTTTAGATCTTATTTATCTGATAGGTTCCAGTTTGTTCATGTAAATGATGAGTTTTCTCTCAGCTCAAAGCTTAGTCATGGAGTTCCACAGGGATCTGTGCTTGGCCCTACTCTTTTTAGTTTATATATGCTTCCGTTAGGCAACATTATTAGAAAGCACTGTATACATTTTCACTGTTATGCAGATGACACACAATTATACCTGTCAATGAAGCCAGATGATACTAATCAATTAGCCAAGTTAGAAGCCTGTCTTAAGGAAATCAAAGTTTGGATGACTTGTAATTTCCTGCTATTAAATTCAGATAAGACTGAAGTCATTCTTGTTGGTCCAAAAAACCTTAGAAATTCCTTTCCAAATCAAACTTTCAGTTTGGATGCAGTTACTCTTTCTCCTAATAGCTCTGTGAGGAACCTCGGAGTTATTTTTGATCAGGATTTGTCCTTCAATTCACATATTAAATTTGTTTCTAAGACTGCCTTCTATCATTTGCGTAATATTGCCAAGATTAGGAGCATCTTGTCTCAGAGTGATGCTGAGAAGCTGATCCACGCTTTTGTTAGCTCGAGATTAGATTATTGTAATTCTTTATTATCAGGCTGTCCTAAAACATCTTTAAAAAGTCTTCAGCTGATCCAAAATGCTGCAGCAAGAGTTTTAACAGGTACTAGAAAGAGAGATCATATCTCTCCGGTTCTGGCCTCCCTTCATTGGCTTCCCATAGAGTTTAGAATTAAGTTTAAAATCCTTCTTCTTACTTACAAAGCTCTAAACAATCAGGCTCCTTTTTATTTAAAAGATCTGATACTACCGTATCATCCTAACAGAGCACTACGCTCCCAAAATGCAGGTTTACTTGTAATACCTAGAATCTCCAAAAGTACAATGGGAGGCAGAGCCTTCAGTTATCAAGCTCCTCTCCTGTGGAATCAGCTGCCAATCTGGATTCGGGAGTCAGACTCGATCTCTGTTTTTAAGAATAGGGCTAAAACCTACCTTTTTGATATAGCCTACAATTAGGGAGGGATCATGTGTTTTCTGAACCCTCCCTTAGTTATGCTGCTAATAGGTTTAGTCAGCCGGGGGACCTCCAGTAATGCACTGGGCCTCACTCCTTTCCTCACTCTCTATGAAATATTTTTTTTTTTTGCTGGTCATTAACATTTGTTTGTTCTCTCCCATAGATTGAGTCCCCATCGTGCTGTTTGCTCTCTACATGTCTGTTCTTTTCTTCTTCTCTATCCCCTCACCCCCCAGCCAGTCGCAGCAGATGACTGCCCCTCCCTGAGCCTGGTTCTGCTGGAGGTTTCTTCCTGTTAAAAGGGAGTTTTTCCTCTCCACCGTCGCCAAGTGCTTGCTCACAGGGGATCGCCTGATTGCTGGGGTCTTTCTGCAACTGTGGGGGTCCTCCCTACAGTTGATAGTGCTATGAGATGACTGTTGTTGTGAAATGGCGCTATATAAATAAAGTTGAATTGAATTGAATTGAATTGAAGTGAGTGGCAGTCTCATTTTCAAACTAGTTTACTCTCCAGTGTGGATACTTTTACTACAGTGATGCCAGAATCTCAAAGCTAGCGCTATCCCTTGGACGTGAATGCGTGAACGTGCGATTTTGCATGTACTCGCCTCTTTCCATTGACTTTGTATGCATTCGCGCCGTCTGTTCGTGTTTGGTGTGAAGGCACCTTAAAGGATATCGCGTAGGCTCAGGAACACGAAAACCATTGTCAGTTAACACAGTTTGTCACTGCATCCACAAGTGCGAGTTAAAACTCTACCATGCAAAGCGAAAGCCATATACAGTATCAATAATACCCAGAGATGCCACCGGTTGCTCTAGGCCCGAGCTCATTTGAGATGGACTGATGCAAAGTGGAAAAGTGTGCTGTGGTCTGATGAGTCCACATTTCAAATTGTTTTTGGAAATCAAGGATGTTGTGTCCTCCAGACAAAAGAGAAAAAGCACCATCCAGATTGTTACTATACGTATGTTTTACACAACATCCCAACTTCACTGGAACTGGGGTGTGTACTACTTAATCTTTAACCAATAGCAACAGTCTGATTACACCAGAAATGGGTAGCGTAGTCATAAGGTGATATTAACCAATGGGTCTGTTTCCATGGTCACAATAATCTGATAACTGGGAATAAACAGATAATGGTAATAGCTTGTAATCCGATTTGACGTGTACACATGCAATGAATAAATGGATTATTGGGAAATAAACTACTTGAGTTAATGTGATTTCTCATAACTCCATCCATATCCATCCATCCATCCAATTTCTTTTCCAGAAGTCCGGGTCGTGGAGGCAGCAGCTCAAGCAGAGAAGCCCAGACGTCCCTCTCCCTAGCCACCTGCTCCAGCTCTCCAGATGGGAGACGTAGTCTCTCCAGCATGTCCTGGGTCTGCCCCGGGGTCTCCTCCCAGTGGAACATGCCCAAAACCCCTCAAGTGGGAGGGGTCCAGGAGGCATCCTGATCAGATGCCCAAACCACCTCAACTGGCTCCTTTCAATGTGGAGCAACAGCTGTCCTATTTTCTGAGCCTCTCCCGGATGACTGAGCTCCTCACCCTATCTCTAAGGGTGAGTCCAGAAATCCTACGAAGAAAGCTCATTTCAGCCGCTTGTATCCGCAATGTCATTTTTTCGGTCATTACCCAAAGCTCGCGATCATAGGTGAGGGTAAGAACGTAGATTGACTGGTAAATCGACAGCTTTGCTTTAGAGCTCAGCTCCCTCTTCACCACAACAGACCAGTACAATGTCTGCATCACTGCAGATGCTGGTCCGATCCGTCTGTCAATCTCTTGCTCCATTCTTCCCTCACTCGTAAATGAGACCCCAAAATATTTAAACTCCTCCACTTGAGTTTGTCCCCAATCTGGAGAGGGCAATCCACTCTTTTCTGGCCGAGGACCATGGACTCGGACTTGGAGGTGCTGATTCTCATCCCAGCCTCTTCACACTCAGTAGCAAACCATCTGAGCAAGACCTGTAGGTCATTGTTCAATGATGCCAACAGGATGACATCATCTGCAAACAGCAGAGATGAAATCCTGTGGCCACTGAACATGACACCCTCCGTTCCTTGGCTCCACCTAGAAATCCTGTCCATACAAATTACGAACAGGATTGTGACAAAGGGCAGCCCTGGCGGAGTCCAACTCTCACTGAAAACGAGTCCATCTGGGTCGGAGATCAGACTGCCAAGGTCTCTGCCTTTGACCGTCACCTGATCCACATTGCACTGGATCCCCATTGTCCCTCCTGCAGGTGGTGAGCCCACTGGAGGGTGGACCCATGCAACTTCTTCGGGCTGAGCCTGGCTGGGTCCCATGGGTGTTAACCCATCCAATAGATGCTAGCCATCGAGCCCCTTCCCTAGGGCTGGCTCCAAGGCGGGGCCCTGGTAACCCCATACCGCGTGGTATACACCGAATTCTTGATTTTTTATTCATCACAGGAGTCTGTTGGATCACTCTAAGTCTGACCCTTCACTCAGAACCAGTTTGTCTTGGGAGACCCTACCAGAGGCAAATTGCCCTGGACAACATACTCTAGCTCCTGGGATCACTTGGGCACGCAAATCTCCCACCGCAATAAGGTGGTGGGGGGTTTGCGTGTCCTAATGGCCTAACTAACTAACACCCTCACTAATGGCCTTTTTACCTGATTATTCTGTTTGCATGACAATTTGAACAATAACTCCAGAAATCCAGTATTAATTGGTTTATTTGTGTTCATGTAGACATGGCCAGTGATCTATTGGGGAGGACAACAACTAAAAAACTTACCAGAGTAAGCGCAAGAAATTTTCTACTCAAAAAGTTATTTGAGGCCTGAGTAACTCTGATCATGTTGCTATAATGCAAAACATCACATAGCTAAAGCTTTCTTTCTAATATGTGGCCAGGGATGTGCCTCTTTGAAATATTATGATATGAATTCCACCATGACAGTTCTGCTCTAGGGTAAAACCGTGGAAACAGAGGGTGGTGGTGAAGCTACTATGGAGCTGAAGCAGACTCTGGCTGTATCTCTATTCAGGTTCCACATCCTCCAAGTGCGCATTTCAAGACCAGATACTGTATGTCACTACACTGCATCAAAGGCTGTCCCATTCTATGGGCTCCTTCACATGTGGCCAACAAAGGCAGCCTTCAAAACCCGAAAACAAAGGATACATGAAGAGTGTCCTTGTGGCCCTAACATATCTCAGCATTCTACACTGGCTCAGCCAGGCTTTTTTTCCCCCAGCTCAGCCAGAAGTGGAGCGAAGTCGGAAACAGTTCAAAGTAAGTTTTGTGCTTGAATTATGCAGCAGATTGAATGTGAAAACACCAATAATCCAGAAAACAACAACATCTGATTATTTAAGCTTGCGTTATGTAACTTTTTTTTCCTGATGTGCTGTATGCTTTGATTTATTTCTTAATTTAACGTATTTGAACTGTTGTTTTTTCTGAAGTCAAACTGATTATTCATTAATGTCAGTTTATGAACTAATGTCAGTAATATAAAAATATCATGATGTAATGTGGTTGAAATAACTTGCGTTAAGATAACTTTTAAAGTCCCATAGAGACATTGGTAAGTTGATGGTATTTATTTATTTGCTTATAAAAAGCTGCTGTGGTGCTTTGAAAAAACACTCAAGGTTATTTTTTTTTTTTTTTTTAGAAAAAACAGAGTACTTTATGAAGCTGAGGGGGGACATGACATCTGTAATAATTTTATTTTGTTCATCTCAAAAATGTTCCATCACATTTGAAGTGATAATCAGATTTTTTTGATTTTTTTTTCTTTTTTTCTCATTTATTTCTGAGGTCCACGGTGGTGAACCTGCAGAAACTGAGGGTCAGCTGTGGAGAGAACGTGTCACAATGCTGAGCACGGGTGGAGAGCCGTGCTCAGGCTTTAAGTTCATCTACTTTATTTCTGTATTTCCCCACTTCTGTTTGTATTTAATATGTATGATTACATTTGAGTTGTCTTTTGTTTTTGTTTGTTCTTGAGAATCCCTGTTCTGAGGTTAATTATTTCAAGTCCAATCCATTTACAGTATGTGCCTTTGATCATCTAGTTTTGTATTATTAGTATTATATCTACCTGTATTGTTATGAGCCTTCCTCGCCCTCACCTTAGTTCCTCCTTAAGGTGTATATTTATTAGTTTTGTCATTTACTCTTATTTGGTCCTTGTCTTGATGAAGAGTCATCATCCTTTGTATATTCGTTGTTCATCTTTTGTGTCATGAATTATTATTCATTTTGGTCTGTACTTTTATTTTGACAGCTGCCTGTGTTTACTTCCTTCCTTAGTTCAAGTTCGCGGGCTGTCACAGCTGACACCGGTTTGGTCTGATTATCCTCGCTCGTGTTACCCACACCTGCCATCATTTGTTATCATTTCTCCTTGCATTATTTAAGGGCGACTGCACCACTACTCGGCGCAGCATTCTACTCCTAGCTCCAGACATTAGTTCTACGTCTGATTCCCTCTCTATTTATTATTCCTCAAGACGTGCATTCCGCATCTAGTGACTGTTATCCGGCGTGTGCCCCACGCCTCAGCCTATGTCCTGGCTGTTTTCATTTTCTCTTCCGACGTGCGTTCCACGTCTCAGCCTCCGTGCTGTTCGCCTCATCATTACCTGCCTGTAAGTTATTGTGCCATTGTTGTATTTTGTGTTTTTTATTATTAAATGTAAGCAACTCACAGTCCAGCATTTGGGTCTTCAGTCCCAAAGTCTTCTGGCCCCTGCCAGACCAGTTCATGACAGAATGGGTTGGACTCAAGATTTATAACATAAAACTGATATGTGACTGAAACAACCACAATAAAAGTGATTTGATTAATTGTTTTATTAATTGTGATTTTTTTTAGCAGTTTCCTTTGCAAACAGAAATAAGCTAAATAAAATCATGCATGTTTACTGTTAATAGTTAGAAAAACTGCATTTCAATAAAGTAGGTTTTTTTTTGAAAAAGTTAGTTTTTTTGCAAGAAAATTCCAAAAGAGACTTTTATACATTTATTACATGCAGAGTGAAACATTTTAAACCTGATTTAATATTGATGATAATGATTATAGTTTTTCTTAATTAAATGACAAATCATGATTTTCTAATTGACTGAGATGCACTGGTACAACTTAGAAGAAAGCCAAAGATGGAATCTGTTCTACTGCTGCTGAAAATCACTGAGGGTCATCATCCTACAGCACAGGACTGTGGTCTGCTTTAGAACATTAAAAACTAAATGTCAGAGCTGACACAAGGCAGAACATCTAATTATTTAGCTACATCATGTTAATAAATGATCATAAATGATAACAGTAAACTGTCATATTTTCCACTGGTCATGTAATTAAGAATATATGTTATAATTCAATCCTATTGATACACATTTAAAATAATAAAAATTAACTGATCTATTTTGTGGTTTTAATTTGCCTTAATTTAACTCTTTACCTGCTGACTTTAAAACGAGTTAAGTCTTATTTTATCTGGTCATGGTCATTTCTCAGTCTGCTGGTAAGCCTGGTAAGGCTCCATGTATTGTTTATTTCTTACCTTATCTTAGTTTCTGAGTTTACTTTTATTTTTAAGTATCTTTCATTGTAATTGATCACAGCTATCCCTTGTTTTCATAATTATGTATTCCCCTATATATTTTCGCCGCTGGCCTTTCCTCCCTGCGGCCTTCCCAACATTATGTTCCTCATCGTTCCACTGCGTTTGGAAATTATTGCTTACATTCTGTTCACCACTCAGTCTGGGATTAATTGCAACAGTAAGTGCATCTGCCGTAATCAGCATTTATATTTTCCTCCTCCCCTCAAGTAGAGTTCTTTATCAACAAAAACTGCAAACTTCTGGCTGGCGTTTGGGTCAGCTCCTTCCTGCTCCGGAGGGGCATTCATAACAGGCTGAGGTAAAAATTCATATAAACTATAATCTGTCAGTCTATCAAATCTGATCTAGAACCACATATGAAAGTTGGTTCTAATTCTCATGTGAGAAAAAAATAGCTTGCCTGAAAAATGTAGAGAGCAAATACAACAGAACATAGCAGAATAGAAGAGAATAGCTGTGTTAAACCCTGATTAGATATGAACATAGAGGTGAATACATCTCACGGTCCTGACCTCTCTCTCCTCAGATCTTTTGTTTCCTGCTGGAACTTCTCCAGAGCTCTCCTCAGTTTTGTCATTTCATCCACAGCTGCCATGTACTTCTGGTTAATCTGGTCCTCTCTCTGCTTTAATGATGACAGTTGCATCTGTATGGCCTCACACTTCTGTTGGCATGACAACCATCTCTCATGTTTCTCCTTCAGCTCCTCTTGAAACCTGTTGAAAAGACACATATGATGATGACTTCTGGGATGAGCATGCAAGCATGCTAGACATCCTCTTTGCAGCCCCTGCACAATTTGATATTTAACCTCTTGCACTCCAGTGTACCGCGGGCGGACACATCTCTGCGTCCTAGAGCACATGAGGGCGCTGCGTCCTAGAGCGCCTAGAGCGCACTGAAAAAAAAGCTGCATTTCCGTTCTTCCACTACAGACACAGCCGCGAACAGAAAGCCAAAGGAGTGCTTTGATTGGTTTAGATGTGATTGACCTCTCATTCGACTAATAAGAGCCTTGAATTGGGTTTCTGAAACCTTGAAGAACCAATGACTGAAAACCTAGCAAGAAGGACCCGCCTACCAACGGCTGCGAATACAGCCAGCCAATTGAAGCAGAGAAGTTCGAAAGCTGTTTTGTGTAAGGCTGGGTGACACACAGGCGTTCGCCAGTCTTTTTTTCTTACTACTGTTCTTATTTGTTTTGAAAAATCGTTCGCCAAAACCGCAATCATGGAAGCGCAAAACCGCAATAATGGAATTATGGTTTGACCGGGTTGCGTGACCAGAACCACGAGTCCGTAACAAGCGGACCAGCGTCATGTTCGTCTGACAATGAGGAAGAGAAGTCCACCAGCGACTTTGCTGTTATGGACAGGTAAGTGTTATAAGCTAAATTATTCTTTATCCCTGAAAATTGTAATCCAAATGACTTTTGACCGATCGGTAAATTACAATTGTGCGTTATCGCAACAACAATTGTGCGTTATCGCAACATGACGGACCCGGACCGCTGCGGTCCGGGTCCGTCATGTTGCGAACGGCCCCCCCGTCATGTTGTGAACGCCCCCCCCCCCGCTACTCTTCTGTAGCGGATTGCAGATATATTGCAGATATTTTAGTACAACTGTGCGTAGTAGACTGCGGCGCACCGTCACCGCTTTCCGTCATGTAGCGATGGGCGATGTCCGTCCTCTGTAGCGGGGGGGGGGGGGGTTGTTATCTTCTACATTACAAATATTTTAGTATAATTTTTAGTGCACTGTAGGTTATTTTTTCTTGTAAAAAAAAGCCACACATTTTTTACGTGGCATGCTTCTTTGTGTGTGGGGGCTTGTTTGTTCATTCATTCAGTGATGAATGAATAAACAACCCCCCACATACACACACAGCCCTTCACCTTTCATTAGAGTCCAAGATGAAGCTTCTATATTGAATCATTCAAAAGTTACAGACGTTTTTCCAAACTGTGCCATTTGGCACAATTTGGCACAGTTCAAAAACGCCTAGGAACAACCTAAGAAAAAAGCTGTGTAATATATTCATTTTTTGTGGTATTGTTACAAAATTTGGACCTCAGCTGGATAACACTTGGTTCTACATTTTTGTTGCATTTTCCAGCCAGTATCTGAAGCTGTGTGTTATTTGCAAGCATTTGTATCCAAAAAAACACCCAGGCGAAATTTATTTTCTTCAAGTTCAGTATGTTTAGATGACTGTTACTCAGTGGCAGGAGCACTTAGAGAGATTATGACTGTTTTGCCAAAAAATTCAAAGTGTTTTCTTTTAAATGAGACCAACCCCATGAAGATGCTGCAAAGGGTTGAAGAACAGCTTTTGATTTACTTTGGGTACGTTATTTTTTGGCGTTTTTAGGGAAATTGACCAGAGTGCAAGGGGTTAAAAGTATTTTTGCAAACTCCTGTAACAGTTATTTCAATTCCTCCACAACAAAAGACGTCACAGACTGCTACCATGCCAAAGACAGGCCAAAAGATGAAGGACATGTCATCTTTTTGACGGCTAACTCTGCAGCTAGGTCAGTTAGCCAACCTCAACAGCTTCTCTCCTCTCCCTCATTAGCAGCGTCAGCCGCTGCTGACTTTCAGGCTGCTATTGACAAACTAAGGAATGAAAACCTTGAATTGCTGGCAAATTTTCAGAAAGAATGTGGGGCAGCTATTTCAGCTTTGCAGCAAGCTGTTGATGAACACAGGAGAAAATTCGAGATGTGGAGGAATCCCTCACAGATACCTATGCTAGACAAGACGGTGACTCGGTTTATGAAGGAAAATGAGGCAATTTAATAACTGGACTACTTGAGCAGCTACACACGAAGAGAAAATATCCGCATTTATCCGCATTGGGCTGCACGGTGGCGCAGTGGTTAGCACTGTGGCAGCACAGTTTACCCTTGACCGGGGGATCGCGGGGCTCGTGAGATCGTGGGTTCGATCCCTGCCCCCGGCCAACAGTGATCTGTGTGGAGTTTGCATGTTCTCCCCGTGTTGCGTGGGTTTACTCTGGGATTTCTCCGGTTTCCTCCCACATGCCAAAAACATGCAGGTTAGGGATAAGGGGCACTTGCGCACGCAGTGACCGGCAGCTGGTGGCTTGTCACCAGACTGCAAAACAAATCTACCTACGGGTACAAAATAAGTAATAAAAAAAAAATAATTATTGGCTTACCCGAGTCTGCAGAGTTGCCAAATCCAACTAACTTTGTCAGTAAGCTCCTTCATGAAGTTTTTGGTCCAACTGCTTTTGAGATGCAATTATTATTGACTATGCCCACCGGACCACCGCACCAAGACCTCCAGCGGGGGACGGGTCAAGGCCGCTTCTGGTCCGAATGCACGGTAATTTCCTATTTCGTCTACTCTCATCCACTTTTCATATATACTATTCAAATATACACATTTTTATCTGTTGACCTTTTATTTAGCACTTTCATAAAAACTCAAGATCTAACTCATTTTTAAGGTTGGAGCCTTAGAACCTTGGAGTTATTTTTGATCAAGATCTGTTTTTCAATTCACATATTACATACAAATTAGTTTCTAAGACTGCCTTCTATCATTTGCATAATATTGCCAAGATTAGGGGCATCTTGTCTCAAAGTGATGCTGACAAACTGATCCACGTTTTTGTTAGCTCTAGAGTAGATTATTGTAACTCTTTATTATCAGGTTGTCCTGAAACATCTTTAAAAAATCTTCAGTTGATCCAAAATGCTGCAGCAAGAGTTTTAACAGGTACTAGAAAGAGAGATCATGTCTCTCCGGTTCTGGCCTCCCTTCATTGGCTTCCCATAGAGTTTAGAATTAAGTTTAAAATCCTTCTTCTCACTTTCAAAGCTCAAAACACTCAAGCCCCTTTTTATTTAAAAGACCTGATACTACCCTATTATCCTAACAGCACTACGCTCCCAAAATGCTGGATTACTTGTAATACTTAAAATCTCCAAACGTATAATGGGAGGCAGAGCCTTCAGCTCTCAAGCTCCTCTCCTGTGGAACCAGCTGCCAATCTGGATTTGGGAGTCAGACTTGATCTCTTTTTTTAAGAATAGGGTTAAAACCTTTCTTTTTAATATAGCCTACAATTAGGGAGGGATCATGTGTCTCTGAACCCTCCCTTAGTTATGCTGCTAATAGGTTTAGACAGCCGGGGGACCTCCAATAATGCACTGGGCCTCACTCCTTTCTTCATTCTCAGTGGAATATTTTTTTTTTTTGCTGGTCATTAACGTCTGTTTGTTCTCTCCCATAGATTGAGTCCCCATCATGCTGTTTGCTCTCTACATGTCTGTTCTTTTCATCTTCTCTATTCCCTCACCCCCCAGCCAGTTGCAGCAGATGACTGCCCCTCCCTGAGTCTGGTTCTGCTGGAGGTTTCTTCCTGTTAAAAGGGAGTTTTTCTTCTCCACCATAACCATGCGCTTGCTCACAGGGGATCGCCTGATTGCTGGGGTCTTTCTACAATAGTGGGGGTTTCCCCTACAGTTGAAAGTGCTATGAGATGACTGTTGCTGTGAAATGGCGCTATATAAATAAAGTTGAATTGAATTGAATTGAACTGAAGGTTAAAAAAGTGATTTTATTAGTAAAACTAGTATAAATTAAAGCAAGTGAATATAACAAGATTTTCAAGAACAAATTAGTTCAGGTGCATACAACACAAGATTTCCAAGAATAAAATGACTTTCTCTTTTAAGACAAATGTATATAATATCATGAAAGTAATGAGTAGCCATAGATGCAGTGTATGCGCTCCTTCCCAACAAGTCTAGGGCAACATACAACCATTTCTTCACCCTCCTCAAAGCAGAGCTGCAGAAAATGGACATCATTCTTCACCTAACTCATGTTCTGGTGGACTTTGAGAATGCCCTTCTGCAGTCAGTCCAGCTGCACTTGCCAGACACTGACGTCAAAGGATGCTACTTTCACTTCACAGTGTTTCTGGAGGTGGGTGCAGAACAATGGTCACGTTGTTCTGTATGTGGACAATGAGAACTTCAAGACCCTTAACAAGCATGCCGCAGCGCTAGCCTTCCTACCACCAGAGACTGTCTGCCTCGCTTGGAGCACCATCAAACTCAATATGCCTGACTCCATGCCTGCAGAAGATTTTGCACAGTACTTCACCCAAACTAACTAACTAACTAACCTGCACTTATATAGCGCTTTTCTAGTCACAAAGACCACTCAAAGCGCTTTCATTAATACTAAGCCTTTATTCTAAGGGCCTATAGGAAACAAATATCTAGGGACAATTTAGAACAGCCAATTAACCTAACATGCATGTTTTTGGCATGTGGGAGGAAACCGGAGAAATCCCGGAGTAAACCCACGCAACACGGGGAGAACATGCAAACTCCACACAGATCACTGTTGGTCGGGGGCTGGGATCGAACCCACGATCCCACGATCCCCACAATCCCCCGGCCAAGGGTAAACTGTGCTGCCACAGTGCTAACCACTGCGCCACCGTGCAGCCTGGATGAGGGATTCCTCAGTAAAGATGTGGAACCACTATGAGGCACCCAAAGATCGCACCAACAACCGACTGGAGGGTTGGCATAATAGACCAAATCGTCTTGCTGGCAGGGACTCCCTCCCCACAACCTGTATCAGTTGATTACTCTCCTCCAGAAGGAAGGCAGCGCCTCTGAGTTCAAGATTCAACAGCTGCTGAGTGGTGGACTCCCAGTGACAAAGAGAAAAAAGTGGCACAAGCAGGACAGGAGACTCAAGGCCTTCAAGAGAAATTTTCAGCTGGGAAACTGTCTGTTGTAGATTTTATGGAGTCAGTGACCCACTTTTGTGTCTTGAAATGTGTAAAGTTTCATATATAGAGTGCCAAATGCTAGATCTTGGACTAATGAAATCAACTCAATCCTGTGATAAATAAACTTTAATACATCAGAGTGGCATGTGTTAGAGGCGAGACTGATTACTTTTACTCTTAAGTGTGAAAAGAAAAACAGCGTTGTAATGATATAGTTTCGCAGTTTCATACATTATGAAAAGTGACAACTGTAAATATTTCTAACTCTTGTAATAAATTCAATTTTGTGATCAATAAAGATGTGTAACGGAAAAATGTTATGACGATGTGAATTATTTAGTTACATGTGATACTGCTTTCCTTGATTTCTGTGATAAATAAAGATGTCATAAGAAAAACCATGTTATATCTTGAGTTTTTATGAAATGTGATAAAAATGTCAATAGATAAAATGTGTATATATGAATAGTATACATGAAAAGTAGAAGAAATGGGAATAGTTGCCAAAATGAGAGTAGATGAAATGGAAGTAGACGAAATGGGAATTTTGCTGTAGACAAAATGGAAATTTCATAGTAGACGAAATGGGAATGAACAGCTACAGGGTTTGAGAGCTAGTACTGCACGGCCAGCTGCCGAGATGGACCGATTTTGTACCAAGGCAAGCGGATCCACTTCTTCCCAGACGTCAGCCCTTAGGTGGCCCAGCTCCACTCCTCCTTTAACACGGTGAAGCACAGGCTCCTTCGGGGTAACATCTCTTTTCGTCTTTATCACCCCGCTCTTCTGGTTTTCGAGTGGAACAATGATCTGGTCAGCTTTACAAGCCCTTCAGAAGCGCTTGAGTTCATTAACAAGCATATAATACATAATAATAAGAATAAGAATGGATTAGATTTATATGGTGCTTTACATGTCAAGTGACATCGCAAAGTGCTTACAGTGAGTCCATTAGTAAGCTACTACAGTAGCCACAGCTGCACTGGGGCAGACTGACAGAAATGTGGCTGCCAATCCGCGCCAACGGCCTCTCCGACCACTACCAAACATTTATACATTTACGTATACATATACCGACTTTGACAACCACGGGGGACTCCGCTGACACTGCAGATAATTGACTATCAGGTACTGCAGAGCCACTTTGCCCGTAAATAGTTTTTACACCATAAGTTTAAAGTGCTTTAAAGCGCTATTTTATTCAACGTGCATTTTGTAACGCTATTCTTATACATATATCTTTTTTCATACTTAATGCACAGTAGCCTGGTGGAGCACCCACAGTTTTGTTGTACTTTACAACTGTACAGTAACAATAAAGCCTATTCTATTCTATTCTATTCTATTCTATTCTATTCTATGAGCCAAGACGTCAAATGTATTAAAACTTCAGTGCTCTGATTGTTTGTGTGATTTTATTGTGTATTTTACTGTAATGGTGTCCCTCAATAATTAACATCTATCCAAAATATTGTTAATGTGCTGCCACTTAGCCCGAATTATTCTGGGTTTGGACCATTAGAGACTTTTTTACTCTCTCTCTTTCTCCACTTCATATTAGCCTTATTATTACAGGACTGTCTTTGAGGGTGTTCTAGCTTCATTTTTAGATCTCCAGTCCCCGTTGTTCTTAATTGTTTTTTCCCCTCATTGTGCTTCTTGTATAATTGTTTTCTCACTCCTGATCTTTGATCATCAGGATGACTTGTAACTTAATCAGTCACTCTTTTTTTCATGAATCTTTTTTCCCCATTTCTTCATAGTTGTCTGTGTTTGCTGTTGCTATTCATATATTTGCATGAGTTTCCATCCTTTTTTCAATCTAGCAGGGTGCTGTTAAGCATACGTCCCACTATGCACGAGCATACAACTACAGTGCGTTATAGGGTGGGTTGCCTTCATCTCACTGAGGGAGGTGAATGGCTTAGAGATTTTATTTTAATTCTCATTTGCATTTTAATTTGCCTTACAAAACATAAAGTTCCAAGGTTGTCATAGCCAGGAGTGGTCCTGGGGATAAGCTCCCAGCTCTCAAAAAAATGCTCCTTATGGTGTGTGTCTCAAATAGCCTCTGACAACCAAGACAAACTCTGGCCTGCTCATGTGGCTTAGCTTCTAAGCCCGGCGGAACTGCTTCTACTGACAGGAGAAGGGGCGAAGGCGAGTCTCTGGTGCCTTCAAACCAGATGCTTTGGGTAGATGGGGCTCAACAACCTGAGAGGGTGTCACGAGGCTGAGCGCGGTGTTTCCACGATGCTCATGCTCTCAACTTACTTTTGTTTATTTTCCTGTATTCTCTCAGTTTGTGTGATTATTTTACTGTGTGATCATCCTGGTTATATCATCTATGTTTCTGTTTGACATGAGCTCCTCACCTTTTCCTCCAGGCACTCCCACTGTGGTGTCATCCTGCCATTGGTTCTGTTCACGGGTCGTCAGCTGACACCTGTCATTAATTAGGTCAACCTTCCCACTCTTGTGGTCCACACCTGCCATCATTTATGTTCATTGATTACCTGATCTATTTAAAGACCATTGTTCCTGTCACTCCTTGTCGGAGTCATGTCCATCCCAGCTACCACCCACGGCTCCTCAACCTCGCTGAAGTTCCTCCTGGATGCTGGTGCCACTGCCTGCATGCTTAGAGTTCTGGTTGCCAAAATGATGTGGTCCACTTCCTCCGCCAGGGCGTGGTAGTCTTTGGTAACCAGCCGCAGCGAGTTGGCCAGGATCGCCCATGCTGTAGCAGGAAGGTTCCAGAGGAACAAGTGGGCGAACAGGACAGATTCGTCGTCCTTTCCCCTCAGCGCCAACATGCTCTCCATGAGCTCCACGGCTGATCTGTCACCTAACTCTGAACGTGTTGGGAGTCTCTCTGCCCTCTCACTGTCAGACAGGGTATAGTGCTGGAGTAGCATCTGCTTGAGCGCTTCATATTTCCCTTGGGCCAGCGGCTCCTGGAGCAGGCTCATCACCTGTTACATAGCACGCGCATCCAGCGCAGCAACCACATAGTAATATTTTGTGTCGTCCATTGTTATCCAGCGGTGTGAACTGGGCTTCTCTATGCAGGAACCACGTGGTTGGGCTGTGAAGCCAAAAGTCTGGGAGCTTGACTGAGACAGCGCACACGGCACTGGTGTTCTACCTTCAGGTAGTCTCCGGGGCGGTGCTCGGCTCAATCTCCATGGCACGTCTTGGGGTCACCAATGTGGAGGAAGGAAGCAGATGAGGCAGCGAGCTGAATGACACACGAACTTTATTCCTCCTCCAACATCAAGTACAGTAAAAACATTACCTGGGTCTCTGGGCACCTTCCTTTTATAACCTTTAATTCCGTGCCATGAGACCCAGGGAGCCCAGCAACAATCATTCAGTGGAACAAAGACATGCGTGGCACATTAACATCACATAACGCCAGTCCCGCTTCTCACATCCTCTCCTCCTCCAGTGGCCCTGGCATCTCCTCTACTCCACAGGGGGTGAATAGTCCTTTCTGTCCCATCTGAGACCCCCAAGTACCACTTCCTCCTTCAGTCCATTGTTCCCTCTTCCCCCCGGCTCCCGACTCTGGGTGGAGAATCCCCCACACAGTGCCACCACAATAGACTATTTTTCTTTGAAAATTAAGGTTGCATTTATGTCTCACCCATCATTGGGATAAATTAGTTAATTAAACATGCTATTTATGACAGACATAACAGTTTAATTTTTTATTGACCATATTGTTAAGTATATACAGTATACATTAATACACTAAATGCAAAGTGTGTACATATGTGGCGTGGCGTATGAGAAGGTAGGATGTCATGTTGGATGGTTGAGTTATAGTAAACTTGTTCATTTGAGGGCTGGTTTGAACTACATATAACCATTTTTAACAATTAGAATAGGCCTTCAGAATATTGACTAGTCACCCAAATTGTGCTTTCTATTATTAGTACAAAACGGTCACTAATTTACTGAACTGTGTTTCTACTATTGATGAGCAATGAGTTTAAAAAATATATCAAAAAATAATAAACCAATAAATGAAAAATTTGAAGTCCTTCCGTGTCCAACAGCCACACAAGTCACTAAAGGTTATTTTCTATTGTAAACATTCAGCTGAGCAGAGGAGGTAATGTACGTTAATCACTGTGAATTTTTTTAATCCAGCAAACCTCTGTGTGATCCATGACGACTACATCTGATGCAGAGCTGAGAGCTGCAGAGACCAGGGGACCAGTCTGGGTGTGAATGGTGTCCACATCCACTGGTTCTGAGATGGAAGCACCTTCTCCTTTCTTCTTTAAGACCTACATTGATGGTTTACATGTTTACAATTTAAATCCATAAAAAAAGTCTAATTTAACTGTGTTAACCTTTTTAAATAACCATTCACGTGTTTACACAACTGTGAGCTGCACCTCAGTTCATGCATTCTTTACGTATTTATTTATGTCAAGACATAATCTGGTATTTTCAAAAATATATATTTTTTTTAAAATATCAAATAAAAGGTTTATCTCAAGTACTTTATCTGTATTCACTTATTTATAATCATTAACATACGTCTAGGGAACTCATTGTATAATCATTATTTGTGCACTTTTGAACTATAATAATAACCCACCAAACCATACGAGTCGGTTCAGAGTGAAATCATTTCATCCCTTGTTTTTAGTAATATTCTCTATATAATAGAAGAGTGTTAAATCTTTCTACTCAAGTACAAGTGAGGATGAAACTACTTTTAGTCAAGTACCTTTGGTCACAGTCACTAAATTTTAATTTCACTGGTTTGAACACTGATTAGAAATGTGCCTGTTTAAAATGACTGATTAGTCTCACTAGAAATTACTACCGATGCCTTGGACGTGGCCATAGGGGCCATCGTGGAGCAGCACGTCGCCGGTTCTTGGCAGCCGCTCACCTTTTTTAGCAGGTCTTTGCGCGACAGTGAGCATAAATACAGCATGTTAGACAGAGAGTTACTGGCTCTCCACCACTCCACTTCACTGGCTCGCCCAATGCCACTTCCAGTTCTGGCTGGAAGGGTGCATCTTCACTGCGTTCGTGGAGCACAAGCCGCTAACGTATGCTATGGCCAAGGTTTCGGAACCATGGTTGTGCCGGCAGCAGAGACAGCTGGCCGCAATCTTGGAGTTTACGACCGACATTCAGCATGTGGCCGGTAATCTCAACGTGGTGGCGGACTGCCTCTCACGCGCATTAGTGGCCCCAGTCTACGTTGGGATAGATTACACGGCCATGGCTGCTGAGCAGATCGTTTGCGCATTTGCGCTCTCCAGTCTGGACCAACAGGGTGAAGGCTGGACAGCAGAGTACTGCAGGACGGGGCCCCCCCCAATCTGTGACGTCTCCATGGGCCACCCGCGCCCGGTGGTCCCACGCGCTTGGCGCTGCCGCGTTTTTGAGTCGGTTCACACCCTGGCGCACCCAGGAGTGCGCGCATCAGTCAAAATGGTGGGAGCGAAGTTCGTCTGGCCGAGCCTGCGCAAACAGGTGAAACAGTGGGCGGCAGCCTGCGTAGCGTGCCAACGAGCCAAAGTGCACAGGCACACAAAGGCCCCCTTGGAGCCATTCCATATCCCGGCTAAGCAGTTTGACCACATTCATGTGGACCTCGTAGGCCCCCTCCCGCCATTGCAGGGGTTCATGCACCTTCTGACAGTGGTGGACCGCACCACGCGCTGGCCCAAAGCAGTCCCACTAGCTTCCACCGCATCTGCAGATGTGGCATGCGCTTTTTTGACAACATGGGTGGCATGTTTCGGCGCCCCTTCGGACATCACGTCCGATTGGGGCCCGCAGTTTATTTCCGACCTCTGGTCCACGATGGCCCGGAGCTTGGGCGTCACAATTCATCACACAACCGCGTACAACCCACAGGCCAATGGGTTATGTGAGTGTTTCCATAGGTCACTTAAAGCAGCCCTCAGGGCTTTGCTTACGGATGCAAATTGGGTGGACCGGTTGCTGTGGGCTCTATTAGCATTGCGTTCCGCACCAAAGGAGGATTTGGTGGCCTCCCCAGCAGAGCTGGTTTTTTTCCAGCCGCTGCGGCTCCCCAGGGAATTTTTGCTGGATAACCCTGCACTGAACACCGATCCGTCCCCGCATTCACGGCATAGCGCAGGGGCAGGGACGCTACCCGGCCCGGCCCACCACTGTTTTCCCGGCGCTTTTGTGCCAAAGACCTTGAAGGACGTGCTGTTTGTATTTGTCAGGCACAATGCCCACCGGACGCCATTGCGCCCGCCTTACGATGGCTCGTTCAGAGTGCTGGAACCCAGGGACAAACATTTTGTGTTAGACTTGGGGGGACGCTGGGAGACAATCTGTATAGACAGGCTTAAGCCCGCCTTTGTTTTAGCAGACGAACAGGTGGTGTTGGCCTGAGCTCCTTGGCGTGGAAGACCCCCACTGAGAACTCCCCAGGTAAATGACTCATCAGATCAGTCACACAAGCACGCTGAAGGTGTCCCCCCCCCCATGTCCCCCCTACATATGGACACACCCCCTGGAACCCCCCACCAGCACAGCAGCACCTTGGAGCCGAGGACCCCCCCGTTACAGCAGCTATGGACGGAGGCTGAAAGCCTAAGGACATGAGGGTTAAGGCTCAGTCTAGAGAGTCTGGGGGGGCGGTGTGGGGGACCCACTCAGTAGTTTTTCCTCAGACTGAAGGGCATGGCAGATCAAAGGTGCTGGGGGACAAGGGGAATTGTCATGGGGGATTGATATGTTAATACAGCACCTCAGGTAGCGGAGGAGTGTTGTGTTATAAAAGAGACTGACTGCTACCTGAGTTTAAGGCTTTTGATTCTGGTGGATGTGAGAGGGAGAAGAATAAAGGTTCCTCTGCTCTGAACGCTTGGCCTGGTTATTCTTCTCTCCACACTATCACTCAACCCTATCCCAAAGTAAAAGAAATAATACTAAGGGCAAACACATATTTGTGTATTTTTAGCTTCATCTCTTCATCAGGAGATGGTCTGAGTTGGAAACGTATCACTTTATCAGTCTTTTAAAGATCCACTCTGGTGGCTCTAAAACCACCTCAAAAACTGTGTTTTGCCCAAAATAGATATTGTGGCTTTTTAAACACCAAAAAACTTTCATTGACTTAGAATAGCTTGGAAAGAGATTTTATGTCTTTGACCTCCTTAAGTATGGGCGGATCTATGAATATTCTAATTAGCCCCACCCATATTCCCACCTACCAGTAGCTGGAAGAAGAAGAAGACATAGTACAAAGCTCAGAGAAGGCAATCTAACTTGAGAAAGAACCATTGTAGATGAACCCATGGGAGAGTCGCTGCCCGCCCTTCCAGCCCGGTATGGAGGCTGGAAGGCTCCCCGCTGGTCTCTGGTTACTCACTCCCTGCGGGGCGCCTCGCTGGGGCCTGGTGAGCAGTTCGCCTCTGTCTGGTGCACCCGCCAGTCGGCTTGCCTCCAAGGTGCTCCCCGACCTCCTTCCTTCGGAGCTCGCCTTGCTTCGAGCTGCCCCGAGACGAACTGCTCACTGGCCCTCAGTGAGGTGATCCGCAGTGAGTGGTTAAACAGAGACTGGTGGGGAGCCTTCCAGCTTCCATGCCGGGCTGGGCGGGCAGCGACTCTTCTGTGGGTTCACCTACAATGGTACTTCCTTAAATTAGATCGCCTTCTTGGAGCCTTGTAAAGTGGGGAGTGGGTAACCAAAGACCGTTCCTTTGGGGGAAGAGGGAGGAGCTGAGGAGCACTCAGTTCCTTCGGAGCGTTCTCCCCGGCTCGCTCCAGGGACAGGTGAGGCGGCTGGTGGGGTGCACTGGTGGGTGCTCCCAGCGAGGTGAGGGGAGCTCTCCAGCCAAGCAGCGACTGTATCTCCACTCCACCGAGAATGATCCTTCCGCAGGTTCACCTAGGACGATACTCGCCTGGCCATTGCGTTACGCACACCAGGGCCGTCTCCCCCAGCATGCAGGCTACAAACTCATGTCCTTGCCGTTATTTTAGTGAGGACACTGAGGTTTTCCCAAATAAAATTAATCACTGCTGTTGTATTTTCATGTCTGTGGTTAAGACATGTAATTCAAAAGAGGATTTCTTGCTCACACAGCCAAAAACTGAACACGTACGTGGGGCTGAAAAGTTCATAGTGGTCAAATTTGACCAAATGTGGTTTATTTTTCAGTATAGTCTCCCCTTCCGTCCACACACTTCTTCCATCGGTGTTGCAGCGCTTGGATCCCTACGGCTGAAAAATAAACGACATTTGGTCAAATTTGACAATAATGAACTTTTCAGCCCCCCACTCCCTGTATAATCTGACATCTTTCCCGACTTGTAAAAAGCTGGGCTCCTGCTTGATCCTCGGCTCCTCCATCTTCCCCCGAGTCAAGTAGGGGTTTCAGTGCTTAGCCTGACTGGTTAATGTTATAACCAATCACGCCAAGCAGGAATACTTACAGTACGTAGCTACAAACGCTCTGTCCAAATCTGCCTTTTGGGTGGGGGGTAGGGGGGCTTAAGCAGACATAAACCGCAGAAAAACACATGCTTGGGAGTTTGGAATGATTTTGCTCTTGATATGTCTTGTAAATCACAAGAAACATGTTACAGACATGTTAACAGAAAAAACTTGATTTTTGCCAGAGTGTCACTTTAAAGGCACAGTGTGTGTAAGATTTAGTGCAATTGAGCTGTCAAATCTAAAAAAAGCAACCCAATCACATTTTATCAATGAATTTGATCAATCCAAAGCTTACCTGCAGAAGCCATTTATGGAATTAAAGTCTCACATAAAAACTTGGAAAAGTTTTATGGAGGTCCAAGATGTCCCCTCCTCCTGTGTGTAAAAAAGTTATCTTAAGGTGGACAAAATGCAACAAGTTTTACTAAAGCGTTATTATATAACATTGAAAACAAAGTTAAGATTTTATGCTGTATTATGAATTTTTGGAATTTTCCCATTGTGGGACTAATAAATTAATCCCTTCCACAGCAGGTGGGACACCATAGGATATGGGGCGGCACCTATCTCCATTTCACTGACCCTAGGCCACACAGCTACTGTAAGTAGTGAAAGCTACAGTGGGGGGTCAGTCCTCTGGTAGCTCTGTGCGTTAATGTTCCTTTCCCCATTCTATTATGCTGAGCGCCAAGCTAGAAGGTGGAAAGTACCATTTTTATAAAGTCTTTAATATGACCCAGCCGGGATGCTTTCCCAACTAGGCCACCACTCTGGTTTGGGACTAATAAAGGCTTATCTTATCTTATCTTATCGTATCTTATCTTATCTTATTAAATATCAGAATTCAGGGCAGCAAAAAACTGAACATACTGCCCCTTTAGAAACAGTACCATATCAGTAGTTTGAAGATCACTGAAGATCATGTACGTACATGTTTAAAACCAGCTAAGGTGAACCTGGACAGATTCACAATCCATTCTACTTTAGATAAGTAACATCTGTACAGGGCATTTACTTATTGGCATCTCTAAACCATTTTGATCACACAAACATTGTTTTTTGGCACCAACAGGCTCCATTCTTCGACAATATGGTGAGTTGCTGTCTCCCATTATGTTTTCCCATCCCCTTTGAAATAGCCCCCCACCCCCAGCAGAGTGTTATCATACGTTGAGCTGTATAGGAGCCAGCAGGGTTAGATCACAGGCGGCCATGTGGGAAGGGAAATAAATCGACAGCATAATTGAACACACCAGGCTGCCTGTGGCTTAGAAAGGGAATACCAGCAAATACCATGTGAAAAAATACACACCCTGCATCTAAAGCCTGAATGGAAAGATGAGAGCTCTTGTGGGCATGCACATGTGGGTTGGGTATGTGTGACTCAAATGTGTCTGCTGGTGTTAAATGGACTCCAACAGAAGAGCCGCTGCACCTCTGCTTATCTGTTAAATGTGTGCAGAAATTAGTCTCTGTGCGTGGGTGCGTGGGTGTGTGTGTGTGAGAAAGAAAGAGAGATGGAGAACAAGAAACACGATTCCACACTAACAACAAAGTACTTCCATCTGTTGTGGCACCGTCACACAAGCCTCTGCTATGTTACTGGCAGTTTATTGCATCTAAGACCTCGTCATATCTGAGCATATTGTGACGTATAGGCATTTATTCTCCACTGACTTATTACACAGAACGGAGGGGAGGTCATTCACACAGACACTCATCTCACTCAGGGTGACACACAGACACATAATCTCTCACATACAGGGAAAACAACACTATCACAACTGGTCTTATAACACAGTTATAATGGCATAACAATAACACTTAGAACACACAAATAATAACAGTCTTTGAATCCCCCACGGTGCAAAGCATGCTGGAGGAATCCCCACCCTTTATCACAGCCCTGACGTTACACTGTCCCCCCCGGACTGGTTTCTGTCCCCAGAATAATAAGTCCAACTCAAAAGTCCAATACAAATCCGTTCAGCTGTCAGGGCGGCCACCATTGTTGGCGGCTAGCACGCACGGGCCCGTTACCATCCACCCGAACCTCAGCCGGAATCCCCGGTCAGGATGGAGCCTCTGGCTTGGCCACCCACGAGGCAGCTGGCTGGTACGGGGCAAGGCAGTCGCAGTGAAGTACCACCAACCGGTTCCTCATCCAACAGTCTCTGTAGGACTATGCACGGTCCCAACTAGTGGCTCGCCAGCTCTGGTGACAGTCCCTTTTTCCACTTCAGGCAGAAAAATCAGACCTGATCTCCGGGTGCAAAGTCCCTCCCCTGGCAGCGGGAGTTGTGCGCTCGCTTCTGTCGACTCCCCGCCGCTACCAGGGTCTCCCAAGCCAGTTCATGTACCCTGTGCAGACGTTCTCTCAAGTGAAACAAATAGTCCAACCCCAATCTGCCGTCCACCTCATACTGCTGCAAGGGGGCGTGGGATTGCCGAGTTGGCCCTTTCTGAGCCGTGCAGGTGTCACAGCGGTGGACATAGAGTTTCAGGTCCCGACGACACCCCGGCCAGTAGAACCGGGCCCGAAGATGCTGCAGAGCCGTTTTCACCCTGAAGTGGCCTGCCCCCACCGACCTGTGGACCAACTGGAGCACCTTGGGGTGGAGCCATTGGGGGACCAGCAGCTGGCAGATGTGACGCTGCCGATAGACACCGCCGATAGACAACACCCTCACGACAGCAGAGGTTAGACCACTGGGAATGCAGGGCCTTGGTCTCTGGGTCCAGTGAAGACACAGCCTCCCGGGCGAGCTGCTGGTCCATGTCCAGCCACTGCCGGACCTGGGAGACAAGAGGATCTATATCCTACTCGCTCTGAAGCTACTGCGTGCCAAGGGCCTCTGTGACATCATTGCTGGGGAGAGCTGCCTGATGGTCTGAAGAAGAGCTGTGAGCCACTGCGTTATCCTGGGCCGTCGCAGTCTAGAGAGCCCATGAGACCGCTGAGTCACGATCCTTGGCCTGCACTGACGACACCGGCCGTTTGATTGCGTGGGTCCCCTGGTTCCCCGTCTGGTTCTTGCCACAGAGTGTGATGGCCTGGGCCCCCAGAAGGAGAGAAGAGCTGGCGGTGTCAATCTTTGCACCTCATGCTGCGAGCAGATCTAGTCAAATGATGCAGGGGTCTTGGATGTCAGCCAGCCAGAATGGGTGGTTTGTGTTCTGACCGTCCACTTCCACCACAAGGACTCGTTGCCCTCCCAGTCTGGCACACTCACCGGTGGCTGTGGTGATGCAGCGCCTGGTGGGTTCCCACCCTTGCGGTCTGAGTCCATCTGTACCGGGCAGCACCCCGGGTCAGACTAGAGAGATTGTGGAACCAGTGTCGATCAGGGCCCGGATTCGTGTACTGTCCAAGCTGCACAGCAAGTACAGCCCTGGTGCATGTCCAAGTCGGCCCAGCCGTGCATCAGGGAAAATGTCTGTGGGAGGCAGCAGGTCCCCATCTGTGCCACCTCACTCTAGGGTTAAAGCTGGTGAGGAGGTTGGTTGTCATGGGGTGGGTGCAGAGCAGTATCGTGCGATGTGTCCTGGTTCCCCGCAGTGGAAGCATCCCTCCTTGCGCTGCCGTATTCGTAGTCTCGACAACCACACAGCTGTGGTCTGGTGCAATTCCTCCTCATCCTCACTCTCAGCTGTGGCCTGGAAAGCTCTCTGCCTCAGTGATGACACATCAGCTGCATAATCCATCATCAGCCCCACCTGCTCTGCTTCTGCCACGGCCGTGTCCCAGCTGCTCACTGCATGAATCCGGACGTGTTCTTGGAGCTGGGCCAGGTCGAGCCCTTGGACGAAGTTCTGCAGGGCGAGCTTCTCCACTGCCTCCGGCTTGAAATCCAGGTAGCCATGCTGTGCCAGCAGCCGTACGTCCACTACATTGGCTCCCAGGCTCTCTCGGTTGTCTCGCCGGTGGCTGGCCAGCTGTTCCCAGGCATGAGCAGCATGGGTCGCTCTCCCAAGCCACTTCTGGAGCGCTCCTTGTAGCGCTGGCCAGCTGTGACATTCCTCAGACCGGAGATCAGACAGCATGCAGAGAGCTCCACACTCCAGGGCCAGCGCAACCTGCACAGCTGTCTCTTCAGGTGTCCAGCCATTCAACGCAGCGGCCAGTTCAACCTGGACCAGATAATCATCCAGCAGGGTTTTGCCACCAAAGCGGGGAAGTTTGGCCGGTTGACCGGTCGGTGGGATGGTCGCCTCCCTGTCAATCACTGCTCTCAGTCGCAGTGGAATCGCCAGCTGGTAGTTCCCCCATTGGTGCTTCCTGTCCTGCCTTGAAAAAGGCAGAAAATGTGGCACGTTTGCTCTGTTTGGTCCGCTCTGCCTTGAAAAAGGCAGAAAGCAGGGTACGGTTGCTCCGTCTTGTCCACTTTCTTATTTGTCACGGCGAGCATCTCTGGGGGCTGGCATGTCTGCTCTGCTGTCCATCTGCACCTTCATCTGCATCTCCATGTAGGTGATGAGCTGCTCGAGTTGCCGAATCTCTGCCTGGATCCTCGCTTCCATCTCTCAATAATCCCACTTCTGACACCAGTGTGACGTTTCAAGGATTCACACAAATAATGAGAGAGGATTTGTGACGTATAGGCATTTATTCTTCACTGACTCATTACACAGAATGGAGGGGATGTCATTCACACAAACGCTCCTCTCACTCAGGGAGACAGGCTGCATTCACACCAGGAAGTCCGGGGGTCTCGGTTCGACTCCGCGGGGAATGGCAAGAATTTTCACACCTTCGTTTGGTTTGGTTTGCATTCACACAGCACTTCACTCAAGAGGACCAAACTGCTTGGACAACATCACGCAGTTACAACAGCTGCTCGTTTGTGGCACTGTAGCCGAACCCACCACTGACCAGGAAGAAAAAATCTTGGCGAAGAAGAGAAATCCAGCTCATCGATTGGCCAGGATTGAAAAGGGAAATCCGGTGTTATGCCGAGAATTGCTCACTTGCCAAGAATTGCATCCCATCCACCAAAACTATAAAATATAACACTACAGCCAGGCTTGTAACCATTTGAGTATTTTTAGAAGTACCCATTATAAATTTTTAGAAGTAAAAATTGTTATTACCTATTGTAAATTATCTTTAAATTATGTTTATCCGCCAGACGTTTTTGTGTTTCAAAGAGGGTTAGAAATCATAGTGACCCAACTCCACATTTTACAATCTTCAAAGTTGAGATTTTGCATTTATGCATTATCGGCAAAAAGGGTAATCACTTTTTCAAAGTTGTATTGACTTTGACTAACACTAAACACCTGCTTGCGACGATAGGATGCAGTTCTCGGCAAGCGAGCAATTCTCAGCATAACACCGTTCCCTTCGGCTGGGTTGTTTGTCCGCCACAGACAAATAAAAATAAAAAGCTCCACTGTCTGTATAAACCCCCGTGCTGCCATCATGTCGCTAAATGTTTTAAAAACATCGGCATTCTTGTGTGTAGCTACAGAGCAGCTGAGAAATCTGGTCCTCAGACCAAATACCTATCAGAGCTTGCGTCTCCTCACTACTCACTCCTCACTACTCCAAGTCCAACAGACATTTTTAACTTTTCTCCTTGGCTTTCTCCGGTAAAAGTACTTCTTGGATCCGCGCGGTTGTCTTTATTGTTATTTTCTACCCAAAATGGAGGCAGCAGGACCGGGAGCTCTTCAGCTGAATCGGGATGTTGGATTTATTTACCCACGTATTCCTGCCACGGATGTGCTAAAGAGGCTAGCAAGCTAGCAACAGAAAGACACATCAAGTTTTCAAGGCAGGGACAACTTTTTCAGGTGAGTGGCAACTTCGCCTGTCTGCAGCTCACCCAGATGGTGAATTTATGTCTTTTCATGTATTTACATTGAGTTATAATGTAACCGTGCTGCGCCCATTCACGTTTGATGTGAAGACAGCTTTATGGTAAACGCCACTTTCTCTTCTCACTATGTGTTGCTGTGGTCATACAAACGCTGAGGGGCACGTCTGCCCTTTGGTCCTCTGGATACTCCGTTTGCATTCACACGGCAAGCTAAGTACACCAGACTTCATTTGCAAGCGAACCGAGACCCCCTATTTTCAGGGGACCCAGACTTCGCTTATTTGCCTTATTATATACCTTATTATATGCCGCGAGAGATGAAGTGTGCCTTAGTAATTATCGTCTATGTCCCTCCGTCAGCTGACGCAGCAGTGGCCTGTGACGTCATCAGCTCCACTGCGGCCACATTACTGGAGAAGTACCCAGATGCATTCATGGCCATCACAGGTGATTTTAATCATGTCTCAGTGGGAAAAACACTACCAAACTTTCACCAGTTTGTTGACTGTCCCACCAGAGAAAACAAAACACTGGATTTACTGTATGCCAATGTCAGTGATGCATATAGTGCCACAGCTCTACCCCCCATTGGCAAATCAGATCACTGCATGGTCATGTTAACACCCAAGTACATTCCCCTTGTGCAAAGGCAGCCTGCTTATACACGGACTGTGAGGAGGTGGACACAGGAGGCTGCTGATGCACCGCAGGACTGCTTTGAGACGACAGACTGGAACATACTATGTGAACCACATGGGGTGGACATAGACAATATGACCGACTGCATCACAGAATACATTAGATTCTGTGAAGACATGACCATGCCAGCTCAGAGTGTACACTGCTTCTCCAACAACAGACCATGGGTCACCAGTGACCTGAAAGCACTTCTGAGCAAAAAGAAGAGGGCTTTTAGGGCTGGAGACAAGGAGAAGCTGAGGGGAGTGCAGCATGAGCTGAGAGAGATGCTGAGGAGGTGCAAGGACAATTATAGGAGGAAGCTGAAAGATAAACTCAGGCAATACAACACTAAAGATGTGTGGGAGGGAATGAAGCAAATAACTGGGTGTAAGGGAAGAGTCAGGCAGCCATTTGGGAGCCAGGAGAGAGCTGAAGAACTGAATCTGTTTTTTAATAGGTTCAACTCAGTCTGTCACCCCAGCAGCACAACCAGACCCCCACACACTCCTCCCCACCCACCCTCCTGTGCAGAACCTCTCTCCATCTCCCCCCTCCTCCTCCTCAGAGGGCACCAGGACCCTCCCTCACTTCACGGTGACTACAGACCAGGTGGAGAAACAGCTGGAGAGACTCCGTCAGCGGAAGGCGGCGGGCCCTGATGGCATCTCTGCCAGGACCCTGAGGAACTGTGCCAACCAACTAGCTCCAGTACTGAAACACCTGTACAACCTGAGCCTGAGTCTGGAGAGAGTACCGGTGCTGTGGAAGACATCCTGCCTGGTTCCTGTCCCCAAGAAGTCATCTCCATCGGACCTGAACGACTGTCGACCAGTTGCCCTCACATCTCATGTGATGAAGGTCCTGGAGAGACTGGTCTTAGCCCACCTGAGGCCACAGGTGAAGACGTGGCTGGACCCTCTGCAGTTTGCATATCAGCCCCATTTAGGAGTTGAAGATGCGGAGTTGAAGATGCTGTCATCTACCTGCTGCAACGAGCACATCTGCACCTGGATGGTGGAGGAGATACTGTTAGAATCACTTTTTTTGATTTCTCCAGTGCCTTTAACACCATCCAGCCACTGCTGCTGGGTGAGACGCTGCGGGTGATGGGGGTTGACAGCTCTGTGGTCTCCTGGATTACTGACTACCTGACAGGCAGACCACAGTTTGTCTGGCTGGGCAGTGTCTTGTCTGGAGTGGTGGCTTGTGATACGGGAGCTCCACAGGGGACAGTGCTCTCTCCTTTTCTCTTTACTTTATACACCACTGGCTTTCAGTACAACACAGAGTCATGCCACCTGCAGAAATTCCCTGACAACTCAGCTGTTGTGGGGTGTATAAGAGGAGGAGAGGAGGGGGAGTACAGGAAACTAGTAGACAGATTTGTGGAGTGGATGGAGCAGAATCACCTGAGGTTGAATGTCAGCAAGACCAGAGAGATGGTGATTGACTTCAGGAAGAGGAAGACGCCTTCTCAGCAACTGCAGATTGGGGGGGGATGTGGGAGTGGTTGAGGACTACAAATATCTGGGTGTCAGGATCAGCACGGTGGTGCAGTGGTTAGCACTGTTGCCTTACAGCTAGAAGGTTCCAGGTTCGAATCCCCAGGCTGGCAGGGGTAGGAACCTTTCTGTGTGGAGTTTGCATGTTCTCCCTGTGCTGCGTGGGTTTACTCCGGGGGCTCCAGTTTCCTCCCACAATCCAAAGACATGCATGTTAGGTTAATTGGTTGTTCTAAATTGTCCCTAGATATCTGTCTCCTATAGGCCCTTAGAGTAGAGGGTTAGTGCTAGTGAAGCGCTTTGAGTGGTCTTTGAGACTAGAAAAGCGCTATATAAGTACAGGTCCTTATCCTTATCCCTCATCAGCAGCGGGTTGGACTGGAGATCCAACACCAATGCTGCGCACAAGAAGGGGATGAGCAGACTCTACTTCCTGAGGAAGCTGAGATCCTTCAACGTGTGCAGCAGGATGCTGGAGCTTTTCTACCAGACTGTTGTCGCCAGCGCCATCTTCTTTGCTGCTGTCTGTTGGGGTAGCAGTATCAGGGCCAGAGACACCAACAGACTTGACAAGATTATCAAGAGGGCTGGCTCTGTAATTGGTCTCAGACCGGAGACCTTTGAGACAGTGGTGGAGAGGAGAACACTAAATAAACTGCGATCCATCATGGACAATCCTGATCACCCCCTCCACCACACACTAGACAGACAGCGAAGCACTTTCTCCAGTAGACTACTACAGCTTCGCTGTCGAACGGCCAGGTACAGGAAATCTTTCCTGCCACATGCAATTTCACTGTACAATATCTCACTATGATGTTGTATTCTGGTCATAACTATGCTGCCACACTACATCTTACAGACCAACTGGTACCTCACATTTCACTCTGCGCCTGATAGTCCTTCTTTGTACAATGGGATGATTCATGTGTTTACACGGGTCATCATATATTAAGTTATGATGTATATAGGTTTTATAGTCGTTTTAGTTTTTACTTTCCATGGGTAATCCCTTTGTCTGTCATGTGTGTGTTTCTGTTGTTTGGTTGTCTACTGTCATGCTGCTGTTACACTGTAATTTCCCAGTTTGGGATCAATAAAGTACATCTATCTATCTATATCTATTTGGTGCGCACCAGAGTTCCAACGCGCGTTCAGATGGCTTCAAGCAAACCGAACTGTCCACGGAACACACTCTTTGGCCCTTCAGTCCGGCCCAAACAATGGCTGTGTGAATGCGCCCATAGACACACAATCTCTCACACACAGGGAAAACAACACTATCACAACTGGTCTTATACCTAACTTATAATGGCACAACAATAACGCTTAGAACACGAACAATCTTTGAATCCCCCACGGCACAAAGCATGCCGGGAGATTTCCCGCCCCTTATCACAGCTCCGACATTACAATATCTTTGATGACGCTGACATATCCACCACGCAGGAGAAGATGAAGAGTGAACAGTTTAAGATAATTAGTTTTAAAGGGATAATTAGAAAAAAAAGAGTGACAAGGAAGAAAAGGAGAAGTCAACAAACCTGAGGATTTCCCCCCTGTGCTCCTTCTCGGAGTCTCTCTGTTGGGACAGCTGCTCATCTGTCAGTCTCCTCTGCTCCCTGATGACACAAAGGGATACATGACACAGTCAATCAATTTTCAACATTTTCCACTTACACAATGTCCACATTTCAAATTTAGGCAGAAAAATATAAAATATTCCTGCCAAATTTATGCTTTCTATTGAAGTGTCACTGAAAAGTGAATGTGCAGGATCCCAAATGAGTATGGCTGTTGCTCCGTGTACTGTGTGATGAAGTCGAGCTTAAACATCATATCCCCCTCTGGGGTCAGCAAAAGTTCACGTACACTGAAACTCACGAGCTTTAAGGGTGCTACCAGCTGACATTTTGAAACTATACTGAACTACTGTTGTTGGATGTACTTTAAGTAAGCATTTTGTAGTTGTTGAATAAAGACTATTTCTTTTTGAGCCCACTTCTAGTATCATGTGCAGCTGTTGTCTTTCTTTTTTGGGGGGGTGGGGTGGGGGTGGATTAAATTGTATATTAGTTTTAATTCTGATTCAGCGCAGCTGACTCCTGCCCTCTGTGCGCACACACACAGACACGCACGCACTGACACAGACTTTACCCTAACCCCCCTAACTCTGTCGGCTTCTCAGCCTAATCCCCTCCCTGCCGGCATGATCAGTTAATGTGTTTGTGTGTGTGTGAGTATGTTTCTGGCTGTCTAGCCCTGTGACCTTGCAAACACACGCAATGTGGATAGAGAGCGCAAAGGCCTGTATGTCTGAGTTCAGAGGCAGACAGCCTGCTTTCCCTTCCAATCTAATACAGTTTTTATGACAACTGCGTGGAATTGCTGGTGTACAATTTGCAGAAGTGGATTCAGCAAAACAGCCAGTGAAGCTCATCATTATAGCTTTTTAGATCTGCAGCTCTTGATAGATTTTATTGGTTGTAGTAGGGCCATCATGATATCAGATTTTTATTGTACTGTAGTGGCTTTGAATATTGCAGTTAATAACTATTGTGATGTCAGCAGAAAATGTGGGGACAAAAACAATAATAATCCTTTCAGTCCAAATGAGCTTTACTTTTCTTTATTGTGCAGTTTTGTAAACACTAGTATTGCTAGTCAAGACTTCCGCAAAATCTTGTCAAGCACAGAGTCTTTCAAGACCAAACAAGACCAAGGAAAGATCAAGACCTACATACACACTAGTCATGGTCTTGACCTCTTAAAGTGTAGGGGCCCTATTTTGACTGTCATCAGCAGACCTTTGCACCAGACTTCCTGCCATACACCACTTTTTTTGTTAGTTTCTGTCAGCGCATTGTCTGGTTTTTACGTGTTGCATCACACCATCTAATTACAAGAAGACAGTGCGCCTGCTTTGTGCTGGGAGGTGGAGAGTCATTTCCAAGTGGTGTGGCAGTATGCAATCTCATGCGCATTGGTATAATAGTGCATGCGATGACAATGGGTTTTTAATCAGGGAAAATGAGGTCTGGCATCAGAAGCGCATTGTTTAATGATATATCAGTGGTATGTTTTGAAATCACACAGCACCGGAGCTCATGAGGAAACAGTATGCAGTGGGACTTTCTATTATTTTAATGTGGAGAGTTGTAACAGTTATTATACTGTATAATCACCCATCATTTTAATTATAATATGATCACACTGTGGAGAAAGGAATAGGCGAGACGACGAGCTGAACGACACAAGGCTTTATTATCTCTCCAACAACATAACAGCAAACAGCAAACAGTGAAACAGCGCTCCAGGGTCTCTGTGCATTCCCCTTTTATATCTTTAATCCCATGCATTGAGACCCAGAGCTTCCAACCGTCATACATTGTTGTTTAACAAAGGAATGTGTGGCACATTAACATAACATACACCGACACCACTTTCACAACTTCTCTCCGTGGCTCCGGTCATTCTTACTCTCCCCGGGGGGGCGCATAGCCCTAACTGTCCCATCTGATGCCCCCCGGTAACACCTCTTCATTCGATCCATTGTCCTCCTCTTTCCCCCTGCCTCTCTGGGTGGAGAAAACCCACACACAGCCCCCCCCCCCAAACACGCAGAAGGGGCTCTAACCCCCCCATCCTTTGGGCTCGAGCTGGCGCCCATAGTGGCTGTAGTGGGGGGTTGCCGATCCAGTAGAACCGTCCTGCTGGTGAGGTGTAATGGAGGGCACGTCAGTCTGTGGAGGGAAAGGGGAGGGGGGGGAAACACATTCTTTGTGAGAGCAGGTCCCTGCTGAGGGGTCAACAACTTGAGGAGCCAACAACGGTGGGCATCCGTGCTGGGGTCCGGTGCACATCGTGCCTACTGAAAACAAAAACCGGCCTACTGCAAGCTTCTCGGGATGAATGTGCGGGGCGAACAATGGTGGGCCGGGTAGCTCCCAGCCTCCGTCTGTGTAAAATTTGCGTGGGCGGATCAGCCTTGGTGTGGGGTTTTCCGGTAGAAACTCTCTGGGGATCAGCAGCGGCTGAGAAAAAATGAGTTCTGCTGGGGAGGCTGCCAAATCCTCCTTAGGTGCGGAGCGCAGCCCTAAGCTGGGGAGACTGCCGGTGGGCCAGCGGTTCCTGAAGCAGGCTTGCCACCTGTTGCGTGGCGCACGCGTTCGGCACTGCGACCATGTTGTAGCATTTTGTGCCATCCATTGTTATCCCGTGGAGTGCAAACTGGGCTTCTATGTGCGAAATCCACACTGCCGGGTCGTGAAGTCAGAAGTCTGGGAGCTTGACTGAACCAGCACACGCGGCGCTGGTGCTCTCCCTCCGGATAGTCTCCGGGGTGTTGCTCGGCTCGCTCTCCATGGCACATAAGGGTCACCAGTGTGGAAGAAAGGAATAGGCGAGACAACGAGCTGAACAACACAAGGCTTTATTCTCTCTCCAACAACATAACAGCAAACAGCAAAACAGCGTTCCTGGGTCTCTGTGCATTCCCCTTTTATATCTTTAATCCCATGCATCGAGACCTGGAGCTTCCGACCATCATACATTGTTGTTTAACAAAGGGATGTGTGGCACATTAACATAACATACACTGGTGCCGCTTTCACACCTTTCTTCTCTCCGTGGCTCCAGTCATTCTTACTCTCTCCGGGGGGCGCATAGACCTAACTGTCCCATCTGATGCCCCCCGGTGACACCTCTTCATTCGGTCCATTGTCCTCTTTCCCCCTGCCTCTCTGGGTGGAGAAAACCCCCACACCATGCCCCCATAATATACCAAATGTCCATCCATCCATCCATTCATCTTCTTCTGCTTAATCCTTTTTGGGTCGCGGGGGGCGGGGGTGCTTGAGCCTATCCCAGCATCTTTGGGCGAGAGGCAGGGTACACCCTGGACAGATCGCCAATCCATCGCAGGGCCAACACAGAGAGACAGACAACCATTCACTCTCACATTCATAGCTAAGGACAATTTAGAATCCCCAGTTTGATGCCAAAAAAACAAATACACCAAATATTTTTTTTAAAAAATCCATCCACACTCTCATTTTAATTGTGGACTTACCATAGCAGTTTATAGATTAGACATTAATGTATGATGTTTTAGGGGAATGAATGAATGAACAGGGAGCATGTCTGTGTTCTGGTGTGGATGAGGTGCACGGGGGAGTCGTGTCAGTTTGAAGATATTTATTCCATCCAGATTTTTGCTTTTATCATGGACTTATTAGGCATTAATGTGTTTATTGTTAGGGGAATGAAGGAATGATGAATGAAAAGGGAGTGTGCAGCATTTTACTTTTCACTGTAACTTCCCGGAAAAACAGGAGGCATGTCCACATCTGCCTTGGCCTTGCGTCCCCGGGTATCTAACCGGGCTAAAGCAGCCCGCACTGCGCGTTTGAAAACCATGTGAGCACCCTGACTACCACCCGTCAGCCCCCGGGAGGGGCTGCTGAGAGCGGGCTCGCTTCGTGGCGGGAGTCAATGGCAGACGGGATGTCTGGCCAGAACTCCACCTTCCTTCTCAGATGGGAGGGACTGGGATAGAGAGCCACAAACCTTGGCAGACCCCCCCCCCCTCCCCCCCGTATGAGATAGGGGAGACCCTCGGTTGGCAAAACCAACAGGAGAGGGAGCACTCCATTGCCCCACCAGCCAGGAGCGACTTCTGCGCCACCATTAATGATCCTTCCATTTTATGAAAGTTTGCACAGGTATCATCCTCCTTTCCTGAAGTTTCAAACCATTCATGTCTGTGTGTTGCATCCATTCAGACTACATTAAACCATTCAAATGATTTTTCAGATTATCCCTTACCCATTTGTTCTCTCTAAAATAACTAACTGGGCATCAACTGTGATTGATGTCTTTCTTGCAATGCATCATTACAGTTGCATGCATTTTCACTCATACACACGGGCTTTGGCCAGCACAAAACCCATCTTAAACCGTCATGATCAGAGTTCACTTCAGATAATGTGCATCTGTGCATTAAAGGGATGAGCAGGAGTGCTTTGGATTGGCTTTTGCAAAACACACCTCTGAATAATTAGACCAGCCTCTTTTACACCTTGTGCCTGGAGTTTTTGCATTGCTGTGATAATGAACTTGGAAATGCCCATCAACGTGTTCTGCCTCAGTAAGAACTCATTATGGACCGTGTCTTTGTAATACGGCAATAGGTCTTTCTAGGTTCTGGTCTCAGTCTGATCTTAACTACAACACTAGTGAATACTGTGTGATAGGTGAAACATAATATATTCTGTGTATTATTCACACAATATCAATTATCAGTTATATATATTGCCAGTACTGCAATATTGTGACTACTTTTAAATAATAGTAAAAATAACCTCATTTGCTGAAGTACTGATAGTAATATGAAGTTGTTTCTTCCTGGGGTCTGCAACCTGTGGTTGTAGATCCACAAGTGAGTCTTTTGCCCATAACTAGTGGCACAATTTGCAAGAAATTCTCAAATTTATGAAAGAAAATTTTAATTTACGAGGAGAAAATTTACTTTTTATTAATGTTGACAGGCCAGTTTATACTTAAAGCTCAGCTGTTTTACCCTCATTTTAAGGCTCAGGTATATTTTGTGACTCCATAAGAATCACCTTGGCCAAAATTGCTTTAAATGACTCTTCCCATAGTAGAGGTTGCCAACTTCTGCTTCATGCAAGACAGGAACAAGAAATATTTGACTTAAAATGATTACGAGAAAGAAATATGTCTACTGGCCTAAAACTCAGAAAACAGTACTCTAGTAATATATGTGCCGGAGCTTGAAAACTCAAAATTGAAACTACAGTGAAATCTTATACTATGTAACCAGCTGAGTCATGCTCTTCAGTCAGAAAAATAAAGTAAATACAGCCAGTGACAGCATCAAACATCAGTCATAGACGGACAGACAGCGTGACAGTTATATTCACATCTGTCTGGCTCCACTTATTTTAACCTTTCATCACACATCTCCATTACAGTTGGTCTCTCTTGCCTCTTTTGCTCTTTTTTTTAACCTTCTTTTGCTCCAGTGTTGTCACAGCTACTGATGACTTGGAGCAGGCCCCTGAAGCTCTTACATTCCTCTTATTTAGCAAGAGCATCGTGCAAAACTTTATAGACTTCTGCGCCTGTTCTGTGTCTCTCTTCTTACCTCCCTTTAATGTTGACAAGGGCAGACATATTACTTCCAGATCTGATAATCTTTAACCCTTTTCACTGACTTTTAATCCTCAGAGGTGATGAGAGGGAGAAAGGGCAAGGTTGTGTTTATGTAAATTATGCTGGCTTCAGAGTAAAGTAAAGCGGGCACTTTATGAGTGGAAATGGACTTAGGGTAATTTTGCAGCTGCAGGCATGGGGTGCACCCAGTGTGCCCATGGAAGCAAAGAATCACAGGTTTCTAAGGGGGTTTACTGTAAAAAGAACTGATTTTCATTGTACCAGAAGCACCACCGGGAGTACACCCTAAAAGGTAGATAGTGAATAAAATCATTCCAGCAGAAGAGAGGTGAGATATCTGGGCCTGAAGATGGTGAAAAAACTGCATCAATCTTGCAGTCTTCCAAGTTGACAGCAATGGTAATTTCTTTTGGTTACAAAAAGATGGCTGATACCAGTGTAATCTAAATTGCTAACTCCAAGGCTTGAAAATTTATTTTTCATTTTGTAAATTTTAGTTACATGGAAAACAGATGATAAATCAGGGTTGCAATGCCAACCTTTAGTCAGCAAGTTGCGGAATCAATTGATAGAGTGCTTTGATTCAAGAGTTTTAATTGACTTAATATTTTTTCAAGAGATACTGTAGTTAAAGGATCAATGCTTAAATATTTGCTACACCTCCACCTCTACACAGAAACCCCTCTTGACACAGGGGTAGAGATCGCTGAGAGATGAATAAATGGTCAGATCTCTCAACAATCTTTCAATGAGCACCCAGCAATCTCTCAATGATCTTGCAATGATTTTTCAGTGATCTCGACAGCCTCAAAATATTGACTCAGTTCAAAAAAATAAATCTTTCAATGATCACCAAAAGGAAGCAATCAACCTTATTGATTGATCAACAACCTTATTGACCTCCCAATGATCTCTCAATGATCTTTCAATGCACTCGATTGACCTTTCATCAAATGCTCAGGGATCCCTCACTAATCTCTCAGCCATCTCTACCTTCAGGATGGAAAAAAATGGTGTCCATTGAAAGATCAAGGCGAGATCATTGGGAGATTGACGAGATTTTTGAGGAGTCAAGGAGCACTCAAGGAGCACTCAATGATCTCTTGTAGATCACTTCGCTTACGTCAGGGCTATCCAATTACAAAATCAGTTGGGCCACAATTTGAAATCAAGACATGTAACTGGGCCGCACATATTCAGCGATCTGTTGAATATGACAAATTTCAAACCAACACAGATCAATATGATGAAAAATAGACACTTTTTATTCATTGTTTTGGTTTTAAAAGTGCAGTTGGCACATGACAAAGGCACATCAAAAGTGTATAAAAACACAATAACAGTGCAGGGGTTGAGCAGAACTTGAAGTAGTATAAATATTTTTTCCTTTTGAACAACAATTAAATAGAATGAAAAAAAAATTCTGTAAATAACCATTTTGATCACATCTTATTCAGGCATATCTCACTGTGCATACAAACTCAATGCGCACTGTTAGTAGCATTAACATTTGTTTCCCTTTTGAAATAAAATATACTACATCCTGGTCATAACTGGCCTTGGCACATCACAAAGTGCATTTAGTTGTGAATGAGGCCATCGATGATCCACATGGTGAGGACATCGATGGCCTCATTCACACCTTCACGGGCTACCTCAGCTTCTGTGTGGACAAATCCGTTCCCACCAAGACCATACGGCGTCACTCAAACAACAAACCCTGGATCAACCCTGAGATAAAAACACTTCTGAGAGAGAAGAAGAGGATCTTCAGGTCAGGGAACAGGGAGATGCTGAAGTCCGTACAGAGGGAGCTGAGGAGAAAGATCAGAGAAGGCAAGGACAGCTTCAGGAAGAAGATGGAGGACAAGCTGCAACAGAGCGACATCAGCGGGGTCTGGAGAAACCTCAAAACCATCTCGGGGCTCCAGAATACCTCCCCCCAGGCCACAGGGGGCAGGGAGTGGGCGAACAACCTGAATCTGTTTTTCAATAGATTTGACCAACCGCCCTCCCCCCTGACTGCACAACAACCACTGCTGCCTCTAAAGAAATCAAGTCCTGCTGCCCACTCCCCACTCCACCAACACCCCCCCACTCCCAACACACAGCCCCCCATCCTGACCCTGACCAGGACCCAGGTGAGGACGGAGCTGAGGAAGATCAAGGCGAGGAAGGCGCCGGGACCGGACGGCATCAGCGCAAAGCTCCTCAAGTCCTGTGCAGACCAGCTGTGTGGGATTGTGACGTATATCTTCAACCTGAGCCTGAAACTGGGGAGGGTACCACAGCTGTGGAAAACATCTTGTGTGGTACCTGTACCAAAAACTTCCCACCCCAAAGACCTGAACAGCTACAGACCGGTGGCCTTGACGTCCCACTTGATGAAGACCCTGGAGAGACTGCTCCTTGCTCACCTCCGCCCCCTGGTGGAACCAGCGATGGATCCACTCCAGTTCGCCTACCAGCATGGCATTGGGGTGGAGGATGCGGTGATCTTCCTCCTTCACCGTTCTCTGTCCCACCTGGAGAAGCCCGGGAATATGGTGAGGATCATGTTCTTTGACTTCTCCAGTGCTTTCAACACCATCCAACCGATGATCCTGAAGGACAAGCTGCTGCGCACAGGGGTGGACCAGCACCTGTCATCATGGATCCTGGACTACCTCACGAACCGGCCTCAGTTTGTGAGAACCCGGGACTGTGTGTCCGACACGATCATCAGTAGCACGGGGGCCCCCCAGGGAACGGTGCTGGCTCCCTTCCTGTTCACTCTTTATACTGCGGACTTCTCACACAACACAACACACTGCCATCTACAGAAGTTCTCTGATGACTCTGCGATCGTTGGCCTCATCTCCAATGGAGATGAAGCTGAGTACAGAGGGCTTATCCAGGACTTCGTGGACTGGTGCCATCGGAATTGCCTCCAGATCAACGCGAGGAAAACTAAGGAGCTGGTGGTGGACTGCCGCAGGCATGGGCAGCCCCTCACAGTACCAGTAAATATACAGGGAACAGACATCGAGATGGTGACATCCTATAAGTACCTGGGTATTCATCTGAACAATAAACTAGACTGGTCACACAATACTGATGCACTCTACAAGAAGGGACAGCGCAGGCTGTTCCTGCTGAGGAGACTCAGGTCTTTTGGTGTACAAGGGGCGCTGCTGAAGTCATTCTATGACACGGTGGTGGCATCAGCCATCACTTTTGGAGTGGTCTGCTGGGGCAGTGGCATTACTGCAGCCGATAGGAAGAGACTGAACAAACTGATTAAGAAAGCTAGCTCTGTCCTGGGGCAGCGCCTTGATCCGATGGAGGAGATAGGAGAGAGAAGGATGGTGGCTAAACTGTCATCTCTGCTGGAGTCCGAGTTCCACCCTATGCAGGACATACTGAATGCACTGAGGAGCTCATTTAGCAGCAGACTACATCATCCCAGGTGCACAACCGAGAGGTTTCGTAGGTCCTTCCTACCAACGGCTGTCAGACTGTACAACCTAAGCAGGGCTGCTCGCAGAGATAGCAAAAAGACGTAACAAACTAATAGTTTTTTGAATGCAAAAGATGCAATAGACTTACACAATGGTCCCCTCCGGCATACAACTAGGAACTTACCGGTCGCTATGGAGGGTGAGAATATGTATGGGCACATAATCATACCATGTAGGATAACTAAGTAGACGGTTATGCGGTTTCATTCCATCTAGCAACAATGCTCTGCACTGTGTGTGTTTATATATTTACATATTTATTCCATCTAGCTACAATGCTCAGCACTGGGTGTGTTTATATATTTATATATCTACATATTATTCCATCTAGCTACATTGCTCCGCACTGTGTGTGTTTATATACTTGCATATTTATTCCACCTAGCTGCAATGCTCCGTACTGTGGGTGTTTATATATTTACATATTTATTCCATCTAGCTACAATGCTCTGCACTGTGTGTTCATATATTCATATATTTATTCCATCCAGCTACAATGCTCTGCACTGTGTGTCTGTGTGTGTGTATATATATATATTTTATAGTAATACGTACATATGTATATTAGCTGCTCTTGCTTGCTTGTTTTTTTCTTGCCTTCTGATTGTTGCTCTGAGTGTTGCTATCCCTGTGCTGTTGCAATCCTGGAATTTCCCAGTTGTGGGACTAATAAAGGCTTATCTTATCTTATCTTATCTTATCTTAGCTGAATAAAAAACGAACTGTCAAAACACTTCAGTGCACAAACCCCCAATAAAAGAATGATAACATTAACAAGCATTGCACATCCACCATTGTGGTTTGTTTTGTTTTAAATCACAACATGTGTGAGTAGGAAAGTCTTTTTATAACTACACATTTCATTACACATACATATCAGTCAACCAAAAATCTCTAGTAGAGTTAAGGATGCAAAAAACACCTACTTAAAAACTTGAGTAATGACTTCAGGCTTGAAGGTTTGAGGTTTTTCTCCAAAATTTATAATAATTTTCTTATAGTTTTCTACTTTTCTCTGTAAATGTATCTAAATTTGAAACCATTTTCCTCAAATTTGTAATTTCCTCCTGTAAAATTGACTTTTTTTTTGTACATTTGAGACTTTATTATAAATTTGTGGATTATTTTATGGCTAATTTTTGTCTATTTTTTAATAAAATTACATTTTTTTAATGAATTTGAAACAGATTGTGGTAAAATTTTGACTTTTTTCCTTATACAATTTACACTTCTGACCATAATTTTGCAGAGCCAGAACAGAAAAGTTTAACTCTGATTTCAAAGAAAAAAACATTAATAAAATTATATTTAATAAAATAAATTAACTTAAATTACCAAAGATGCAGTTATTTCTGTTAAAATCCATCCATCCATCCATCTTCTTCCGCTTAATCCTTTTCGGGTCGCGGGGGGGGGGCTGGAGCCTATCCTAGCATCTTTGGGCAAGAGGCAGGGTACACCCTGGACAGATCGCCAGTCCATCGCAGGGCCACTACAGAGAGACTGACAACCATTCACTCACACTGTCGTACCTAAGGACATTTTAGAATCCCCAGTTTTTGATGCCAATTAACCTAACTTGCATGTTTTTGGCATGTGGGAGGAAACCGGAGAAATCCCGGAGTAAACCCACGCAGACACGGGGAGAACATGCAAACTCCACACAGATCACTGTTGGTCGGGGGCTGGGATAAAACCCAGCATCCCCCGGCCGAGGGTGAGTTGCTGTGCTGCCGCAGTGCTAACCACTCCGCCACCAAAATATTTCTATATATTTATAGTTTTTTAGAACTCTCCTCACCACCCTAACAGCAGGAAAACCTCCCTTATTCTGAAACCCAAATGTTGGCACGTTTAGTTTGTCTGAAGGCTACTGACAGATTAAAGTCATTGGCTTCGTGAATTTTGGTCATCTTAACTTACCAGGTACATAATAATGAACATAAATTATTAGTTAATAATGTCAAAGCCTAACTACACCTGTTTGATAAGTGACTTTTAATTATTGTTCCTGTTACCAGTGGGCTAAAACACCATAAATGTCTCGACTGCTTATATACCTCTTCTGCTTTTTCACCATAAATACCTCCACTGCTTACATACCTCTTCTGCTATTTTTCCACATTTAAAGTACTTTAATAAGTTCATGCTTCTCTCAGACAGTGATGCTAGTGAGACACTCTGCCTTCTGACTGGAATGGTCATGTGCACGGGGTGCTTCCGAACTCCGCACGGATGACAGTCACATACATTGTTCGTGTGCGCGCTTGCGGACCGTGATTCCTTCATATTTTTTTCTTAAATTTGAATTTCCTTGGCATGGCCTGGGCCTGGGCCACTCGGAGGTTGGTTCTGGGCTGTATGTGGCCCACGGGCTGCTAATTGAATAGGTCTGCCTTACGTGATCATTCAGAGATTGTTTTGGACTGAGTCAAAACTTTGAGGAGACCGTGGCGACTTTGGAGACCACTATTAGATTACTGAGATAACATTGAGAGATCTGGCCACTTTTTTCATCTTTCAGCAGTCTCTCGACAAGCTCCACCCCTGTGTAAAGGGGGTAGAAGAGCACTTGAAACCTCTCAAATAGTGGTGTGAAAAAGTGTTTGCCCCCTTCCTGAGTTCTCCTTTTTTTGTATGTTTGTCACACTTAAATCTTTCAGATCATCAAACAAATTTAAATACTGGGGGGATGGGAGCCCCGCTGCCTATAGCAGTGGCTAGTGGTGTTCCAACCACCATCCCCCCAATTTTAACTGCCTTCTGGTAGTTTGCACACCTGCACACAATCACATCAAACAACTAACATACACCCATCATGATTCATGTATGGGGGAGGGGGGTGTCTTCCCCCACCCCTGTTGCCCTCCTTCTGCCGGGGGCCTGGGGCCTGCCATGTTGTCAAACTCCCTGGGTGCTGCCGAATGAGTAGATACGAGCAAGGGAGTGAGAGAGTGATTGAACAAGAGAGTAAGCAAGAGTGAGGGAGTGATGAGTGGAGATGGTGATGGTGGGGCGGTTTTGTGTGGTGCTTTGCATGCTGGGTGGCATCTTGGAGCACTTGCGGTGGTCCACTGATCAGTCACTCGGGTGGGCATTGGGGGGGTGGTCTGTCCTGGGGCATGTCGGCGGGGGTGTGGCTGCTGGCCCATGCCGGCGGTCTCCCCGGCCACTGCCGGGTGCTGGTGTGCGTTCATGCTTGCTGCATATGCACCACGGCCACCCCAAGTAATAAGGGTGAATGAGTGTGGGTGAGTGTGTGGGGGAAAGCACGAATGGATGTGAGTAGGTCAGAGCGCGAGTGAGAGTGTGTGTATGGGTGAACATGCGTGAGTGCAGGCAACTTTGAGGGCGAATGGGAGTGAGCTTGAGTGGGTACAGGAGTGGGAGAGATTGGGTGGGTCCAGGAGTGCGAGTGTGGGATTGTGTGGGGGAGAGGGTGAGCGAGAGTGAGTGAGTGTGTGTGGGTGTGTATGAGAACATGAGGGTGTGAGTGCGTGGGAGTGGGTGTGAGTGCTGGTAAGGAGGTGCTGGATTGAGGGGGTAGTGCCTCTTGGCTGCGTGGGCTCCCCTTGATGGGGGGGTCCTTCTTTGGGCGTGGGGGTCCCGGGGTGTGCGGTGATGGCGCTGGGGTGGGGACAGACCCACTGTGGGGGTGTCTGGGGGGGTTTGCACCTGCAGCATGGGCCGGTCTCCGGCCCGGGAGTTGGAGGCACTGACCTCCTGGCACCTGGGGGCTGGCGTTGGCCCCGCTGGGGGGTTGGGGCTGGCTGGTCCAGGGGCGTGGGCCCGCTGCACTGGCTGCCTAGCAGCCTGGCCTCCCTCGGCTGTCCCTCTTGTGGCAGATGCCTGGCTCTCCCGGGGTTTGTTGGCCTCAGACATTTGTGCTCTGTGGGGGTTGGTGGCTTTGTCCTGCTTGCTCAGGGTTTCCTGGGGGGGAAGGGGGTACTGTGACTGGCTGCCCTCTTTGTATGTTTCCTGACAAACCACTCACATGCACACAGATATTTTGCGCGCACTCTCATACACACTCTTCTTTCCCCCTCCCCACACCTCCTTTCCTAATTCCCCATCCTGTTGGGTACTTCATGGGTAAAAAATATTAAATAAAGTATTAAAGTTATTACAAGAGGAGTTTACAACAATATGCAGTACATATACAGTATATCTACTGTATAATGCTCCTTTTGGCAAAGTAAATCTGTTTGGCACAATAAGGGAAGCAGATTTCTGTTCTGCTCACCTTGCTGCCTGACAGGACGGGGGGGGGGGGGGATCTGGCCATTTTTTATTTTTCAGCAGTCTCTTGACAATCTCTACCCTTGTGTAAAGGGGGTAGAAGAGCACTTCAAACCTCTCAAATACAGTATACTGTATAAGGGAAGGGGTGGGCTGAAAAGTTCATAGGCTGAAAAGTTCATACTAGTCAAATTTGACCAAATATGGTTTATTTTTTAACATAGTCTGCCCTTCGGTCGACACACTTCTTCCATTGGTGTTGCAGCACTTTGATCCCTGCGGTTGAAAAATTAACCACATTTGGTCAAATTTGACCACTATGAGCTATGAACTTTTCAGCCTATGAACTTTTCAGCACCCCCTCGTATATAACTCTTTGGTCACCCAAGAAAGTCTCAATGATTCCTCAAAGGTCTCTCAACGATCTCTCTTGATCTCTTCTGATTTCTCAAAGCTCTTTCAAAATGTAATTTTTGATCGCACAATGATCCCCCAAACATTTATACAGAAACGGCTTTCTTGAGTCTTTAGGAGGAGATCGTTGAGTGACTGGGCCAATTTTTGATCTCTCAATGGTCACCTAACGATCTCCATCTGTGTAAAGGGGCCCTCACAAATGAAAATGCATACTGGGACCCCAGCACAAGCACTATTACTGCATAACAGCAAAGCTCAGAATTATCTACCAGTGCCACTAGGTTTGGGAAATGTGTTGGTTTTCAGTGTTTGTTTAAAAAGTAAATTCTTCTATTGGCAAATGGTTTGAGGATACAATGCTAGAGTGAAAAAAAATGAGTTGACATTTTTGCTGTTATCATGTATTAGTGCTCCATGCCAGTTTCTTAAACAGGAAATCTTCCCACTCATGCTGTCTCTTGACAAAAAGCTAAGATCGCAACTTCTATATAAGGCTTCAAAAATGCATTTCACAAAAGAGTATATGATTTCACAGCCCTACATCCACCTTTTACACACATTCTATAGTAACAACAGCTTGACACATACCACGTCAGTAGCAGACCACAGCTGGCACAGAAGATAATCAGCTGTTGTAGACGTCATGTGCTTGTAAGAATTCTCTTCGAAAATTGTCGTCCTTGTGCAAATAAATATACAAAAAAAGTACTGTAAGTGAAAAACAGGAACTGTGGGTATAAAGATTTTTTTTTAATTGATTGAGTCGAGCAGACACGAGACAGAAAAATGTGGTGAATCATAAAACCAAAACTGGAATGTCCCAGTAACAACCTGCTGAATATCTCTTTTCACTGTGGTGTATGACAAGAAATCAAAACATCAAACAGTCACATGAGGAGGTAAAGTTGTCAGAGTTTCAGGAAAATATTATTTATTTTGTGGCATGTGCATACACGACTACAGATAAAGCGGCAAAAGATAGAATGGAGGGAAAAAAGTGAGGTTTTTTTTATTTGGGAAAAACTGGGGAAATCAACAAGATTTCAGCTTTCCCTGAAGGACTGTGACTGATTTTTTTAAAAAACAAATCTTACACTGTTTGAAAAAAACCCAACAAACTGAGATCAAATGAGGGGGAAAGCTGTTTCAGTGTGTGTGTGTGTGTGTGTATATTTGAGGCAAGAAGAATATCTCCTGAGAAACAGAGTTCTTGGATCCACCCTGAGCTCAATCGATACAAATCTGCCAATAGTCACAAAGATAAAGCACAACACAATATCCACACACACTTTAATGCATACGCACAAAGGCACATGCAGAGCAGCCAGTGTGCACTGGCCTTATGAAAACAAGCTGTATCACATCAATCACATCAATCGTTTGCTCTTTCTCTCCTGACCTTAACTCATTCCACCGTCCAGGCTTTCATCCATCCTATCTTTTATCTGTCCTTCTCTTGCCTCTAATCCATCCTTTCAACTGGGCTCGCGTCTGGATTGGATGATCCATGTGTTCAACCTCTGATAAAAAGGACAAACTCTGTGTATTCTGCCAACTCAGTGCAGGATGCTTACCAACACCTTCCTCAAACACACCATTCCAGATGTTAGAGGAGCTGCGTGAAAGTCTGATGCACGAGCACACACTGTAAAAGGCGTATTTTTGGAAAGCTAGTGACTGCTGAACGCATCAGTGGACCCTTCCAGTGGCAAGTAGCAGGAATTGTAAATCAGATAACAAAATGTGTCTAAAATCACGGGCTCCCTACAAACTTCAACTTATGGATAACATTGAGGGGTACTACAGGATTGGTACACTATTTTAGAATTGAAAATCAAAGACCTTGTATAACAAAATCAAGGGGAAATATCAAAATGATTATGTTGTGTATGGAATTATGTTCCAAATAATGAGGCCAGGTGCTCGATAGAACTCAGCTTTATTTGCGATACTCTCCACAATACAGCCGCTAGGCAGGGGCGTTGGCAAAGAGGCCGAACCAAGATGGCCGCTGGTATTTAAAGGGGCTGTGCAGTGGTGGAAGAGGAACTGGCCGCCACTACATCGCACTTCACAAATAAAAGCATAGATTACAATACAACATTTTCCTCTCCCTGTAGAAGGTCCAAAAGCACACACAATTAAGACCCTCCCCAATTTAGGACCCGAATCATGCACTAATAGACATGATTTCGGACACACCCAGGAGCAGACACAGGTTCAAATACAACAATGATCTTTTATTGACTCTGTGTGTGTGTGTGTGTGTGTGTGTATTTCCAATACATGCTTACGGTAAAGTTGGGGAGACGAAACTCCCAGGCGATGAGTAGAAGGTCATTGAGATGAGGGAGGTGAAACTCCCTGGTAGAAGGAAGTGGAAAACTCAAGCACAGAGTTTTTCACCCAGGAGCAGCGTTGACATCTCCGTGCAGATTGCAGGGCAGCACTCCTGATAAAAGCTGCTTGATTAGGAGGAGCAGACTACTAGAATTACCTTCCAAATAATGAGGCCAGGTGCTCAATAGAACTCAGCTTTATTTGTGATACTCTCCACAATACAGCCGCTAGGCAGGGCACTGGCAAAGACACCGAACCAAGATTCCCGCTGGTATTTATAGGGGCAGTGCAGTGGCGGAAGAGGAAGTGGCCGCCACTACACCGCACTTAACAAATAAAAGCATAGATTACAATACAACATATTATATGATCTTGACAACACAGATTTCATTGCTTTTATCTGCTGTGACAATAAAAGCATCAATGGTGCTGATGCCTCAGTGCAGACACACACACTAACACAGACACGCATCGACACATTACTGTATTTCACCGAGGCATAATTGTAAACATATAAGTGACAAACCGCATGTCTGAATGCTCAAAGGCTATACCAAATAAATAAAGTATGTTTGAAACAAATAAACTCTTCTTACTCAAATTCATATGGGATTTAACTGCTTTTATCTTCATAGTCTAAATTTTATACTTTAATGCATGTCATCATCATCATCACCCTTCATCTTCCCACTTCCTGGAAGAACCACGAGTGTCCCAATGTGACAAAAATTTGGTAAAACGAGAATCAGAATCCCTGTTTGTTTGTTTGGTTTTTTGATGTATTTGTTGTTTTTTCTGCATTTGTCATTGATGTTAACCACCCAAAATGTGTGTTGCACCTTCACATTTCACCCAGATATTTTTTGAGAAATAATAATAATAATAAAAAAATATATTCTAAAGACCAGTTGTTTCAGGAATAAGTAGCTGTCTAGCCTTGTCACGTGTGTGACATAGTTTAAATGGTGGATAACATAAAAGAAACGGTGAGAAACATTTTTTCTTATGAAACTGTTCAATATGTAATGAAATACATTTCTTCACTGATAATGGTCATGCTTGGATGGAATAAAATGGTCTGCTGCAAATACACACCTCAAGAAATTTGACTCTGGTAGACATCTGGTTATGTTTCAGTCTGTGTTTCAGGTCAGTCCACTTTAGGAGGGCAGATGGAATTCTGCGTGAAATGGATCATTTAAAATTTTATGACCTAGATTTGTGAATTTTTATACTTTCTTGGTAGGTGCTCCACCGATTGTTATCAATCAGTCACGATTACATGAGATGCAATGAAAGCATTGGTCCATCTTTTCTGCAGATGCTGTCAAGTCAAAATGGTTAAAGGTCTTGTTAAATATCTCTACTAGTCCTTCAGCCAAAGGCTAAATTTTGGGTCATCAGTACCAAACAACGTGCCCGGGTATGATAAAGCTTTTTAGAAAGATAGATTTTTCAGAGTCTTCAGATCAGTTGACACCAAGAAAAAATCGGTAGCTTTCTGTATATATTGATAGGATATATAAGTGACCTGTTCTAAGCAAATAAGACATGTTTTTGTGGAGGAAATCTTTTAATCTTCAAGTCCTTTTATAAATACAGTCTTGTTTGTTTTTCATCGATGTAAACATTAAAATTCTGCAAATAGATACATTTTCTTTATTCTAAGCTGTATTATAATGTTATTTATCGAGCATATGATAGGTTGCCAAGAGAGGAAGTGTGGTACTGTATGACTAAGTAAGTAAATTTTATTTATATAACACCTTTCACAGATATAAAATCACAAAGCGTTTCACAAAACAGTAAAAATAAAATACATAAAATACACACACGGTAAATTAAAAAAACCACAGTAAAATACAATAAATAAATAAATACAATCCTTAAAAGCCTGTTTAAAAAGACAAGTCTTTAGTTGCTTTTTTAAATACATCCACACTATCTAGGCAACGAAGAGAAAAGGGAAGAGCATTCTACAGCCTAGATGTAACTACTTTAAAGGACCGATCACCTCGTGTCTTGAAATAGGTTTTTGGGACCACAAATAACATTTGGCCTGCTGACCTCAGACTACGGGTAGGGGTATAGGGCTGTAGCAGGTCTGAGATATAAGGCGGAGCTTGTCCATGCAAGGCTCTGAAAGTTAAGGTCAAAATTTTAAAATGTATTTTAAAATTCACTGGTAACCAATGCAGAGAGGCTAAAACAGGCATAATATGGGCCCATTTGTATGTTCCAGTTAAAAGCCTTGCAGCAGAGTTCTGAACGATCTGAATGTGGTCAAGTTCCTTCTTATTTAAACAGGTAAAAAGACTATTAAAATAGTAGTAATAATAATAATAATAATAATAATAATAATAATAATAATAATAATAAATAGTATAATAATAGTATTAAAAAGACTGAGGAGCTCATTTAGCAGTAGACTACATCATCCTAGGTGCGCAACCAAGAGGTTTCGCAGGTCCTTCCTACCTACAGCTGTCAGACTGTATAACCTAAGCAGGGCTGCTCGCAGAGATAGCAAAAAAACGTGACAACCTAATAGTATTGAATGCAAAAGACACAACAGACTTATACAAATGGTCCCCTCCAGTATACAACTAGGACAATATCAGACGCTACGGAGGGTGACAATATGTATGGGTACATATTCATACCATGTAGGATAACTAAGTAGACGGTTATGCTGTTTATTCCATCTTGCTACAATGCTCTGCACTTTGTATATATATTTATATATTTATGTGTACGTATGTATATTCACTGCTCTTATTTATATTTTTCGTATCTTCTTAATGATTGCTCTGAGTGTTGCTATCCCTGTGCTGTTGCAATCCTGGAATTTCCCCATTGTGGGACTAATAAAGGCTTATCTTATTACAAAAGTCCAGATGCGAGGATACAAAAGTGTGGATAATCATTTCCAATTCAACCTTGGACACAAGGGATTTCAATTTAGAAATATTACAGAGATGGAGAAAACAATTCTTTATTAACTGTTTAGAATGATGCTCCAAAGACATTGCTGAATCAAAAATAACACGTAGGTTATGAACATAGGGCTGGACAGAAGATGCTAAAGGCCTTATTGTTGTGTATGTAAATAGGCTGTATTACAAAGATGGCGGCCGGGTTGGTCATGGGCTAGACCGGGGTGGCTACTACCGGTTTCCGTTGGTGACGCCGCCCGTGGTATAAAGGAGTGGGCGGAAGAGGCTCTGCCTCTTTTGTCGCAGGAGCCACCTGGCAAGCAGGTGAGTGCCGTAAGCCTCTTTATATATGTAACGCACTCTGTAAAATAAACCTCCATAAACCACAGTCACCGTGTGTCTGCTTTACCCAACTATGGACACAACATTTGGCGACAAGGTAAAAGCGGGAATGGATAAGTTTATTGCTGAGTTTCGGCTGTTTCTGGAGGCCCCTGGCAGGCTGCCCGTGCTGTGGCCTCGTTGGTTCACTGCTTTTACCAACTACTGTACCTCGTGGTTTTGAACCTCAGCGAGCGTGAGAGGCTTCATGCGAGGGCTGTGTCAGTCCATAAGTTGGGTGCTGAGGGGCAGAGAGTGTTGGAGAGCCTGGGTGGGGCTGATAGTTTCGATGGTGTGGTGGAGTTGATGGCGTGCCATTTTCGCACTCAGGAGAGTGTCACGGTCCGGCGCATCCAGTTTCGACAGCGCCGCCAGCATTTGGGGAGCCAGTGACGACGTTTGTTGACGAGCTCTAAAGGCTAGCGAGGGGGTGTGATTTCGGACGCCTGGAAGAGGAGATGATTCGGGACCAACTGGCGGAGTACGCTTGCTGTGAAGCGGTCCGGTCCAGGCTGTTGGGGTATCCCGGAGAGTTGACGTTGGCCACAGCTATCGAGCTCGCCCAGCGGTTCGAGGCAGCAGAGATCATCGAGAGAGGCCTTCCTGAAGGGGCTTTTCTGGGTGAGGATGAGTCTCGCGCTAAGGCACTGAGTTGTGACCCTGATGATGGTGATGCCGGAGAAGACACGTATGCCTCCGTGGCGAAGATAAGGTCCGCCCCTGGTACGCCACGATGTTAAGGTTGTGGGTCCCCGTTCACCGCTATAAGGCCAGTGTGTGCCCGGAGAAAGGAAAGCATTGTGGTAAGTGTGGTTTGCGGGACCACTTTGCCAGGGAGTGTGACAACTTCGAACGCAGGAGCCGTGGGAAGGAACCAGGTGCTGCGCAGAAGACTCCGACTGTTGTACACACGGTCTCCCCGGAGACAACGGGGAGGATTGGTTGTGATGTCATGCTGGACGGTGTTGTGGTTCCACTGTTGGTAGACACGGGAGCTGTTATCTATGTGTTGAACCTGGCGACTGTGAACAGTTTGTTTCCCTGCTGGCAGATTAAACAGCAGGAGATATACTATTACGGCTATGGACTGAACAGACTGGCAGTTGTGGGCTTTGTTGAAGTGGAGGCCCGTTACAAGTCTGTTGTGGTGCCCCGAGCCCGCATTCATGTCACCGTTGTGGGGGTTAACATCAGGGGGTGTAATCTATTTTATAGCCTGGGTTTTTCAATCGCCAATGTGTCGGGTGAGGAGTGGTCGGGCTGCGGACTGTGGAGCTGGCTGACTCCGCTGATGGATGGCGTGGAGGTAAGGGAATCGGACTGGTTGGACATGTGTAATGAGGGAGAGCACGTTCGGTGCCACGCGATGCTGCCGCGGGTTGGACCCAATGCCAGTCTGTCTGATGTCCAAGTTGAGGGTGGGGGATGGCACGACAGGACCCCAGAGGCGGTCTGTAAGGACGAGTCGCCCACGCTGGATTCAGAAGGGGTGGGACCAGAGAGCGGGTTGTTACATCACTCGGGAAGATGGTTTGCCATGGGTAACACGGACCGGGCCTGCGAGTCAACCAGACCGTTGATGGAGACCAGTCAAACCCAACATCACCGGAGGAGGAAGACGCGGGCTTCCCTGCGGGTCGGCGACATGGTGTGGCCCAGGGTTGAGGCTTGGATGAGAGGTGACTATGGCTCGCGCGAGCGGTGTGATGAGAGGAGACGGTTCCGGGTGAAGGCTGCTCGGAGTGACAGGTATTTGCTCTTGTATGACCAGACCTGGAGGCATCCAAACAAGTTACGCCAAGTGGAGGAGATGAAACGGCGCGGTGGGAGCCCTGAGGTCAAGAGATGGAGGTGACTAGAGAAGGACCCGTCTAAGGACTGACAGTATCATGTCTTTATTTCTGTTTGTGTGTTCTTTCTCCAGTCCTGATATGTTTATTTACTGCTGGTTTGGTACCCCGATTTGACTTTCAAAAAAAAAAAAAAAAAGAAAAGAAATAAGTGGGAATTAAATTTTAGTCTATAGGGCCTCTATGATAATTGTGGGATTTTTGTTGGCTCAAAGATAGTAGTTTGATGGGGTAAAATTTTATTGATGTGTTGTTTGTATGCCCAGGTCTGGGGTGGTGGGGTGTGTTTAGCCCGTGTGAAGTGTTTATTCATTTGTATTTACATACTCAATGTTTGATTTCTTGTGATGTACCCATTGTGGGGAGCAGGGGGGAGGCCGCCAGTAGCTGTTATGTGTCTTGTAGTTTGTATGTTTTATGTGGAGCTGTTCTGGGATTATTTTATTTTTAGGTACATGGCTTTGTTTGTATAATTGGCGGCAGAAAAATCTGCCCAGCCATGTGGAGGGTGCTGGTAGTCTACCTGGCCCCCCCAGTGTAGTTGTGTGCATGGATAGGCTGTTTGTTTGTTTGTTTCTGTAATTGTTTTGCTTTAGTGTGTGAGTCGGGAAGCAAATTTGGGAGGGCTATCTGTGTGGTTGGCATTTTTGAAGGGGGGGAAATGTGCATGTAAATAGGATGTATTACAAAGATGGCGGCCGGGTTGGTCATGGGCTAGACCGGGGTGGCTACTACCAGTTTCCGGTGGTGACGCCGCCCGTGGTATAAAGGAGTGGGCGGACGAGGCTCTGCCTCTTTCGTTGCAGGAGCCACCTGGCAAGCAGACGAGTGCCGTAAGCCTCTTTATAGAGTGGGGAAAAAAAGTATTTAGTCAGAATCAGAATCAGAAAGAACTTTATTGCCAAGCACGTTTACAAGTAAACAAGTAAACATACGAGGAATTTGACTTGACATTGGGCGCGCACGAAAGTCGCATCCAATGACGCGGCAGCCATAATGAGGCGCCTGTCATGCAGTAGGGGGTAAAGGAGGGAATGAGGGGAAAGGGAAGTGACACAATGGGCAGAGAGAAAAAAGCATTGTTAATCAAAATAAAGCTCATTTTATGACCAAAATTGTGATTACATAGAAAAAAAAACTCTCCAATGCACAATTAGCAGACAATAGATCACACAAAACAAAAGTTGAGAGAGTCAGTGTATGTATATATGTATCAGTGTTTGTATCAGTCATGTAATGTTGTATGCAATGTGTAGTGTGGGTGTGTCAATTGCTAGTGAACAGCAGAGGGCGCCTCCTGGCAGTGGATGGATGTTATAATCATGTGATCTATAAGCAAGTCCAGAGTCTCTCTCTCTTGCTTGCAGATGGCAAGTTGAAGACACATGGTAACACTGTCCTTGAAGAGTCCAGTCTGTTGAAACAACAGCAATTGTGTTGATTGTTTGGGTTAGCAGAGCCGCTCCTTCCGCTTATCTTCATCGAGGAGGAATGTAAACAGGGCACCAAAAAAGACAAGGTCAAATCTGCACAGTGCACTCAGAGAATAGAATTTTCCTCACCCATGCGATTCTGTGCTTCATAATTTCCATGTACAGGCTTAAACTTTAAAGTCATTCTCTGGAAAGCACTCAGCGACTCCAGATGTTATCCACCTACCGAAATATAGGTAACATGTCCAAGAGAGTCCATTCTCTCTTCAATGCATGCCAGATGGTAAATCCATGTTAATCCCATTTGCCGCTATCCGTGCTCCCCCCAACTGAAAATTGTTGGGGGAGCTACGCCGGGGTCGGCATTTTGATTAGCTCACCCGAATATAATTTTGATACACCAGGAACTCCAGGGCCAAACAGAAAATCCTGTGATCATGCCAATCTTCAGTCGAATCACGCAGGTTCCAATTCTTGGGCTCCCCCCTGGCCCAGTTCTTGTTGAAAAGTGGTGACAATAGCACATTTAAGCCGCTTTCCAAATCCATAATTTCCATTTAGATTAAGATTCAGCTGAAGAAGAGCGACTGAACACAGACAAAAACGCAACATTGCAAGCTGGAATCAGAAGGGAGACGATTAGGAGGGAGAGGAGGAAGAAAAGCGTCTGCTCTCTCTGAATGCCGGAAGAAGGCATTCAGCCACCAAGTCAGCCACCAATTGTGCAAGTTCTCCCACTTAAAAGATGAGAGAGGTCTCCAATTTTCATCATAGGTATACCTCAACTATGAGAGACAAAATGAGAAAAAAAAATCCAGAAAATCACATTGAAGGATTTTTAATGAATTAATTGGTAAATTCCTCCGTAAAATAAGTATTTGATCAATAACAAAAGTTCATCTCAATACACGAACTCTAGCAAACTTCAGACAGGCCTGGACATGTACTGGCTTAAGCAGGGGGACACGTCTGGCACTGCAGGATTTGAGTCCCTGGCAGCGTAGTGTGTTACTGATAGTAGCCTTTGTTACTTTGGTCCCAGCTCTCTGCAGGTCATTCACTAGGTCCCCCCGTGTGGTTCTGGGATTTTTGCTCACCGTTCTCGTGATCATTTTGACCTCACAGGGTGAGATCTTGCTTGGAGCCCCAGATCGAGGGAGATTATCAGTGGTCTTGTATGTCTTACATTTTCTAATAATTGCTCCCATAGTTGATTTCTTCACACCAAGCTGCTTACCTATTGCAGATTCAGTCTTCCCAGCCTGGTGCAGGTCTACAGTTTTGTTTCTGGTGTCCTTTGACAGCTCTTTGGTCTTGGCCATAGTGGAGTCTGACTGTTTGAGGTTGTGGACAGGTGTCTTTTATACTGATAATGAGTTCAAACAGGTGCCATTAATACAGGTAACGAGTGGAGGACAGAGGAGCCTCTTAAAGAAGAAGTTACAGGTCTGTGAGAGCCAGAAATCTTGCTTGTTTGTAGGTGACCAAATACTTATTTTACCAAGGAATTTACCAATTAATTCATTAAAAATCCTTCAATGTGATTTTCTGGATTTTTTTTTTCTCATTTTGTCTCTCATAGTTGAGGTATACACTACCGTTCAAAAGTTTGGGGTCACTTAGAAATTTCCTTATTTTTGAAAGAAAAGCACTGTTTGTTTCAATGAAGATAACTTTAAACTAATCAGACATACACTCTAATATCTAATATACATTGCTAATGTGGGAAATGACTATTCTAGCTGCAAATGTCTGGTTTTTGGTGCAATATCTACATAGGTGTATAGAGGCCCATTTCTAGCAACTATCACTCCAGTGTTCTAATGGTACAATGTGCTTGCTCATTGCGTCAGAAGGCTAATGGATGATTAGAAAACCATTGTGCAATCATGTTAACACAGCTGAAAACAGTTTAGCTGGTTAGAGAAGCTATAAAACTGACCTTCCTTTGAGCAGGTTGAGTATCTGGAAAAAATTATTATTTCAAATACAAATCATTATTTCTAACCTTGTCAATGTCTTGACTATATTTTCTATTCATTTTACAACTCATGGTGGTAAATAAGTGTGACTTTTCATGGAAAACACAAAATAATTGTCTGGGTGACCCCAAACTTTTGAATGGTAGTGTACCTATGATGAAAATTGGAGACCTCTCTCATCTTTTAAGTGGGAGAACTTGCACAATTGGTGGCTGACTAAATATTTTTTTCCCCACTGTATATGTAACGCACTCTGTATAATAAAGCTCCGTAAACCACAGTCACTGTGTGTTTGCTTACAGAGTTCAACTGTAAGTAGTTATTGCTTAACCACTGGTTGATGTTGGATAAGCCGTTAGCAGAGAGTGGATATATTGGACAAACAATGCTAAAGATGGAGCTGCCAGGCAGGAGGGAAAGTGGAAAAAAGTTATAAAAATAAAAAAGACCTTCATAATACACACTGATGAATAACTCGTTGACAAATAAGAAAGCTAGCCTTGCATGAAACCTAAACATCCAATGTATGGTAAGTCCATGATTAGTGCATATTATTGAGTCATGCTTGCCTTGCTTTTCCACACATTTTCACACCTTATTTTTGTATATAGCACCACTATTGACCTCTACAGAAGCATGTACATATATGAACCAAAATGACTTTTTTGACCCCATTCTTATAAATATACTGTATAATGCAATAAAATTCTTAAGCTACTCAATTTTACTTGCTATCACTCATTTTCATACTTACTTAGGTCACTTTCTAATGACACCTAACAAAGACGGCCACCTTTTTGGTACTGATATAGTGTTTGGCTCATGGACTATACAACCCCCTGTAGATCATTAAGGTTCTCACTAGCTAATCGCTAGCTTATTAAGACAATCTCATTTGTTTTGTGAATGTAAATCACTTAGACAAATCCACATTAGTTGCCATTAAGAGCCTTTGCTTTCTTCTCAGAGTGCACGATTGAATGTGAAATGCTCTTCAGCTGTGGTCTGTCCTCAGACCAACCCTGAAATATGTCTGTATGTTTCCAAAGCAACGGGCTGGTGCCAAAGAGGCACAACAGGTGTGGATGTCTGATATATGTGGGAGGGTCAAAGGTTGTTGGGTTGTCAAGGCAACACCTCTTGCAAACAAACTTTTTGCTCCTGGAACCTCAAGAGAGGAATAAAAGGGTTCAGAAGGCTCTGCAGCCAACATGACAGGAGCAAGACTAAAAGGATACAGAACAAAGAGACACACAAGCTCAAACACACGAGATTAATTCAAGCGTCCTATCAGGACTCCTTCTAGATGTTTGCTAACCGTCTTTCATGTATGAGACACACAACAGATATGCTGGTTTGTGTTTACTGTATTCTGAATTTTTTACTCCAAGACACACCACATCACTAAAACAATTTTGGTTTTATGTACAAGTAAACACCTAAAAACACAAACTGAATGCTCCATTCTGGGGTGACATGCAACAGAGTCTAAGACTAAGTCTAAGTCTCCGTCACACAGAACTCATACAAGATGACCTTAGGGCCAGTTCTCCATAGCATACTATGTCCATATGTTGGGTGGGTTGTGTGAGACTGCAAACATCCTCTCCATCCTCCTGGTCTCAGCATTGATCCCTGGGTCTGAATGGATGTGCACATTCCCCTCACATATACAAACAGTGGCTATTACATTCATTCAGTACTGTGCATCATTTGTATGGGAGGAAACCTCTACATAAACGACCTGCCTACTACAAAATCCCGCAAATTCACCTATGCAGACGACATCTGTTTGGCATTCCAAGCACCAGACTTTGAACCACTGGAACGGGTGCTCACGGAAGATCTTGCCAAACTGGACCAGTTCTGCAAAATCTGGCGCCTAAAACCAAGCCCAGCAAAAACCGTCTCCAGTGTATTCCATCTCCACAATGCAAAAGCTGCTAGAGAACTAAACATCCACCTGAGCGGACTCAAGCTTAAGCATGCCCCAAATCCAACTTATCTTGGAGTGACCCTTGATAGGACCTTATCCTTCAAGGAACATCTAAAGGGGACGGCTGCTAAGGTGAAAGTACGAAACAACCTGCTCTGCAAGCTCGCTGGTGCAAAATGGGGGGCGGCAGTCTCCACCCTGCGCACCTCAGCACTGGCCCTTTCATACTCTGTAGCAGAATATTGTGCCCCTGTCTGGTCCAGGTCATCTTACACACACCATGTAGACACCCAGCTCAACACAACCATGAGAACTATAACTGGAACAATCCGCTCAACACCACTCCCCTGGCTCTCTGTACTGTCAAACATAGCCCCTCCACACATCCGGCGAGCAGCATTAACTCAAAGGATGCTCCAAAAAGTTAAAGATTCTCCTCACTTACCAATCCATGCAGATATCTACACTCCACCCACTGCCCGACTTTCATCCAGACGGCCGATTTGGAAAAACCCTCCCCCAGCTGACTTTACCATCCAGACAGCTTGGCAAGAGGAATGGGAGACCAAGGAGGTCCCAAACAAACAGCTGGTGATAAACCCCAACCAACAGGTCCCGGGCACCAACCTCCCAAGGAGACAGTGGTCTACACTCAATCGCTTCAGGACTGGACATGGCCCCTGCTTGGCCAGCCTTTACAGATGGGGCAGTAGCCCTAGCCCACTGTGCGCATGTGGAGAGGAGCAAACAATGGAACACATCATAGAGGCTTGCCCGCTCCAAAGACTGGAAGGAGGATTACACACCCTCCATACAGCAAACCAGGAGGCAACTGCTTGGCTTAAGGACTTTGCATTCGCTAAATAAATAAAATGGGAGGAAAAGGTTAAGGACTAATATGAACTGATAAAATAAGAATAATAACTTATCAATGTGGAATTCTTGTGAGTTCAAAACGTTAATAGATGGCAAAACCTGAACTACATTGACCTGGTTGAAGAGAAGGAAACTGGCACAGGTCACATCATACTTTAATGTTGTTACAGTATGTATATATGTTGTATTATCAGTCTGAATAATTCAACACAGCGTCTAATGACAGGCTAGCATCTTGCACAGCAATTAGTGCATCATTGAGTTTGTATGAATAAACAGACACTATTTACCACCTCTAACAGATTCGTAGTTAATTTCAAATGGACATGCTTTCAACAGATGCAATCCCCCAACACGTTAGGTCTTCTTCTTTGGCTTTAGAATGTACTGACATTTGTAATTTGTGGAACCACTGAACATGGTAAAGGTGCAATAAAGGGCAAGGGTTTTTCACTTCTTTGTCATAAGCACTGCGTAAAACTGAAACTGAAATTAAGTTAAGACTCATATTGCAAGAGTACATTGATCACATTGACACAGTGATCCCTATTTTGGCTCTTGGTTCAGCCGGAGCAGTCTTTTCTGCCTGTCTCTCCCCTGCTCTTCACCCCATTCTATATCTATCTCTTCTTTGTATCGGACCATCCATCTTCTTCCGCTTAATCCTTTTCGGGTTGCGGGGGGGGGGGGGGGGGGCTGGGCCTATCCCAGCATCTTTGGGCGAGAGGCAGGGTACATCCAGGACAGTTCGCCAGTCCATTGCAGGGCCAACACAGAGAGACAGACAAGCATTCACTCTCACAGTCATACCTAAGAACAATTTAGAATCCCCAGTTTGATGTCAATTAACCTAACTTACATGTTTTTTGGCATGTGGGAGGAAACCGGAGAAATCCCGGAGTAAACCCACGCAGACACGGGAAGAACATGCAAACTCCACACAGATCACTGTTGGTCGGAGGCTGGGATCAAACCCAGGATCCCCCGGCCATGGGTGAATTGCTGTGCTGCCGCAGTGCTAACCACTCCGCCACCGCGCTGCCCCTGTATTGGACCATTAAACACAAAAATAGATATTTAAAAAATAGAATAAAATGATTTACATCTACCCTATTAATATTACTGCATTGCCTAATGAGTGTTTTGTCTTTGTGAAGAAAAAAGAAAGAAATATGATTCTGATCTCATGTTGATTTTGTTAAAAGAAGTGTTCTGTGGCTGCTTTAGGCAAGTGGACACTGATAAGCAGGATAAATGGGAGAGCTTGTTAGCGGGGTATTAGCTTTATTAGGCCAAACATCTTTTGATGCATTCATGGTTCTAAAAATGCTACTAAAATGTCTTTTGCAGCCACTAACATGACTGGTCTTGACCATGCCAAAGAACAGAGACCTGTCCCCATGTACATTTGCAGTAGATTATTATACCATTTTAGCTGCTGGATGATGTTGATGCTGTGGCAGTGCTTGAGGAGGAATCAGATTTCTTCAGCTCTGGACCAGCCATGAAACAGCAACAACCTTCTCCTCGGAGTAAAGTATTGTAAATACTGGACTTTTAATTCCTGTGTTGGTCCATCCATACAACTCATATCCTCTGTTGTTAGAACTTGACAAGCCCAGTATGTGGAACAAGAGCATTTCCTGGTTTGGGAGGTGACAGCTGTGCTGTAGTTGGTTGAGAGAAATTGTGCATTCAGCCAAGCCTCACAGTGACCTATTCTTCACCTGGCATATTCCAAATGCCACAATCCACCCGCGTTCCTGTCTGTGCACATGTTTTCATATGTATGTGTGTGTATTCATCACATACTGCAGATACTTACAGCAGCTGCTGGCTTAGGTCCTCTTTCTCATCTCTCAGTTTCTGATACTCCAGATGGGAATTCCTCAGCTTCTCGCTCAGGGCTGTTCAAACAAACATGCAGATTTTACTTTAGTTAAAAACTTGCAAATGTTTACATGCATATGGGTGTAATCCAGTGTTGCATCACCACAATTATCACTACAAACAGGTCTTGCACAGAGTTTTCTATCAAACCTATAGAAGCTGCACTGAATAAAACAACATATGAGAAAGACAAGACTGGGAAACAGGCAAAAAAAGTGAACGCAAAATAAAGTATCCAGTATTGCATCCCATAAGAAAAGAGGTGGGGGGAAAGGTGAGAAATGGAGATGCAAAGGAGCAGTTAACAGCTAGAAGAACTAGAAGAAACTGCTGAGAGGAAAAAAGTTTGAGGGCAATCACTACTTGTGTGTGTGTGTGTGGGGGGGGACTGAACCACCTGGCTATTTGTGTTGTTGTTGTTGTGTGTCTTGCACAAAGTAGCTGTTGTATTACTACTGTTTATTTTCTTTACAATAATGCAATGTGTAAAGACCAATAAACGAAAAAACAGTAAATAAATAACTAGCCACATTATTACAGTTTTGCCTTAAAACTTTGAGCATTTTAGCAAAGATGATATGCAGCAATCTCTAAAAATGCACAGATATACAGTCATGTGAAAAAATTAGGACACCCTGTATAAGCCTCTGTGTGTGTGTGTGTGTGTGTTTTAACATATTTGGACATATGGCTATTTAATATTAATGTTAAAAATACTGGGAGATTCATGTAATACAACTAATTAAAAATGGTTGAAACGAATGGAAGACTTTTTTTCAAATTTTCTGTAAAATGGAATTCTAAACAACTAGTGAGGAATAAATTAGGACACCCCCAATCTTTTTTTTAGGACACACCCACATTCACTTCCACTTAAAATATCTAAAATAAATGTTAAAAAATGCAACTAAAAACAAAAACAAGGTTAGACATAGATATGTGAACATTTATTAATAAAGAACTGAATATTTAATGGGGTGTCCTAATTTTTTCAAATGACTGTATTAGTCTAAAAATGTAGACGTTTTTAGAAAATGCCTATGCTGCTACTACACAAAGTAGAGGACATTTATTACATCTTGTCAAGAATCACATCATGTGTTATCATGGGGTCCTTCAGAGAGGGGCAGCAGGGCATAGTGGCTGTAGCCCTGGAGAGCTAAAGTGATCCCGCAATGTCAGCCTGACATTCTGTTGCTCTGCATCTTTGTTTGCCTTGCCCTCCCTCCGTGACTTTCTCGCACCTATTCTTCTGCTCACTTTAGTCTTTCTTTCTTGCTTCTTTTCAGTGACTGTTTTCCCTATTTCCCCTCACTCCTTTTCTTCTCTTCTGGCCTCAGTCTATCACACTGTCTCCTTCAGCAGGAAGAGCGAAGTGTAGGAGGTCCTTTTCAAAGCGGCGATACACAGATAATTGCTTTCTGGTCACTGTGACATGACAAGGTCTGCCAGGGTAAAGCAGCCGGCACACACTCACACCAGCACGGTGAAAACACAAGAACACATGTACAAGGAACCACTGCACAGAAGCACACAGAAATACACACAAACAAGCACTGTAACAGTCATGTCCAAACAGCAATAGTTGTATAAATACTTGAAGGAGCAGAAAGGCTTTGCAGTGCCATGGAACCAGCAAAAATCACTTTCACAGCAGTGCTTCGATTGGCTCTCAGTACAAACAACAAGAAGCACACAGTTTAACAAACCGGCTGTAAAAATTACAGTTACCAAAATACTGAGCAGCTTTACTGGAGTAAGTCTGCAATCAGTGCTGTGTACAGGCACATTTACAGTAATTAAAGAGACTCTATGAACCTATTCTTTATACCGTAAAAAATAATGTTTATATTGTGGGCACCCAGCACAATGCAGACCGATAATATTCACACTCAGCAGGGATTGCAGACGAACAGAGAGCCCCTAGGGGGACAACCAGAACAATGACTATTGTTATACATACCCGGAGTAAGGAGAGGAAGTCCGACACCAGTTAATCACGCGATTGATATGTATTGACTGATATGTATATCAATATGTAAATGTGCCATGCATTCTCTCTTGTCTGTATAAAAGAGCTGACTTTACATGCCTCCCGGAAGAACACACACACACGCACAAACAGCACACACACACAGCCACAGCGCACAGCGCTACAGTGTGCCTCATGATGATGGAGGAATGGAGGGCAATGGATCAGCGTTCTCGTTGCACCCTCCACCAGTACCCGGGCTCGCCCGGGGAAGCTAATGATCCTACCAGCAGACTAAATTCGAAGAGACGACGCCTCTGTGCCAAGTCAAAGAAGAATCCTAGTCACAGTCCTAAAGCCGAAAGCAAACAGCCCCGAGAGCACTTTGTGGTAGGATCTGCCCTTCGCCTATTACAACTAAACGTTGAAGGCCTATCTGCAGCCAAGTGAAGCCTTATCGAAGTCCTCGCCTTCCAACATTCAATTGATGTAATCTGCCTCCAAGAGACTCATATTGGCACAGAGGAAGCTGGCCGCTACACCATCAAAGGCTTTGACCTCCTGTGCTATGTTCTACATGCTAAACATGGACGTGCCACCTATGTGCGTTCTGACATAGTTGAAGCAAATCACCTGATAACAACACATTTCTCAGACACCATAACCATTGGTGGCTTCCATATTGTCAGTGTGTACAAGCCCCCTAGTGCCATCTGGGATCTGCAGGTCTTACCCACCCTACCCCACCCTGCCATCTATGTGGGGGACTTTAACAGCCATCACCCTGACTGGGGGTACCCAGCAGTGGACAGTGATGGGGAGGCACTTTCAGACTGGGCATCCAGAAATGACCTCGCTTTGATATACGACCCCAAACAAAGAGGAACCCTCCACTCTGCTAGGTGGATGAAGGACTATTCTCCTGACCTGTGCTGGGTCAGCTCTTTGAATGGGGCGCCATATCCTACACAGATCCTCATCCTTGATGATTTTCCACACAGCCAACATCAGCCCCTGCTTGTACACATTGGCCTACAACTTCCAGTCATAAACAGCCCAAGGAAGATGCGCTGGAACTTCCGCAAAGCCAACTGGAAGAAATTCAGTGAAACTCTGGACCGGAGCGTTGTTACCATCCCACTCCACACCATCACTGTAGATGAAGCATACAACCGCTTCTGCAGCGCAATCTTCAAGGCTGCCCATACTGCAATCCCACGAGGCTACCGACCCCTCTATGTCCCATGTTTGGACGGAGAAAGCGCTGCCCTCCTACAATCCTATCAAACATCAGGGGACCCAGAGATAGCAGACTATCTCATTGAATCGCTAAATACAGCCCGGCGAAAGAAATGGGAGGAGACAGTTGCTGACCGGAGCTTTACCCACTCTAGCAGGAAATGTTGGAGCCTCATCCGTCGCCTAGGAGCTGCACAGAAGCCCCTTAGCCAAAGCCGAGCATCTGTCACACCCAACCAAGTTGCATCCCACCTACTGACTATCGCCAAAGCACCCCAAGACAAAGACACCAGAAGAGCAGTTACAACTGAGCTAAAAAAACACCAAAAAATGCCTGTAGAGGAAACGAACCCTGAACCCTTCGAGGCTGCTGAACTGGAGAAAGTCCTACAGGGCCTGAAATGTGGAAAGGCAGCAGGATACGAAAACATCTTCCCAGAATTCATGAAAAATCTTGGCCCCCGAGCCCTAACCTGGTTGACACAATTCTACACAAGGATCACACAAACAAACTCGATCCCAAAGAAATGGCGGACAGCAAAGGTCATTGCCATCCCAAAACCTGGCAAAGACCACAAACTACCAGCAAGCTACCGCCCAATCTCCCTACTCAGCGTTCCTTACAAAATCATGGAGCGCCTAATACTGCAACGTATTTCCCCAGAAATAGAGGATATTCTAAGTGTGGATCAAGCAGGTTTCTGCAAGGACCGCAGTACAGGAGAACAAGTACTGGCCCTAACCACCTTCATCGAAAATGGCTTCGAGAGCAGACTGAAGACAGGGGCTGTGTTTCTCGATCTTACAGCCGCCTATGATACGGTCCGGCACAAAGGCCTCCTCCTGAAACTTCTAAAGGCGATCCCTGCTTGGGCAACAGCAATTATAAAAACCCTGCTGACCAACCGAAGGTTCAGAGTCCACCTCGGTCAGAACACAAGTGCATGGAGAACGCAGAAAAACGGACTCCCACAAGGCTCAGTTCTAGCTCCAACTCTGTTCAACCTCTACATAAGCGACCTGCCTACTACACAATCCCGCAAATTCATCTATGTAGATGACATCTGTTTGGCACTCCAAGCACCAGACTTTGAACCACTGGAACGGATGCTCACGGAAGATCTTGCTAAACTGGACCAGTTCTGCAAAATCTGGCGCCTAAAACCAAGCCCAGCAAAAACCGTCTCCAGTGTATTCCATCTCCACAATGTAAAAGCTGCCAGAGAACTAAACATCCACCAGAGCGTACTCAAGCTTAAGCATGCCCCAAATCCAACCTATCTTGGAGTGACCCTTGATAGGACGTTATCCTTCAAGGAACATCTAAAGGGGACGGCTGCTAAGGTGAAGGTACGAAACAACCTGCTCTGCAAGCTCGCTGGTGCAAAATGGGGGGCGGCAGTCTCCACCCTGCGCACCTCAGCACTGGCCCTTTCATACTCTGTAGCAGAATATTGTGCCCCTGTCTGGTCCAGGTCATCTTACACACACCATGTAGACACCCAGCTCAACACAACCATGAGAACTATAACTGGAACAATCCGCTCAACACCACTCCCCTGGCTCCCTGTACTGTCAAACATAGCCCCTCCACACATCCGGCGAGCAGCATTAACTCAAAGGATGCTCCAAAAAGTTAAAGATTCTCCTCACTTACCAATCCATGCAGATATCTACACCCCACCTACTGCCCGACTTTCATCCAGACGGCCGATTTGGAAAAACCCTCCCCCAGCTGACTTTACCATCCAGACAGCTTGGCAAGGGGAATGGGAGATCAAGGAGGTCCCAAACAAGCACCTGGTGACAAACCCCAACCAACAGGTCCCGGGCACCAACCTCCCAAGGAGACAGTGGTCTACACTCAATCGCTTCAGGACTGGACATGGCCCCTGCTTGGCCAGCCTTCACAGATGGGGCAGTAGCCCTAGCCCACTGTGCGCATGTGGAGAGGAGCAAACAATGGAACACATCATAGAGGCTTGCCCGCTCCAAAGACTGGAAGGAGGATTACCCACCCTCCATACAGCAAACCAGGAGGCAACTGCTTGGCTTAAGGACTTTGCATTCGCTAAATAAATAAATAAATGGAGGACTAAAACTCTTAAAGCTTCCAGCCCGCCGTATCACGCCTGAACTTATTTTGTTCCTCCACACTCGTGACCCTTGATGAAGAACGGAACACGAGGCGAACACCCCGGAGATGACCCGGACGGGAAGCCTCAGCACGCGTCATGGTGCGACCCTTGCCTGATCTCTTCCCTCCACACTGGTGACCTGAGGAGGGAGAATGACCGTCTCCTCCCTCTCACCGCGCTGTGGATCCCAGAAGACCAGAGAATGCCTGCAACCTCTTAATCCTCACCGTAACGCAGTGCTGGGACCAAAATGCACCATGATCAACACGAGCGAACGAAGGAAGCAGCCTGAATGGGGACAATTATTTAGCGAATGCAAAGTCCTTAAGCCAAGCAGTTGCCTCCTGGTTTGCTCTATGGAGGGTGTGTAATCCTCCTTCCAGTCTTTGGAGCGGGCAAGCCTCTATGATGTGTTCCATTGTTTGCTCCTCTCCACATGCGCACAGTGGGCTAGGGCTACTGCCCCATCTGTGAAGGCTGGCCAAGCAGGGGCCTTGTCCAGTCCTGAAGCGATTGAGTGTAGACCACTGTCTCCTTGGGAGGTTGGTGCCCGGGACCTGTTGGTTGGGGTTTATCACCAGCTGTTTGTTTGGGACCTCCTTGGTCTCCCATTCCTCTTGCCAAGCTGTCTGGATGGTAAAGTCAGCTGGGGGAGGGTTTTTCCAAATCGGCCGTCTGGATGAAAGTCGGGCAGTGGGTGGGGTGTGGATATCTGCATGGATTGGTAAGTGAGGAGAATCTTTAACTTTTTGGAGCATCCTTTGAGTTAATGCTGCTCGCCGGATGTGTGGAGGGGCTATGTTTGACAGTACAGAGAGCCAGGGGAGTGGTGTTGAGCGGATTGTTCCAGTTATAGTGCTCATGGTTGAGTTGAGCTGGGTGTCTACATGGTGTGTGTAAGATGACCTGGACCAGACAGGGGCACAATATTCTGCTACAGAGTATGAAAGGGCCAGTGCTGAGGTGCGCAGGGTGGAGACTGCCGCCCCCCATTTTGCACCAGCGAGCTTGCAGAGCAGGTTGGGGACAATGGGGACAATCATCGACGCCGACTGCGCTGATTTTCACCGAGCTCCCCGACTCTGACTAAACTCCAGACAGCGGACCTCCCGCACACAGAAGACACACACCGCAGGATTACAAGGACAGCGCAACTGCCAGCTATGGGGTCATTGCGCCAGGCGCACGCCACGCACCAGGAACAAACCAGTTCCACAGACTGATACAGTGTCCTCTGCCGCTGCACATCCCCGAGAAAAACAGCTGATCGCCACCCTCGGAACCTTCAGGGCTGCTCACGCACCTGGAGCGGACGTGCAGCCCGCACACAGGACTTTGTATGGGTTTCTCAGAAATGGCACACAACGGGAATTTAGACGATTGCTTTCCCCGATGACTTTAGGGCTGCTTCCCACACCTAAAGCCAAACTGCCGAGTCCCTAACACAGTTTCAGTTGTTTCACAGCCGCCACGCATCCTTGGGGAATTTGGCCGCTCACTTTCCCCACATCCTCGTTGGATCGAGCCGCGGCATGAGTCAGATAAAATGTTTTGTTTTTTCACAGCCGCTGTGGATCTCCGCCACGTTTACCAGGAAAGTCCCTCACCATCGTGGATCCACACACAATTTTTGCGCGGCCCAGACACCTTTAACGTTCCAGGCCGGCACTCGCTTACTCCCACCCCCTCCCCCTCCTGCTGCACAGAGCTTTTCCTGCACCTCATTCCCTAAGCCGGCCGATCGTCGTCTGGTTCCATTACGCACGACTGCACACCGGCCCGTACGCCCACGATCCATGGCCGTTCAACGTGCTGGAACTCGGAGCGGAGCACACTGGCCTTTCCACCCCTCCCCCGCCCCCCTCATGGACTGACATGCCCCCCGATAGTTCTACCAGAGCTGGAGCCAAACGGGGGGGGGGGTCACAGCCCCTTCTGACCGTTCTGGGGGGAGCCATGTGGGCACCCAGCACAATGCAGACTGATAATATTCACGCTCAGCAGGGATTGCATACGAACAGAGAGCCCTTAGGGGGACAACCAGAACAATGACTATTGTTATACATCCCCGGAGTAAGGAGAGGAAGTCCGGCGCCAGTTAATCACGCGATTGATATGCATTGACTGATATGTATATCAATATGTAAATGTGCCATGTATTCTTCATTCATGGCACATTCTTCATTCTTCATTCATGCAGTCTTGTCTGTATAAAAGAGCTGACTTTACATGCCTCACGGAAGAACACACACACACGCACACACAGCACACACACACACAGCCACAGCGCTACAGTGTGTCTCATGATGATGGAGGAATAAAACTCTTAAACCTTCCAGCTCGTCGCTCTCACCTGAACTTATCCTGTTCCACCACAATATAATGTTATAACGGTGGTAGATCAACTGAAGCACTTGTGGAGCACAAATCTCCCCCTAGAGAGTACATTTCCATTCTGAGTTCATTAAAATTTACTGGAGATGGCTCAAATCCAAAATTTAGATAATAAAACTGATCTGCAGTTGAACTAAACTCCATTTAAAAATATTGAATTCAATATTTTTAGACCTAACTACTAGTGATGAGCCGATTTGATATTTAGTATCGGTATTGGAGTTTGAGCCAGGCAAAATTACTGGACTAGCTATCAGGGAGCAATAAAAAAGATCCATTAAAATATATCATTTTCTCACTCCCTCCACAGTAGGTGGGTCCTGTGGTACAGGCTCTGATGTGTGAGCAGAGACCGCATGTCAAAAATGCAATGTAAGAGACAACACGGTTGTTGACATCCATTTTTTAGGATTAAAAAAAGAGATGAAAACTACATAAAATACGTATATCATCATCATCATCATAGCAGTCTGTCGTGGCCAACAATGACTGTTTCATTTAGGTCTGATCAGATTCCTCCACACAGCTCTGTCCTTAGCCTTCCGCTGCCAGGAACTCCTGTCTATGTCCAACTTCTTCAAGTTTCTTTTTACAGTGTCTTTAAATCTGAGCCTTGGCCTACCCTGATTGCATTTGCCCTCACATAACTGTGAGTAGACTAACTGCCGAGGGAGACGTTAGTGGTCCATCCTCTCAACATGTCCGAGCCATCTCAGGTTCATCTGTATTAGCATGTCCTCCATTGATGGTAGACCAGCTCGTTTTAACACTTCTATGTTGGTTATCTTGTCTTTCCATGAGATTGCAAACAAAAATGTCATTAGAAACAAATAAAATTAAAGCTGCTGTCATGTACGCTCCATAAATGCGCAGTGAACAAATGAATTAGTATGAGCCCCAAATGCATGTGAAATAGATGTGTTTATTACCGGAAAACATATATACACAAAATGTCCAAAAAACAGTTCAAACATGAGTAATGAGGGAGAGGATCAGCTACTACTCTGCAGGCAGGCCCCACGCGCTCCAGGCGGGACTGAAGTGGAACAGAAGGGCAAAATAGAGGAGGAAGACTTACTAGTTGGGTCGGAGCAACTGGCTCAGGAGAACAACGCCATACAAAGTCCATGTAAAGGAAGAACCGACAGAGGAGCTTGATTATTTACCTTTTGTTCGAAGGCTGCAGTGAACAGTCGGAACATGTAAAGAAGGTAAAAACAGCTCCTTTCTATTTTTGTCTTTAATAAGAACAAAAGGCAAATAATTAAAAGAAGACAAAATGAACCTACTTGAGCTAGAGGAGCTTGATCATCAACGTAGACAAATGCCACCACATAGACTGCTTCACACCGTCACCCATAAATACTCTGAATCCCGATGAGTGACGAGTGGATGCAGGTGTGGTGGCAGCTGAAACATGGAGTGGTAATGAATGCTAGTATGCGTGCCTGAATGAATGTGTGTGTGTGAATGCTGAATGATGCAAGAAAGGTGAGTGAGGATGAGTGTGTGTAAATGTGCATGTATGAGTGAGTGGACACAAGAAATGATGGCAAACAGCCGGTATGAAAGTGGATGAGTGAGAATGAGTGTGTGTGTGTCTGTGAGTGCATGTGTGTGTAGAAACCCAGGTGATGGCAATCAGCAGCTAGGTGCCAGGCAGAGAGAGGTGAGAGGAGGGGCCGTGGCTGTAGACTGGTAGAGGCTCCAATGATCTGCCAGCTGGAACCAAACAATTAATCAGGAAGCTACAGCCACAAATCATGGGCGAGGCTGAAACATCAGCCCCGCACATGACAGCTGCAAGCAGCTGTAAGCGGCCCCTCACCCCCCGCACAACCGCGGACCCCGGTGCCTGTCATACCTAGCTGGCTCAGAAAATTTCCCGTCATTGCGGCAAGCGCTGTGTGAATAATAAAGTAAACCGTTTGGCGTAGTACTTCCTGTGAGCAGTCGGTGGCGCTATAACTTTTGTCAGTCATTTTTATGTAGGAGCATGTGGGGCAGGACTCATATCCATCGTAGAAAATTTGGTGAAAATCAGACAAAGTTTGTCCAAGTTACAACTTTCCGATGTTCCATGGCGAGGAGTCAACCTTTGTCATGTCGCCATGGCAACACTTTCCTGTCAGTTATGTGTTGCCCACCCATATAGGACTACATATGACAGTCACCTCAACCTATCTTTCAGATTTCATGTCGCCAGTTCGGTCCCATCCATCCCAACAAGATCACGGATTGAATGGTGAGGGGGGCGTCTTTATGGTAACAGCAGTGAGGCCATGCTAAAGGTGATGTGCAGTTATGAACAACCAGGTGGTCTGATAAACCTCAGAAAATTGCACGTCATTCTAGCAAGCAGCGCGTGAGTATGGCATGTGAGTTATAGCAACTTCCTGTCCATTGGCGGTAGGGGGCGCTGTCGCTATGTGTCATTCTTTATTATAGAAATTATCAGTATTGGCGATTCTCCACACAAAATTTGGTTGAAATCAGTCAATGTATGCCAAAGTAAAAGCAATTGGAAGGGTGATGGCGATACTGCAAACTTGGCCATGCCCCCTTCCGCCAAACCATTGAGCATTTGGAAAGGTTTTTAACAGCTTTTGATGGCATACGGGTATAGATGATTGTCACCATAAATGGTACCAATCAGACTATTTATTTCAGAGATATTGAAGAAAACCCTTGGTGTAACCTTCATGTCTCCAACACAGGGCGCTATTGCAACTCATGAATATTCATAGCTGTAATTGTTTGGAGGCATACCCATATACATCATATATGATGCAAACTTTCTGCCTCATATAGGTGGTGCTGTAGATTTCCATGAATATCGTTCTATAGAACTGTTTGGAATTGGACTGATGTCCATAATATTGAATTTGGTTGAAATCCGACAATGCATACCAGAGTTATTGCTGTCAGAATGGTCATAGAATGATCATGGTGAGGCATCAAACTTTGCCACACCCCTACGGCCAAACTGTTGTGCTTTTGGAAAAGTTTTCAGTAACTTTTAATGGCACATGGGTATAGATGATTGTCACCACAGATGAGCTCAATTGGACTAAAACCCTAGGACGAGTTCGATCAAATGCACGTCAACGGCGCGAGGTGGAAATCAGGTCACTCCCATTTCGTGCCACAATGGCCGGCTTCCTGTTGGGTGTAGACCATCACTTCCGTGGAGTTTTTTGTATGTCTTGACATGATAAACATGTCACCCAATTTTCATCTTTCTATGCAAAAGTAAGCGTGTGGCACTCCCCATTGACCTCACTTGTTAGGTGGCGCTGTAGAGTCACTTTTGTGGGGTCATTCATATTTCCTCCAAAATATTCAATTGCTCACTAGTCTTGAGGTCCCTGCAAAAAATGGTGAGTTTTCATGCACGTTCACTACCCCAAAAATGAGATCTTAAATGGAGAAGAAGAAGAAAAAAAAATTCTAACAATTACAATACGGCTTTCACCCACTGACTTTGTCAATGGCTCAGGCCCTAATAAAAAAAAAAAAAAAATTCTCACAATTACAATAGGGCTCTCGCCCACTGACTTTGTCAGTGGCTCGGGCCCTAACAATTACAATCGGTCTTTCAACCACTGACTTTGTCAGTGGCTCGGGCCCTAATTTAAGCTGCAAGCAGCTGTAAGTGGGCCCTCACCTCCCACGCACCCGTGGAACCTGGCGCCCATCGGACCTAGCCGGCACGTAAAATTTCCCGTCGTCACTGCATGCGCTGTGTGAACAATAAAGAAAAATGTTTGGCACAGTACTTCCTGTGAGGAGCAGGTGGTGCTATAAGTTTTGTCAATCATTTTTACGTAGTAGCATGTGGGGTCGGCCTACTATCCATCGTAGAAAATTTGGTGAAAATCGGATAAAGTTTGTCCATGTTACAACTTTCCGATGTTCCATGGCGAGGAGTCAGCCTTTGCCATGTCGCCATGGCAACACTTTCCTGTCAGTTATGTGTTGCCCACCCATATAGGACTACATATGACAGTCACCTAAATCTATCTTTCAGATGTCATGACTCCATGGTTGTTCCCAACCATCCTAACAAGATCGCGGATTGAATGGCGAGGAGGACGGGTTCATGGTAAGAGCAGTGACACCATGCTAAAGGTGACGTGCAGTTATGATCAACCAGGTGGTCTGATAAACCTCAGAAAATTGCACGTCATTCTGAAAAGCAGCAAGTGAATATCTGATGCAAAACTTTCTGGCTCCTATAGGTGGTGCTGTAGATTTCTATGAATATTGTTCTATAGAACTGTTTGGAATTGGACTGATATCCATAATATTGAATTTGGTTGAAATCTGACAATGCATATCAGAGTTACTGCCGTCAGAATGGTCATAGAATAATCATGACGAGGCATCAAACTTTGCCACACCCCTACGGCCAAACCGTTGTGCTTTTGGAAAAGTTTTCAATAACTTTTAATGGCACATGGGTATAGATGATTGTCACCACAAATGAGCTCAATCGGACTAAAACCCTAGGACGAGTTCGATCAAATGCGTGAGGTGGAAATTTGGTCACCGCCACTTCATGCCACAATGGCCGACTTCCTGTTGGGTGTAGACCATCACTTCTATGGAGTTTTTTGCATGTCTTGACATGATCAACATCTCACCCCATTTTCATCTTTCTACGCGAAAGTAAAGGTGTTCCACTCCCCATTGACTTCACATGTTAGGTGGCGCTGTAGAGCCATTTTTGTGGAGTCATTTATATTTCCTCCAAAATATTAAATTCTTTGCCAGTCTTGAGGTCCCTGCAAAAAATGGTGAGTTTTCAAGCACATTCACTACCCTAAAAATGAGATTAGATGGAGAAGAAGAAAAAAAAAATTCTAACAATTACAATAGGGCTCTCGCCCACTGACTTTGCCAGTGGCTTGGGCCCTAATTATTACCTCTGCCAAGGAGGTAATGTTTTTACTGGGGTTTGTCTGTTGGTTTGTCTGTCTGTCTGTTACCAACATAACTCAAAAAGTTATGAACGGATTTTGACAAAATTTTCAGGAAAGGTGTATAATGGCATGGGGAACAGATGACTAGATTTTGGTGATGATCTGAGAGTGCATACCTCCACCAAGGGCTTTGTTTATATTTGTGCAGCAGGATTACACAAAAACTACTGGATGGATTTGGATGAAATTTTCACCAGAGGTGGTTCTTGGGCTACAGAGGAACCCATTACATTTTGGTGATGATCTGGAAATGCATACCTCAGCCAAGGCTCTTCTCACAGTGTGTCAGCCACAGTACTCCAAAACTAATGCACAGACTTTGATGCAATTTTCACCACAACTGCCTCTGTGCCTACACACAAACCCATTACATTCTGGAGGTGATCCATGAGAGACTGAAGGAGACTCGGTGGAGGTATGCGCTCTCTGAGTGCTTTTCTAGTTAAAATAGGGCTCTCGCCCACTGACGTTGTCAGTGGCTCGGGCCCTAATAAACGAAATGGAAGACTTGTACACAATTCTGCATATTTAACTCTTCATATTTAACTCTGCATATTTAACTCTGACGAGAGTGAACACTCTCGTCAGAAGATCCTTGTTAGCTAAAATTTTGTCTAATTTTGTCTTCTGGAGGATAAAAATACTCTAAAATATTTTTTTAAAGTAGGATTCAAGAGAAGTTTCAATCTCTCTGATGGCTGTGATGGTGAGGTGAGCTGTTGTTTTTTAAACATATTATCAAACTATTCTGGAAAACTGTTTTTTTCTTCCACACAGCAGACATTATGCCCCCCAAGATATTTCGTCAATCAAATTTGGATGTTACAGAAAATGACTAAAATACAACTTGACTTTATGTTAGAGCTGTGATGTAGGACAGATGACTGTGACTGTTATCAGAGCTTCATACTGTAAATATTGGACTCATCAAAGTCATACTGGACATAAACTCACATCTTTAATAAATTTCCTTTTCCTGTGATGTTTTCACAGATTTCAGACTGTCCTTTGCAATTTATTGACTGAGTTTTAAAATGATGAAGGGGTTAAAACTACAGATTGTCTGGTTCATTCTAGACACTAGTACATACCTGTGCATGCCCGTGCATACCCATGCATGCCCATAGAAAGCAAGTGTGAGCAAACATTTCTGCATGGCTGTCAAAAGTTACTGTTACCATGGCAACATCAACCATGGTGAAACCTGCCTTGGATCTTTGACGTTACCACTCATTCCTTGATGCCTGGCTTTGATCTGTGATGCCTGCCTTTGATCTTTGATAATGTCATAGCGAGTGCTATGAGCATGAGTAATGCCTGCCTTTGATTTCTGATGATGTCATAGTGAGTCCTATGATTGTGAGTGCAGCCCGCCTTTGATCTCATGGTAAGTCCTATGATGTTTTTGCGAATGGTATGAGTGATGCCTGCTGTTGATCACCTAGTCAGACACCTGTCTATATGTCTATATGACGTCATATAGACATCATATCTTTATGACGGCATTGCAAGTCCTATGATGCCTGAGATCATAGGATCATCACAGGACACAATGGAGACATCATAGGCCGTCCTATGATGTCCTATGATCGTGACACACAGACACACACAGATTTCTTGAATTTATACTGTAGATAAATATTACATAACCATGCATGCCCGTAGAAACCTGTGCATGCCCGTAGAGGGGATGCATTGGAACAGAATTCTTGCCAATTACAGGACAGTTGGTATAGCAACACAACACTAAGTGGCAATCACATGTGGCAATCACATGTGATGGCTTTTGTATGCAGCAAAACATAAAAATCACACAAAATATGCCCTGGCATCTGGGGCTGTTTGCCCCTGCTTGTTACTTCTTCTCCTGTTCTGTGTTATGTTGCTTACCTGTGTCTATATATACTGTACATGACATCATAAAGACAAATTTGTCTATGTGCCGTGAGCTTGATGTATATGATATCATAAAGACACATTTGTCTATGTGCCGTCATATAGGCATCACAAGTCGTCCTATGATGCCTGAGTTCATGGTCTATATGACATCATAAAGACACATTTGTCTATGTGTCCTATGATACCTGAGTTCAAAGACACATGGTCTATATGACATCATAAAGACACATTTGTCTATGTGTCCTATGATGCCTGAGTTCATAGGACATCCTATGATGTTCTGGCAGCGATCATAGGCCGTCCTATGATGTCCTATGAAGCGTGACAGACAGATTTCTTGCTTTTATAGAGTGATTCTTTAACATGTAACAGCGTGGAGAAGTGAATCATGATAATGGCTGCTGCCAAGATATGACAGATGTTTTTTTCTTTGTTTATTATTATTAGGGCCCGAGCCACTGACAATGTCAGTGGGCGAGAGCCCTATTGTATTTGTTAGAATTTTTTTTTCTTCTTCTCCATCCAAGATCTCATTTTTGGGGCAGTGAACATGCATGAAAACTCACCATCTTTTGCAGGGACCTCAAGACTGGCGAAAAATTGAATATTTTGGAGGAAATATGAATGACCCCACAAAAATGGCTCTACAGCGCTACCTAACATGTGAAGTCAATGAGGAGTGGCACACGCTTACTTTCGCGTAGAAAGATGAAAATCGTATGAGATGTTTATCATGTCAAGACATGCAAAAAGCTCCATAGAAGTGATGGTCTACACCCAACAGGAAGTCGGCCATTATGGCAGGAAGTAGCAGTAACCTGATTTCCACCTCGCGCATTTGATTGAACTCGTCCTAGGGTTTTAGTCCGATTGAACTCATTTGTGGTGACAATCACCTATACCCATGTGCCATTAAAAGTTACTGAAAACTTTTCCAAAAGCTTGACCGGTTGGCCGTAGGGGTGTGGCAAAGTTTGATGCCTCGCCATGATCATTCTATGACCATTCTGACAGCAATAACTCAAAGGGTTAATACCTCGGGAATGGAATATCTCTGGTATGCATTGTCGGATTTCAACCAAATTCAATATTATGGATATCAGTCCAATTCCAAACAGTTCTATAGAACAATATCCATAGAAATCTACTGCGCCACCTATAGGAGGCAGAAAGTTTTGCATCCGAGTGGTGGCTCAGTTGGTAGAGCATCCGCCCCACACCCGGGAGGCAGGGGTTCAAATCCCGGCCGGGTCATACCAAAGACCATATAAAAATGGTGCTTTCTGCCTTCTAGCGTGGTGCTCCGCATAATGGAATGGGGAAAGTAAAGTTACACACAGAGCTACCAGAGGACTGACCCCCCGCTGTAGCTTTCACTACTTACAGTAGCTGTGTGGCCTAGGGTCAGAGAAATGGAGATAGGCGCCGCCCATATACACCTTCAGGTGTGAAGGGATTAAGAAGAAGAAGAATGGAATATCTCTGGTATGCATTGTCGGAGTTCAACCAAATTCAATATTATGGATATCAGTCCAATTCCAAACAGTTCTATAGAACAATATCCATAGAAATCTACCGCGCCACCTATAAGAGGCAGAAAGTTTTGCATCAGAAAGTTTGCATCATGTTGTTTTTTAATACCTCGGGAATGGAATGTTGGATTGACACTAAGATGGGTATGATGTATATGGGTATGCCTCCGAACAATTACAGCTATGAATATTCATGAGTAGCAATAGCACCCTCTCTTGGAGACATGAAGGCTACACCAAAGGTTTTCTTCAATATCTCTAAAATAAATAGTCTGATTGGTATTATTTATGGTGAAAACCATCTATACCCATGTACCATCAAAAGCTGTTGGAAATTTTCCCAATGCCCGACAATTTGGCGGAAGGGGCGTGGTCAAGTTTGCAGTATCGCCATCACCCTTCCAATGGCTTTTACTCTGGCATACATTGACTGATTTCAACCAAATTTTGTGTGGTGAATAGGTAGCCAATACTAATAACTTCTATAACAAAGAATGACACCTCGCGACAGTGCCCCTTACCGCCAATGGACAGGAAGTTGCCATAACTCACATGCCATACTCAGGCGCCGCTTTCCAGAATATCGTGCAATTTTCTGAGGTTTATCAGACCACCTGGTTGATCATAACTTCACATCACTTTTAGCATGGCGTCACTGCTCTTACCATGGACATGGCCTCCTCGCCATTCAATCCGTGATCTTGTTGGGATGGCTGGGAACGACCTGGAGTCATGAAATCTGGAACATACACTACCGTTCAAAAGTTTGGGGTCACCCAGACAATTATTTTGTGTTTTCCATGAAAAGTCACACTTATTTACCACCATGAGTTGTAAAATGAATAGAAAATATAGTCAAGACATTGACAAGGTTAGAAATAATGATTTGTATTTGAAATAATAATTTTTTTCCAGATACTCAACCTGCTCAAAGGAAGGTCAGTTTTATAGCTTCTCTAACCAGCTAAACTGTTTTCAGCTGTGCTAACATGATTGCACAAGGGTTTTCTAATCATCCATTAGCCTTCTGACGCAATGAGCAAACACATTGTACCATTAGAACACTGGAGTGATAGTTGCTGGAAATGGGCCTCTATACACCTATGTAGATATTGCACCAAAAACCAGACATTTGCAGCTAGAATAGTCATTTACCACATTAGCAATGTATATTAGATGATTAGATATTAGGGATGTAACGATATTGACGTTATCGCGATATCGCGGTAGTAAAAGTGTCTCGATACCGTCGTGGTTGTGTTACGGTATTAAGAGGGCGGGTATCTGTCAAAAAACAAGAAATAAGCAGGCTCCCGCGCAACAAAGCATTGTAAACTACACAGACCATGATCCTTTGCGCTGCGTCGTCACAAGAACTGTTGTTGAGCCAATAGGAGTGCATGCTGCACGCTGTCCACACAACAAACATGGCGGCGGACAAAGTTCGGCTCACGTAAATACTGAAGAAAACACCCCCGAAGTTGAGATTGTGCAAGCCCCAGCAACTTTTAAATCAGATGTGTGGAGGCATTTTGTTTTTGCCGTGTCTAAAAACACAAAAGGAGAGAGGGTGGCGGACAGACAATGGCCTCATTAGCAAAGATAATGTCCTCATTAGCAAAGACCTACCTATGTATACCCGCTACCTCAGTGCCCAGTGAGAGAGTATTTTCTACAGCAGGGGATATTGTAAATGCCCAGAGGTCTCCTCTTCTCCCTTGCAATGTAGATCTTTTGATCTTTCTGAAGAGAAACTTGAACATAAGCTAAAGGATAGGTCAGTGTTTTCCAGTAGGCTTTTTGCCTGACTTAATTGTTTCAACAGGCTGTTTTTATTTGCCTAGCACATTTATGATTAATTTTACTTTACACATTGAACCTGGCTTAACTTGATCTTCGCTTGTTCTTAAAGGGAATTCCCTATTGTTGTTTACAGTTGTTCTAGTTGCTGCTTAGTATGATCCTTGCACATAAGAAGAATCAGTTATGTGACCAAATATTACCAAATGGTATATTGATGTTCCTGATTTGAACTTGCACTTTAAAAGCACTAAGTGATCAGCATTTTATGTTGTCATGATCCATAAATATAAAAATAAATGGCCTGGTGACTGGCAAAAACAGATTTAATGGCAGTTTTTGGTTATTATCATCACAAACACAATATTATGAGCTATTTTACAATACCGTGAGCCTCTCCACAATATCGCAACAAATATCGTACCGTGAGATCAATATCGAAATCGTATCGTACCGTGAGATTTTGATATCGTTACATCCCTATTAGATATTAGAGTGTATTTCTGATTAAAGTTATCTTCATTGAAAAAAACAGTGCTTTTCTTTCAAAAATAAGGAAATTTCTAAGTGACACCAAACTTTTGAACGGTAGTGTATGTTGAGGTGACTGTTATATGTAGTCCTATATGGGTGGGCAACACATAACTGACAGGGAAGTGTTGCCATGGCGACATGGCGAAGATTGACTCCTCGCCATGGAATATCGGAAAGTTGTAACTTGGACAATCTTTGTCTGATTTTCACCAAATTTTCTACGATGGATATGAGTCCCACCCCACATGCTCCTACATAAAATGATTGACAAAAGTTAGTGCGCCACCTACTGCTCAAAGAAAGTACTGCACCAAACTGTTTACTTTAAAGGCCAAATGTCACGTAACAGGGTACTTTAAATATCTTGAAACTAGATATAAAAGGGAACCGATCCGTTCGGGTCTTGGTGCATATGCTTCAGTAACAACGGAATATTCGTTAATTTAAAACTGCCGCGCTTGGCCTGACACGGCCCCTGGAACCGCCTGGGAAAGAAGGCGGAAGTGACAAAATCGATTGTACCCGAGTTTGATGCTTGGGGTATTTCAATTGATTGTTTATATGGAGACTGGAAGGTTGAAGTGAGCAACAAGAAAGAAAAAATTGGATATTTCACCCATACCTTAAAACGGGACTATCAGGGACAGCTGGGTAATAAGGGACACTTCTCTGGGAAATGTTTTCATACCTGTCAAGTGAGACGTTTTCGCCGTACTTCAACACCGTAAAAAGCGGCTATAAGGGACGGCGGAGCAACAAGGGACACCTCTCTGTGAAATGCCCCAAATGCAACTCGTGTTGTTATTGTCAAATATTTTAAGGATTCATGGATATTTGACAATAACAACACAACTCAGCGTCCGGCGCAAAATAAAAAAAAAAGCAGAATTCTGTATTTGTAAGGCGATCTCTCTGTTCCTCAACCGCTGCCCAGCTGAACGTGTTAAACCATTGTCCTAATGACTTCTCATTGTAGTGAGAATAGCTCACGCTGAGCGATCAGCCCGCCCAGACAATCAAACTAATGAGTGACTCCACACTTCTCATTGTAGTGAGAATAGCTCACGCTGAGCGATCAGCCCGCCCAGACAATCAAACTAATGAGTGACTCCACACTTCTCAGTGTAGTGAGAATAGCTCACGCTGAGCGATCTGCCAGCACCAGCTGTGGGGGATCACAGACAGGACGTGTTCCTCAACACACTCAATTTTTTTTCCAGTATATTTTTCTTTTGGGCGTACAGAAATGGCAATACGCCCGTTTTTGCTAAAATTGCATTTTCCCCGTATTTTCCTTAAAATATTTGACAATAACAACACGAACTACATTTAAAACATTTCCCTGAAAAGTGTCCCCCACCACTCCGCCGTCCCCCACAGCCGCGCTTGGCACCAAAATACGGCGAAAACGTCTCACTTGACAGGTATGCGCCTCCATTTTCATATTGATCTGGTCAATTTCTTGACAGCAGCGGCTCTCCTCCACTGTAATAATAATGGCTTCCGAAAAATCAATATTTATGGGGCGCCCTGGACAGACCCCCTTCGGCTTCGCAATTCTGGAGGCGATTAATGTCCAGTTCAATGACATTTTCCACTGGTTCTGCTCTCTGGTCATCGTTGGAACTGTTGTCATCAGACAAAGCATCTGATTCCGTCTCGGACGGCTCGAACCGGTAAGGTTCAATGCCTCTGTCACTGTCTGAACCACTGACAAAAAAAAAGACAAAAAAAAAAGACAAAACTAAACTAATTTGTTCACAATCGCTGTCACTTTCCGTCATGATTGTCCAATGTTGATAAGTGTGAATGTGGATAGGCAGGGCAGCCAGGGTACAACTGGTGATGTCAAAAACATGGGCGTGGTCTGGACTGGCTGTCACAAGCCAGCAAGCAAGGTGGGGCCTTCACCTGGTGTATTTTGTGCAATTATGTAAATACAGGTGGGTGATATGGTCTCCGGTATGAATATTTGGTTTAAGCTATGTGTATTTTATCTAAATTCGTTGTCATTTAGAAAAAAAAATTACGTGACATTTGGCCTTTAAGATTCACGCAATGCTTGCCGCAACAACGGGAAATTTTCTGAGCCAGCTAGGTACGACGGGTGCTGGGGTCCATGGTTGCGCGGGGGTCGAGGGTCCGCTTACAGCTGCTTGCAGCTTTAACCACTTGCACTCCGGGCAATTTTCCTAAAAATGCCAAAAAAAAACGTGCCCAAAGTAAATCGAAAGCTGTTATTCAACCCTTTGCAGCATCTTCATGGGGTTGGTCTCATTTAAAAGAAAACACTTTGAATTTTTTGGCAAAAAAAACATAATCTCTCTACGTGCTCGGGCCACTGAGTTACAGTCATCTAAACATACTGAACTTGAAGAAAAAAAATTTGGACACGGTGTTTTTTTGGATACAAATGCTTGCAAATAACACACAGCTGTCCGATCCGGCTGGAAAATGCAACAGAAATGTAGATCCAAGTGTTATCCAGCTGAGGTCCAAATTTGGTAACAATACCACAAAAAATAAATATTTTACACAGCTTTGTTCTCAGGCTGTTCCCAGGCGTTTTGGAACTGTGCCAAATTGTGCCAAATGGCACAGTTTGGAAAAACGTCTGTAACTTTTGAATAATTCAATGTAGAATCTTCATTTTAGGCTCTAATGAAAGGTCACACTCAGGGCTGTGTCTGTGTGTGTGTGTGTGGGCGGGGGGTCGTTCCCCCCCCGCTACCAAGGACCGACTTCGCCCCTCGCTACAGACGGATTACACTCCTTGCATGTTTTCACAGCGGCTCCCCCCCCACCTCGCTACTGTGTGTGTGTGTGTGTGTGGGGAACCGTGAACAGACTGTGAACGCCCCCCCCCCGCTACAGAAGAGGGCCATCGCAACATGATGGAATAGACTGATATGCTTCCCCCCCGCGGACCGGCGGGCGTTCGGCCCGTGAAAACCCCCCCGCTCCTCTTCTGCAGCGGGGGGGGGGGGGGCGTTCACGGTCCGAACACGGCAAATGAACCGTTTATCGCGGTGCACGCACTTCGTAATTCGTGCACAGTACAGGTGTAATTTACCGATCGGTCAAAAGTCATTTTTGGATTACAATTTTCAGGGATAAATAATAATTTAGCTTATAACACCTTACCTCTTCAAAGCAGCAGAGTCGTGGTGAACATCTCTTCCCACGCGTCAGACGAATGCGACGCTGCTCCGCTCATGGATCCCGATCAACATAATTCCATTATTGCCGTTTTGGCGAATGATTTACGACTTTTGTCGTCGGCCTCCGTCTATTCTGCTGGAATGAGTGCAGGTCCCACTTGTGGGTGTTCTCCATGCTGCTGGGTCTGTGTCCAGCGTCCTTTGTTTTCATCTGTTGCAACAGTAAATATCGCTTCACCCTGCCTGAATTCCTGTGCTTCAATTGGCTCCTGCGTTCACAGTAGGCGGGTCCTCCTTCCTAGATTTTCATTCATTGGCTCCTCAAGGTTTCAGAAACCCAATTCAAGGCTCTTATTAGTCGAATGAGAGGTCAATCAGATGAACTAATCTGTTCGCGGCTGTCTCTGCAGTTTTTTTTTTGAATGGCGCTTGGACGCTACTACATCACCATCACCACCATCATGCGTCATGCATCCACACACGCATGAGGGCGCGCCCTCGTGCGTCATAGGACGCAGAGACTTGCCCGCCCGCGGAACAACGGAGCGCAAGTGGTTAATTGTTAGAATTTTTTTTTTTTTTCTTCTCCAAGATCTCATTTTTGGTGTAGTCAGCGTGCATGAAAACTCACCATTTTTTGCAGGGACCTCAAGACTGACGAAAAATTGAATATTTTGGAGGAAATATGAATGACCCCAAAAAAACAATGGTTCTACAGCGCCACCTAATGTGTGAAGTCAATGGGGAGTGGCACACGCTTACAAAGATGAAAATGGGGTGAGATGTTGATCATGTCAAGACATGCAAAAAACTCCATAGAAGTGATGGTTTACACCCAACAGGAAGTCAGCCATTTTGGCAGGAAGTGGCAGAAACCTGATTTCCACCTCACACATTTGATCAAACTCGTCCTAGGGTTTTAGTCCGATTGAGCTCATTTGTGGTGAAAATCATCTATACCTATGTGCCATTAAAAGTAATTGAAAACTTTTCCAAAAGCGCAACAGTTTGGCCGTAGGGGTGTGGCAAAGTTTGATGCCTCGCCATGATCATTCTATGACCATTCTGACAGCAACAACTCTGGTATGCATTGTCAGATTTCAACCAAATTCAATATTATGTATATCAGTCCAATTCCAAACAGGAATTGGACTGATATCCAAACTTTGCATCAGAAAGTTTGCATCATGTTGTTTTTTTAACCCTCTGAGTGTGTATGGTGCAGAACTGTGACATACCCCCTAGTGGTCAAGAGTGGTAAATATTTTTTGTCAATAAAATAGTTCAGATTTCCAAGGCTATAACTTGAAAGTGGTAAGAGAAAATGGCTTTCTGTCAATTAGAAAGATGTAAAATATGATCCAAAGCTTCAGATAGGAATAAATTTGTGCATCTAATTTGCATAATGTCACGGCACCTCTTTAAATTCCATAACTCAGTCAAAACTGGACTTTGGACGTATTTACACAAAAAATTGTTCAGTCTTTTGACACCATTTTTTGTACAGAGGTATCTTCAAAGTATGTGAACAAGAAATCAGTACATTTAAAAAAAAAAAAAATTCTCACTTACTTTTGACAAAGTCAGAGTGAGAAGGCAGGCGCAGTGTCGCGCTCTACCACTAGTTGCATGCAAATTCTCACACTCAAAGGGTTAATACCTCGAGAATGGAATGTCAGATTGGCACCAAGATAGGTATGATGTATATGGGTATGTCTCCGAACAATTACAGCTATGACTATTCATGAGTAGCAATAGTGCCCTCTCTTGGAGACACGAAGGTTACACCAAGGGTTTTCGTCAATATTTCTGAAATAAATAGTCTGATTGGTACAATTTATGGTGCCAATAATCTATACACATGTGCCATTACAAGCTGTTGAAAACTTTTCCAAATGCCCGACGATTTGGCGGAAGGGGCGTGGCCAAGTTTGCAGTATCAACATCACCCTTCCAATGGCTTTTACTTTGGCATACATTGACTGATTTCAACCACATTTTGTGTGGTGAATAGGTAGCCAATACTAATAATTTCTATAATAAAGAGTGACACATAGCGACAGCGTCCCCTACCGCCAATGACCAGGAAGTTGCCAAAACTTACATGCCATAACTCACATGCCATACTCATGCGACACTTGCCAGAATGACATGCAATTTTCTGAGGTTTATCAGACCACCTCGTTCATCATAACGGCACATAACCTTTAGCATGGTGTCACTGCTCTTACCATGAACATGCCCTCCTCGCCATTCAATCCGTGATCTTGTTGGGATGGTTGGGAACGACCTGGAGTCATGAAATCTGAAAGACAGGTTTAGGTGACTGTCATATGTAGTCCTATATGGGTGGGCAACACATAACTGACAGGGAAGCGTTGCCATGGTGACATGGCAAAGGCTGACTCCTCACCATGGAACATCGGAAAGTTGTAACTTGGACAAACTTTGTCTGATTTTCACCAAATTTTCTACGATGGATATTAGTAACGCCCCACATGCTCCTACATAAAAATGACAAAAGTTATAGTGCCACCGACTGCTCACAGGAAGTACTGCGCCAAACGGCTTATTATTCAAGCAGCGCTTGCTGCAACGACAGGAAATTTTCTAAGTTTTCTAAGCCAGCTAGGTACGATGGGCGCCAGGGTCCACGGTTGTGCGGGGGCGAGGGCCTGCTTACAGCTGCTCTCAGCTTTAATAATAATAATAATAATAATTATTATTATTATTATTATTACCCATCTATCTATAAATGCACTAAATGTGTGTGTGTGTGTGTGTGTGTGTGTGTCTGTCTGTCTGTCTGTCTGTCTGTCTGTCTTTTTCTCAGATATTTCCTAAACCATTCGACAGGCTGACCTCAGATTTTATAAGTGCTTTGATGAGGTTACGACGGTGTGCATCCCTTAGGATGGAGTCGCTCAGTCAAAATATGTAGTTTTTATCAATAAAAGTTCAGCCACCGCTCTGTTACCGTTCAGTCTCTTCAGGCCCTGGATTCAGGAAGTGTGTGCAGGGTTTCATACTGACTCTATGCTGATTGGATAGTACGCAGCATCACGGCCATGCTGATTGGATAATACACAGCATCATGACCAGTCAGTCACCACAGCACTTTGCAAACAAAGATTTTATAAGTGCTGTGCTGAGGTTACGAGGGTGTGCATCCCCAAGCACGGAGTCACTCAGTCAAAATATGTAATTCTTATCAATAAAAGTTTAGCCACCGCTCTGTCTCATGCCCAGGCTTCTAGAAGTGTGGGCAGGGTTTTGGATTGACTATGTACTGATTGGATAATACGCAGCAGTATGGCATCAGTAACCACAGCACTCCGTGAATCATCCATCCATTCATCTTCTACTGCTTTTTCGGAGGTCCGGGTCATGGAGACAGCAGTTCGAGCAGAGAAACCCAGACTTCTCTCTCTCCAGCCACCTGCTCCAGCTCTTCAGAGAGGATACCAAGGCGTTTCCAAACAAGATGGGAGACGTAGTCTCTCCAGCGAGTCCTGGGTCTGCCTCAGGGTCTCCTTCCAGTGGGACATGCCCGAAACACCTCAAGTGGGAGGCATCCAGGAGGAATCCCGATCAGATGCCCATACCACCTCAACTGGCTCCTTCATGGATGACTGAGCTCCTCACGCTATCTCTAAGGGTGAGTCCAGCAATCCTACGAAGAAAGCTTATTTCAGCAATCTCATTTTTTCAGTCATTACCCAAAGCTCATGACCATAGGTGAGGGTAGGAACGTAGATTGACCAGAAAATCGACAGCTTTGCCTTAGAGCTCAGCTCCCTCTTCATCACAGCAGACCGGTACAACATCTGAATCACTGCAGATGCTGCTCCGATCCGTCTGTCAATCTCTTATTCCGTTCTCCCCTCACTCGTAAATAAGACCCCGAGACACTTAAACTCCTCCACTTGGGGCAGGAGCTTGTCCCTGACCCAGAGGGGACAATCCACCTTTTTCCGACTGAGAACCATGGACTCGGAGTTGGAGGTGCTGATTCTCATCCCAGCTGCTTCACACTCAGCAGCAAACCATTCCAGTAAGACCTGTAGGTTATTGCTGGATGAAGCCAACAGGACAAAATCATCTGCAAACAACAGAGACAAGATCCTGTGGTAACCAAGCATGACACCCTCCATTCCTTGGCTGCGCCCAGAAATCCTGTCCATAAAAATTATGAACAGGATCGGTAACAAAGGGCAGCCTTGGTGGAAGTCCAACTCTCACTGGGAATGAGTCCGACTGAGTGTTGGCAATACGAACCAAGCTCGAGGGACGCGGTTGAATGCCTTCTCCAAGTCCACAAAACACATGTAAACTGGTTGGGCAAACTCCCACAAACCCTTGAGGATTCTCGAGAGGGTAAAGAGCTTGTCCGATGTGCCATGGCCAGGACGAAAACCACATTGCTCCTCCTGAATCCGAGGTTCGACCAGCAGCCGGACTCTCCTCTCCAGTACCTTGCCATAGACTTTCCCAGGGAGGCTGAGGAGTGTGAGCCCTCTAAAGCTGGAGCATACCCTCTGGTCCCGTTATTTGAAGAGAGGAACCACCAACCCGGTTTGCCATGCCAAAGGCACTGTCCCCAACCTCCACGCAATGTTGCAGAGGCATGTCAACCATGACAGCCCTACAACATCCAGGGCCTTGAGGTACTCAGGGAGAATCTCGTCCACCCCCGGGGCCCTGCCACTGAAGAGATTTTTAACCACCTTGGCGACCTCAGCCCCTGTGATGGGAAAGTCGTCCCCCTCGTCCTCAAGTCCTGCTTCCTCTGTGGAAGGCGTGTCATTGGGATTGAGGAGATCCTCGAAGTATTCATTCCACCGCCCTACGATATCCCCAGTCAAAGTCATAAGTACCCCATCGGCACCATACACAGTGTGGACAGGGAGCTGCTTCCCCCTCCTGAGCCGCTGGACAGTTTGCCAGAATCTCTTCGACGCCGACCGAGAGTCTTGTTCCATGGCTTCATTGAGCTCCTCCCACACCTGAGTTTTTGCTTCAGCAACCACCCGAGCTGCACTCCTCTTGGCCTGTCGGTACACCTCAGCTGCTTTGGGAGTCCCACAAGCCAACCAAGCTTGATAGGACTCCTTCTGCAGCTTAATGGCTCCCCTCACCACTGGTGTCCACCACTTGGTTCGGGGGTTGCCACCATGAGATGCACCGACGACCTTGCGGCCACCGCTCTGGGCAGCCACTTCAACAATCGAGGTGGAGAACATGGCCCATTCAGACTCCATGTCTCTAGACTCCCTCAGTATGTGGTCAAAGCTCATCCGGAGGTGGGAGTTGAAGGCCTCCTGGACAGGGGCCTCAGCCAGACGTTCCCAGCACACCCTCACTATACGTTTGGGTCTACCAGGTCTGAATGGCAACCTCCCCTGCCATCGGGTCCAACTCACCACCAGGTGGTGATCAGTTGACAGCTCTGCACCTCTCTTTACCCGAGTGTCCAAGACATACGGTCGCAGGTCTGATGACATAATAGCAAAATTGATCATCGACCTGCAACCTAGGGTGTCCTGGTGCCAAGTGCACATATGGACACCCTTATGTTTGAACATGGTGTTTGTTATGGACAAACTGTGGTTAGCACAGAAGTCCAATAACTGAACACCACTCGGGTTCAGATTGGGCAGGCCGTTCCTCCCAATCACCCCCCTCCAGGTTTCACTGTCATTGCCCACGTGTGCATTGAAGTCCCCCAGTAGGACAATGGAGTCTCCAAGAGGAGCACCCTCCAGCACCCCAGTCAGAGACTCCAAAAAGGGTGGGTACTCTGAACCATCATTTGGTGCATAGGCACAAATGATGGTCAGGACCCATTTCCCAACCCAAAGCCGCAGGGAAACAACCGTTTCGTCCACCGGGAAAAACTCCAATATAGAGGCAGCAAGATGGAGGGATACAAGAATACCCACCCCTGCTCAGTACCTCTCGCCCGGGGCAACTCCAGAGTAGGCCAAGCTTCTGCCCTTCTCCAGGAGACTGGTTCCAGAACCGGAGCTGTGTGTTGAGGTGAGGCCGACTATATCTAGCCGGTCTCTCTCAACCTCATGCACCAGCTCAGGCTGTTTCCCCACCAGAGAGATGACATTCCACATCCCAAAAGCCACGTTAGGAAGCTTGGGATCAGACCGCCAAGGTCTCCGTCTTTGACAGCCACCTGATCCACATAGCACCGGACCCCCATGGTCCCTCCTGCAGGTGGTGAGCCCACTGGAGGGCAGACCCATGTAACTCCTTCGGGCTGAGCCCGGTCGGGTCCCATGGGCGGAAACCCAGCCACCAGACGCTAGCCAACGAGTCCCTCCCCCAGGCCTGGCTCCAGGGTGGGGCCCCGGTAACCCCATACTGGGCAGGGTACATTGAATCCTTGTTTTAGCATTCATCATGAGAGTCTGTTGGATTTTTCTTAGTCTGGCCCTTCACCCAGGACCAGTTTGTCTTGGGTGACCCTACCAGAGGCAAATTGCCCCAGACAACATAGCTCCTGGGATCACTATGGCACGCAAACCCCCCACCATGATAAGGTGATGATCCATGAGGGGGTGAGCAAACCAAGGAAGTGAAAAGTGACAAATTTGACTAGAAAAAGATAATACTTAAAGCAGCAGCCGAGTCTCCCGTTAACTGGGCAGATTGGGGCTTGGCTCCCTGTGAAGGACTGCAATCCTCCGGTTCAACTGCTGCTTCTCCAACACTGGTGTCCAACCAAATGCTCCACAACCATTCGCAGGGAGGCACGCCCAGTCTGCCCGGTCAGTGGTCGATGGCAGTCCCGACTGCTACTTCATTGTGGAGCGGAATGGCCAGATCAACTGCATATCATATGTGGACACATATGCACGCTTTGACTAAACGACAATAAGATGCAAAAATGCCCAAATAATGAAATGCGTAAATCATTTTTATTTAAATATTTACAGACAAATGGGAAACACTGATGTAACAGTTGCAGCCAAATGGGTCATTATGCTGTGTATAAATACACATGCAAGTTAGGTTACCGTATTTTTTGGACTATAAGGCTCACTTAAAATCTTTTAATTTTCTCAAAAATCGACAGTGCGCTTTATAATCCGGTGCGCCTTATGTATTAATTCTGGTTGTGCTTACTGACCTTGAACCGATTTTATGTGGTACAAGGCGCTCAAAAATCTATCAAAAATGTTTTAGTACGACTTTGGTAAGTTACGAAGCCGAACCGCTTGATGGATTGTCGGAGCATTACGGTAGTCAGGAGCCTCGCGGAGTAATATGTGCTTCAACATAATGGCCGGATGGCTTCTTCCACAAATCTCCATCCCTATTGATCTGCCACTCCATGCGCGCCCATCTCACCGATACTGTCAAAACCCAAGTGAAGCAAACTAATTCGGAGCTTGCCATCATTCCGGATGGATTAACCAAAGAACTCCAACCGCTATATTGGTGTCAACAGGTCGTTCAAAGTTAAATTGCTAGCGAGTTACTCCACTATCTGCCAATGGATCGTAGATCGAAACTGCTCCTGTTTAGCTGTAATTAATATTCAAAAATGATATTTTCGGGACGAAAGAATTCAAGCGTCCCAGCATTTGTTTGCATTGTTTACCTCTCGGGGCTGCCGCCGGAGAGCGAGCCGTATCGATTACTGAGCGAGTATCCTGGTGATGTAAACAGCCATGGACCAAAAACGTACATTTGCTCGTGGAACAGGTCATTCACACTCGCAGACAATCGCACTATATGTGTCTATAATGACTATAGATAGGATTTTCTTTCCATGCACGCAAAAAAAAAAAAAAAATTCCCAGATCCGCCGGAGAGCGAGCCGTATCGATTACCGAGCGAGTACCGAGCGAGTATTCTGGCCAAAATGATGTAAACAGCCACGGACTAAAAACGTTCCGCCTGCTCATGGAACAGGTCATTCACACTCGCAGACAATCACGCTATATGTGTCTATAATGACTATAGATAGGATTTTCTTTCCATGCATGCAAAAAAATTTTTTTTCCCGGCTCCGACTACCTCGCTTTAATGCGCCTTATAATCCGGTGCGCCTTATGTATGAAATTAGACCATCAAATAGACTGTTCATTGATAGTGCGCCTTATAATCCAGTGAGCCTTATAGTCCCAAAAATACGGTAATTGGAGACTCTAAAAGTGGCCCTAGGTGTGAATGGTGAAAGGATTGGCGCCGTACCGTGGCTGCCTCATCCATCCAGGTGGACACCCTGAATTTCCCCCTGGGAATCAATAAAGTATACAAAATACAAAAAAAAAAAGGTTTGGTGTTTTGTACTTATAATATTGCTAAAATATAAAAGGATGCACTACAATGGTTTTCAAATATTTGTAGTGTCCTATTATAGTACTACATGAGTTTATTGATGATATACTATAATCTACTCATACAAACTAAATTGTAATGGTGACTGAACTCCCATTCCCCTAAGTGCAAGATACACTATTATGAATATAACTCATAAAAGACCACACAAATAAGTGATCTGACAAAAAAAAAATAAACAAGCGTTTCTTAAACAGTGGCTAATATTGGATGTCCCATTCATTTTCAATTATTCTGTAATTAATATTCACTCACTTCAACCTCAGTTCAGTCCCTTTTATATTTGTCAGAGTCTAAAATGTGTGATTGCCTACATATAGGCTACACCTCTGTATTCCACTTTCAAACACAGCCTACATTTGGGCCTGTAAAGCCTGATTGGGCTACCTGTTTCAGACAGGAATACTTGCTTTCTACGGGCATGCACTAGTTTACTTAAACAACAAATATCTAGGTCACACAATTAAAACCCAAACTGAAATCTGACTTACTGAAACTAAAAATATGAACATTTACTGTATCAGTAAATGGCTTGGTTATATACAGTATGTGTCTCTTAACAAATGCAATGTTAGAAATTTTAGACTACAGTGACAGTAGTAGAAGCAGAAAGGGTGACACTTGTGCTGACTTCCAAACATGTTCTTGAGTGATCCACACTAGCAGACCTTAGTGCAGTTATACTGTAGATACTTATTAAGAGACACACTTACACCCACTGCTCCACTCAGGAATTTTTAAGATAGTCTACATTACTATAAAATCACATTCTTCGCTGTTTGAGTACCACATACATTTTTGAGTGTCTGCCTAGTTTATAATGTGTCGTAAAAGTACACCAACTTGTGAACCACAGCAGCTTTGCAGGGGGAGAAAGTCACAGAAGTGCAACATTACAGAGGTCCAAAGAACTGTTACAGTTTCAAATCCAAGTGTATTTTCACTTAACTAGAAAACAAAGGAATTTATGATAGGTTCTCCCCAAAACCCACACTTCCAAAGACAGCTTTGTCTAAAGGCTTCATGATGAAAGGGTCAATAGTAATTTTGACTCATATTCTATTTCAAACAAGTATCTCCCAATCATTTTCAGTTACAGATATACTACGTATCAAAAAAATATTTTTACACCAGATACATGTATTAACAGAAATACAAAGATAGACAGTTGAGAAGGCAGTGTTGGACGGGGCGTAACTTTTCTCTCAGCTGTGTGAGAATGCAATAAATTTGAGGTTTTTAGATTGCTCCTGTCACTTTCAACTCACACATATACAAAGCTGGCTCCCAGGGAAATGGATATCATACAGTCTTAGGATGGCCCAGAGTGCTGGCAGATGACTGTGGTTCATGGATCGGTCACACACACACACACACACACACACACACACACACACACACACACACACACACACACACACACACACACACACACACACACACACACACACACGTTTGGATAGTCATGCTCAGTCATTGCATTTCTCTTTAATTTAACATTTTCTTCTTTTCCCAAAAGCTCCCACATCCATGTCCATCACTTCAGATGAAGTTGTGCTCTATCTGCAAAAAATAAGCTCAGACAAACCTCGTTGTTTGTCTTTGTCTGGTTCTGTGTAAAATTCCACACCCTTCAATGCTGCTCTTGTGTCTTCCCCCTCCTTTTCCTCCACAAGCCATATTCATCTCTTCACATTGACCTTACGTTTCACTCGGCTCCTTTTTCCACTCTGTCATTTTCCTGCTGTTTGATGCTAACCACAGAATGCTGACATACAGGTAGCACAGTTTAATAACCAACAAACACCCATATCAGTTTGCAGACAAACACGGGTGGCTGCCAAAGGTTTGTGGTTCAGTTATATAATTGCAGTAATTTTGTTAGAATGCAATCCTAACAGCTTGAAGTTGGGTGGAAAACATGAAATCGGTTAATTAACTAATGACCAACATGGCCAAACATGAAATATTAATGTAATGCATGTCTGGAGAAAATAATATTTCATTGTTTGATGGATTTAGCTTTACTGAAACAATATCAGCAGAAATTATAGCTCACCATGTGTGTTTTAAAGACTCATCTGATACTCAGACAGCTAGGCTTCAACACGGTAGGTAACTGTTCTATTTTAAACTGGACAATAATTTTCTCCTAAACAAAACAAAGTACTGTTGATGCATTTATTTTGTTTTACCTCAAAATGATGGCAACTTGAATCTAAATACTTATAAAGAATACGTGAGGAGAACTCCAGTAGGCTCACCACCTGCAGGAGGGACCATGGGGGGTCCAGTGCTATACAGATCAGGTGGCGGTCGAAGGCAGAGACCTTGGCGGTCTGACCCCTGACTTCCTAAACTGGCTTTCGGGATGTGGAATGTCACCTCTCTGATGGGGAAGGAGCTTGAGCTGGTACACGAGGTTGAGAGATACCAGCTAGAAATAGTCGGTCTCACCTCAATGCCCAGCTCTGGTTCTGGAACAGTCCCCTGGAGAGGGGCTGGAGCTTGGCCTACTCTGAAGTTGTCCCAGGCAAGAGGCTGTGAGCAGGGGTGGATATTCTTGTATCCCCCCCACCTTGCTGCCTCTATACTGGAGGTCGCCCCGGTGGACGAAAGGGGTGGTTCCCTGCGCCTTCGGGTTGGGAAATGGATCCTGACCATCATTTGTGCCTATGCACCGAGTGATGGTTCAGAGTACCCACCTTTATTGGAGTCTCTGACTGGGGTGCTGGAGAGTGTTCCTCTTGGAGACTCCATTGTCCTACTGGGGGACTTCAATGCACACGTGGGCAATGACAGTGAAACCTGGGGGAGGGTGGCTGGGAGGAACGGCCTGCCCGATCTGAACCCGAGTGGTGTTCAGTTATTGGACTTCTGTGCCAAGCAGTTTGTCCATAACAAACACCATGTTCAAACATAAGGGTGTCCATATGTGCACCTGGCACCAGGACACCCTAGGTCACAGGTCGATGATCGATTTTGTTATTATGTCATCAGACCTGCGACCGTATGTCTTGAACACTTGGGAAAAGAGAGGAGCAGCGCTGTCAACTGATCACCACCTGGTGGTGACTTGGATCCCATGGTGGGGGAGGATGCCATTCAGACCTGGTAGACTCAATTGCATAGTGAGGGTGTGCTGGGGACATCTGGCTGAGGCCCTTGTACGGAAGGTCTTCAACTCCCACCTCCGGAAGAACTTTGACCACATACTGAGGGAGTCTGGAGACATGGAGTATGAATGGGCCATGTTCTCCACCTCCATTGTTGACCTTGCGGCCACAGCCTCGAGCTGCGGCTGCAAGGTTGTTGGTGAATCTCATGGTGGCAACCGCCGAACCAAGTTGTAGACACCAGTAGTGACGGGGGCAACCAAGCTGAAAAAGAGTCCTGTCAAGCTTGGTTGGCTTGTGGGACTCCTGAAGCAGCTGAGGTGTACCGGCAGGCCAAGCGGAGTGCAGCTCGGGTGGTTGCTGAAGCAAAAACTCGTGTGTGGGAGGAGTTCAATCAGGCCATGGAACAAGACTCTCGGTCGGCCTCGAAGAGATTCTGGCAAACTGTCCGACAACTCACGAGGGGGAAACAGCTCCCTGTCCACGCTGTGTATGGTGCGGATGGGGCGCTGCTGACTTCGACTAAGGATAACATCGGCCGGTGGAAGGAATACTTTGAGGATCTCCTCCATCCCACTGACACGCCTTTCACAAAGGAAGCAGAGCTTGAGGACGAGGGAGACGACTCGCCCATCACAGCGGCTGAGGTCGCCAAAGTGGTTAAAAAACTCTTCGGTGGCTGGGCCTCGGGAGTGGACGAGATTCACCCTGAGTAACTCAAAGCTCTGGATGTTGTAGAGCTGTCCTAGTTGACACGCATCTGCAACATTGCGTGGAAGTCGGGGACAGTGCCTTTGGTATGGCAAACTGGGGTGGTGGCTCCTCTCTTCAAGAAGGGGAACCAGAGGGTGTGATCCAACTTTAGGGGGATCACACTTCTCAGCCTCCCCGGGAAGGTTTATGCCAGAGTACTGGAGCGGAGAGTCTGACTGTTGGTCAAACCTCTGATTCAGGAGGAGCAATATGGTTTTTGTCCTGGCCATGGCATACCGGACCAGCTTTTTACCCTCTCGAGAATTCTTGAGGGTTCGTGGGAGTTTGCCCAACCAGTCCACATGTGTTTTGTTGACTTGGAGAAAGTATTTGGCTGTGTCCCTTGTGGTTTCTTGTGGAGGGTGCTGCGGGAGTACGGGGTGTTGTTGCTTGTTGTTACAAGCTATGCGGTCCCTATACGACCGATGCACGAGTTTGGTTCATATTGCCAACACCCAATCAAACTTGTTTCCAGTGAGAATTGGACTCCGCCAGGGCTGCCCTTTGTTACCGATCCTTTTCATAATTTTTATGGACAGGATATCTAGGTGCAGCCAAGGAACGGAGGGTGTCATGTTCGGTGACCACAGGATCTTGTCTCTGCTGTTTGCAGATGATGTTGTCCTGTTGGCTTCATCAAGCAATGACCTACAGTTCTTACTGGGATGGTTTGCGACTGAGTGTGAAGTGGCTGGGATGAGAATCAGCACCTCCAACTCCGAGTCCATGGTCCTCAGTCGGAAAAGGGTGGATTGTCCTCTCCGGGTTGGGGACAAGTTCCTACCCCATGTGGAGGAGTTTAATTATCTCGGGGTTTCATTCACAAGTGAGGGAAGAATGGAGCGAGAGATTGACAGATGGATCAGAGCAGCATCTGAAGTGATGTGGCTGTTGTATCAAACTGTTGTGGTGAATGGGGAGCTGAGCTCTAAAGCAAAGCTTTTGATTTACCAGTCAATCTATGTTCCTACCCTCACCTATGGTCATGAGCTTTGGGTAATGACCGAAAGAATGAGATCGCAGATACAAGCGGCTGAAATGAGCATTCTCCGTAGAATTGCTGGACTTACCCTCAAACATATGGTGAGAAGATCAGTCATTTGGGAGAGGCTCAGAATAGAACCGCTGCTCCTCCACATTAACCCTTTGATGTTCCGCTTTCATAAGACATCAGCGTCACCTGCTGTCCTTGGCACAGTTCTGCGCCTGTCATGTGATGTGGCCCAAAAGCACAGAAAACCCAGTTGTACAAAGCATTTCACATCACAAGATGTCAGACACGTATAGCTTACTACTCTTCACTGGAGGACTGGAGGACTTCACCAAAACGAGCCACCTCAAAACATCATTTCTGGAAATGCAAAGAAGAGAATGTAAAGGCTCCATCGCAACATTTATTTCCACACAGAGGAAGCGTTTGCTCCAAATTTTGCCATCTATGATTCTAAAAAGAGATTATTTAGCTTCTGAAGGGAAATATTTACCTTTTGTAACAGCAGAAGATGGTCTGGAGCATGTACACTTTTGTCTGCCATCGACGGAGCTGCACGTGACGACAGAGAACAATAGCGCCGGTTCGGCAGCGTAATGTAACCGAAATTGAGGTGCAATAAATCATAAGATAAATGTGACATTTTCTGGATGTGGGAGAGGAAGTGAAAATGACTGGCAGAAGACGAAATAAGGACCATGGATGATGAAAATGGACAAATGAAGACACGACGAGCGGTAGGTTTTATTGGTTTGTGTACATTCTACTGATTTTCTGGTTCATATACTTTGAAGATAACAAAAAACCAAAAACAAAAACGGTGACAAAAAACCCCCAAAACCATCCTTTGTGTAAATATGTCCTAAGTCCACTTTTAAGTGAAAGTTATGTAATTTGATACAGCTGCCGTCGTATTATGCAAATTAGATGCATAAATTTACTCCTATCTGAAACTTTGGATCATATTCTACATCTTTCTAATTGACAGTAGGCCATTATCTCTTACCACATTCAAATTAGAGCCTTTGGAATTTGTCATATCTAAACTGCATATTTTCTTGAAAAAAATCTTGACCGCCAGAGGGAGGTGAGCTGACGGGAGCACTGCTGCGCCATAGACAGAAAATGGGTTAAAAGGAGCCAGTTGAGGTGGTTTGGGCATCTGATCAGGATGCCTCCTGGACACCTCCCACTTGAGGTATTTTGGGCATGTCCCACTGGGAGGAGACCCCAGGGCAGACCAAGGACACGCTGGAGAGACTACGTCTCCCAGCTGGCCTGGGAACGTCTTGGTATCTTTTCTGAAGAGCTGGGGCAGGTGACTTCGGAGAGAGAAGTCTGGGCTTCTCTGTTCGGGCTGCTGCCTCTGTGACCGGGACCTCCGGAAAAGTGGCAGAAAATGGATGGATGGATAGATGGATGGATGGATGGTGAGGAGAACTATAAAACATGGCTTTGGCACCAAACAGCCATGTTTAAGACTAATGAGACAACATTAGTCAGCTGATGGTTGGGACAGGCACAACTAACCACAACTACAAAGTGATGGCTGCCCCCCTCAGACAGCTTTGTCTGTTGTCTGTCCTGACTTTTCTGATGACCACAGAATAAGAAATTTAGAGGCTCTGTCAGAAATGCTGTGCATTACACTAAAAGTATTCAATCCACAAACTGTTTCAGTTCTTTTATTTTCCTGCACACTGGCGCACTCTGTGTGGAGAGGAAACATAAATGAAAATTTCTCCTTCATGACTCATCAGTCTACTTCCTTAATCACACACAAGCTTATCAAATCCTTGAACTATTAGTAAGCTCTAAAATGATTTAAAGAGTTAACTGAAGAATCAATGGATTTTGTTATGGCAGCCATTTATGTCATTTGATGCGCAAAAATGCTATTGCATTTCTTTTATCGTACATAGACTTAATAAAGTATCAACTTCACTGTTGTTCTATTGTGTGTGCCATCCAAACAAGTGTTTAAAACTCAAGATACCTTCATAGATTGGCTCTTATAACAACCTACCCCACAACACCTCAAGACCAAACACGTTTTAGATTCCTGCAGTGCAACCCTGCAAAAATAAGGGATATCCTCCAGTAGTTCAGAGAAATAGAGAGAGGTGCCTGCTGTATGAATGTGCCACAAATAGTAAAGGTAAATGGCAAATGGCGTTCACTATATAGCGCTTTTTACTCATCTCTGGATGATCAAATCGCTTTACAGCTCCTGCTATCCACCCATTCACACACACATTCACAGGCTGATGGTGGCAGAGCTGTCATGCACCAGCGCTGGCCTGACCCACCAGGAGCAACTGAGGGTTCAGTGTCTTGCTCAAGGACACTTCTACATGCAGACTGCAGACAGAGAGACAACTGAACCCCTGACCCTCTGATTAGTAGTCAGCCACACTACATCTGTGCCACAGCTGGCCCTAGTTAAATAAAAGCTGGCAGCAAAACAAACTGAATAAACAAATAGAGCACAACTGTGAGAATGGCCGGGTTTCTGCCCATGGGATCCGGCTGGAAGGAGCTACATGGGTCTGCTGTCCAGTTGGCTCACCACCTGCTGGAGGGACCATGGGTGTCCAGTGCTATGTGGAACAGGTGGCGGTAAAAGGAAGAGACCTTGGCGGTCTGATCCCTGGATTTCTAAACTGGGTTTTGGGATGTGGAATGTCACCTCTCTGGTGGGGAAGGAGCTTGAGCTGGTGCATGTGGTTGAGAGATACCAGCTAGATATAGTCGGGCTCACCGCAATACACAGCTCTGGTTCTGGAACCAGTCTCCTGGAGAGGGACTGGAGCTTGGCCTACTCTGGAGTTGTCTCAGGGGAGAGGTGATGAGCAGGGGTGGGTATTCTTGTATCCCCCCCACCTTGCTGCCGCTATATTGTAGGTTGAAAGGGTTGTTTCCCTGCACCTTCAGGTTGGGAAATGGATCCTGACCATCATTTGTGCCTATACACCAAATGATGCTTCAGAGTACCCACCCTTTTTGGAGTCTCTGACTGGAGTGCTGGAAAGCGCTCCTCTTGGAGACTCTATTGTCCTACTGGGGGACTTCAGTGTGCAAATGGGCAATGACAGTGAAACCTGGAGGGGTGTGATTGGGAGGAATGGCTTGCCCAATCTGAACCCGAGTGGTGTTCAAATGTTGGTATTCTGTGCTAACCACAGATTGTCCATAACAAACACCATGTTTAAACATAAGGGTGTCCATATGTGCACCTGCCACCACAACACCCTAGGTCACAGGTTGATGATTGATTTTGGTATTGTGTCATCAGAACTGTGACCATACAGTGGGGAAAATGAGTACTGAACAAGTCGACATTGTTCTCATTAAACATACAGTGGTGTGAAAAGTGTTTTCCACCTTCCTGATTTCTCATTTTCTGTGTTTGTGACACTTAAATGTTTCAGATCATCAAACAAATTTAAATATTAGACAAAGATAACACAAGTAAAAACAAAATGCAGTTTTTAAATTAAAGTGTTTATTGTTAAGGGTAAAAAAATCCAAACCTACATGGCTCTGTGTGAAAAAGTGATTGCCCCCTAAACCTAACAACTGGATGGGCCACCCTTAGCAGCAACAACTGCAATCAAGTGTTTGCGATAACTGGCAATGAGTCTTTTACATCGCTGTCGCTGTGGAAGAATTTTGGCCCACTCATCTTGGCAGAATTGTTGTAATTCAGTCACATTGGAGGATTTTCGAGCATGAACCGCCTTTTTAAGGTCATGCCACAGCATCTCAATCGGATTCAGGTCAGGATTTTGACTAGGCCACTCCAAAGTCTTCATCTTGTTTTTCCTAAGCAATTCAGAGGTGGACTTGCTGGTGTGTTGTAGATCATTGTCCTGCTGCAGAACCCAAGTGTGCTTCAGCTTGAGGTCACGAACAGATGACCGGACATTCTTCTTCAGGATTTTTTATTAGACAGCAGAATTCATGGTTCCATTTACCACAGCAAGTCTTCCAGGTCCTGAAGCAGCAAGACAGCCCCAGACCATCACACTACCACCACCATATTTTACTGTTGGTATGATGTTCCTTTTCTGAAATGCTGTGTAACTTTTACGCCAGATGTAATGGGATACACACCTTGCAAAAAGTTCAACTTTTGTCTTGTCAGTCCACAGAGTATTTTTCTAAAAGTCTTGGGGATCATCAAGATGTTTTCTGGCAAAAGTGAGATGAGCCTTTATGGTCTTTTTGCTCAGCAGTGGTTTTCGTCTTGGAACTGTGCCATGCAGGCCATTTTTGCCCAGTCTCTTTCTTATGGTGGAGTCATGAACACTGTCCTTAATTGAAGCAGGTGAGACCTGCAGTTCTTTAGATGTTGTTGTGGGGTCTTTTGTGACCTCTTGGATGAGTCATCGCTGCGCTCTTGGGGTAATTTTGTTTGGCCGGCCACTCCTAGGAAGGTTCAGCACTGTTCCATGTTTTCACCATTTGTAGATAATGGCTCTCACAGTGGTTCGCTGGAGTCCCAAAGCTTTAGAAATGGCTTTATAACCTTTTCCAGACTGATAGATCCCAATTACTTTGTTTCTCATTTGTTCCTGAATTTCTTTGGATCGCATCTTTTGAGGATCTTTTGGTCTACTTCACTGTGTCAGGCCAGTCCTATTTAAGTGATTTCTTGTTTGAGAACAGGTGTGACAGTAATCAGGCCTGGGTGTGGCTACAGAAATTGAACTCAGCTTTCCAAAGATGTGATAAATCACCGTTAATTATTATATTATTCCATCTAGCTACAATGCTCCACACTGTGTGTTTATATATTTACATATTTATTCCATCTAGCTACAATGCTCCACACTGTTTATATATTCATATGTCTACTCCATCTAGCTACAATGCTCCGCACTGTGTTTATATATCTACATATTATTCCATCTAGCTACAATGCTCCGTACTGTGTGTGCTTATATATCTACATGTTTATTCCATCCAGCTACAATGCTCCGCACTGTGTTTATATATTTATATATCTATCCCATCTAGCTACAATGCTCCGCACTGTGTGTCTATATATATATATATATATATATATATATATATTTATATGTACATATGTATACTTGCTGCTCTTGTTTTTTTTTTTCTCTTGCCTTCTGATTGTTGCTCTGAGTGTTACTATCCCTGTGCTGTTGCAATCCTGGAATTTCCCCATTGTGGGACTAATAAAGGCTTATCTTAGCTTATCTTATCTTATCTTAATTTATGTTTTAACGGGGGGGGGGGATCACTTTTTCACACAGGGCCATGTAGGTTTAGATTTTACCCTTAATAATAAACACCTTCATTTAAAAATTGCATTTTGTGTTTACTTGTACTATTTTTGTCTAATATTTAAATTTGTTTGATCTCAAACATTAAAGTGTGATGAACATACAAAAAAATGAGACATCAGGAAGGGGGCAAATACTTTTTCACACCACTGTATTTCTAATGGAGCCATTGAACTGAGATATTTCACCAGATATCAGCAACAACCCAAGCAATTCATACATCCAAAGAAATCATGTCATGGTCTGAGGGATGATCGTGGGGTCATGCCCACTCTTTGAGTTTATTTCTGTTTCTTTGTGCTTTTTGCTATTTGTGTCTTGGGTTTATGTTCTGTGTCATTATTCCTGTCATTTTTTTTTTTTAGATTTAGTATACTTTATTGATCCCCAGAGGGGAAATTGAGGGTCATCCACCACCTGGATGGATGAAGCAGCCACGATACGGCGCTATCCCTTAACCATTCACACACACATTCACACCTCGGGCCACTTTAGAGTCTCCAGTTAACCTAACCTGCATGTTTTTGGCATGTGGGAGGAAACCGGAGAAATCCCGGTTTCCTGGTTGGTTTGGAATTTATTTTGACAGCATTTTCTTTGCCCCAGAGGTGTAATTGTGACAGAATGACACCGCCAGTCGAGGACCCAGCGGGCAAAAAAAGAAGGAGAAAAAAGTGGAGTCGGGATGAGCTGGAAGTGGTGGCTATGATTAAGGACATGGTTGCCTGTGCTAGGAGATGCTCTCCCGGGAGAAGGAGATGCTTTGCTGGGATGGAGTTGCCAATGTGCTCACAGCCAGGCCGTGTGTGCACTCTCACCCCCACGTACAGAACTTCGCTCTCCCTCTGCTACCACCGTTTCTCACCGTCTCTTCCTCGCCGGAGCCAGAAGATCTCCTGCCACTGTTATCCCCTGTGGAGTCCGCCGCTGAGGAAGAGAGTTATGAATCTAGATTGCTGTTCCGCATGTCCAGCTGGAAGAAAGGCACCGGGAAACGCCATTCCCCTCAATGTCACATACCTCTGGCTCCAGCTCTTCATCAGACGAGCTCTAGCTTTTCCCGGGAGGACTCGTTCGACTTCCCCGCAGTGGCAGAGCGGGAACAGAGGCAAGTACCTTTCCATTTTTTCACATCTGCTACAGAAAGGTCTTGTTCTGTTCCCAGTAAGGGGGCTCAGCAGCAGTTAATTACCCCCACTGCTGAGCTCTCTCCACTGTTATCTGCTGTAATTTCTGTTGCCGATGTTTCCATCCCTCCATCCTCACCTGCATTTCCTGTGTCCACTTGTGTGTTTTCTGAGTGTTTGCCGATCCTGGGTAGCAATCGGGTCATCTGGGAAGATCCCGCAGTTCCTGAGAACCCAGAGGTCTGCCAGATTGGGTTGGCGATGTTGGAGCCTCAGTTTCCAGTTGACGAGAAAGAGTAGAAGGAGTGCTGTTTGACTGTGCTCTCCCAGAAGGAGCTTATGCTGGACTATAAACCTTGGCTTCTTCCAGAGCATGTGTCCCAGCTGGGTGGGAACCAGCTAGCAATGAACAAACCAACTCCACAGCACGATCCAGCTCCAATCCCAGTTTTTCGTCGCTCCCCAGTTCCAGCTCCAGTTCCTCGTCACTCTCCAGCTCCAGAACCTGCTCCACAGCGCCTCTGTGTTCCTGAACCTGTTCCATCGTGCCATCCAGCCCCTGAGCCTCCTATTTCCCCCACCCCCTTGGACAGAGATCCTCAGTCAGACGAGTTCCAGCAGCTTCCGGGAGGACTCGCCTGATGTTTCAGCAGCAGCAGAGCAGAAACAAGGGCAAGTGGCTTATCATTATTTAACACCTATTAATGTGAGGTCTTGCCCTGTTCCTGGGAAGAAGGCTTGGTGGCAGCGGCCCACCACCATTGAGTCCTCTCTCCCTGTCTCTGCTGCTCCCATATGCTCACTTGCTTCTCCTCTCTCCAAAACCTTTCACCAGAGGAATGGACCCACCACAGGGAGCTGCAGGACCTCATCTGGGACATTGGTGAATGTTACACCTTCTGCCTGAGTATGGATGGATGGGAGAATGCAGTATAGAGGAATGAAGCATGCAGGGGGGATCATCGGATAGCTGCAGTAAAGCTCTGTCTCAGAAAAGAAGTTCCAACCCTCTTCAATGAGTTCTTGCTGTCTGATGAGTATTCCTTCACACAAGATGAGGAGGAGTCATCATCTGTTCCCAAGGCAGGTGAGCCTTCATCAGCTGATCCTGAAGACAGTGTGCCCCCGTCACCTGCTCCTGTGTCTGGTGTGCCTCCGTCATCAGCTCCCGAGGTCAGTGTGCTCCTACCATCAGTGCCTGAAGTCAACGCACCCCAATCATTGTCAGCTCCAGCAGCTGACCCTGCCGTCCCAGCAGCTGAAGCTGAGGTTGTCACCTCAACAACAGCAGACCAGGAGCTAAGGCCAGTATTTGTTTCTTTATCTTCTACTACTACTCTTGAAAGTGCTTGCCTTACTCCTAGTGGGGGGACCCATGCACACAGCCCACCAGCTCTTGGGCCCCTCCCACCAGTCTCTGATGTTAATGGCTGTGGTGTCATCTCGCTGTCCGCCTGTTCTCCTCCCTCGTCAGAGGTGACTATGTTGAAAATGGGGTTGCTGGAGGACCGCACTCCAGCTGACGTTCCCGAAGTCACAAGACCTCCAGCTGATGTTCCTGAGGTCAGGAAACCTCCAGCTGATGTTCTCGAGGTCAGGAGACCTCCAGCTGATATTCCCAAGGTCAGGAGACCGTCACCCATCGCAGTTCCTGAGGGTGAGCAGTCCGCTCTACCCGTTGTAGTTCCGGGGGTTGGTGGACCTCCTCTAGTCATTTCTGAGGCTGGGGGACTTCTACCTGCTGTCTTTGAGGTCAGGGTCCCGCCATTGCCTGGTTCTGAATTAAAGACTCCTGTATCAGTGTCTCCTGAACTTGAAATTTCTGCATCTGTGTCCCCCGAACTAAGAAATTCTGTATCTGTGTCCCCTGATTCCAACCGCTCCAACCGTCACAGTTCCAGAGGTCGGTGGACCTCCTCACGTCGTTTCTGAGGCCGGGGATCTTCTATCTGCTGCCCTTGTAGTCAAGGTCCCACCATTGTCTGCTTCTGAATTAAAGACTCCTGCATTTGTGTTTCCTGTGCCAGAAATTTCTGCATTTGTGTTTCCTGTGGCAGAAATTTCTGCATCTGTGTTCCCTGTGTCAGAAATTTCTGCATCTATAGCCCCTGAGCATGAAATTTCTGCATCTGTGTCTCCTGAGCCAGAAATTTTTGCTTTTGTGCCTCCTGAGCCAGAAATCTCTGCATCTGAGGTCCTTGAGCTAAAAACGCCTCTATTAGCTGTGTCTGCATTAAGGTTTCTTGTGTTGGCCACTGAGCTTAGAGTTTCTGTACTATTTCCAGTGTACAAGGTTTCTATGTTGCTGCCTGTGTCAGAAGCTCTTATGTGGTTTAAAATTCTGCAAAGAGCTCCTATGCTAGCTTCAGAGCAAAGAGCTCCTGTGTTAGCTTCAGAGCAAGGAGCTCCCGTGTTAACTTCAGAGCAAGGTGCTCCTGTGTTAGCTTCAGAGCTAGGAGCTCAGAATCAGAATCAGAATCACTTTATTGCCAAGCATGTTTACAAAATAAACATACGAGGAATTTGACTTGACATTGGGCGTGCTCGATAAGCGCATCCCAATGACGCGGCAGCCATGAAGGCGCCTGTCATACAGTGAAGGGTAAAGAGGGGAATGGCGGGGGGGGAAATGACACAATGGGCAGAGAGAAAAAACATAGTTAATCAAAATAAAGCTCATTATGAGCAAAATTGTGATTACATAGAAAAAAACCCTCAAATGCACAGTTAGCAGACAACAGATTACACAATAACAAAGGAGCGAGAGAGACCAGTGTGTGTAGTCAGCATGTAATCAGTATGAATGAAGTGTGGATGTATCAGTTGCTGGTGCACAACAAAGGAGCGCCTCCTTGCAACGGATGGGTGTTATGTTCATGTATTCTAAACACAGATGAGCATGTCCAAGAGTCTATCTCTCTTCGTGCATGCGAGATGGCAAAGTTCTGTATTAGACACATGATAACGCTGTCCTTGAAGAGCTCAGTCTGCTGAACAACAGCAACACAGCTCCTGTGTTGTTTTCAGAGCAGGGAGCTCCGGTATTACCTTCTGTGGTTAGGGCATCTCTGACGTCTCCAGAGCTTCAGGTTTCCATGCTATCATCTTCTGAGTTTAAGGTTTCCATGTTATCATCTCCTGAATTTAAAGTTTTCATGTTATCATCTCCGGAGTTTAAGGGTTGTTATCAGCTCCTCATTTTAAAGTTTCCATGTCATTTTCACCTGAGTTTAAAGCATCCCCACAGTTATCTTTGGACCCGTTCTCCTCTCCTGTCTGAGGGCCCAGGGACTCTGGAAGACTACCTGAACTGCCTTGCTTTCTGGTCCGGTGGCCCTGGGACTTTGGTAGGCCACCCGACCCACCTGGTACTCTGATGTGGGGTCCAGTGGACTCAGGTAGACCCCCTGAACTAGTTTGTTGATTTGGTGGTTCATAGACTCTGAGATGCCGCCAGGTCCATCTTGTTTTTTGGTTCAGTGGTCCATGGACTGGGGTAGACTACTTGACCCATTTTGTGCTGAACTTTGGGGTTATGGACTGAGTTTGTTTTGGCGCATCTGGCCTTGAATCCCCACCACCCACCCTGGAAGGGTGCCTTTTTTTTTTTTTTTTGCTTGTATTGGGTGTAGTTTTGTGGGTTGTCTGGAAGCCACCCCTTAAATCGGGGCTATGTCATGGTCTGGGGGATGACTGTAGGTTCATGCCCACTCTTTGAGTTTATTTCTGTTTCTTTGTGCTTTTTGCTATTTGTATGTTGGGTTTGTGTTCTGTATCATTATTCCTGTCATCACTGGTTTGGAATTTATTTTGACAGCATTTACTGTTCTTGTGCAGGTCCCAGTTGTGGTTTTATTTTTGTTTTATTTATCCCCGCTTTGTCCTTAGTCTTGTTGTCATGTTCTGTGTATCCTCTGTTGGTGATTATGTGTGTGTGTGTGTGTGTGTGTTCATAAAACAATTTATATTTAATAAAGAGGAATGACACAGGGGATAAGAATTGAACACATGAAGAAAAGAGGTGCAAAAAGGCATAGAAAACCAAGAAACCAGCTGAAATCCATCAGAAATTAGGAAGCCATCCCATCCCCCATCAGTGCAAATTAATTTCAGCTGGTTAACCTTTTGAATGTGTCTGTCGCTGAATTGCGACATAACCCCTAGTGGTCAAGAGTGGTAAATATTTTTGTCAATAAAATAGTTCAGATTTCCAAGGCTATAACTTGAAAGTGGTCAGAGATAATGGCTTACTGTCAATTAGAAAGATGTAAAATATGACCCAAAGTTTCAGATAGGAATAAATTTACGCATCTAATTTCCATAATGTCACGGCAGCTCTTTAAATTCCATAACTCAGTCAAAACTGGACTTTAGACATATTTACACAAAGAATGGTTTGGTCTTTTGACACCGTTTTTTGTACAGAGGTATCTCATCATCTTATCTTCAAAGTATATGAACAAGAAATCAGTACATTATTAAAAAAAAACAGAATTAAGTCACTTACCGGCGGCTAACAGGACTCGCTCGCTGCCGTGGTCACTGCGTTTTCACCCATCGTGGTTGTTATTTTGTGTCCTGTCGGTCATTTACGCTCTCTACTACATCTACAAAGTCTTATGATTATCCCACATAAATTTCGCTTGCATCCCGCGGCTACTTTCTGTGTACAAAGCCGTCTAAGTGACCGTGACGATGACCAATCACGGCCATATTAGCTTTCTGAGCTAAAAGAAGGGAATACAGGATAAAGAAATGAGGAGTTCTTCTTCTTTGGTGTATTACATGTCATCCATTGAGTCCTCCAATGGATATCTGCCACCTTCTGAAACTGGCAGATCAGTACAAATCAGTACAAATCCTGAATGGAGCGGATCATGTCAGAGTGAGATGACAGGCGTAGCGCCACGCTCTGCCACTAGGGACACGCAAATTCACACACTCAGAGGGTTAAGTCCTGACTGACAGCCTTTAAAAAGGTCTGTGACTATCAGCTTGTCACACCACAAAGAATTCATGATGGGTAGAAGCAAAGAGCTCTCTCTAGACCTTCCCAACCTTATTGTTACAAAACCTAATGATTTGGAAGTGGAAAGTACATCATTTTACCATAAACCAGCCATGACCAGGAGCTCCTTGCAAGATTTCTGACAGAGGAGTCAAAAGAATTATCAGAAGAGTTATCCAAGCACCAAAGACCATGCGGGGAGAGCTCCAGAAAGACCTGGAGTTAGCAGGTACTAATGTTTTAAAGAAAACAATAAGTAATCCACTCAACCGGCACAGGCTCTATGCCTGCTCACCTGGCAAGACTCCATTGCTGAAAAAAAAGCATGTTGAAGCTCATTCAAAATTTGATGCGCAACATTTGGGCAAACCAGTAAAATAGTGGGAGAATATAGTCTGGTCAGATGAGACTAAAATTGAACTTTTTGGATGCTGCAACACACAACACATTTGGAGAAGAAATGGCACTGCACATCAGCCCAAAAACACCATACCAACAGTGAAGTTTGGAGGTGGGAGCATCATGGTGTGGGGGTACTTTTCAGCACATGGTACGGGGAGACTTCTTATAATTGAAGGAAAGATGAATGGACAAATGTACAGATACAGCCTTCATAAGAACCTGCTGCCATCTGCCAAGATGCTTAAGATGAAACAAGGGTGCACATTTCAGCAAGAAAATGATCCCAAACACAGCCAAGGAAACTCTCAACTGGCTCCAGAGAAGGAAAATAAAGCTACTAGAATGGCCCAGTCAGTCACCTGACCTGAATCCAATTAAAAATCTATGGAATGAACTGAAGATCAGAGTTCATAAAAGACACCCACGGAACCTTCAAGATTTGAAGACAGTTTGTGTGGAAGAATGGGCTAACATCACTCCTGAGCAATGCCTGCACCTAGTTTCTTCAAACAGGAGGCATCTGGAAGCTGCTATTACCAACAAAGGCTTTTCTACTAAATATTAAATGAATTTCACTAAGTGTATTCAATACTTATTCCCTGTGTCATTCCACTTTATTAAATATAACTTGTTTTGTGAACACAGTTGCCTTGATTTCTTTGTACGTCTGGATTACTTGGGTTGTACCTACTTGCTATATAGTGAATTTAGATATAATGGACTATTTAGTAACCTCAATATAACAATAAAATTAACAGCTTTCAGATGCTACTGGGCTTTTTTCGTGGCACAGTTAATGACATCATCATGGTAAGACAGTAAAAGGTAACAGACTAAAAATGAATAGTGGTAGAAAATGAATACCTGCATATAATTTGTAGTAAATATGTATTAAATCAAATTGTTTTTGCTGAATTAATAAATATTGTCATAAAGCAATTAAGGACACCAATCATCAGCTCTAGGTTTGCACATTTATTTAAGACAAAACACAAAAATAACACAAGATACTCCACTTACACGGACTGGAGGAGACTGTAGAGAAGGGCGTGTGGAAGTGCCAATGCAGACGGGGGCTCTGTCTGGGAATAACAGGAGACAGTGTAGGGCACACGCAGGAACTGAACGAAGGAATTGAAAAGCCAGGGGATTCCCGGCTGGCATGGAGAAGATAACAATTACACCACTGTGCCGAGAAGCGGCCCAGCTGGGTATAAATAGGGTACAAAGAAAATGACCAAATGACTGCAGGTGTGGGTACATGAGTGAGGAAGCAATTAGAGACAATGGATGACAGCTATCAAAGCCCGCAAATGGGGTCTGACAGGAGAAAAAGGCATAGGCGACTATCAACATAAAAGCACAACCGTGACAGAAGGAAATAGAGAACACATGAACAAAAATAACATAGACACAGACCAGGATAAATGAAAATCAAGAAACAAATCCATGAACCAAAATACACTACAAATAAAAATTAAACACAGACCAGGTAGAAGTAGGAGACACTAAAAATATGCTTAAGGAGAAAACTGAAGAGAAGGGCAGATATAAACAGGAAAAATAAATACAAGATAATGCAGAAAATGACTTAAACAACTAACGGCTGAGCATAGCTCCCCATCCGTGCTCAGTATCGTGACAGAGCCCCTCCCTCAAGGGGTGGATCCCAGTTGTTTCTGAGGCCAGGAATCTTCTACCTGCTGTCCTTGAGGTCAGGGTCCCGCTGTTGCCTGCTTCTGAATTAAAGACTCGTGCATTTGTGTTTCCTGTGCCAGAAAAAACGAAGACCTCACATGGAGGACCCATGATGACCTCAGGCGTAAGCAGAGATGGAGGACCCTCAGCGGCCTCAGGCAGAGACGAAGCACCCACGGAGGCTTCGGACTGAGGTGAAGCACCCACGGTGACCTCTGGCAGAGGTGGGAGACCCACGGTAACCTCAGGGGAAGGCTCAGACAAAGAGGACACAGGTACCGGGTCAGTCATCGGCAGCAGTGGAGCCCAGCAAGGAGAGCTCAGGTGCAGCTGACAGCTGCACTTGGTCTTCCCCAACAAGAGCCAGGCAAGATTTCTCTAAGACAGAAAAAGTAAAAACAAAAAAGAGAACTTTCCTGAGCTTGAGCTCCACCGCCGTCCAAGACTCCGGCGATCCAAGCTGGGACGTTTCGGATTTCTGGGCATCCACTCCCGACACAGCCACCTCGGGAGAAGGAGAAGAGAAAAACACTGGAGAAGAATCACCGGCAGCAGTGGAGTCCGGTGAGGAGAGCTCAGGAGCAGAGAACGTCTGCAACTGATTCTCCCCACCATGAGCCAGACAAGAATTCTCTGAATATGCAAGTGTTAAAACAGAACAGAGTACTTGCCTGGACTCAAGCTCCACTGCCGCCCAGGCGATTCTGCTGCGGCAGCCCCAGCAACAGGCATGATGGTGGGTGCAGCCAATTGACATACAGGTGTGGCGACCAGTGCTGGTGGATCCCCTGGCGTGGTGGCTGATGCTGGAGGTTGCCTCTCTGACAGCGCCCGCTCCCATGCCACTGAACTCAGGGGACACTCATCTGTCGGCTCAGGACTCAGAGCACAGATGGTGCTTTCCTCCCATCCTGAATGTGGCTGCAGGGCTGGAGCAGGAGTTTCCAGGGCTGCAGACTTCTCCACCATCCAGCGGCCCCTTCCCAGGACTGGCGGATACTCAGAAGTGGCAGAGGGAAGCACAGTAGCAGCAGATGATGAGGACTCAGGTAAATTTGGCTGCTGTCACTGAGCCTCATCACCGGGAATAAGGCAAGGTATTTCATTTAAATGGACAGAGGAATGAAAACCCACTTGCTTTATTTCCCGGGGCATGATGGTTTCTGCTGCTGCTGCAATTAGACCAGACAAAGCTCTTCTGGAGACCGCTGAAGTCATCTGGGAAGAAGGTGGAGACTCAGGCTTCTGGCGATAGAGGCGGGATGCCGGAGCTCAGGACCGCTTCCACGTCGCCTCAGCCTTCGGCGCAGATGATGGAAGATCCCCTACCAGGCTGCGAGGGTCCATTTGGAGGATGGAGCATAAAGCGGATCTTTCAGGGCCAAATTAAGGACACCAATCGTCAGCTGTAGGTTTGCACATTTATTTAAGACAAAACACAAAAATAACACAAGATACTCCACTTACAAGAACAGGAGGAAACTGGAGAGAAGGGCATGTGGAAATGCCAACGCAGACAGGGGCTCTGTCTGGAAATAACGGGAGACAGCGTGGGGCACACGCAGGAATTGAACAGGAAAAGCCAGGGGATTCTTGGCTGGCATCGAGAAGATAACGATTACACCGCTGTGCCGAGAAGCGGCTCAGCAGGGTATAAATAGGGTACAAAGAAAATGACCAAATGACTGCAGGTGTGGGTACATGAGTGAGGAATTAACTAGAGACAATGGATGACAGCTGTCAAAGCCCACAAAAGGGGTCTGACAGCAGGAAAAGACATAGGTGACTATCAACATAAAAGCACAACCGTGACAGGAGGAAATAGGGAATACATGAACAAAAATAACCTAGACTTAGACCAGGATAAATGAAAATCAAGAAACAAATCCATGAACCAAAATACACTACGAACAAAAATTAAACACAGACCGGGTAGAAGTAGGAGACACTAAAAATATGCTTAAGGAGAAAACTGAAGAGAAGGGCAAATATAAACAGGAAAATAAATACAAGATAATGCAGAAAATGACTTAAACAACTAACGGCTGAGCACGGCTCCCCATCCGTGCTCAGTATCATAACAAATATAAATACCTTAAGGTATATGGGGGTGAACAGGATTCGCCCTGAGTACCTCAAGGCTCAGGATGTTGTAGGGCTGTCCTGGTTGACATGCCTCTGCAACACTGTGTGGAGGTCGGGGACAGTACCTTTGGCATGGCAAACCAGGGTGGTGGTTCCTCTTTTTAAGAAGGGGGACTGAAGGGTGTGTTTCAACTTTAGGGGATCACACTCCTCAGCCTCCCTGGGAAGGTCTATGCCAGAGTACTAGACAGGAGAGTCTGACTGTTGGTCGAATCACAGATTCAGGAGGAGCAATGTGGTTTTCATCCTGGTCGTGGCACATCGGACTAACTCTTCACCCTCTCAAGAATCCTCGAGGGTTTATGGGAGTTTGCCCAACCAGTCTACATGTGTTTTGTGGACTTGAAAAAGCATTCAGTTGCATTTCTCATGATCTCTTGTAGGTGGTGCTTCAGGAATATGGTATATCGGGCTTTTTTCTATGAGCTATCCGATCCCTATACGACCTTTGCAAGAGTTTGGTTTGTATTGCCAACATTCAGTCAAACTTGTTTCTAGTGAGAGTTGGACTCTGTCAGGGCTGCCCTTTGTCACCGATCCTGTTCATAATTTTTATGGACAGGATATCTAGGTGCAGCCAAGGAATGGAGGTATCAGGTTGGTTGACCACAGGATCTTGTCTCTGCTGTTTGTGGATGATGTTGTCCTGCTGGCTTTATTGAGAAATGACCTACAGGTCTTACTGGAGCAGTTTGCTACTGAATGTGAAGCAGCTGGGGTGAAAATCAGCACCTCCAAGTCTGAGTCCATGGTCCTCAGCTGGAAAAGGGTGGATTTGTGATGGCTCGCTCTGTCTCATTATCATCCACAGCTGCGCGCACACTTGCTCTCCATCACCCTCGGACTATTTAGACCGCGCTGCCCTCAGATCAGCGCGGAGCCATCTGTCTCCTTGGTCGGATGAGACCAACACTCGTCTTCGTCATCGCCAAAGAATCTCCTAGCCACAGCCGGCATTTCAGAGCTAACCTCGCCTCCTGCCTTCTACCTCCTGAAGGGAGCATCTCTTCAACACCAAGTAAGCCTGCTTATCAACTCACCATTATCTACGCTCGTCCCCTGTGCACAGGTGGAGATCCGTGGCCGCAGACCGAGCAGCACAAGCCTGTGGGCCAACCTGAACTCCATTCCACCTCTGCAAACAGTAAGCCTTGGTCATTCTCATATATTCCCTCCGGGGTCATCACTAACGCCTTCTGTCTCTACTCTGTCCATAGGGTTGCCAGGTTGCACGGCGCTCTGCTCACCCCCAGCTGCTACATCACCACATACACACACGCACACACACACGCACACACACACACACACACACACACACACACACACACACACACAATAAAGATAACTGCATCTACTCCTGAGTCTGAGTCTGCTCACTGGGTCTGCTAATCATGTCAGGATTGTCGTCTCCGGGTCAGGGACAAGTTCCTGCTCCAAGTGGAGGAGTTTAAGTATTTCGGGGTCTTACTCACGAGTGAGGGGAGAGTGGAGCGGGAGATTGACAGATGAATTGGAGCAGCATCTGCAGTGATGCGGATGTTATACCGGTCTGTTGTGGTGAAGAGGGACCTGAGCTCTAAAGCAAAGTTGTCGATTTACTGCTCAATCTAACTTCCTACCTTCAACTATGGTCATGAGCTTTGGGTAATGACCAAAAGAATGAAATCACAGATACAGCACAGTGGTACAGTGGTTAGCATTGTTGTCTCACAGCTGTAAGGTTCTAGGTTCAAATCCCCAGGCTAGCAGGGGTAGGACCCTTTCTGTGCAAAGTTTTCATGTTCTCCCTGTGCTGTGTGGGTTTACTCCCAAGGCTCCGGTTTCCTCCCACAATCCAAAGACATGCATGTTAGATTAATTAGTGACTCTAAATTGTCCCGAGGTATCTGCCTCTGATAGGCCCTGAGAATAGAAGGTTAGTGTACCTACTAGTTAAGTGCTCTGAGTGGTCTTTGTGACTAGAAAAAGTGCTATACCGTATAAGTACAGGTCCTTAATCCCTTATCCCTTACAAGCGGCTGAAATGAGCATTCTCCATAGGAGCCACTGCTCCTCCACATCAAAAGGAGCCAATTGAGGTGGTTTGGGCATCTGATCAGGATGCCTCCTGGATGCCTCCCACTTGAGATGTTTCGGGCCTGTCCCACTGGGAGGAGAACACGCTGAAGACCCAGAACACGATGGAGAGACTAAGTCTCCTGGAAACACCTTGGTATCCTCTCTGAAGAGCTGGAGCAGGTGGCTGGGGAGAGGGAAGTCTGGGCTTCTCGGCTTGAACGGCTGCCTCCACAACCCTGACCTCCAGAAAAGTGGTAGAAAATGGATGGATAGATTAATTAATAATAATAGAATAATAGAATAGTAAAACAGTAAAATACAAGCTGTACTCTTGTATTATAGTTGGGCTATTATAGTTGTACTCTTCTTATTAGCTGTAAGAAAATTCTCCTACAGCAGCCACTTCCAAACTCCTGTCGTGTTATTTATTGTGTCAGACTGGAAGTGCTGCAATCCATATCAATATACAAAAAAGTCTAATGTGTAAAAGATGCTTAGTTCCTCACCTCAGAATAATATTTACCATCTTCACTGTGTCTCCTCACTTCAAAACCTTGTACATAGCTGGGTTGGGTATAGGGATGGAACCAAAAAATGTGCTTCCACCCTGAACAGTTCGTCTGTTGTCTGTTTACTTTTAATTTCTCATTGGAGACTTAAGCTCAATTCATAGTGGCAAAAATGCGCTGGTATGCAAGTGAGCATAATGGATGCATTCATGCGCAAACCCTACGCAGAGGGTGAGCGCTGACCAAGCACATGCAGGTCCAAAAAAGTGACCGTGCGTACAAGAACGCAGTGGTCGTAGTGAATTGCACATGCACCAGGAAACTCCTGTAGCCAACTACTAATCAGAGGGTCAGTGGTTCAATTCCCGCTCTGTCTGCAGTCTGCATGTCGAAGTGTCCTTGAGCAAGATACAGAATCCCCAGTTACTCCTGGTGGGTCAAGCCATCACCAGTGCATGGTGGCGCTGCCGCCATCAGTGTGTGAATGTGTGTGTGAATGGATGGATAGCAGGATTTCTAAAGCACTTTGGTCATCCAGAGATGAGTAAAAAGCACTATATAAGTGAACGCCATTTACCATTTTACACATTAAGTACATATTTTTCATAGGTTAAAGTTAGGGTAATGGTTAAGGGTCATTACATCCACAACCACTGGAGGTCTAACATGGACATATAGGACATGTGCTTATCTGTTATCTGTTGGAGGACAGTCTCCAATACACAAAAATCAATAGATTACATTTTAAAAATGGTAAAAATGGTAAATAGCATTCACTTACATAGCGCTTTTATTTTAAAGTTATTTAAAGGCAACTGTGACCGCATCATAGATTTCTCATGAATGCCTTTGTCACACCACGACAGTCTCCATGTTAGGTGTTGAAACTGGACACGATCAAACAACATCAGTCTTTACAATAGCTACACCTGCTGTTGTACCATTAGGAATGTTCTGGGCATTGGACTGGGAAAAGTTATTTGTCTGGATATTGCCAAACTGAAAAGATGCTGTATTGGTGAATTTTGTCTGAATAGTTAATGCACTGTTTGATAGGCCCTTAGTATAGAGGGTTAGTGTAGCTACTAGTTAAGTGCTTTGAGTGGTCTTTGTGATGAGAAAAAGTGCTATGTAAGTACAGGTACTTATATTTATCCTTATCCCTTTATTGCAGAGCAAAACAATCAAGCTTTTTATTTGTGAGAATTTGCAGGTTCCACACAAAAGCCTATTGACATGGTTTCAGACCCAAAGAGCAGACACGACTCGAGAATGACACAATTAACAGTTTATTGAATATAGTGACAGTGTATGGTTGCGTGTATGCATATCTGTAGATGTATATAATGAGAGGGTGAATCAGCTGGGGCGAGCAGAGCACCGTGCAACCTGGCAACCCTATGGAGAAACAGAGGGAGAGTTAGATGCTGTCTTAGCAGGGTATGCGCCAGAAAGTTCAGCGCTTACTGTTAGTGGTGGTAAAGTGGAGCACAGGTTAACCTCAGTAGCTCCAGCCAGGAGGACAGTGCCAGCAGGCCCGCAGGAGATGATGTAGGTGATGAATGGAAAGGATGAGTCCGCCGCCAGGTGGAAGGAATCCGCTGCCACGGATCTCCGCCTGTGCACAGGGGATCACAGAAAGGTAAAGGAATTGATGGTTGCTTACTTGAAGCAGGGAGACGATAAGTCCAGTAGGCAAAAGGCTGAATAGCCAACTTGACGAGGCTAGGAAGCTCGAAGTGGAGAAAACCTGACGAGGCTAGGAAGCTCGAAGTGGAGAAGGCAAAAGCAGGTCTCGTGGGAAGGAGACAGACAACTCCGTGCCGATCTCAGGACCTCACGGTACAAATAGCCAGGACAGGATGAAGAGCAGGTGTGCGCACAGGTGCGGATAATTGGCAGCCATGACACCTATAGTTAGGGTGGGATCAGGTGACCCTGAACCCTCCCTTAGTTATACTGCTAATAGCTTTAGTCAGCCAGGGGACTTCCAATGATGCACTGGGCTTCACTCCTCTCTTCACTCTCGGTGTAATATATTAGCTGGTCATTAACCTCTGTTTGTTCTCTCCCTTAGCCTGAGTCCCTGTTGTGCTGTTTGCTCTCTACATATCTTCTTTTCTTCTTCTTCTCTATCCCCTCATCCCCCAGCCAGTCGCAGCAGATGACTGCCCCTTCCTGAGCCTGGTTCTGCTGGAGGATTCTTCCTGCTAAAAGGGAGTTTTTACTCTCCACCATCACCAAGTGCTTGTTCACAGATCGCCTGGTTGCTGGGGACTTTCTGCAATTGTGGAGTTTTCCCCTGCAGTTTGACAGTGCTATGAGATGACTGTTGTTGTGAAAATGCGCTATATAAAGAACAGAAAAGTTTGAAAAGGGTAGTTCTTATATTACCCATATAATCAGAAGCTGTGGAATGGCAATTATTGTTTTGATAGATGGAATACAACAAGAAAATAAAGAACAAAGGAAGCTAAAGATTGGTCTTGCATACAATTTTTGAATGTTTAGCTCATATGGAAGAAAACAACATATGTATCTTCAATTGAATGCATGTGTGCTCAAGACGGTGTTCGTGTGCGTGCATGTGGGTGAGCGAGCATCCATTCCTTGCCGTGTATTTTATTGCATCCGTTGGTTCGTGCAGCAGCTGCCTTTCATGATCACGACACTGAACAAACACACACTCATACGGCATCAACACAAACAGTAGACCACTTTCTTTGACTTCCCCTATCAAACCCTCCCTCCCTCACACACACACACACACACACACACACACACTGTACACACACTGCAGATGTTTTGGAATGTGCAGAAGACAGAAAAAGATCCACCCATGAGGTGAGATGGAGTTTAATTCTCCTTTAGGTATTTACTGTCAGCAATTAACACACACACACACACACACACACACACACACACACACACACACACACACACACACACACACACACACACACACACACACTTATGCACACATGCACATGACATTGCACACAAACACACAACCTTCAGTCTTGTTTCTGTTTCTAACATTCTTCTAGAATTTATAGTAGTCATTTCTTCAGTCAAAATTCTCTTTAAACTCTTCTCACCTTTAAATTATCGCTTAAGGTTAGTAAAGTTTGTGTATTGACTGGAAACATACACAGACACACATGAAACACATTATAATGTATCCAATGTGGCCGCCTCTCTTAGAACTAAAAGGGCCCCTACCACAGCTAAACTAATATTTATTCCTGCTGAGAGATTATTTGAACAACTCCCTCAACCTCTTTTATGTCATTGCATAAAGACACACTCTCCCGTTTGCTGTTCTGTAAATGATCCTCCCATATCTAAACTTTTATTTTTCACTCACTCTGCTTAGTATATTTCCTTGAAATGTGAAGCTTCCGTTGTTGTGTGCATTTAATGTGTAAAACTATGCATTACCTGAGAACACCTGGGCACTGTACTGAATCACCTGAGACCTGAAAACTTGCCAGGCCCCTCTCAGCTCATGGAGGAGACCCCGTAGGTCTGCAAGCACGCTGCCAGAGGAGCGGACAGAGGAGAGGGTGGCTTGCAGGGCTTTCTGCTGTTGCACACACACGCCTCTGAAACACACACACACAAAAAAATATCAAAACAAGGAAAAAAAAGCTGTTTTATTATGACAATTTTATGAGAATCTGAACATCTAACATGTCTGTATTGAGTGAATAAAAGCACATGATCTGAGAGTTACATGTCTGACCTAAAGGGCACTCAGAGAATGCATACCTTCATCAAGGCCCTATCTTGCCGTGTTAATGAAAATGAAAACGTGATCCAGAATCCACATCCTGACCCGGATCACCTCCAAAATCTAATGGGTTCACCCAAATTTACCTGTAGTTTTTGTGTAATCCTGCAAACAAACAGATTCAACAAAGCACCCAAATCAAATTATTTCCTTGGCAGAGGTAATGAGACTAGCTGTAAAAAGAAAGTTTTTTAGCAGCTGGTGATATATCCTATTATGTACATACATGTTAGTATTAAGCAAATTCTAGTGGTTGTGGAAATAATGGCATGAATAAAAATGTAGTGCTACAGTTGCAATCTGTCTGAACTGGTCCCTGACCTTTTCACAACCTAACCTAACCATTTTCCTAAACCCATCCCAATTATTTCTAACATGCACCCCTAACCACGACCCGAATACAAACCACCTAAATATATATTTAATACATACAAGAAGATAATAATCAGAAAAGGAAGCAAATGTCAAACAAGATAGTGAAAGTGAACACAGACCACAGTGACAAAAAGTCACACAAAACTAGACTCAAGTCATAGGTGCACATGTGCTGGCATCTGTAAACGTCACGTCGCGTCAAAGCGTTATCTTGTCCACTTTTGTTTGTTTTTATTAACTTCGTTTTTAATTTTTTATCTCTTTTTACTGATATTAGCTTTTTACTTAGTGTTAGCTTAGTGTTGGCCTAGCAGAAAGCCCGATCAGGCACACAGGTGAATCAGACCCCGGGCAGGGCTGTTTCACCAGGCTAGGCTAACCTGTTTTTAGCTGTTTTTAACTAGCTAGCTATCCACTTCTCGCCTGGAATGTCATGAATCCATCCCCGATGTGTGTCAACTGTGTGTCCCTTCTTAAGAAGGTTTCTGAGTTGGAAGTGAGACTCTCCAACCTCTCTAAGATTCGGGAGGCTGAAGACCACCTAGATACTATAATCCTTGGGCGAACATGGCAGAGTGAAGAGGCCTCGCCGTCACAGGCCCGTGGCTCTGAGAGAGATCCGTCACTACCAGAAATCCACGGAGCTGCTCATCCGTAAGCTGCCCGTCCAGCGCCTGGTGAGGGAGATCGCTCAGGACTTCAAGACCGTCCTGCGTTTCCTGAGCTTCGCCGTCATGGCTCTGCAGGAGACCAGCGAGGCCCACCTGGTGGGTCTCTTCTTCGCTAAGGGGGTCACCATCATGCCCAAAGACTTCCAGCTGGCTCGCTGCATCCGCGGAGAGAGAACTTAGACTTTCTGCTGCACATTCACCAGCCATAATGCTCTGCACTGTGTGTCTATATATATACATTTATAGTAATATGGACATATGTTTACTAGATGTTGTTTTTTCTTGCCTTCTGATTGTTGCTCTGAGTGTTGCTATCCCTATGCTGTTGCAATCCTGGAATTTCCCCATTGTGGGACTAATAAAGGCTTATCTTATCTTATCTATCTTATCTTAACATCGGCCCCGGCAACTGACTTGCAGCTGGCAGAGACGGCTACTTACCTGGGTGAATTTAGCACATCGCCATCCACTTCCATCCCTGCTCTGGTCTCCTCAGCTGTCCAGGACCCCAGCAATAAACACTGGCTTCAGCTCAGAGCTAAACCCAAAGCCCCATGGTTTTTCTCATCCTCAATGCGCGCCCTGGACCTTGGTTGGGCCAACTAGCAAACATCGGCGATTGACCAGACATGGCCGCATCTCCTCTCTTCCCCGCTACTGGAAAACAGATTCAGCATCCTTTCCCTGGAAGATTTTCCCCACCTGGACATCAATCATCCTCCCATGGCCGCCCCTCCTTCTCCTCCTCCTTCAGCAGCGGCCCAAACCCGCAAACTCCGGATTAAAACTACTTGAGGTGTGCCAAACTGTACACCAGCTCCAAAAAGAAGAGAGTGCATCACCCCACCATCACAACAACAACATCGGCAAAATTATCCACCATTTCAGAAAATGGTGGATAATTCTGGCCCCCCCAGATGACGTTGGTAATTGGTGATTCGATTATGAGGAACGTCAAAAGCAGGTACTGTGCCACCAAATTTTTTCCTGGGGCTAAAGTATCAGACATTGAGGCTCTTACCCTCGACCTATTAAATGAATTCCCCCACACTAAAACTGTCATTGTACATGTTGAAGCGTCAGAGATCTTAAAGAGTGACTTCAAGAGCCTTCTGTCCACTCTTATGAACTGTGGCAGACGTGTGTTTATTTCTGGGCCATTGGCACCTTTCAGACGAGGTTGCAATTATTTTAGCAGAACTCTCAGCCTTAATACCTGGTTGTATTCTACATGTCCTACTTTTAACACTGGTTTTGTAGACAATTTCAACTTGTTTTGGAACCGCCCATTATTTATGAGGCCAGAAGATATCCATCCAAACAGACTTGGTGCACGTGTTTTAAGGGACAATCTGTTCGATTCCATTCAGCGTTTTTTAGTACAGTGACTGAAATTTTGTGCGTTAACTCACGCCGAAGTTCCTGGGTCTGCCAACCAGCCCGTCTTTGTTTCCACTTCTCATATTAATCCTATTAATCCAAATAATCATCACTGTTTAGATCAGTCTTCAATTTATAACCCCATAAAGATTGTGTCTGTCTCCCATTACCCAAAATATTATAACTCAAGACAAATACAACAAAACTTGATAAATACACGCCTTTCTGCAGCTCCTCCTCATCCGCCACCCCTCAACTTAGCCCCTGTCTTCCCCCTCAGAGAACCTTTGTCTACTCCCCCCAAAATTAATAAAAGTATAATGTATAAACATCCCAGAGTGATTAAACAAAAAGTTGGTAAAACTCAAATTAAACATCAAGTCTCTAAATTTAATGATTTGGCCTCTCTTCCTCCTCATAATTTAAAAATTAAATGCGGTTTGTTAAACATTAGGTCTCTAACTCCCAAGCCTCTACTAGTTCATGATCTATTAATTGATCATCAGATTGATTTAATATCCCTTACAGAGACTTGGCTAGGGCAAGATGATTATGTTGGTTTAAATGAATCAACTCCCTCTGGTTATCTAAACTATCATAATCCCAGAAGTTCTGGTCGTGGAGGTGGAGTAGCGGCAATTTACCATTCTAAATTACTAGTTAATATAAAGCAAAAATCATGTTTTAATTCCTTTGAGGGCCTAGTCCTCAGTATGGGGCATGTTAGCAATCTTAGCTTAAACCCAATTTTCTTTGCCATAGTTTACCGTCCTCCCTCAGCCTACTCAGAGTTTTTATCCGAATTTGCCAAATTTTTAGCTGATTTAGTGCTGAAATAAGATAGAATAATATATAGTACGGGATTTTAACCTGTTGCACTCCGGGATACCGTGGGCGGTCACGTCTCTGCTTCCTAGTGCGTCTCAGTGCGCACTGAAAAAAAAAAAAGCTGCATTTCCGTTCTTCCAGTACAGACACAGCCGCGAAAAGAAAGCCAAAGGGAGTGTTTTGATTGGTTTAGATTTGACTGACCTATCATTCGACTAATAAGAGCCTTGAATTGGGTTTCTGAAACTTTGAAGAACCAATGACTGAAAACCTAGCAAGAAGGACCTGCCTATCAATGACCGCGAATACAACGAGCCAATTGAAGCAGAGAAGTTCGACGATTGAAACGCGTGCGTCCCGTGTGTAAAATCTGTTTTGTGTAAGCCGCTGGGTGACTCACATTGAGACCTGTGTGTAATGGTAGTGTTCGCCAGTCTTTTTTTATTACTACTGTTCTTATTTGTTTTGAAAACTCGTTCGCAAAAACCGCCATCATGGAAGCGGAGATGGTTGATCGGGTCGCGTGACCAGAACCACGAGTCCGTAACAAGTGGACCAGCTTCATGTTCGTCTGACAATGAGGAACAGATGTTTGCCAACGACACTGCTGTTGTGGACAGGTAAGTGTTATAAGCTAAATTATTCTTTATCACTGAAAATAATAATAAAAATGACTTTTGACCGATCGGTAATTACAACGGTGCATCATGGCCACTTGACGGACCGTTGACTGACCGTTTTTTGTGCGCCGAGCTCCTCTGTAGCGGGGGGGGGGGGGGAGTTGTTATCCTCTACATTGCAGATATTTTAGTATAATTTTTAGTGCACTGTAGGTTATTTCTTCTTGTAAAAAAAGGCCACACATTTTTTACGTGGCATGCTTCTTTGTGTGTGGGGGGGCTTGTTTGTTCATTCATTCATTCATGAATGAATAAACAACCACCCCCCCACACACACACACAGCCCTGAGTGTCACCTTTCATTAGAGCCCATGATCAAGCCTCTATGTTTCAGCATTCAAAAGTTATAGACGTTTTTCCAAACTGTGCCATTTGGCACAATTTGGCACTGTTCAAAAACGCCTGGGAACAACCTGAGAAAAAAGCTGTGTAATATATTCATTTTTTGTGGTATTGTTACAAAATTTTGACCTCAGCTGGATAACACTTGGTTCTACATTTCTGTTGCATTTTCCAAACAGTGTCTGACAGCTGTGTGTTATTTGCAAGCATTTGTATCTAAAAAAACACCCAGGCAAACTTTATTTTCTTCAGATTCAGTATGTTTAGATGACTGTTACTCAGTGGCAGGAGCACTTAGAGATATTATGACTGTTTTGCCAAAAAATTCAAAGTGTTTTCTTTTAAATGAGACCAACCCCATGAAGATACTGCAAAGGGTTGAAGAACAGCTTTTGATTTACTTTGGGTATGTTATTTTTAGGCGTTTTTAGGGAAATTGACCGGAGTGCAAGGGGTTAATATACATGTTGATGTAGATAGTGACTGTCTTAATAAGACATTCAATTCAATATTAGACTCAATGGGGTTTTCCCAGAAAGTAGAAAATTCTACCCATTATCTCCACCACACGTTGGTCCTTGTTCTGACTTATGGTATAGAAATAGAAAATCTGGTAGTGTCTCCTCATAATCCTGTACTGTTAGACCATTGTCTGTTAACCTTTGATTTCACTATTTCTGATTATTTGACTCCTAAAGAAAAATATTACTACAGCAGATGTCTTTCAGATGATGTTGTTACAAAATTTTTGCAGATTGTCTCCTCTATACCATGTGTCAACACAATGGAAATAAAAGATGGAGAGCCTGCTCCTTCCATAATTGATAGCATGGTAGATAGTGTTACAGCTTCTCTGCATCAGACTCTAGACTTGGTGGCCCCTTTAAAAAAGAAAAAGTCTAATCAGAGATTTCTAACCCCTTGGTTTAACACAGAAACTCGTAGCTTAAAACAGAAGACTCGTCAATTAGAAAGAAAATGGCGTTCCACTAATTTAGATGAATTCTATTTAGCCTGGAGAAATCATCTCCTAATTTATAAAAAAAAATCTCTTAGAAAAGCTAGAACAAGTTATTGATCTGCATTAATAGAAGAGAATAGGAATGATCCCAGGTTTCTTTTCAACACTGTAGCCAGGCTGACAAAGAGTCAGGACTCTGTCAATCCTCGCATCCCCCTAGAGCTTACTAGTCAGGACTTTTTGAACTTTTTCAATCATAAAATTTTATCTATTAGAGATAAAATCAGTCAGATTCTTCCCACCATAAACTTAAGTACAGCAACTACTACAACTCCTTCAATTGATATCTGTTTGGATAAGTTTGCTCCAAATGACCTTTTTAGAGTTAGATAAAATAATCTCCTCATCCAAGCCTTCAACTTGTCTTTTAGACCCTATTCCTACCAGGTTATTCAAAAAAGTCTTCCCAGTACTGAAACAGCCTTAGTGAAGGTCACTAATGACCTCCTTATCGCATCTGATAATGGACTTGTTTCTGTACTTGTCCTTTTAGATCTTAGTGCAGCCTTTGATACTATCGACCATGATATTCTACTTGATAGATTAGAACACTACTATGTTGGACTAAATGGAACTTCGCTGCAGTGGTTTAGATCTTATTTGTCCGATAGACTTCAGTTTGTTCATATCAATAATGACTTTTCTTCCAACTCTAAGCTCAGTTGTGGAGTTCCACAGGGATCAGTGTTAGACCCTACTCTTTTTAGTTTATACAGTATATGCTTCCGTTAGGCAACATCATTAGAAAGCACTGTATACATTTTCATTGTTATGCAGATGACACACAATTATACCTGTCAATGAAGCCCGATGATTGTAATCAATTAGCCAAGTTAGATGTCTGTCTTAAGGAAATCAAAGCTTGGATGACTTGTAATTTTCTGCTATTAAACCCAGATAAGACTGAAGTCATTCTTGTTGGTCCAAAAAACCTTAGAAATACCTTTCCAAATCAAACTCTTAATTTGGATGCGGCTACTCTTACTCTGAATAGTTCTGTGAGGAACCTTGGAGTTATTTTTGATCAAGATCTGTTTTTTAATTCACATATTAAATTTGTTTCTAAGACTGCCTTCTATCATCTGCACAATATTGTCAGGATTAGGAGCATCTTGTCTCTGAGTGATGCTGAGAAACTGATCCACGCTTTTATTAGCTCTAGATTAGATTATTGTAACTAGTTATTATCAGGTTGTCCTAAAATATTTTTAAAAAGTCTTCAGTTGATCCAAAATGCTGCTGCAAGAGTTTTAACAGGTACTAGAAAGAGAGGTCATATCTCTCCGGTTCTGGCCTCCCTTCATTGGCTTCCCATAGAGTTTAGAATTAAGTTTAAAATCCTTCTTCTCACTTACAAAGCTCTTAATAGTCAGGCTCCCTTTTATATAAAAGATCTGATATTACCTTATCATCCTAACAGAGCACTACACTCCCAAAATGTTGGATTACTTGTAATACCTAGAATCTCCAAAAGTGCAATGGGAGGAAGAGCTTTCTGCTATCAAGCTCCTTTCCTGTGGAACCAGTTACCAATCTGAGTTTGGGAGTCAGACTCAATCTTTGTTTTTAAGAATAGGGTAAAAACCTTCCTCTTCAATATAGCCTACGATTAAGGAGGGATCTTGTGTCTCTTAACCCTCCCTTTGTTATAAAGGTTATAAAGTCTGACAGCCGTTGATAGGAAGGACCTGCGGAACCTCTCCGCCGTGCACCTAGGATGGCACAGCCTACCGCTAAATGAGCTCCTCAGTGTGTTCAGCGTGTCCTGCATGGGGTGGGACTCAGACTCCAGCAGAGATTTTTTTTTTTTTGATTTTGTATACTTTATTGATCCCCAGAGGGGAAATTGAGGGCATCCACCTGGATGGATGAAGCAGCCACGGTACGGCGCTATCCCTTAACCATTCACACACATTCACACCTAGGGCCACTTTAGAGTCTCCAATTAACCTAACCTGCATGTTTTTGGCCTGTGGGAGGAAACCGGAGAAATCCCGGAGTAAACCCACGCAGATACGGGGAGAACATGCAAACTCCACACAGATCACTGTTGGTCAGGGGCTGGGATCGAACCAGGGATCCCATGACCAAGGGTGAGTTGCTGTGCTAGTGCAGTGCTAACCACTGCGCCACCGCACCGCCCATACAGAGATGACAGCTTAGCCACCATCCTCCTCCCTCTTAGAGCAGAGCTAGCTTTTTTGATCAGCTTGTTCAGTCTCTTCCTGTCGGCTGCCGTGATGCCACTGCCCCAGCAGACCACTCCAAATGTGATGGCTGATGCCACCACCGAATCATAGAAGGTCTTCAGGAGTGCCCCTTGCAATCCAAAAGACCTGAGTCTCCTCAGGAGGTACAGTCTGCGCTGCCCCTTCTTGTAGAGTGCGTTGGTGTTGTGTGACCAGTCCACAGTTACGCTTTCTCTTAATAGTTCTGTGTGGAACCTTGGAGTTATTTTTGATCAAGATCAGTTCTTTAATTCACATATTAAACTTGTTTCTAAAACTGCCTTCTATCATTTGTGGAATATTGCCAAGATTAGGAGCATTTTGTCTCTGATCCACGCTTTTGTTAGCTCTAGATTAGATTATTGTAACTCTTCAGTTGGACTTCCGGTCTGGACGCCATGGTGATAGCAACTTAACGCTGAACCTCCCAGACCCAATCCAAGGAAAACATCTTCAAAATCAGACTTAACGGATTTTTGGAAGAATAAAAATCAAAAGACAAAAACACCATGCCTAACCAAAAACAGAAGAAACTGACATTCCCCAGGTCAGGACATGCAGCGGCCGCAGAATCTGATCCCGAGGACCTCCGTTCAGGAGACAAGGAGCTGGACCTAGCTAACAAAAAGATTAGCTTGAAATCGCTATTTGATGAATTACGACGATTTCGGGCCGAATTTCATGAATTCAGAGAGGAACTAAAAAGGACGAACAGCAGAATGGACCAGGCCGAAAACCGAATCTTGGAAGCTGAAGAAAGAGTAAAAGTGCTTGAAGATTCTATGCTGGATTTACACAGAAAACAGTCAAGGCTGGAGGCTAAGCTAACCGACCAAGAAGGAAGACAGAGACGTGATAACATCAGAATTCACGGTCTGAAAGAAGGAGCTGAAGATAGTTTCAACACAGTGGCGGAATGCGTGGAATCCTTATTGAGAGAGAAGTTGGATATTCCACAAACCACCGATTTGAAGATAGAAAAGGCCCATCGTACATTAGCCGCAAAGCCAGCGGCAGAAGCGCCCCTGCGTTCGGTGGTGGTAAGATTCTCCGATTTCAAAATAAAACAAGAGGTTGTAAGACGGGCTTGGCAGAAAAAAGGATTTATGCATCAAGAGAGAAAAGTCTTCGTGGAGCACGATTACGCCCCTGAGGTTCTTAAAAAGCGACGGGAATATAACAACACCAAAAAGGTTCTACGGGAACGGAATCTACGCTTTCAGATGCCATTTCCGGCGAAGTTAAGGGTCTTTTACGGTGAAGAGTCATGTCTCTATAATTCAGCGGAAGAAGCAACAATTGACATGGCGAGAAGAGGACTCCCGGTAACAGTGTTTAAACCCGCAGCGAATCTGAGCGAGAAGATCAGAGCTCAAACGTGGTCCACTCAGAAACCTTCAAAATCCACGGGCCAGCAGCGGGAAACCCAGCCCCAGAGCTACAAAGATAAGCTTTCCAGTTCCAGGAAGGAATAGTGACCTTTTTAGTTTTTTTTGTTTTTTTTTTTTCTTTTCAGCCATTCTGCACTTCCATCCCCCCTCCTACAAGGTAACAAACATTAAAGGAGGTGCAGAATCAGCATGTGGTAAAACCTTTCATGGAGCAGTTATAGCATTAGAAACAAATGTCTTCTTAATTTAAAGGGAAAAAAAAATCTTGTTAAAATAGAAATGTAACAGTGACCCACATGTTCTCTCCACACTAACAAATACTGTATTAGAGTGAATGTTTGCTGTGATGGGGGTGGGAGGGTGCACACAATCTCACGTCACGCAGTCACAACAGCTGCTCATTTGTGGCGCTGTAGCCGAAGCCGCCATGACCAGGAAGAAAAAAACCTCGGCGAAGAACAGAAATTCGGCTCATCGATTGGCCAGGACCAGTGTTATGCCGAGAACTGCTCACTTGCCAAGAATTGCATCCCATGCACCAAAACTATAAGATGTAACACTACAGCCAGGCTTGTAACCATTTGTGCATTTTTAGAAGTAAAAATTACTACCTCTTGTAAAATATCTTTAAATTATGTTTATTTGACGATGGGATGCAATTCTTGGCAAGCGAGCAATTAACACCGTTTCCTTCAGCCGAGGTGTTTATGCGCCACAAACCAATAAAAATGAAAAGCTCCAGTGTCTGAATAAACCCCCCATGCTGCCATCATGTCGCTAAACATATTGAAAACATTGGTATTCTTGTGTGTAGCCACAAGCAGCTGAGAAATCTGGTCCTCAGACCAAATGTCTATCACAGCCTGCATTTCCTCCTCAATCCTCATTCCTCCAAGTCCAAGAGACATTTTTATTAAACTTTTCTCCTTGGTTTTCTCCGGTAAAAGTATTTCTTGGATCCGCGTCGTTGTCTGTTATTTTCTACCCAAAAGGGAGGCTGAAGAACCAGGAGCTCTTCAGCTGAATCGGGGTGTTGGATTTATTTATTTGCCCACGGATTCCTGCCACAGAAACACACATGGAGTTTTCAACAGGGACAACTTTTTCACGTGAGTGGCAACTTCGTCTGTCTGTATCTCCCCCAGACGGTGAATTCATGTCTTTTCATGTATTTACATTGAGTTATAATGTAATCACGCTGCGTGAAAAATTCGCCTGTTCGTGTTTGATGTGAAGGCACCTTTACAGTAAACGCCACTTTCTCTTCTCACTGCGTGTTGCTGTGGTTACACAAGGGTATAGGGTATAGGCATATAAAAATTTTTTTTTTAAAAAATCATTACAAATTCGGATTGGGATCTGAAATTCACGTTAAAAACATGGGACAACTTACAGGGGTAAGAGAGGGCCCTCAACACGTAACAGAGTTTGAGGAATTTCCCTCAGAGCCTACACTCCATCAGGGCTCTTACAGGGTCTTTAAAGAGACCCCAGCTCAGGAAGTTTTTTTTGACAGTTTTTTGTTTTAAAGTTTCGTACACTATGTTCTTAATGTTTTTTATGTTCTTAATGTTCTTTCAGTTTCTGAGTATCAAAAAAGAGGGCCACCACACTGTTATACTAAATAAGAAAATACAATGGAGAAACAGGGTGTAACCAAAATAGCCTCATATAATGTAAAAGGGATCCTGAATCCAGTTAAAAGATCCAAGATTCTACGCAAAATGAAAAAAGACAAAGCAGAAATAATATTTTTACAAGAAACCCACCTATCAGACGTGGAACACACTAAACTCAATAGACAAGGGTTTAAAATGATCTCTTCATCTTCATATAAATCAGGGAGGAGGAGGGGAGTAGCGACATTGATATCAACCAAAATTACATTTGAAAAAAAATCAGAACACAAAGATAAAGAAGGGAGGCACAGTTTGGTAATTGGGCGGCTAGAGGGAGAAGATATCACCCTGCTGAATGTATATGCACCACCAGGGGCTAAATGGAAATTTTATAAAAATGTATTCGACCTAATGATAACTAAAGCCCAAGGTTTAGTGATATGTGGTGGAGACTTCAATCTAAGACTGAATCCATACTGGGATGCAACAGGTAATTCTTCACATCAAAATAACACTCAAAATAGGAAAACTCGGATGCTACTAAAAGAAATGGGAATCTGTGACGTGTGGAGGGAATTCAACCCCAATGTAAAAGATTATACTTTTTATTCAACACCACATTCATCTTACTCAAGGATTGATTACTTTTTTATGTTTAATAGAGACATTGGAAGAGTAAAAACATGTAAAATAGGACTGATGGATCTTTCGGACCACAGTCCGATCTATATGGACTTAAACATCCAAAAATACACAAATAATACATTTTCCTGGAGGCTGAATTCAAATGTCCTGAAAGGACCACTGAAAGATGAATTGGAATCAGATATTTTCAGATATTTGGAAGAAAACGATAACGGAGAAGTATCCCCTTTAATACTGTGGGAAAGCAAAGCTGTAATAAGGGGAAAAATTATTGCAAAACTGGCAACCCAAAAGAAACTGAGACAAGAAAAACTAATCACACTAGATGAGATGAGATGAGATTCAACTTTATTGTCATTACACATGTATGAATACAAGGTAACGAAACGTGACTTGGCATTTGGGCACGCTCTGCAGAGCGCATCCAAGGCTGGGGCAGCCGCTAGGCGCCAGTCAGAACTAGAGTCAGAACTAGAGTCAGAACACAAAAACCTAGAAAAAGAACACAAAGACAACACTCATTCTAATGGCTCGCTCAAGATTAAAGAAATTAAAAATCAAATAAATGAGATCTACACAATAGAAATCCAGAAGAAACTTACATTTCTGAAACAAAAACACTATGAAGCAGGCAGTAAATCGGCAAAATTACTAGCCTATAAACTGAGGAAACAACAAACAGAAAGAGCAATCTACAAAATCAGAGACCCAGTATCAAAGGAAATAAAATTCAGAATTCAGGATATTCTTCAAAGCTTCGAGAATTACTACAAGAACTTATACTCCCACAAAAAAACATAAAAACGCATCCGAGACATTCCTAAACACATTAAACCTTCCCCAACTTACGGAATCACAAAATAAAACACTACTGTCAGAAATACAACCTAAAGAATTGGAAAAAGCAATTATGAAACTTAAAGCTAACAAATCCCCAGGAGCAGATGGCTATACATCAGAATGGTACAAAACCTTTAAACAGCAACTATCTCCTCTCCTCCTGAAAACATTTAACTATGTCCTCCACACAGGGGAAATCCCCCCCTCCTGGAGAGAAGGGGTCATTGCAGTTATACCTAAACCTGAAAAGGATAAACTAGAATGCTCCAACTACAGACCAATCAGTGTATTAAATCAGGACTATAAGCTTTTTACCAGTATCCTTGCCAAAAGGTTAGAAAACATACTGACAGACTTAATTCACTTAGACCAAACAGGTTTTATAAGACAAAGACAGACACAAGACAACATTCGACGCACTTTACACATAATTCATCATATAAAAAAATATAACTTAAATGCAGTCATATTGGGATTAGATGCTGAAAAAGCATTTGATTCGGTTGACTGGTCTTTTCTATATAGAATCTTATCCAGTTTCAATTTTCATAACAACTTCATTAGAACTATACAGGCATTATATAAAAACCCAACAGCTAAAATAAGGATTAACGGTAATTTATCATCATCTTTTGAGCTGGAAAGAGGATGTCGTCAAGGCTGCCCCCTGTCTCCACTGCTCTTTGCAATCTTCATAGAACCCCTGAGCCAATGGATAAGACAAAATCAAAAAATTCAGGGTATTACACTTGGTCAGAAGGAACATAAAATAGCACTCTTTGCTGATGACATTTTAATATACCTAGGGCAGCCAGACACTTCTTTACCAGAACTAATCTCAGTTTTTTCAGAGTATGGAGATTCATCGGGGTACAAATTAAACATGCATAAAACCCAAGTTTTAACATTCAACTATGACCCAAATCATTATTCACTAAGTGAACTCAAAACTAACTGGGAGTTGGAATCTATGAAATATCTGGGGGTCAATATCCCGAAACAACTCGACAAAATTATATCACTAAACTATGATCCACTGGTGACAAAAATAAAATCTGACCTAGCAAGATGGAATATGATACCATTCTTAGGTACTGCACAAAGAATTGAAGCAGTCAAAATGAATATACTTCCACGTCTTCTATACCTTTTCCAAACAATACCGGCAGAACCTCCCAAAAAAACATGGCAGGAGCTGGACAGAAGGATCTCAAGATTCATATGGCAGGGCAAGAGACCTAGAATCAGATATAGAACCCTACAGCTAAACAAAGACAAAGGTGGGCTCGCGCTGCCAAATATCAGGGACTATTTTATAGCTGCACAAATTAAAACTTTAGTAGAGATATGTAACCCAGTCTACACTGCACAATGGAAGGAGATGGAAGGCCAAATAACAAGTGACATCCCCCTACAGGCGATAATAGGGAACAATGCCTTACCTAAACTCTTGAATAACACTAACCCGTGGATAGAGACCCCGCTAAAAATTTGGTTTAAGATAGTCAGAGAGATTCAAGCTAAAGAGCCCTATCGACTTCTGCAATGGATTGCCTATGATCAAGACTTTATCCCCAATAAAACAGACACTAGATTTAAAGAGTGGAAAGAGAAAGGGCTGATAAAATATTACGATTTTTTTAAGGGGCAAACTTTAAGAAGTTTTGAAGATTTGAAAAAACAAGGACTAATAAATCAAGATCTTTACAGGTTCTTTCAGCTTAGATACCACATAAACAATATACTTAAAAAGGAGGATTTGGAAAGGGCCCAGTCAGGTGTTCTGAAGGTCTTCTTAATGGCATATAAAGGGATCCCAGGGATCAGATACATTTCTAAAATATACCAAGGTCTTCAAGACTTAAAAGGAGACAACACATCATATATAAAAGAGAGATGGGAAAAAGAGGGGAATTTCACTTTACAATTGGAAATATGGGAAAAGCTAAATAAACAGCAATGGAAAAGTACCTCATCCCTGCAGTGGAGAGAATTTGGATGGAAAAACTTGGTAAGATTTTTCAGAACACCTGCACAAAACAAATTTACCCATAAGGGGTTGAACTGTTGGCGCTTGTGTGGTGAAAAGACTGCAAATCATTTTCCTGTGTTTTGGTCATGCCCAGTTATCCACCAATATTGGACCAATGTACAGACAATATTGGGGAAAATATTCAAAATAACAGTTCCCTTTTCTTTTGTAACTTTGTATTTGGGTTTACTACCGGACTCACTGGAAAGACGAGGAGATAAATACTTATTCAATGTTTTAATATTGGCAAGTAAAAAAGCCCTAACTAAAAAATGGATGCTGAAGGACTGTCCTACACCTGAAGATTGGATTAACGTGATTCAAGACATTTACTCGATGGAAAAGTTGACATTCGCACTGAGACAGGACATGGATGGGTTCATGAACTTTTGGCAACCCTGGATCGCATATGTGTCTTCCATTAGATCTAATCTTTGACAAATACCATTTCAATAATGGTCCCGCTCTTTGTTCCAAAGCTACTCAGATGCTCTTTTACTTTTAATTACTTAATTTTCTGTTTGTTTGTTTTTTGCTGTTCTGTTTGTTTGTTTATTCGTTTTTTTTTATTTAATTCTCTTTAATTTCTCTTTTTCTTTCACTTTAAAAAAAAAGGGGGTGTTGTAATAACTATCCTACCAATGTTGTCAAATAGCAAAAAATAAGGGAACGTGTGATGAAAATGTAAACAATGCAATGCTGTAATGACCTGTATACCCTTTACAAAAACTTAAATAAAAAAAAAAAAGTCTTCAGTTGATCCAAAATGCTGCAGCTAGAGTTTTAACAAGTGCTAAAAAGAGAGATTGCATGTCTCCGGTTTTGACCTCCTTTCATTGACTTCCCATAGAATTTCCCTTAGAACTGTAACAGTAATACATTTTCTGCTGTATGTCTCTGCACTTTACTGCAACCATTTGCACAAATGCCAAATCTGCTGCTGTCTGTCATTGCAATACTGATCATGTGCAGTCCTATCTGTCACTGCACCTACACTACCGCAATGAACTTGGTACTACGAGTATTACTGCTCTAATTTCTGTATATAAGATTGCTGGGTCTCATCAATCATCGCTTACCTTTATTTGCACTATGGGAGGTCTGGGTCTATCTTTTGTCGCCATTTGCACTACAGGTAGCATTACTGTATATAGACAGCTCTTGTTGTTTTTCCAACCTTATTCCTTTTTCTTTTTTGTATTGTGCACACCACTGAAGAGAGAGAGAATCACCATTTCAATTCTCATATATGTCCTGTACGTATAGCAGTACTGACAAATAAAATCTTTGAATCTTTTGAATCTTTGATTTAGAATTAAGTTTAAAATCCTTCTCCTCACTTACAAAGCTCTAAATAATCAGGCCCCTTGTTATTTAAAAATATCTGATAGTACCTTATCATCCTAACAGAGTGCTACGCTCCCAAAATGCAGGATTACTTGTAATACCTAGAATCTCCAAAAGTACAAGAAGCAGAGCATTCAGCTGTCAGGCTCCTCTCCTTTGGAACCAGCTGCCAGTCTGGATTCGGGAGTCAGACTCGAACTCTTTAAAACCTTCCTTTTTGACATAGCCTATAGTTAGGGTGGGATCAGGTGACCCTGAACCCACTCCTAGTTGTAGTGCTAATAGGTTTAGACAGCTGGGGGACCTCTAACAAAGCACTGGGCTTCACTCCTTTCTTCACTCTCAATGAAATATTTTTGCTGGTCATTAACATCTGTTTTCTCCCATAGACTGAATTCCCATCATGCTGTTTGCTCTCTACATATCTTCTTTTCTTCTTTTTCTCTATCCCCTCACCCCCCAGCCAGTCACAGCAGATGACTGCCCTTCTCTGAACCTGAATCTGCTGGAGGTTTCTTCCTGTTAAAAGGGAGTTTTTCCTCTCCACTGTTGCCAAGTGCTTGCTCACAGGGGACAGCCTGATTGCTAGGGCCTTTCTGCAACTGTGGGTTTTCCCCCTACAGTTGAAAGTGCTATGAGATGACTGTTGTGAAATGGCGCTATATAAATAAAGTTGAAATGAATTGAAGTAATTGGCACCTCACATTTCACCCTGCGCCGGATAGTCCTGCATTGTACAGCTAGTATGATCCATGCATCTATCGGGTCATCATCTTTTCATCTGTGATGTATATAAAGTTGTCACTGGGTCATTCCTTTTTCTATTATGCTGTGTGTTTCCGTCGTTTTGGTCATCTATTGTGTGATGCTGCTGTTACACTGTAATTTCCCAGTTTGGGATCAATAAATTCCATCCATCCATCCATCCATCCATCTATCTATCTATCTATCTATGTGTGGCGCCTACTTCTGGCGCCACACGAGTAGGCTGCCTTTTTGCAACAGCGGATCAATTTCTGCCTATTTCTATTTACTATCTGGCTCTCTTGCCAATCTTTCTGATCCAGCGTCACCTTTATTCCATCCGAACACGTAGATCGCCCAAATGTCTCCTGAGCCAGCGGACGGAGCCACTGTTTCTAGCAGGAGGCGGCAGTACAATAGAGACCAGCTGTTAGCACTTAAACGGCCCACAATGCTAACGCAAAAACTCGACATACCGGGAGAGATAAGACGGAAACGGCGTGGGTGTCGAGCTGGTGTAAGACGGTGGGTGAGGAATATAAGGTACAGACCCATCATCCCATCCGTTATTATGGGGAATGTTCGATCTCTACTCAGTAAGACTGACGAGCTAGCAGCTATCTCCCGCTACGAGAGTGTCTTCAGGGAGAGTAGCTTGATGCTATATACTGAGACGTGGCTAACAGAACTAGCAACAGATGCTAACATCGAACTGGAGGGTTTCCACGCAATACGGGCAGACCGGACACCAGACAGTGGGAAGACAAGGGGAGGAGGAGTGATAATGTATGTCAATAACAACTGGTGCAGACCGGGACATATCACGGTTAAGGAACAGCACTGTAGCAAAGACACTGAGTTGCTAGCTGCTAGCATGCGGCCTACCTATCTCCCAAGGGAATACTCACACGTGATCTGCATTGTTATTTATGCAAATCCGACGGCGAACACTGGGACAGCGAATGACGTCATCCACTCAGTAACTGGCAGGCTGCAGACAGAACACCCAGATGCTCTTCTCCTCATCTCAGGTGATTTCAACCATATTTCACTGTCCCCCATTCTACCCACGTTCACCCAGTATGTCACACACCACACTAGAGACAATAAAACACTGGACTTATTCTATGCAAATACTAAGGTGGCGTACACCTCATCACCACTCCCCCCACTCGGGAGATCGGATCACAACTTAGTTCATCTTCTGCCGGTGTACAAACCCTTAGTACACAGACAACCTCTGGTCATACGCACGGTGAAGTTATGGTCTGAGGAGGCAATGGACGTGCTAAAGGACTGTTTTGAGATCACTGCCTGGGAGCAGCTCTGCGATCCACATGGTGAGGACATCGATGGCCTCACTCAAACCATCACGGACTACATCAGCTTCTGTGTGGACAACACCGTACCCACCAAGACCATACGGTGTTGCTCGAACAACAAACCCTGGATCAACCCTGAGATAAAAACACTTCTGAGAGAGAAGAAGAGGATCTTCAGGTCAGGGAACAGGGAGATGCTGAAGTCCGTTCAGAGGGAGCTGAGGAGGAAGATCAGAGAAGGCAAGGACAGCTTCAGGAAGAAGATGGAAGACAAGCTGCAACAGAGCGACATCGGCGGGGTCTGGAGAAACCTTAAAACCATCTCTGGGCTCCAGAATACCTCCCCCCAGGCCACGGGGGGCAGGGAGTGGGCGAACAATCTGAACCTGTTTTTTAATAAGTTTGACCAGTCGCCCTCCCCCCCGACTGCACAACAACCACTGCTGCCGCTAAAGTCATCGAGACCTGCTGTCCACACCCCACTCCACCAACACCGCCCCACTCCCAGCACACAGCCCCCCAACCTGACCCTCACGAAGACCCAGGTGAGGACGGAGCTGAGGAAGATCAAGGCGAGGAAGGCCACGGGACCAGACGGCATCAGCGCGAAGCTCCTCAAGTCCTGTGCAGACCAGCTGTGTGGGATTGTGGAGCATATCTTCAACCTGAGCCTGAAGCTGGGGAGGGTACCACAGTTGTGGAAAACATCTTGTGTGGTACCTGTACCAAAGACTTCCCACCCCAAAGACCTGAACAGCTACAGACCAGTGGCCCTGACGTCTCACATGATGAAGACCCTGGAGAGACTGCTCCTTGCTCACCTCCGCCCCCTGGTGGGACCAGCGATGGATCCACTCCAGTTCACCTACCAGCATGGCATTGGGGTGGAGGATGCAGTGATCTTCCTCCTTCACCGTTCTCTGTCCCACCTGGAGAAGCCCGGGAATGCGGTGAGCATCATGTTCTTTGACTTCTCCAGTGCTTTCAACACCATTCAACCAATGACCCTGAAGGACAAGCTGCTGTGCGCAGGGGTGGACCAGCACCTGTCATTATGGATCCTGGACTACCTCACTAACAGGCCACAGTTTGTGAGAACCCGAGATTGTGTGTCTGACACGATCATCGGTAGCACGGGGGCCCCCCAGGGAACGGTTTTGGCTCCCTTCCTGTTCACCCTTTATACTGCGGACTTCTCACACAACACAACACACTGCCATCTACAGAAGTTCTCTGACGACTCTGCGATCGTCGGCCTCATCTCCAACGGAGATGAAGCTGAGTACAGAGGACTTATCCAGGACTTCGTGGACTGGTGCCATCGGAACTGCCTCCAGATCAACGCGAGGAAAACTAAGGAGCTGGTGGTGGACTGCTGCAGGCAAGGACAACCCCTCACAGCACCAGTAAACATACAGGGAACAGACATTGAGATGGTGACATCCTACAAGTACCTTGGTGTTCTTCTGAACAATAAACTAGACTGGTCACACAATACCGACGCACTCTACAAGAAGGGACAGCGCAGGCTGTTCCTACTGAGGAGGCTCAGGTCTTTTGGTGTACAAGGGGCACTGCTGAAGACATTCTACGACACAGTGGTGGCATCAGCCATCACTTTTGGAGTGGTCTGCTGGGGCAACAGCATTACAGCGGCCGATAGGAAGAGACTAAACAAACTGATAAAGAAAGCTAGCTCTGTCCTGGGGCAACGACTTGACCCAGTGGAGGAGATAGGAGAGAGAAGGATGGTGGCTAAACTGTCATCTCTGCTGGAGTCCGAGTCCCACCCTATGCAGGACATATTGAACGCACTGAGGAGCTCATTTAGCAGTAGACTACATCATCCTAGGTGCGCAACCGAGAGGTTTCGCAGGTCCTTCCTACTTACGGCTGTCAGACTGTATAACCTAAGCAAGGCTGCTCGCAGAGATAGCAAAAAAACGAGATGACCTAGTAGTATTGAATGCAAAACACGCAACAGACTTACACAAATGGTCCCCTCCAGTATACAACTAGGACAATATCAGTCGCTACGGAGGGTGACAATATGTATGGGTACATATTCATACTATGTAGGATAACTAAGTAGACGGTTATGCTGTTTATTCCATCTTGCTACAATGCTCCGCACTTTGTATATATATTTATATATTTATGTGTATGTATGTATATCCACTGCTCTTATTTATATTTTTCGTATCTTCTTAATTATTGCTCTGAGTGTTGCTATCCCTGTGCTGTTGCAATCCTGGAATTTCCCCATTGTGGGACTAATAAAGGCTTATCTTATCTATCTATCTATCCATCTATCTGTCTATCTATCTATCTATCATCTACAGTCCATAATAGAAGATGGAGGACAAGCTGCAACAGAGCGACATCAGCGGGGTCTGGAGAAACCTCAAAACCATCTCGGGGCTCCAGAATACCTCCCCCCAGGCCACGGGAGGCAGGGAGTGGGCAAACAACCTGAATCTGTTTTTCAATAGATTTGACCAACCGTCCTCCCCCCTGTCTGCACAACAACCACTGCTGCCTCTAAGAAATCAAGTCCTGCTGCCCACTCCCCACTCCACCGACACCCCCCCCCCACTCCCAACACACAGCCCCCCATCCTGACCCTGACCAAGACCCAGGTGAGGACGGAGCTGAGGAAGATCAAGGCGAGGAAGGCGTCGGGACCGGACGGCATCAGCGCAAAGCTCCTCAAGTCCTGTGCAGACCAGCTGTGTGGGATTGTGACGTATATCTTCAACATGAGCCTGAAACTGGGGAGGGTACCACAGCTGTGGAAAACATCTTGTGTGGTACCTGTACCAAAAACTTCCCACCCCAAAGACCTGAACAGCTACAGACCGGTGGCCTTGACGTCCCACTTGATGAAGACCCTGGAGAGACTGCTCCTTGCTCATCTCCGCCCCCTGGTGGAACCAGCGATGGATCCACTCCAGTTCGCCTACCAGCATGGCATTGGGGTGGAGGATGCGGTGATCTTCCTCCTTCACCGTTCTCTGTCCCACCTGGAGAAGCCCGGGAATATGGTGAGGATCATGTTCTTTGACTTCTCCAGTGCTTTCAACACCATCCAACCGATGATCCTGAAGGACAAGCTGCTGCGCGCAGGGGTGGACCAGCACCTGTCATCATGGATCCTGGACTACCTCACGAACCGGCCTCAGTTTGTGAGAACCCGGGACTGTGTTTCCGACACGATCATCAGTAGCACGGGGGCCCCCCAGGGAACGGTGCTGGCTCCCTTCCTGTTCACTCTTTATACTGCGGACTTCTCACACAACACAACACATTGCCATCTACAGAAGTTCTCTGATGACTCTGCGATCGTTGGTCTCATCTCCAACGGAGATGAAGCTGAGTACAGAGGGCTTATCCAGGACTTTGTGGACTGGTGCCATCGGAACTGCCTCCAGATCAACGCGAGGAAAACTAAGGAGCTGGTGGTGGACTGCCGCAGGCATGGGCAGCCCCTCACAGCACCAGTAAATATACAGGGAACAGACATCGAGATGGTGACATCCTATAAGTACCTGGGTATTCATCTGAACAATAAACTAGACTGGTCACACAATACTGACGCACTCTACAAGAAGGGACAGCGCAGGCTGTTCCTGCTGAGGAGACTCAGGTCTTTTGGTGTACAAGGGGCGCTGCTGAAGTCATTCTATGACACGGTGGTGGCATCAGCCATCACTTTTGGAGTGGTCTGCTGGGGCAGTGGCATTACTGCAGCCGATAGGAAGAGACTGAACAAACTGATTAAGAAAGCTAGCTCTGTCCTGGGGCAGCGCCTTGATCCGATGGAGGAGATAGGAGAGAGGAGGACGGTGGCTAAACTGTCATCTCTGCTGGAGTCCGAGTTCCACCCTATGCAGGACATACTGGATGCACTGAGGAGCTCATTTAGCAGCAGACTACATCATCCCAGGTGCACAACCGAGAGGTTTCGTAGGTCCTTCCTACCAACGGCTGTCAGACTGTACAACCTAAGCAGGGCTGCTCGCAGAGATAGCAAAAAGACGTAACAAACTAATAGTTTTTTTGAATGCAAAAGATGCAATACACTTACACAATGGTCCTCTCCGGCATACAACTAGGAACATACCGGTCGCTATGGAGGGTGAGAATATGTATGGGCACATAATCATACCATGTAGGATAACTAAATAGACGGTTATGCTGTTTCATCCCACCTAGCAACAATGCTCTGCACTGTGTGTGTTTATATATTTACATATTTATTCCATCTAGCTACAATGCTCTGCACTGTGTGTTCATATATTCATATATTTATTCCATCCAGCTACAATGCTCTGCACTGTGTGTCTGTGTGTGTGTGTGTATATATATATTTTATAGTAATATGTACATATGTACAGTATATTAGCTGCTCTTGCTTGCTTGTTTTTTTTCTTGCCTTCTGATTGTTGCTCTGAGTGTTGCTATCCCTGTGCTGTTGCAATCCTGGAATTTCCCCGTTGTGGGACTAATAAAGGCTTATCTTATCTTATCTTATCTTAATATCATCAAAAGATTCAGAGAATCTGGAGAAATTTCGGCACGTAAGCGGGAAGGCCAAAAACCAACATTGAATGCCTGTGACCTACAATCCCTCAGGCAGCAGTGTATTAAAAAACAACATCATTCTGTAAAGCATATTATCACGTGGGCTCAGGAACTCTTTGGAAAACCATTGTCAGTTTGCCAATGTGGTTTGTTGCTATATGTAGAAAGTGCAAGTTAAAACTCTACCATGCAAAGCAAAAGCCATATATTAACAACACCCAGAAACGTCATCAGTTGCTCTGGCCCATGCTCGTATGAAATGGACTGATGCAAAGTCGAAAAGTGTGCTGTGGTCTGACGAGTCCACATTTCAAATTGTTTTAGCAAATCATGGACGTCATGTCCTCCAGGTTAAAGAAGTAAAGGATTATCCAGATTGCTTTCAGTGCAAAGTTCAAAAGCCAGCATCTGTGATAGTATGGGAGTATGTTAGTGCCCATGACATGAGTAACTTGCACATCTGTGAAGGTACCATTAAAGCTGAATGGTACATACAGGTTTTGGAACAACACACTGTATGCTGCCATCCAATCAGGGACATCCCTGCTTATTTCAGCAAGACAATGCCAAGCCACATTCTGCATGTGGTACAAGTACAAGAGTGTTGATTCGTAGTAATAGTGTGGGTACTAGATTGGTCTGCCTGCAGTCCAGACCTGTCTCCCATTGAAAATGTGTGGTGAATTATAAAGTGCAAAATTTAAGACCCCGATCTGCTGAGCAACTGAAGTCGTACATCAAGCAAGAATGTGAAAGAATTCCACCGACAAAGCTTCAACAATTAGTGTCCTCACTTCGTAAATGCTTATTGAGTGTTGTTAAAAGGAAAGGTGATGTAACACATTGGTAACCATGCCCCTGTCCCAGCTTTTTACCTCCGCTAAGGAGGTTATGTGATCATCGGCGTTGGTTTGTCTGTCTGTTTGTTTGTTTGTTAGCAAGATAACTCAAAAACTTACGGACGGATTTTCATGAAATTTTCACAGATTGTCAGAAATGGGGTATCCTACAGATGATTACATTTTGGTGGTGATCCGGATCACTGTCCAGAAGAAAACCGCCATTATGGAAAATGCCATTTTCGTGAATAACTACTGAACCACTAATCCTATCATTGTCAATCCAATTGCTAGTCATATGTTTTCGTGGTCAAGGAATCTGAAAACGTACACACAAACACTGTATGGGGGGAACTGTGGCTGCCATTATGGGGGGAACTGTGGCCGCCATTACGGAAAATGTCATTTTCGTCAATAACTACTGAACCACTAATCCTATCATTGTCAATCCAATTGCTAGTCATATGTTTTCATGGTCAAGGAATCTGAAAACGTACACACAAACACTGTATGGGGGGAACTGTGACGCTTGGCGGAGGTCTGCGCTCTCCGAGTGCTTTTCTAGTTTGGAACATGTTGCAGGCATCAAATTCAAAACTGTAGTATCTCAGGTTGGTGCTCTCCAGCTGCACTAATTACCCCATGTTATATTAACTACAGCCTTGGGGGGCTGCATTGCAGCCATGTTTGACTCTCATTCCAGTTTGTGATGTGATTGCAACTTCTGCCAACCTGAAGAGCTCTCGTACCCTCCTCCTTGCTTTTCCTCCAACGCTGGAAACTGTAAGAACTTTGCAATCAAATACTCCTTTACTAACATCTCCTAGGATCAGTTCTCACCATTTTCTGGTAGATTGGAGCTCCTTCCTGGTGGATCTGTTAAACTGGATCACCACAATACTCCAAAAGTAAGTCGACTTCCATTATTGCAACATCTAACCTCAAAAGTCCTCGGTCAAGGCACCCCCTTCATATCACCATAGACTCAAACTAGCATAACTGGACTGAGATGCAAGACTGGATCAACACTCACCTGAGCAGAACCTGCAACCTCCCTGTAAAGTACTCCTTAAGTGTAACCTTCAGGTTGCCAGGTTCTCTTTATTCAAGCCCCAAACCATACAAATAAAGTCTTATTACACCTTTTAAAAAGCATCTCTGCACAGTGTCTGCACCTAGGTCTATCTACTAATCATGTCAAAAATGAGTGTATATTTGAAAAAAAAAAAAAACAGTTTATGAGTTTGAACATTAAATGTCTTGTCTTTGTAGTGTATTTAATTGAATATTGGTCGAAAATGATTTGCAAATCATTCTATTCTGTTTTTATTTACATTTTACACAATGTCCCAACTTCTGGGGTTTGTATATAATAAACATCTAAATAGAACTGTTTAATGTAAAAATAAAATGTCTTCATTTATAGGCTTCATATTACTCAAGATGCTTGGCTCTTACATTTTAAAAGCTGTACATATCCAAAAAGTGTATTATAGACAGAAAAATATTTATGAAATTAATACATAGCCAGGTAGAATGACATAAAAAAATAAATGGAATAAAAGAGGCAAGTGAGGAGTGAGGCAACCACAGCGTTCTTAAAAAAGGCCACGTTTGACACAGCACTCTCCCTCTGCCTCGCTCCTTAATCTCTCTCACTCTCAAAGAAATATGTTGAGTCAAAAACCACTTTGAGCAACATGAAGGATAACCAGCTAACGCTCTCCCTCACACACACACACACACACACACACACACACACACACACACACACACACACACACGCTCAATCCTGTCACACCAATAGAAAGCACTGAAAACTGGAGCACAGGAATAGAACATTCTGTTATTTGGAGAACATTTCTGAAGGAGCATGTGGGCAAGAGCACACTGAGCTGTTTCTTTTTTTTTATGCACTCGCTGAATGGAAGCACATACATGACACAGAGGGATAAATCCCAGGCAAACAGACAAATGTGAAAGCACACAAAAGGCGGGCACCTGCACACACACATACAGTGCATCCAGAAAGTATTCACGGCGCTTCACTTTTTCCACATTTTGTTATGTTACAGCCTGATTCCAAAAGGGATTAATTTTTTTCCTCAAAATTCTACACACAATACCCCATAATGATAATGTGAAAAAAGTTTTTTTTTTTTTGAGATTTCTGCAAATTTATTAAAAATAAAAAACTAAGAAATCACATGTACATAAGTATTCACAGCCTTTGCTCAATACTTTGTTGATGCACCTTTGGCAGCAATTACAGCCTCAAGTCTTTTTGAATATGATGCCACAAGCTTAGCACATCTATCTTTGGGCAGTTTGGCCCATTCCTCTTCGCAACACCTCTCAAGCTCCTTCAGGTTGGATGGGAAGCGTCGGTGCACAGCCATTTTCAGATCTCTCCAGAGATCTTCAATTGGATTCAAGTCTGGGCTTTGGCTGGGCCACTCAAGGACATTCACAGAGTTGTCCTGAAGCCACTCCTTCGATATCTTGGCTGTGTACTTAGGGTCGTTTGTCCTGCTGAAAGATGGCCCGTCGCCCCAGTCTGAGGTCAAGAGCACTCCGGAGCAGGTTTTCATCCAGGATGTCTCAGTATATTGCTGCATTCATCTTTTCCTCTATCCTGACTAGTCTCCCAGTTCCTGCCACTGAAAAACATCCCTACAGCATGATGCTGCCTCCACCATTGGCATGGTTATGAGCGGTGCCTGGCATTCACGCAAAAGAGTTCAATCTTTGTCTCATCAGCCCTGAGAATTTTGTTTCTCATGGTCTGAAAGTCCTTCAGGTGCCTTTTGGCAATCTCCCGGCAGGCTGCCATGTGTCTTTCACTAAGGAGTGGCTTCCGTCTGGCCACTCTACCATACAGGCCTGATTGGGGGATTGCTGCAGAAATGGTTGTCCTTCTGGAAGGTTCTCCTCTCTCCACAGAGGAACGCTGGAGCTCTGACAGAGTGACCATCAGATTCTTGGTCACCTCCTTGACTAAGGCCCTTCTCCCCCGATTGCTCAGTTTAGACAGCCGGCCAGCTCTAGGAAGAGTCCTGGTGGTTCCAAGCTTCTTCCATTTACGGATGATGGAGGCCACTGTGCTCATTGGGACCTTCAAAGCAGCAGAAATTTTTCTGTACCCTTCCCCAGATTTGTGCCTCAAGACAATCCTGTCTCGGAGGTCTACAGACAATTCCTTTGACTTCGTGCTTGGTTTGTGCTCTGACATGCACTGTCAACTGTGTGACCTAATATAAACAAGTGTGTGCCTTTCCAAATCACGTTCAATCAACTGAATTTATCACAGGTGGACTCCAATTGAGCTGTAGAAACAACTCAAGGATGATCAGTGGAAACAGGATGCACCTGAGCTCAATTTTGAGCTTCATGCCAAAGGCTGTGAATACTTATGTACACGTAATTTCTTAGTTTTTTATTTTTTTAATAAATTTGCAAAAATCTCTATTTTTTTTTTCCACATTGTCATTATGGGGTATTGTGTGTAGAATTTTGAGGAAAAGTGAAATTAATCCCTTTTGGAATAAGGCTGTAGCATAAGTGGAAAAAGTGAAGCGCTGTGAATACTTTCCGGATGCACTGTAAACCTGTATATTCACTGAAATCTCATCACGAGCAGATCTTGGTTTTACGTGTAAAGTAACACAACCATTTCTGAAAACTCGGCAGGGCTGAGTGGTTGGTTGTTGTTTTTCTTATTCAGGATACATGGCTTAAGGTGATAAAAAATGAACGGACCGTCTGACAAGAAGAGATGGGATGAGAGGGCAGACCTTGAGCTGGATGAATGTGTGTATGTGAGTGTGGCGTGCGAAGGGGAACACAGGCACGGCTTGTCACAAGAGCCGGTTTTATAATGTCAGATGACATCAATCATAAAGCTGACAGTAGCAAATGGAAGAACGGATATGAGCCAGATCTGTCATAGATGATAAAGCTAAGATACTAAAAAAAGGAGACTGTGTACGTTTGGTCACACCGTGGTTTATTCATTTAGCAGCTTTCTATGTCAGCGGCTTGATTGAGAAGTCCCCTTTCCCCAACACCTCTTCTCTTTTCTCCCCCACACCTTTCTTGTGCCTCTTTCCTTCCATTAACCACTAGTGTGTATTCCAAGTTCTCTGTTTCCAGGAATTAAGCAGCGGGTCAGCTGAATTAACTTTCCATCTTTTGTTTTTCCATCTGACTCTATTGTCTCCGCTCTATCTTCTCACACTGTTGTTTCCCATCTGCCTTGGCCTTCCCTGCCTTGCATCAAGTCATGGAGAGAACAGCTATATTATTTACTTACTTATTTACCCTCTAACTTTTATAGACTGAAGATGCAACATATAACCAAGTAGTGATTATTAGCTAACGTGTTATACTCCTGATGTCTTATTGTATACAGTGGGGCAAAAAAGTATTTATTTTCATCATAGGTATACCTCAACTATGAGAGACAAAGTGAGAAAAAAAAAATCCAGAAAATCACATTGAAGGATTTTTAATGAGTTAATTGGTAAATTCCTCAGTAAAATAAGTATTTGGTCACCTACAAACAAGCAAGATTTCTGGCTTTCACAGACCTATAACTTCTTCTTTAAGAGGCTCCTCTGTCCTCTACTCGTTACCTTTATTAATGGCACCTGTTTGAACTCGTTATCAGTATAAAAGACACCTGTCCACAACCTCAAACAGTCAGACTCCAAACTCCACTATCGCCAAGACCAAAGAGCTGTCAAAGGACACCAGAAACAAAATTGTAGACCTCCACCAGGCTGAGAAGACTGAATCTGCAATAGGTAAGCAGCTTGGTGTGAAGAAATCAACTGTGGGAGTAATTATTAGAAAATGGAAGACATACAAGACCACCGATAATCTCCCTCGATCTGGGGCTCCACGTAAGATCTCACCCTGTGGGGTCAAAATTATCACGAGAACGGTGAGCAAAAATCTCAGAACCACATGGGGGGACCTAGTGAATGACCTGCAGAGAGCTGGGACCAAAGTAACAAAGGCTACATCAGGAACACACTACGCCGCCAGGGACTCAAATCCTGCAGTGCCAGACGTGTCCCTCTGCTTAAGCCAGTACATGTCCAGGCCCGTCTGAAGTTTGCTGGAGAGCATTTGGATGATCTAGAAGAGAATTGGGAGAATGTCATATGGTCAGATGAAACCAAAATAGAACTTTTTGGTAAAAACTCAACTTGTCATGTTTGGAGGAGAAAGAACACCATACCTACTGTGAAGCATGGGGGTGGAAACATCATACTTTGGGGCTGTTTTTCTGCAAAGGGACCAGGACGACTGATCCGTGTAAAGGAAAGAATGAATGGGGCCATGTATCGGGAGATTTTGAGTGAAAACCTCCTTCCATCAGCAAGGGCATTGAAGATGAAACGTGGCTGGGTCTTTCAGCATGACAATGATCCCAAACACACCATCCGGGCAACGAAGGAGTGGCTTCGTAAGAAGCATTTCAAGGTCCTGGAGTGGCCTAGCCAGTCTCCAGATCTCAACCCCATAGAAAATCTTTGGAGGGAGTTGAAAGTCTGTGTTGCCCAGCGACAGCCCCAAAACATCACTGCTCTAGAGGAGATCTGCATGGAGGAATGGGCCAAAATACCAGCAACAGTGTGTGAAAACCTTGTGAAAACTTACAGAAAACGTTTGACCTCTGTCATTGTCAACAATGGGTATATAACAAAGTATTGAGATGAACTTTTGTTATTGACCAAATACTTATTTTACCGAGGAATTTACCAATTAATTCATTAAAAATCCTTCAATGTGAGTTTCTGGATTTTTTTTTTTCTTATTTTGTCTCTCATAGTTGAGGTATACCTATGATGAAAATTGGAGACTTCTCTCATCTTTTAAGCGGGAGAACTTGCACAATTGGTGGCTGACTAAATACTTTTTTACCCCACTGTATCTGTCAGCTATTCCTATTGCTATGTAAGTCCTTACCTTAGAAGTTCACATTGCTGCCTCTCTTTATCAAGTATTTGCTTGGTCTCCTCCTTTACAGTGGCTACTTCCATCTGTCTGTAAAAGAATAATAAGAAAGGTAAATTGCACACGGTATTGAGAAACTTGGAAGGAAAGTCTTATTTTTAAACAGGTTTTAATCCAAGAAAGAATACACAAAAGGTTGAAGAGTTAGGCAGATGACTTCAACAGACAATATACTGTATGTGTAAACACTTTTTAAAAAACATATTTCATTTGAGGGACCATGTTCAGTAAACATTAATCTTGTGTATAAGAAAAGTATTGCAACAGATTACAGATATTAGTTAATCTCCATTTGTGGTCACTATAATATAAAACACAACCGAAATGATATGTGGGCATGAGACGAATGCATAATAGGAGAAGTAAATGTGGACTGATAAACACTGCAACATAACAAGAACAAGTTTTCAATACCACAGCATACCCACACCCAACTTTCCTATAATATCTGCTAAGAAGCTTAGTCTGGTCAATGAGGTAATAACCATGAAGGCATAATGACTTCAGAAGTACTATTTGCAAGTTCTGGCTATGATTACATTTTATTCAAAAATAAATCATTGAATTAGTGCATTAACAGCATTAACTAGAATGCTTATAATGCATCCCTCTTAAGCCACAAGTTGGACTGTGGCCAGTCCCCAGCTGGAAGTTTAGACAGAAACACCTCTGAAAGTTAGATTTTCAGATCAGAAAAGTCAGACAAATCTCTACATGCACAGGGTCAGAATCCAAGATGGCTGTACCCATGCACTATGCCCCAACAATAGTGTAAAATATACTATTTATTAGCACTTCTTTGTTATAAGTATTTTCTCACTAGTGTACAAAGTATGCTCCAACTTAAAAAAATGTGTTTTTATAAGTACATTGTGGCATACTGCATTGCTTTCAGTCGGCTTTGCTAAGAATGGTTATTAAGAGAGTCAGGGTTTTCTAACCTATTGCAATAGAACACAATCCGCTCAGATGTGACATTATATTGACCACAGTTTTTTGACATCAGACATAAAAGGAACTCATTGCTTGTCTTGCATTACAAGGTACACTGCTGGTCAAAAAAGTCCCACAGTTTAATATTTCACTGGACTTTAACCTTCAGATTCAACAGCACACAAAACTGTAGCATTATTTTAAGAAACATATAATGTCACAAAATATATTTCCACCTGGAGTTGCATTCATTTGTATCACTGATGTAAGAGCTGATGAGAGCGGATGACGATGGTTTACCGCTGTCTTTTCAAGTTCTTTGAATGTGTTGAAGTTTTTAACCCAATTGTAGCAGTTTCAGCAATCTCTTTAGATATGTCTGTTAACAGCCTTCTGCACATTCATTCCTGATTGACAAAGCCATTTGGATGAATCGTGAAACATTTCAGAGTTTAAAAAAATACTTGAATGAAGTTGACTTGACTGAGCTTTCATGCAGTATACTACAGTGGGGCAAAAAAGTATTTAGTCAGCCACCAATTGTGCAAGTTCTCCCACTTAAAAGATGAGAGAGGTCTCCAATTTTCAGCATAGGTATACCTCAACTATGAGAGACAAATTGAGAAAAAAAAATATCCAGAAAATCACAATGAAGGATTTTTAATGAATTAATTGGTAAATTCCTCGATAAAATAAGTATTTGATCAATAACAAAAGTTCATCTCAATACTTTGTTATATACCCATTGTTGGCAATGGCAGAGGTCAAACGTTTTCTGTAAGTCTTCACAAGGTTTTCACACACTGTTGCTGGTATTTTGGCCCATTCCTCCATGCAGATCTCCTCTAGAGCAGTGATGTTTTGGGGCTGTCGCTGGGCAACACGGACTTTCAACTCCCTGCAAAGATTTTCTATGGGGTTGAGATCTGGAGACTGGCTAGGCCACTCCAGGACCTTGAAATGCTTCTTACGAAGCCACTCCTTCATTGCCCGGGCGGTGTGTTTGGGATCACTGTCATGCTGAAAGACCCAGCCATGTTTAATCTTCAATGCCCTTGCTGATGGAAGGAGGTTTTCACGCAAAATCTCACGATACATGGCCCCATTCATTCTTTCCTTTACACGGATCAGTCGTCCTGGTCCCTTTGCAGAAAATCAGCCCCAAAGCATGATGTTTCCACCCCCATGCTTCACAGTAGGTATGGTGTTCTTTCTCCTCCAAACACGACAAGTTGAGTTTTTACCAAAAAGTTCTATTTTGGTTTCATCTGACCATATAACATTCTCCCAGTCCTCTTCTGGATCATCCAAATGCTCTCTAGCAAACTTCAGACGGGCCTGGACGTGTACTGGCTTAAGCAGGGGGACACGTCTGGCACTACAGGATTTGAGTCCCTGGCGGCGTAGTGTGTTACTGATGGTAGCCTTTGTTACTTTGGTCCCAGCTCTCTGCAGGTCATTCACTAGGTCCCTCCGTGTGGTTCTGGGATTTTTGCTCACCGTTCTCGTGATCATTTTGACCCTACAGGGTGAGATCTTGCGTGGAGCTCCAGATTGAGGGAGATTATCAGTGGTCTTGTATGTCTTCCATTTTCTAATAATTGCTCCCACAGTTGATTTCTTCACACCAAGCTACTTACCTGTTGCAGATTCAGTCTTCCCAGCCTGGTGCAGGTCTACAATTTTGTTTCTGGTGTCCTTTGACAGCTCTTTGGTCTTGGCTATAGTGGAGTTTGGAGTCTGACTGTTTGAGGTTGTGGACAGGTGTCTTTTATACTGATAACGAGTTCAAACAGGTGTCATTAATACAGGTAACGAGTGGAGGACAGAGGAGCCTCTTAAAGAAGAAGTTACAGGTCTGTGAGAGCCAGAAATCTTGCTTGTTTGTAGGTGACCAAATACTTATTTTACCGAAGAATTTACCAATTAATTCATTAAAAATCCTTCAATGTGATTTTCTGGATTTTTTTTTCTCATTTTGTCTCTCATAGTTGAGGTATACCTATGATGAAAATTGGAGACCTCTCTCATCTTATAAGTGGGAGAACTTGCACAATTGGTGGCTTACTAAATAATTTTTTGCCCCACTGTACCCACCTGGATGACTGAGAATCTTCATCAAAGAATCTCTTTAGATGTTTTTCTTTGCTTGATGCAGGCCAATAATGTTTGACCCTTCTGAAACAGAATAAAATCTCTTCCAAGACACGGAATATGTCTTCAAACATTAGTTGTTGTAAACTGAACATAATTATCACTGCAATAATTTAAATATTATATGCAATGAAATGTTCTTATCTATTTGCTTAGTTAAATCTTAGTGGTAATTTTTTATCCATCCATCCATCTTCTACCACTTCTAAAGCCTTATTCATGCTGCATTTCCCCTCTGGTCCGCTTTGGTCCGCATGTGCTTTGGACGAGACTGGCGCGCACGCGGCGTTGTACATGCTCACTTTTTTTGCGTACCAGGCCAAGCAGTTGATGCATATGCACAACTGTTATTTGTAGTTTCGCCCCAGCCCTATGGGTAGTGCAAATGCGCTAACATGCCAGTTTATTCACCAGCTATAAAACATGAGAGTGACACATTTTTTTTGTAGCAATAACAATGGTGTTGTTTCAAGGAAAAGGAGGAATTACCGTTTTTCAGTGCTCTTCTCGGCTCAAGCTGCTGCTGCTGCAAAAGGATTCATGTACTGTATGTTTATTCTCATCTTCCGCCTCCTCATTGTCTTCCTCGTCTACTTTGTCTTTGTATGCCGTGTTGGTAGCGCCATCTTGTGAATGGGACATTCAGTCTTGCGCATACTCTGTCAACGCATTCAGATTGTAGGCAGGCTGCACGGTCACAAAATTTGGGCTGCATGCGGTCGTCCGCAGTAGAGCCCTGCGTACAATAGCGGAGTGGAGACGATGACGTAGATTTCATCACACAAGGTTTCTGGTTGCACATATACAGACAGCAGAGGTGCAGCATGAATCCAGCTTAAGGGGTCAGAGTCATGGGGGCAACAGTCTAAACAGAAAAGCCAAGACTGTCACCTGATTCACACAGCACCATGATCTCAAGGATCCCTCCTGCAAATGGTGAGCCCATTGGACTGCAGACCCATGTGGCTCACTCAGACTAAGCCTGGCCTGGTCCTAAAGGTAAAAACTCAGTTACCAGGAGCTTAGTGCTGAGCCCCTCCCCCAGCCTGGCTCCAGAGTGGGGCCCCATTGTCCCCATGCAAGGCAGAGTACACTGAATCCTTATTTTAACTTTTCATGGGGATCCATTGTATTGGTCTTGGTCTGGCCTGGCCAGGACCAGTTTACTTTGGGAGACCCTACCAGAGGCAAGTTGCCCCTGAGAACACACGCCCCTTTTCCACTAGTACCTGTTTAGCCCGGTACAGCACAGTTCAGTTCAGTTCAGTTCGGTCCGCTTGTGTTTCCATTACACCGGAGTACCGCTTGCTGTGGGTGAGATTTGTTATAGGGAGGCAGCGCAACCCTCCCGTTACGTAAAGCAAGTGACCCAGGCAAAACACAAAATGGCAGGATACGAGGCGACTGCGGTCTCTGGCTTTTTTTGCCAGAGTAAAGGCAAAAAAAGAGAGCCAGGGAAGGCTATAGGCGGCAAGACGACACTCTCTGGAAAAGTACCGGAGCCTTTAGGAAGCCATATAAAGCAGTTTAAAGCGGAAGACATGAGGATATGAACATCATAACATATGAAGGTAAGCTAATGATTGCAAATGCTACTTTGCTTTAAGTCCACAGTACTTCATTGTAATGTCGGAAAGTTATCGCTGTTAGGTACTAAAATATGTATTCTGTGTGAGTGTGTTTCAGATGGCTCTCTTGTGGCAAAATTATCACTTCAAACCGTGGGTCTGGGCATTCAACACAGGCTCCCAGTGATGTCATCCCGGCTTTACGAACGTGCAGTGGTTACAGAACTTCAGAATGTCTGTAGAAATGTTTAGCTTCCTATGCAACAAATTGCGCTGATCTGTGTGAAAATCATGGAGAGACTGTTGAGACATCATGGGATGTACTGCTCCAGCCAGTGGTATCGTGACAAAAAGTGATCAGCTGCCAAAACTTGATCGCCATGTGCCATATTGTAGTTATGGGGTTATATTAGCCGTAAAATATATATTTCAACAGGTAAACAGTACTGAGTTGGGTATAATACGATATATTTAACAATTATGATGCATTTTAAGCCAAAACAAACTGGATCAAGGATTAAAAGCAATTAAAATAACACAGTCACAAGGTTACATGGAGAAATACATGGATTTACTGGATATATATCATATCGAGTATTGCTGACTACATGTAGATACTGTTTGAATATATATTCTCTGCATCAACAGTGAACGATACATGTATTCATTTAGTATAGCACTAGGAATTTTGACAATAAACCTTTGTACTTTTTGCAGATGTGTCTCCACTTTTGTTTTATGTGTGAAGGTTACCACCAAGTGACATAAATTAAATACTAAAACACTGGAAAAGCTGTCTAAGAACAACCCAGCAGTTTGAGAAATCACTTTTAGTTTGGTGTAAGTATGCCAACAGAATTATGAGCCATAAAGCAGTTTGTGTTAAAATGTTAAATCCCATTAAACCCTAACTCAGGGTTGTCCAATCATGTGCCATGGAGGGCCAAGACCCTGCAGGTTCTCTCTTCTACCCAGTCTCTTCGGCAGGTGTTCTCACTGATCAGCAGTCAGTGGAAGAAATTCAGTGGAATCTGCTGTTGAAGACACTGGTTGGAAGTAAAGCCTGCGGGGTCTTGGCCCTCCATGGCACATGATTGGACACCCCTGCCCTAACCCATTATTAGAAAATACAGAAGCTAATATGGCCCACAATTCCTTGATATACTGGTACTAACACTAAAGTGTGCAGGGTCTTCTGCACTGGCACATCCAACAATACAGTCTTCAGAAAATAAAATAATTGTTTTTGGTTCATTTTTCTTAAAAATGAGCCATTATTTTCAAAGTCACTGATAAATGGTTTGTACTGTTGACTCTTTTCCCACTGGTGTCTTAACAGACAAAATATAAAATCACGCTGGTCCCGGTTCAGCAGACCTTCAGCCTGCATCTCTATAAATAGTGACGCAAGATCCGGTTTGGGGTGGATCGTTTTCCTCTTGCCTAGACGAAAAGACAGAATAAGAGTGGTGCTTAAATAAAACAAGTTTAAAACATATTTAGGAAATACACTTGTTGCTCAAAGCCAGTGGTGGAATGTGACAAAAAAGTACCTTGTTGTTGTATTTAACCACAATTTTCAAGTAGCTGCGCTTCAGTAAAGTAGATTTTACAAAGGCTGGGTTACGTTTAAAATCATTTGTTTTTACTGTGGCCTCAGCAGTCAGAATGAGTTGATACCTTCAGCTGAATGGAATCTAGTACTTTAACTGAGGGTGTGTATCCCCGAGTATGGAGTTACTCAGTCAAAATATGTAATTTTTATCAATAAAAGCTCTGTCACCGCTGTGTCGCCCTGACTTCAAGTGTGGCCGGTGTTTTGTACTTGTATTGCTAAAATATAAAAGGAAGCACTATAGTGGGTCTCAGATATTTGTAATGTATCCTGTTATTATAGTACTGCATGAGTTTATTGACGACAGACTATAAACTACACATTTAAACTAAATTATAATGGTGACTGAACAACTCCCTGTCATGGGTCGTGTGCTGACTCCGTTGGCACTCGGGCTGTGCAGTAGTCTCCCTTCTCTCCTCTGGCACGGTTCTAGACATTTATTTTGACAGCGTCTCAGCAGGGCTTCCGGCTGTCAGTGGAGCTCCGCTGAGCACCTGTTTCTGATCAGTTGATGACCCTTCATCAGCTGATCAATCTATTCCTCCCTATTTAAAGGAGCAGCTCTGTTTGCTCAGGGCTGCGACCTACACACACACACACACGGACATGGACATTCCTATGTCACACGTTCCTATGACGACACTGCAGCAAAGACATTGAGTTGCTAGCTGTTAGCATGAGGCCTACATATCTCCCGAGAGAACACTCACACGTGATCTGCATTGTTGTTTATGCAAATCCGACGGCGAACGCTGGGACAGCGCGTGACGTCATCCATTCAGTAACCAGCAGGCTGCAGACAGAACACCCAGATGCTCTTCTCCTCATCTCAGGCGATTTCAACCACGTTTCACTGTCTCCCATTCTGCCCACTTTCACCCAGTATGTCACATGCCACACTAGAGACAATAAAACACTGGATTTGTTCTACGCAAACACTAAGGAGGCGTACACCTCATCACAACTCCCCCCACTTGGGAGATCGGATCACAACTTGGTTCATCTCCGACCGGTGTACAAACCCCTAGTGCACAGACAACCTCCGGCCATGCACACTGTGGAGTTATGGTCTGAGGAGACAATGGACACTCTAAAGGACTGTTTTGAAGCCACTGCCTGGAAGCAGCTCTGCGATCCACATGGTGAGGACATCGATGGCCTCATTCACACCTTCACGGGCTACCTCAGCTTCTGTGTGGACAAATCCGTTCCCACCAAGACCATACGGCGTCACTCAAACAACAAACCCTGGATCAACCCTGAGATAAAAACACTTCTGAGAGAGAAGAAGAGGATCTTCAGGTCGGGGAACAGGGAGATGCTGAAGTCCGTACAGAGGGAGCTGAGGAGAAAGATCAGAGAAGGCAAGGACAGCTTCAGGAAGAAGATGGAGGACAAGCTGCAACAGAGCGACATCAACGGGGTCTGGAGAAACCTCAAAACCATCTCGGGGCTCCAGAATACCTCCCCCCAGGCCACGGGGGGCAGGGAGTGGGCGAACAACCTGAATCTGTTTTTCAATAGATTTGACCAACCGCCCTCCCCCCTGTCTGCACAACAACCACTGCTGCCTCTAAGAAATCAAGTCCTGCTGCCCACTCCCCACTCCACCGACACCCCCCCCACTCCCAACACACAGCCCCCCATCCTGACCCTGACCAAGACCCAGGTGAGGATGGAGCTGAGGAAGATCAAGGCGAGGAAGGCGTCGGGACCGGACGGCATCAGCGCAAAGCTCCTCAAGTCCTGTGCAGACCAGCTGTGTGGGATTGTGACGTATATCTTCAACATGAGCCTGAAACTGGGGAGGGTACCACAGCTGTGGAAAACATCTTGTGTGGTACCTGTACCAAAAACTTCCCACCCCAAAGACCTGAACAGCTACAGACCGGTGGCCTTGACGTCCCACTTGATGAAGACCCTGGAGAGACTGCTCCTTGCTCATCTCCGCCCCCTGGTGGAACCAGCGATGGATCCACTCCAGTTCGCCTACCAGCATGGCATTGGGGTGGAGGATGCAGTGATCTTCCTCCTTCACCGTTCTCTGTCCCACCTGGAGAAGCCCGGGAATATGGTGAGGATCATGTTCTTTGACTTCTCCAGTGCTTTCAACACCATCCAACCGATGATCCTGAAGGACAAGCTGCTGCGCGCAGGGGTGGACCAGCACCTGTCATCATGGATCCTGGACTACCTCACGAACCGGCCTCAGTTTGTGAGAACCCGGGACTGTGTTTCCGACACGATCATCAGTAGCACGGGGGCCCCCCAGGGAACGGTGCTGGCTCCCTTCCTGTTCACTCTTTATACTGCGGACTTCTCACACAACACAACACATTGCCATCTACAGAAGTTCTCTGATGACTCTGCGATCGTTGGTCTCATCTCCAACGGAGATGAAGCTGAGTACAGAGGGCTTATCCAGGACTTTGTGGACTGGTGCCATCGGAACTGCCTCCAGATCAACGCGAGGAAAACTAAGGAGCTGGTGGTGGACTGCCGCAGGCATGGGCAGCCCCTCACAGCACCAGTAAATATACAGGGAACAGACATCGAGATGGTGACATCCTATAAGTACCTGGGTATTCATCTGAACAATAAACTAGACTGGTCACACAATACTGACGCACTCTACAAGAAGGGACAGCGCAGGCTGTTCCTGCTGAGGAGACTCAGGTCTTTTGGTGTACAAGGGGCGCTGCTGAAGTCATTCTATGACACGGTGGTGGCATCAGCCATCACTTTTGGAGTGGTCTGCTGGGGCAGTGGCATTACTGCAGCCGATAGGAAGAGACTGAACAAACTGATTAAGAAAGCTAGCTCTGTCCTGGGGCAGCGCCTTGATCCGATGGAGGAGATAGGAGAGAGAAGGACGGTGGCTAAACTGTCATCTCTGCTGGAGTCCGAGTTCCACCCTATGCAGGACATACTGGATGCACTGAGGAGCTCATTTAGCAGCAGACTACATCATCCCAGGTGCACAACCGAGAGGTTTCGTAGGTCCTTCCTACCAACGGCTGTCAGACTGTACAACCTAAGCAGGGCTGCTCGCAGAGATAGCAAAAAGACGTAACAAACTAATAGGTTTTTTTTGAATGCAAAAGATGCAATAGACTTACACAATGGTCCTCTCCGGCATACAACTAGGAACTTGCTTGCTTGCTTGTTTTTTCTTGCCTTCTGATTGTTGCTCTGAGTGTTGCTATCCCTGTGCTGTTGCAATCCTGGAATTTCCCCGTTGTGGGACTAATAAAGGCTTATCTTATCTTATCTTATCTTATCTTATCTTATACCGGTCGCTATGGAGGGTGAGAATATGTATGGGCACATAATCATACCATGTAGGATAACTAAATAGACGGTTATGCTGTTTCATCCCACCTAGCAACAATGCTCTGCACTGTGTGTGTTTATATATTTACATATTTATTCCATCTAGCTACAATGCTCAGCACTGGGTGTGTTTATATTTATATATCTATATATTTATTCCATCTAGCTACAATGCTCCGCACTGTGTTTTTATATATCTACATATTATTCCATCTAGCTACATTGCTCCGCACTGTGTGTGTTTATATACTTGCATATTTATTCCACCTAGCTGCAATGCTCCGTACTGTGGGTGTTTATACATTTACATATTTATTCCATCTAGCTACAATGCTCTGCACTGTGTGTTCATATATTCATATATTTATTCCATCCAGCTACAATGCTCTGCACTGTGTGTCTGTGTGTGTGTGTGTATATATATATTTTATAGTAATATGTACATATGTATATTAGCTGCTCTTGCTTGCTTGTTTTTTTTCTTGCCTTCTGATTGTTGCTCTGAGTGTTGCTATCCCTGTGCTGTTGCAATCCTGGAATTTCCCCGTTGTGGGACTAATAAAGGCTTATCTTATCTTATCTTATCTTATCTTATGTCTTCTTTCCAGTCTGGCTTCCCCAACCCTGAGGTCAGTTCCCACAGTGTTCAGGTTCCGCCCTCGCTGTACATATGTAAGTGTCTGTATTTATTTGTGTTTGCCCCACGAGGCTTGTTATTTTGTCATTGTGTGTCTTTATTTAATAAATGTACAAACCCACGGCTGCCTATAGCGTCTCACTGATGGCTCGTGAGAGCCATCCATAACAGTAGGTCGCAGCCCAAAGAGACGCCGGTGGCCGTAGTTTGTTTAATTGGACTTGTCAGTTCCCCTGTTGAGTGTACCAGCGTGCTGGGAGATGGCGTCGCCGCCGAAGGGCTACGCCACAAGCCTGGGCTACGAGCTAACTATGGCTCTCATTGAGGTCGACGGAATCCTTTCCAACACTCGTAGCCATCGCTTTCCCAGCCATAGCTGTTTCCATCAGGGACCGAGTGGCAGCTGCTCACTCCGCCGTTCACCCTACACAGGTGATAAAGCATGTGACGGCGGCAGTCAGGCTGGTGGAGAGGAATCCAGCGTTAAAGGACCATCCAGAGTTCGCTGACCTGCTTGCTTCTGTTTCTGCACAGGAGCGGCATTTCCCGGGTCTCTCCTTCGCCTCGCCCTCTGCCGGTAACCGTCGTCACAAAGCTAACAAAAGGCCTCAGCAAGAACCCCGTCCGGATCCTGTTCCGGGTCGTCACAAAGACTCTACCTATTGGACAGCTGCCGCTCCTACGTCTTGTCAGGAGGGAATTTCCGCAGCCTCTCTCCCAGGGTCACCTCCTCCTGCTGTTCTGTCAGCTCCTGGTGCCTGGATCGCTTCAGCTGTCATCCCCTCCTCCTCGACATCTTCCTCGGCACCTGTGAAGGTTATGAGTCCTGCGTTGGCGACGCCCTTCGTGGATCCACCGTGAGCGGCTCTTCCTCGTCCTCCCAGGGGGCCCTCCGTCACCATCCAGCGGGGCAAGGGAGAAACGAAGTCCACTGCAGCGGGTTCCATCGGGCCTCCACGGGTCAGGCAAGTAACTTTTCATTCTGTTTCCATATTGGATGAACTGTCTTTCTTGATTCCTGAGGGCGGAGTTCGGGGTTCACAGTCCCCTGAACTCCCTCCTCCTGCTGCAGTAAATAGTAATGGACCTGCTACCTCTGTGTCTTCTTCCTCTGAGCGTTCCACGGCGCCAGGCCTACGCCGCCGGACGAGGTGGGAGCCTGTGGCCCTGGATAGTCTGGTTCCAGCCCCGCAGCCACGTCATGGGCAGAGGAGGAAAGCGGACTGCAGTTTGGAGCCTGCGCCGACAATGAAGCGTCCCCGGGTCTCAACAGAAGAGCGGTCCATTCTAGCAGGTCGAGGAGCCCCTGCCACCACGCCATGCGGGTCATCAGCGTGGACGTCAGTGTTGGAGGTTCCTCAGGCTGTGAAAGACATCATGCCGGCTGCGGAACCCACCACAGCCGAGTGTGAGCCAGACGACGACCTTCTTCGTCCTGAGCCCAGATGGACGAAGTCCTGGACGGCGACAGAACTCAAGTGCAGGCAAGTGCTGCATCCGAGCCCGTCTCACTGGGCTCTGTCGCTACCGGTGATCCTGATCCCGGTTCTTTTCCTTCTCCTGAGCCTTCTCCCAGGGTCACCAGTACGGAGTCATTTCCGGTCGCTGTGCGGGAGGTTCCCGGTCCGGGGTTGGAGGTCGTTTCTGGTGCTGCGCCGATCCAATCGGGGTCCGGCATGGGTGCTGATGAGACCCAATCGGGGTCCGACGAGGGCGCTGCTCCAATCCAATCTGGGTCCGACGTGGGTGCTGACGAGACCCAATCGGGGTCCGATGAGGGTGCTGCTCCGATCCAATCGGGGTCCGACGTGGGTACCGACGAGACCCAATCGGGGTCGATCGCGGTTGCTGCTCCGGCCCAATCGGGGTCCGTCATGGGTGCTGCGCTGACCCAGTCGGGGTCCAACGGGGGTGCAGCGCCAGTTTGGTCCAAGGTCGGTGAGGGAGCTGCAGATCCTCTGCCGCCTGACGCTAGACTGGCTCATCATTTTCATTACTACAATCATCACCATACTGCTCTCCTGTGGTCCTGGGGGCTGGGTGATGCGGGTCGGCTGCCTGGAGGACTGCCCCGCCTGTTTGGCGTTCTGGGTCGGCCACCCGACAAACTTTCATGTCCGTTCGGCGATCTGGCCCGGCCACCAGAAGGATTGTGTTTCCTGGCATGGGACTGGGGTAGGCCGCCTGAACTGTTCCTTTTTACCCTGCCAGCGATATGGACGCTAGATGCAGGGCGGCCCCCCGAACTATCGGCTTTCTTGCCGTGGTGTTTAGAGTGCTTTCATCCCTGAGTTCTATTTGGGTTCTCCTGTAACCATTTGGGATGTGTGGGGGTCTTATGTACGAGATTGTATATGTATGACATTGTAAATGTATGAAATCGTATATGGATGAGATTGTTTATGCCACCACTTCCTAGCGAGTGTTTTTTGTTTTTCCTCTGTTCAAATATCCATTCGTTGCCTGTACAGTTTGTGTGTGGATTTACAATGGCAGGGTTTCAACGTTTGTAGTGTTTTTTTTCACTACCCCCTTTCCTTTGTGGGGGATGATATGTGGGGTTTTTTTCCTTGGAGCTATGTATCTTGGTTTTTTTGACCCGAGCTTCTGTTTATGGCCTTATTTGGGCGTAGTATTCCACCTGTTGGCACATTATAGAGTGTTGCTGTGCTTTTTTTTTTCTCATACTCTGTAGTGTCTCCTGTTCAGGATCTAGCCTTCCGCGGCCTTTTCTTTCCCCCTCCTCCCTCCCTGGGGTGGTGTTGTTGGCCTTCCTGTTGGGGGGGAGCCCGGTGTTACACCGCGTCTAGAATCCACGTCGGAAACGGGGGCAACTGTCATGGGTTGTGTGCTGACAACGTTGGCACTCGGGCTGTGCGGTAGTCTCCCTTCTCTCCTCTGGCGTGGTTCTAGACATTTATTTTGACAGCATCTCAGCAGTTCCCACGGCGTTCAGGTTCCGCCCTGGCTGTGCATATGTAAGTGTCTGTATTTATTTGTGTTTACCCCATGAGGCTTGTTATTTTGTCATTGTGTGTCTTTATTTAATAAATGTACAAACCCACGGCTGCCTATAGCGTCTCACTTATGGCTCGTGACATCCATAACACTCCCATTCCCCAAAGTGCAACATACACTATTATGAATGTAACTCACACTGACAAAAAAAAATAAATAAATAAACAAGCGGCTTATTTTACAGTGGCTAATATTGTATGTCCCATTCATTTTCAATTATTCTGTAATTAATATTCACACAATCAAATAAATCTCAGTTCAGTCCCTTTCATATTAAGTGGAAATTGTGCTACTTTAATTTTGGCACTTTACCTATACTTTAATTTAAAAAGCAAAGGATCTGAGTACTTTGTCCACCACTACTAAAAAAAATAATGGGATGTGCAACTCACAAGTCATAACACATTCTGTGTAGTGCTAAACGTTGCCAGTGTCACAGCAGATGCTGGTCGGACTCGACAACAAAAATACACACAACTTAAGTACATGCACAGCACGAAAGTGCAACATGTAAAAAAATCACCTTTTTAACCAGGATTAGAACTAGCTTATTTCATCAGATACTGTCAACACAAGCGCAAAATACAAGGACAGCACAGAGTTAGCACTGACGGCTAACTAGCTAGCTCATTGTCTGCACAAAAGAGACAATGCTGTTGTCTGTTCGAAGTGAACTTTCCACTGCTGGGATAAATAACATAAAAGATGCATAATCACATCATATCACATCACTCACCATCCTCTATATCCTAATATCACGGCTTTCAACTGCTGAAGTTGGGTGCTCCCGCGGCCGTAAATTCATTTCGGGTGGCTTCGTCTACTTCCCTCTGGATTCTCTCATCAGCCGAAAGGCACAGAAAACTGCTGGATGACAGTGTTGATTCCTGTGGGTCGGATTTCTGTAGGAACGCCTGGGTTTTTCTCTATTATCCCCCCTCGCGTCGCAGTTACATCTGCGAGCGCCTTGGGTCTCATTCCCATTACTCTATTCTCCAGTGAACCTCTGAGTGTTAGTGTATATTTTCTGTCTATGCTCTGTTCGCTCATTGGAGCTTTTGTTATTACTTTTCATGTTCAATAAATTACGCACAACACTATCCTGCATGTGGGTTCTCGTCCCTGCTGCCCCAGAAGGGCAGTGAATTCATGACACCTGAGATTGCAATGGGGCTGTTCTTCAGCAAGCTGGGCGAGGTCTCCTCTTATGCACTGAAAAGGAATTTGTTTATTGTACAACGTCCCATCAGAGAGTCAAATTGAGACAAAATAAGGAAAAAGTGAACTTTAAAGAAAAGAAAAATAATTTTCGCAGAGCATGGGAGGCTCTGGGCCTACTTGAAGATAGAAAAAAATATGGAAGAGCAGAAAATGCTCCTAACAGCTTGACAACCACCCAAAAAGTGAAACAAAGGAAAGTTTTTTTTTTTTTTTTTTTTCAGGTGTGGCAAAATCTCACTGAATTTCATGAAACTGAGCTGAACCAATTACATTTAAGCTTCTTTGTTTGGCAGAAGTCATAAACTGACTAAAAAGGCAATGAAGATAGGTTTGGGAGCCCATTGGTCAGTTCAAATTTCTGAGGTGGGGATCTCCCACAGACAGAAAGAGAAATTTGATATGAAGAGTGAAATCCTCCTAAAACACATATTGCTGAATAAAGCATAAATTCCTTAAACTTTAGTGACTAAGATACTCTACTCAATAATAAGGGAACATACAATGTCTCTACATTGTAACTGTAATTAATTTGTGATAGTAAGCATGCAAAAATGAATTCCTTCCTGAAAATAAAGCAACACATATCAAATCATGTCAATAAAGGCATGTGAAACCACACTGTCCATCCCAAGAGTTCAACCATGTCTTCAGTAATGGATACTGTCTTGAGAGAAAGAATATGAATTAATTAATTTGTCTATAATGCATAAATTCCACTGCAAAGAGAACAAAATTACATATTCCTGATTCGTCCACCAGATGGCACTGTAAAACTGTCTGGTTGTTTACTTCAGAATCTTGACTCCTAAGTCTGGATTATATCAACCATAAATCTGTTGATTGAAACATCCCTTTGTCAAAGAGCAGAAAAGGGAGAATGACTAAGTCCTGGAGAAGGGATTAACTTTCACTTTATGGCCAATGGATAGTGTTACAGCTCTGGTCCTTGGGTGAGAGAAGCAGTTCATGACCACACTTTTGAGTTCAAACAATTTTTCTTCAGCAAAGAATGATTTTATAGATTGGAACTCAAGGTCAACGATACACCTACAAATCAGCACTGACAACAGGAAACAAACAGAATGAGCATCACAAGTCTTGCAGTGTAGACTAGACTAATGGTGACTAAAGCCAGACAGACAATAATCACAGAGTATAATCAAGAAGTGCAAGTTGAATGATATGAATGCGTTTTGCAGAGGATTTTCTTCTCATTTGTAGCACTTTAGAAAGAAAGGTAAGGAACACTGTTCAAAGACACTATACAAAGGAAGTGGTAAGACAAGTCACACAATTTTCTCCAGGTAAGGTGAACACTATCTGAGCTGTAGTTTGACAGACTAGTCTGAAGTCAATTGTCAGAAGTACAGGGTGCGTTTGTAGGTGTGTCCAAACCAATTTCCCTATGTGAACAGACAGTGATTGGTGTAACGTGTGGAGTCAGCTGGCTTGGATAGCTGGAGAAAAGACCATCAGACACAAATAGTTCTGGGCTCCCAGTAGTGCCAATTTAATTAAATAAGCACATGGAGTGACAATCTCCTTGCAGAACTTCTTCTAATACATTAAAAGTATCATTCATGCGGGAGAGTCCTCGGTGTAGATCTTTCCATTCCCTGGGTACACGCTCAGCATCCCAGATGACCCGGCAGAGATGTTGGAACCGGGGGATGACAGCATCTACGGCAGCCTTCAGCAGCTCTGCGTTAATGCTGTCAGCACCTGGAGCACATCAGGAATCCATCAATTCACTGAAGGAGGGAGGATCAGTCCTGATAGAATCCTCTGCTGGCTCTGTGTTAGCCAGCGGCTGAAGCCTGTCTGAGGAACTAGGACAGGGCTTGCAAAGAAGGTTGGTGTAATCCTGCTTCCAGCTTGCCAGTGATTTTGGTGATAATGGAGCCATCTTCGGCAAGCAGAGGGGATGACAGATGGCATGGGCTATGCTGGCACAGCTCTTTGATGGCACTATAGGCTGGTCTCAGATGCCCCTTTTGGATGCTACTCTCAGCAAGGTCCATGATGTGATGAAGTCACAACAGGCAGCCTTGTAGCAGGATGCAGCAATGCTGATGGTTAACTTTGTCGTAGTGCTCCGTGTCTCCTTGCACCCATGCAGCAGTTGTGGGGAGTTAAAGGAATGTCAGTGAATGAGGTTAAAAAATTGTAAAAAGTTGTCATAAATAAATAATAAAGAATGTTGGTTTTGGACGCACCTGGCTCTTCACCGGGCTGCAGTGACAGCTCTTTTCCCAGTATAGGGCAGACTGGTCCCACTGCTATCCAGTAGTTAAAAAGAGGATGGTACACTGAATTGTAAATGCATGCACCATTTTTTTTTTATTTGATTTTGATTTTTTTTGATTTTGTACACTTTATTGATCCCCAGAGGGGAAACTGAGGGCATCCACCTGGATGGATGAAGCAGCCATGGTACGGCGCTATCCCTTTACCATTCACACACACATTCACACCTAGGGCCAATTTAGAGTCTCCAATTAACCTAACCTGCATGTTTTTGGCCTGTGGGAGGAAACCGGAGAAATCCCGGAGTAAACCCACGCAGATACGGGGAGAACATGCAAACTCCACACAGATCACTGTTGGTCAGGGATCGAACCAGGGATCCCATGGCCAAGGGTGAGTTGCTGTGCTGCCGCAGTGCTAACCACTGCGCCACCGCACCGCCCAGTGCCCTGTGCAGTGAAAAACTGTCTGCTGTGTCTTCAAATAGTTTATATTTAATTGTCCTCATTTAACAGAAAATAATGGCTGAGTGTGTGTTTTCATTAATTGGGATGAGCATGCACAAATGGACACAAGATATGAAGATGTGATATGATGCCAGACACAACAGATTAGTATATGGACAGGATACCTTGTCATAGAAGGTATAAGACTGTAGTTTAAAATCTTCAGACTGACAGAATCCCATAATGCCTCCTCTGTGTGTGTCATGATAAGGGACCCTTTCCTACATCCATTTATCATTATCTTAAGTTTTCAGATATCCTTGGTTATCTGATAGTGTTTCTGTGATTGCTCCCTGTTTGTTTTGATTCCTGAGTTCATCTCTTATTTTGAAGTGTTTGGCTCCCCTCCAGTCATATTTTGTTAGCTTCCCACTTCCTGTTCAGCTGTTATGATTTTATACTTCACTTAGATCACAATCAGCCTCAGCTGTCATTTGTTAATCTTTGAGTTCTCTATTTATGTTGCTGCTTTCTGATTCTCACTGCAGCAATCTAAAAGTTTATTTTCCATTTGTTCGTTCATGCTTTGGATGTTATCCCTAAACTAGTGATGGCCAAATTAAGCTTTCTTGAAACTTTAAGGCTTTTCATCAAATTGGTTCACATAGACAAAGCCTCATGTGAAACTTAATTTGCTCTACTGAGCCATCCACTGGACAAAAAGTACACAACATGCAGATTTTTACAAGGACATTATTGGTTTGATGTGTATTTTTTAAATTTCATTAAATGTACTGTCCTTTAAGAAATATCAATGATCTTAAGGGGAAAAAAAGAAATAATAAAACAGGGGTGATTGCAGTGAATGTGCTTGTGTTACTTAGTGTGCTTGTGTTACAGTGAAAGTGCTTGTGTTAAGCCTGCTTCATGCTCCATTTCCCTCTAGTCTGCTGTGGGCCGCATACGCCTTGGATGAGCCCAGAACGCACGTGGCGCTGCTCATGCTCACTTTTTTCATCTACCCAGGCCAAGCAGTTGACGCATGCGCACAACCATCATTTCTAGTTTCACTCCCGCCCATTAGGTAGTGCCAAGGCGGTGACGCACCAGGATTTTCACCAACGAAGAAATGGCGGACTTCTTCACAAAGTTTCTCTTCAAATATAGAGTCCATTTCTGCTGTTTGACTTCCCGGTTTTCACTCCTTTTCCACGAAGATGCTGCTGTCGCTGTGAAAGAAAGTATTTATGTATGATTCATCTATGTTTTTATTCTTGTTTTCCACCTCCTCGATGTCTTCCTCATCTACTGATGTATGCTGTATTGATATTGCCACCTCGTGAATCAGTCTTAGCATGTGCTTTTCAATGCGTTCAGGTCATGGGCAGCAGGCGTGGTCACAAAATTTGGGCTGGAGTGGGCTGGGCTAGCGGAGTGGAGACGATGACGTAAATTTCGTCACACAAGGTTTCCGGTTACACGTACGCGGACAGCAGAGGTGTAGCATGACGCAGGCTTTACTTAGTGTGCTTGTGTTACAGTGGAAGTTGTTATGTCTGCAATTATTCGTGGTTCACAAATGAGGTGAGGTGGCTTGGAACACAGGTTTATTACTTACTCGCTTTGACAGCTACTGACAGATGGATGGCTAAGGTCCAGACGAGATAAATAAGCCATAAGATAGCCGACACCGGCCTTACATAGGGCTGCCCAGTGACGTCACCGGAGGTGAGCATCACCACCCAGCACTTCACAGTCAAATATATATATGATACTATATAACACCCCCCCCCCCTTTAAAAAGTTTAAAAACTCACTTAATTAAGACCCTCCCCACTTTGGGACCCAAATCACGCATTAACAAACGAAAACAAACGTTTCTAAATGGCCTAACACATTCACCCAACAAAACCTAAAATAGGGAGGACGGGTGGACTGCCGTCCTGCCCACATGGCAAGGTGGATTATTCTGCCACCTCCATCCAGCCATCTTCTTCCGCTTAATCCTTTTCGGGTTGTGGGGGGGCTGGAGCCTATCCCTAGGGTAAATTAAAGTCCAATAATAACTAAAATTGCATGCCATGTCCCTAAACGAAAACAGAAAAAAACTCCAAAATTATCCCTTATATAACATTCTTAATAATATTAACATTCAATATATAACATTCTTTTTTTTCTTTTTTCTTTGTTTTTCCAGCACCAACAATGACAGAACATCAACATATACTACGCACAACCCAAGTCTTCAGGTAATAGACAAAACTGACATGGGGGGCCCAGGGCACCCTCTTAGTAGATGATCCCCTTGAAACAGATGGTGATGGCTGACTCTCCGGATGCTGAAGCCGCTCATCCTCTCCATCGACCTTGTCCCACGTCCAGCCTCATCTCCCGGAGCCTCCTCCCGGACATGCCAAAGCCGATTCGCGTGCCACACCGAGCCATCAGAGAGCCTGAAGTGTGCTCCGTCCAGTCTGGCCACTATGCGCAGACGCTCCTGACGCTCCTGGGGTTGTCGTTTGGCCCATCTTCGTGGTGGGCGCTCCTCACCTCGCACCCGGACCCAATCCAAGACCCTCAGTAGGGCCCGGCTTGGCTTGAGGCGTTGTTGCCGAGCCCACCAATCCCTTGTGCTCATCGGTCTTGTCCTGACCTCTTCTAACGCTGGTGTAACGCGCGCCTTCGTAGCTGCAGACCCTCCATCCCATTGCGGCCAAACTCCGGAGGCATCCGGGGCTAACCCATTGGCACCACTCGCCGACACAGGCGTCTCGCCGTCATGCTCGGTATGCCCCTTGACCGTTTCCCGAGCGCCGGCACTGAGACCCTCCTGCGCTGATCCTGAACAAACTTGGTCCGGCTTGATCGCCATGGTGTCCGGTAGTTCTTCATTCCACACCACATCTTCATCATTCACCAGAATCGGGCGGTTCCACTGGCCACAGCCCGACCACTCATCTCCAGCATCATCTTTGATGGTAAAACCCAGCCCGTAAAATAAATCACTGCCCATGATGTTACCGCCCCGTGGTGTTACGTGGAATGTGACGACGAGCACTGTCGCAGACTTGTACCGAACATTCAGCTCCAAAGTCCAGACCGTGTCCAGCCTTCCACCTCCATTACTGTACAGCTGCGCTGGGTTGCCTCTAACCCTGGGGTGGGGAAAAAACCTGTTCACCGTGGCCCGATTCAGCAGCAAACCCTCCGCTCCCGTGTCAGTCGATAGCGGCACCTCCACGTCGTCCAGCCTCACTGTGCAAAACGTGCGCTCGTTCGTGTTGGGGGACACCATGTGGATGGTTGTCTGGGGCAGGCGGAACGATTTCCTCTGTGGGCTCTCCAGTTTAAATTCACGGCACATCCTGGCAAAATGGTTCAAGCGACCGCATCTGTTACACCGTGCTCCTCTCACCGGACAGTCCTTAGTCTTTTTCCAGTGCATCGCAGACCCACAGCCCATACAAAGGGACTTTCCCAGGGCCGACACCCGGCTAGTAGCATTGGTTTCCATCTTTTCGCTGTCCAAGCTAGCTTCGTTGTCCGGGTCCGTGGCATTTGCCGTGGTGAGAGGCTCTAGTGGCTGCTGTGACTGGCGCCCGGTTTGCTCCAGGGCTAGCTTGTCCATGGCTTCCATCTGGAGAGCTAGCTTAACAGCTCTGGCTAATGTGAGCTCACTTGGCACTGTAAGTAGCCCAGCCCGCAGCATGGTGCTACAACAATGCTCTGCCAGCTGGTCACAAACCATTTCCTCCTCCAGTGCTCCAAAACAGCACTCACTAGCCAGCTGCCTTAAATCGGCGACAAACTGCCGGACGGGTTCACCTACCTGTTGATGCCGCTGCCAAAAGCGGATCCTCCGGACCGCCAGATTATCCGGGGTGTCGAAATGGCTAGCTAGCAGCGCTGCTACCTCTTCATATGTGTCGGCAGCAACGTGCATTCCCAGGATTTGCTGGTCCTCTATGCCCAAATTGTGAACCAATAGTGCCCGGGCTCTCAGCTTGTCAAGCTCCCCGAGACCCAGCACAGCTACGTAGTTCTGAAAGGCATCGAACCACCTAGGCCATGGCACCGGTGGGTCTATGGGCACCTTGAGGAAAGGGCGGATAGGGATAATGCACACCTCCATGGTTTAATCCGTCATCGCCAATGTTATGTCTGTAAATATTCATGGTTCACAAATTCAATTCAATTCAATTCAACTTTATTTATATAGCGCCATTTCACAACAACAGTCATCTCATAGCACTATCAACTGTAGGGGGGAACCCCCATAGTTGCAGAAAGACCCCAGCAATCAGGCGATCCCCTGAGGGGATCAAATGAGGTGAGGTGGCTTGGAACACAGCTTTATTACTTACTTGCTCTGACAGCTACTGACAGATGAGTGGCCAAGCTCCAGACGAAATAAAGAGGCCATAAGATGGTCGACCCCGGCCTTACATAGGGCTGCCCAGTGGCGTCACCAGAGGTGAGCGTCACCACCCAGCACTTCACAGTAAAATATATATATGATACTATATAACAAAAGTGCTTGTGTTACTTATCCATTATTATTAAGAAATAATAACTTTTCATAGTCTTTGGACTAAGGTGATTTTTTTTAGATTATTTCACCAGCTTTTGAGAATACTCTGTCACAGGGCAGAGAGGATGCAGGTGAGTAATTTTTAACAGCAGGAAATATATATAAATAGACACATACCGAAAAAGAACCATGGAGTGAACATGAAAAATGATCAATCTGTAGCACACAATCTCAGCTTTTCATTGTGTGCTGGAATGTGTTTGTAGTTATGGTGTTTTTATAGTTATATATATTTCCTGCTGTTAAAAATGGCAATGGGTCTTTTTCACCATTAACTCAAGGTCCATAGTTGAAGCAGACAGCAAAAACATAATACTGATGACACTGTGAAATTGTGCTAAACAAAGACTCAAACCCGCAACCTTCGGCACCAGAGCCCAACATTCTACACATGCGCCACAGTAAAGGCACTAAATTAGAAGGTGATGACCGATTACATTTAATTCATTAGATTTGGAGAGATTACATAGAATGCTCAATGCCTCAGGCAGTAATTAATGAGAGTTCTTGAATAAAGAAGCTCATTGGAATCCTTTGTAGGTAACAAATATAATCTAAGAAACAAGTTAATATCAAAATCATGGAAAATTGTATCCACGGTAAACACACATTATTTATACGTCATCAATACACGCCTTGATATATGCTTTGCAAAATGCTTCCTGGATTAGGCTGCGTGTCCACCAAACACGTTTTTTTCACTCTGGGCGACTATTTTCCATTCATTCTCTATGTAGTCCAGTGTTTAGAGCGCTGAGCGCCTTCAGTGCTGAAACGCTCTCGGCAGTACCCGTTTTTTGTCGCGGCGCTAAGGGAGCTCAGAACTGAAAAAAGTACAACTTTTCAGAGACTGCAGCTGAGCTTGTCAATGTCAGACCGAGCAGCCAATCAGAACTGCTGCGTGGGCGGGACATAGGACGCCGGTACTAGTCTGTACTCAAACTCCTGCTTTCTGTGTCATCATAGTTTACATCCAGAGCAGCTAGAAAACATTTCCTATCCATTGTTATTTAGAGACTGCTATTAAAAACATCAGTAGAAAGTCTGACAATAGGAAAAACTGAAGTGCTGATCTGACAGTGACAAGCTGTTGCTGGGATACAGGGCACAGACTTTTTTTCCCAGAGCGCTGTGCACAAATGCTGATAAAAAAAAAAAAAAAAGCTCAGGATGGTCAGGCGACAAAAAACGCGTTTGGTGGACACGCAGCCTTACTTGGCACACACTCCAAAGCTCCGGTGCTGGAAGTCCCATCACTACCCTAAACTGTAAGTTGTGCAGCCTTTCGGCTTGTTTTTGTGTTCAGCAGCCTTCGAGCTGTATTCTTTCATAATAAACTGTTGAAACAATATGTGCACCTGAGTCTGTAATTATGCCCCGAAGGGGGAACCACAACAGTATGCTACATCCACACACTGCCTGTTTATTCATTCATTCCCTGAAAAAAAAAATGCATTAATGCCTAATCTATAGGCTATACTCCAACTGCAATTAAAATAAAAATGTGGATGGAATAAAAACTATCAAGTGTATCATCATATTATAATTAAAATGATGAGTGATTAGATTATAATTGTTACAACTGTGCCGATTAAAATAACAGAAAATCCCAGCACATGCTGTGTTTCCTAGTGTGATCCTGTCAGTAGGAGCTGCACAATTTCAAAACACGACACTGAAATAACATTAACAACATACTTCTGACAACGGACCTCCTTTTTCCTGCTCAAAAGTGCATTGTCATAAAATGCATCAATATACTGATGTGCATGAGATTGCATGCTGCCACACCTCTTTCAAATGAGTCCCCTCCTCCCAGTGCTCTACTTGTAATTAGATGGTGTGGTGTAAAGTGTGAAAACCAGACAATGCACTGACAGAATCTAATAAAAGCACTGACATAAGGCACAAAGTGCAAAAGTCCACTGTTGACTGTCAAAATAGAGCCCTCTGTGTTTATGATTAATCTAAAAGTACCAGAAGGATATACCGATATTCAAAGAAGTATGTAGTTATGATATTCAAAATTAGATGATGCAGTCAAAAAAATTCTACTTATATGAAATATGTTTATGAGATCATGTTAGAAAAAGTGAATCAGTAAGCTGGAGTGTGAATGAATCATTCCATTAGGAAATATAAGTCAGGGAGGGCAAACATTTTATTGCACAACCGGATGAATCACCAGGTAAGCCATAATATACAGTGCAAACAGTAAAGTAATAATTCCAAGCAGCCAGAAACCTCAAAGCTTGTTTTAGACATGTGTCTGATTAGTGTCTAAATCCATCGTGTTGTAATACAGCATAAACAGTCAACAGAAAGGCATGTGCATTACTCAAGGCGATGCATTTAAGTTAATTTCTATGCACTTTATCATCATTTGGGAATTACATGGCTAGAGCAGTGTAAATAATGCTATGATAGCAACCACTAAATACAAGCCACCTACAAGACACAAAATCTAAACTTAAATGGAATTTCAGTAATGGTATAATATTTCCTTAAAAATGACATTATTTGGATCTAGGGCTTTCGAATATACAATGCATCTCAATAAATTAGAATGTCATCATAAATTTCAGTAATTCAGTTCAAAAAAATGAAACTCATATTACATAGATTCATTACACACAGAGGGATATATTTCAAGTGTTTATTTCTTTTAATTTTGATGGTTATGGCTTATAGCTCATGTAAACCCCAAATTCATTTCTCAAAAAATTAGAATATTAGATTAAATTTATTTAAAAAAACAACAACACATTTTTAATAGAAGTGTTGGCCAACTGAAAAGTATGTCCATGTACATACTCAATACTTGGTCAGGACTCCTTTTGCAAAACTTATTGCATCATTGGGCTGTGGCATGGAGGTGATCAGCCTGTGGTACTGCTGAGGTGTAATGGAAGCCCAGGTTGCTTTGATAGCGACCGTCACCTCATCTGCATTGTTGGGTCTGGTGCCTCTCATCTTCCCATTGACAATACTCCATAGATTCTCTATGGGGTTTAGGTCAGGTGAGTTTCCTGGCCAATAAAGCACAGTGATACCATAGTCATTAAACCAGATATTGGTACTTATGGCAGTGTGGGCAGGTGCCAAGTCTTGCTGGAAAATGAAATCAGCATCTCCATAAAGTTTGTCAACAGAAGGAAGCATGAAGTGCTCTAAAATTTTCTGGTAGACAGCTGTGCTGACTTTGGACTTGATAAAACACAGTGGACCAACACCAGCAGATGACACGACTCCCCAAATCAGTTGCCAAATCCTGTCATTTGGAAATCAAGGTCCCAGAGTCTGGAGGAAGAGTGGAGAGGCACGGAATCCAGGTTGCTTGAGGTCCAGTGTGAAGTTTCCACAGTGATTTTGGGGTTTTCATGAGCTATAAACCAAAATATCAAAATTTAAAAAAATAAATACTTGAAATATATCACTTTGTGTGCAATGATTCTATATAATATATGAGTTTCATTTTTTGAATTGAATTACTGAAATAAATCAACTTTTTGATGACATTCTAATTTATTGAGATGTACTCTATACTATTAATAGAAATCCTATGTGCATATGAGTGGGTGGAGACAATTCAGGTCTTTCTAGTAATCCTGTGTATGCGTGCGTGCCCGCATATGTGTATGTGTGAGAGAGAGAATAAGAAGGCATGTTAGAGTTGAAATACATGCACACAAAAAACATGCCTGTAATGGTAGCTTGGCTGACATTTGTGTCCCCGTTTGTACGATTCTGCAAGTGGTAGCTTCACCTCAAATACTCAGGGTTCAAAACATTCCAGCTGATTTGTTATTGACTGTAAATCAGTTATGGAAGGGAATGTCAGAGTGTCTAATCTGTCCATGATGGAGCTCTCTGTTCACTCCCAGATACATTGAGTTGGATAAGCAGTTAAGAAGATGGATGGATTTTAGCCTGTCTGTTTGTATGTTTGCCACTTTCTGACCAAGACTGTGATCCTCCATGAAATGTGTGTGTGTGTGTGTGTGTGTGTGTGTGTGTGTGTGTGTGTGTGTGTGTGTGTGTGTGTTGGTGCGTGTGTGCCTTTACTCTCTGAGTGATGGCAGCCCAGACTCCCACTGTTCACCCATCTGTCCCCACCGGTCCCAAAGCGAGATCAAAAAGAACACTGCCTTGAGAGGTGCGTGTGTGTGCACTTTTGTGTGAGCAAGCACACAGCCCTGGCATGTGAGTGCAAATTTTGTCTGTGTGTATTTTGTACACAAATTTGTGTGTGCTTAGAGTGCGTGAGATCAAGCTCCTGTTCCCCAGGCGGCGGCTGTCAGTGGAATAACTAGGTGGAGCAGTACCAGTGTGTGTGTGCCAGATTAGAGTACCCCCGACCAGCAGCCCAAATCAGCTGCCTCATCCAGCCGTGTCACGCAAACATACACTAATAGCCAGGGACACACATCACAGTGTGCCCCTGACCTGCCAAATTAAATGTTTTCTGTTGTGGGGTGTGCACGTTTCAGAGGATTTAGGAGTTATGAACTCCTTCATATTTTTTTTAGAGGTTTGTGTGAAGGTCAAAACAAATTTAAGCCTAACGTTTTTACCAGGAAGCTTATTTCAAACAGCTGACTGAATACAAAATGTTCCACGTCATTGCTAAGACTGTTTATCCTGATTTTAGTACATGGCTAAAACTGGTATAAACAGAGTTTGCAATACATATTTTCAAAGGCCACTCTTTCTGATATTTAAGAACTTCTTTTACCATTATGGGTAATGTTTTGTTTTTTTTCAAGAAACACAAGCACAATTTATTTGGGGGAAGCCATGAGTCATGGCCTCAGAACATGTACACCCCCTACCTCATGATGTAATTTTCTGTTTAACCACAACAAACAACCAATTAGAGCTGTAACTGCCCAACATTCACTGCTCCAAGACAAAATAAAATCAACTCGTTCCCACCTGACCCCCTCACAATCAGGGTTGGGGTTAGCTGATTTTAAAAAAAAAAATACACTAAGTTTTGTATATTTAGTCAAACCAAACAAAGCTTATCTTTACACAAAGAATATATTTTGAGTTACAAGTTCTCAAATTGGTGGGTCACAATTGTATTATTAATACGCCCATTTTTATTTAGCACGAGACATATTTGAGCATTAAAGCAACACACGATTTTTACTTTAAAACAATGTTTCCAAAATTATTTTGATGCCACATCAACCTTTGACTGGCTGAATGTCACTTCTTCCATAGCCTTAGTGGGCTTGTATTGCCTGCAACAGCTCTGTTCTTGGTAGGGATACTGAAAGGACTACAACTACGGTGACTATGACCTGAGTCCCAACAGTCAATCAATGGGCACAACTTTAGCAACCAACAACTAAGCACTCCATGATTGGCTGTTGGGACTGAGGCCAAAGTTGCTATAGTTGTAGTCTTTTCAGTGTTCCTACCTGGAACAAAAAAGTTACAGAGTACTGCTCTTACAGTTATATGAAAAAATTAGGACACCCTATGAAAGCCTGTGTGTGTGTTTTTTAAACATATTTAGACATATGGATATTTAATATAAATTTTAACAATACTGGGAGATTCAAGTAATATAACTAAACAATTGAAACTGAAGAAAACACTTTTTAAAATTTTCTGTAAAATGTAATTCTAAAACACATGCAATTTCTGGGGAGGAATAAATTAGTACACCCCCACATTTATTCCCACTTCATATGGCTAAAATCACACACAGGTGTATCACATCAGGTGCACATGATTAGAACATCGTTACTCAGCATTTTGAAGGAGGCTTGTCCTATTAAAACCTCAGACATTTAGTTTGGTGTGCTCCTGTCTGTTGAAGTGAGAGTGAACACCATGGTGAGATCAAAAGAACTACCTGAGACCTTCAGAAAGAAGATTGTAGCAGCTTATGTCTGGTAAGGGATTTAAAAAGATCTCAAAAAAAAAAAAATTGAAATCAGTCATTCTACTGTCGGGAAAATAGTCTACAAGTGGAGGACATTAAAAACTAGAAAAGCACTCAGAGAGCGCAGACCTCTGCCAAGCGCCACAGTTCCCCCCATACAGTGTTTGTGTGTACGTTTTCAGATTCCTTGACCATGAAAACATATGACTAGCAATTGGATTCACAATGATAGGATTAGTGGTTCAGTAGTTATTGACGAAAATGGCATTTTCCGTAATGGCGGTTTACCGCCACAGTTCCCCCCATACAGTGTTTGTGTGTACGTTTTCAGATTCCTTGACCAGGAAAACATATGACTAGCAATTGGATTCACAATGATAGGATTAGTGGTTCAGTAGTTATTGGCGAAAATGGCATTTTCCGTAATGGCGGTTTTCTTCTGGACGGTGATCCGGATCAACACCAAAATGTAATCACCTGTAGGATACCCCATTTGTGACAATCTGTGAAAATTTCATGAAAATCCGTCGATAACTTTTTGAGTTATCTTGCTAACAAACAAACAGACAGACAGACAAACAAACACACAGACAAATCAACGCCAATGAAAACATAACCTCCTTGGCGGAGGTAACAACTGCCAACCTGCCCAGGGCTGGCCGTCCAAGCAAGTTAACCCCGAGAGCAGACCGCAAGATGCTGAAAGAGGTCTAAATGAAATCTTGGTCAATATAATTTGGCTTTTTTGACAAAAATTTTCAAAAAAAGCTTCTTTCATGTCAAAGTGAAAACAGATTTTTACAAACTACTGTCAGTTAATTAAAATTATAGAACTTAAAGTAATTGATTGCATAAGTAACCCAGCCACAGGGGGTGCACAAGCCAGTGCACTCCTAGTGCCGGTCCCAAGCCTGGGTAAATGGGGAGGGTTGTGTCAGGAAGGGCATTCAACATAAAACCTTTGCCAAATCAAACATGCGAATCATGACGAATGAGACTTTCATACTGGATCAATCGAGGCCTGGGATAACAACAATCGCCACTGGCGCTGTTAACCAACAGGGTTAACTGGCAGGACTGTTGGTCGAAGATCAAGGAGGAGGAGAGGCGGAAGGCATGTTAGGAGGGAGAGAGGAAAAGGAAATGTAGAAGTGTGGAGGTGAGAGCGGGGATGTTAAATGTAGGGACTATATGACCGGTAAAGGCAGAAAGTTGGCTATGATGGAGAGAAGAAAGGTAGATCTATTGTGTGTTCAAGAACCTAGATTTATTTATTTATTTATTTAGCGAATGCAAAGTCCTTAAGCCAAGCAGTTGCCTCCTGGTTTGCTGTATGGAGGGTGTGTAATCCTCCTTCCAGTCTTTGGAGCGGGCAAGCCTCTATGATGTGTTCCATAGTTTGCTCCTCTCCACATGCGCACAGTGGGCTAGGGCTACTGCCCCATCTGTGAAGGCTGGCCAAGCAGGGGCCATGTCCAGTCCTGAAGCGATTGAGTGTAGACCACTGTCTCCTTGGGAGGTTGGTGCCCGGGACCTGTTGGTTGGGGTTTATCACCAGCTGTTTGTTTGGGACCTCCTTGGTTTCCCATTCCTCTTGCCAAGCTGTCTGGATGGTAAAGTCAGCTGGGGGAGGGTTTTTCCAAATCGGCCGTCTGGATGAAAGTCGGGCAGTGGGTGGGGTGTAGATATCTGCATGGATTGGTAAGTGAGGAAAATCTTTAACTTTTTGGAGCATCCTTTGAGTTAATGCTGCTCGCCGGATGTGTGGAGGGGCTATGTTTGACAGTACAGAGAGCCAGGGGAGTGGTGTTGAGCGGATTGTTCCAGTTATAGTTCTCATGGTTGAGTTGAGCTGGGTGTCTACATGGTGTGTGTAAGATGACCTGGACCAGACAGGGACACAATATTCTGCTACAGAGTATGAAAGGGCCAGTGCTGAGGTGCGCAGGGTGGAGACTGCCGCCCCCCATTTTGCACCAGCGAGCTTGCAGAGCAGGTTGTTTCGTACTTTCACCTTAGCAGCCGTCCCCTTTAGATGTTCCTTGAAGGATAAGGTCCTATCAAGGGTCACTCCAAGATAAGTTGGATTTGGGGCATGCTTAAGCTTGAGTCCGCTCAGGTGGATGTTTAGTTCTCTGGCAGCTTTTGCATTGTGGAGATGAAATACACTGGAGACGGTTTTTGCTGGGCTTGGTTTTAGGCGCCAGATTTTGCAGAACTGGTCCAGTTTAGCAAGATCTTCCGTGAGCACCCGTTCCAGTGGTTCAAAGTCTGGTGCTTGGAATGCCAAACAGATGTCGTCTGCATAGATGAATTTGCGGGATTTTGTAGTAGGCAGGTCGTTTATGTAGAGGTTGAACAGAGTTGGAGCTAGAACTGAGCCTTGTGGGAGTCCGTTTTTCTGCATTCTCCATGCACTTGTGTTCTGACTGAGGTGGACTCTGAACCTTCGGTTGGTCAGCAGGGTTTTTATAATTGCTGTTGCCCAAGCAGGGATCGCCTTTATAAGTTTCAGGAGGAGGCCTTTGTGCCAGACCGTATCATAGGCGGCTGTAAGATCGAGAAACACAGCCCCTGTCTTCAGTCTGCTCTCGAAGCCATTTTCAATGAAGGTGGTTAGGGCCAGTACTTGTTCTCCTGTACTGCGGTCCTTGCGGAAACCTGCTTGATCCACACTTAGAATATCCTCTATTTCTGGGGAAATGCGTTGCAGTATTAGGCGCTCCATGATTTTGTAAGGAACGCTGAGTAGGGAGATTGGGCGGTAGCTTGCTGGTAGTTTGTGGTCTTTGCCAGGTTTTGGGATGGCAATGACCTTTGCTGTCCGCCATTTCTTTGGGATCGAGTTCGTTTGTGTGATCCTTGTGTAGAATTGTGTCAACCAGGTTAGGGCTCGGGGGCCAAGATTCTTCATGAATTCTGGGAAGATGTTATCGTATCCTGCTGCCTTTCCACATTTCAGGCCCTGTAGGACTTTCTCCAGTTCAGCAGCCTCGAAGGGTTCAGGGTTCGTTTCCTCTACAGGCATTTTTTGGTGTTTTTTTAGCTCAGTTGTAACTGCTCTTCTGGTGTCTTTGTCTTGGGGTGCTTTGGCGATAGTCAGTAGGTGGGATGCAACTTGGTTGGGTGTGACGGATGCTCGGCTTTGGCTAGGGGGCTTCTGTGCAGCTCCTAGGCGACGGATGAGGCTCCAACATTTCCTGCTAGAGTGGGTAAAGCTCCGGTCAGCAACTGTCTCCTCCCATTTCTTTCGCCGGGCTGTATTTAGCGATTCAATGAGATGGTCTGCTATCTCTGGGTCCCCTGATGTTTGATAGGATTGTAGGAGGGCAGCACTTTCTCCGTCCAAACATGGGACATAGAGGGGTCGGTAGCCTCGTGGGATTGCAAGAACCTAGATGGAAGGGAAGCAAGGCTAGGAGCACTGGAGACGGATTTAAACTGTTCTACTATGGTGTCGATAGGAAGAGAAATGGAGTAGGAGTAATTTTGAAGGAAGAGTATGTGAAGAATGTTCATGAGGTAAAAAGGGAGTCAGACAGAGTCATGAGTTTGAAGCTACAAGTCAAAGGTGTGATGTTGAATGTTGTCAGTGCAGTGTTTCCTCTGGCTTAAAGACCTTGGCGTGGTGGCAATATACTGTATTTTTCCCGGGGGGGGGGGCAGTAAACATACCAGAATATGTTAATTTTATACAATTTATTTCTTTTAAAAATTTTACACAGTAATGTTGCATATGGAACTTACCATTTGAAGTATTGTACAACCGAGGCTTTAATATTGGGCCAGTTGGGGTCCCACCCAGACATCCTGTGTTTAGACTTTTTAGTGGTGTTATCCTTCTCTCCTTCTTCTGCCTGAACACTTTTCTCTCCTTGGCTCCTCTCTTCTGTCTCATCTTTCCCTCTCTGAGCTCTGTCTAATTCAGGTTCTCTCTCTGTCTATGGTGGTATACAAACAGGCTATAAAATATCAAGTGTCATGTTTTGTCCTGTAGGATTTTTTTTTTGTCATGGTTTACATAAATAACAAAAATATGGGTATTTTTTGTATTTTTATTCTAGTGTTTCTTTTTTTTTCTATTGAGAGAGTAGGGAAGGGAAAGAAACATTCATAATAGTAACGTACTCAGGCATACTTAAATTATATGATCAGGTGGGTATAGTAACCAGAAATTCTACTCATGTAAAAGCAGTGCTTTGAAATTAATAATTAAAAATAGACAACCAAAAATTTCTACTTAAGGGTACAAAGAGCACCCACTTAAAAACTTGAGTAATGACTTCAGTCTTGAAGGTTTGAGGTTTTTCTTAAAAATTTTCTAACAATTTTCTTATACTTTTCTACTTTTCTCTGTAAATCTATCTAAAGTTGAAACCATGTTCCTCAAATTTGTAATTTCCTCTTGTAAAATTGACTTTTCTTGTACATTTGAAACTTTATTATAAATTTGTGGATTATTTTATGACTAATTTTTATCTGTTTTTTAAAATAAAAATACTGGGGGGGGGGGGTTTAGATAAATTTGAAACACACTGTGGTAATTTTTTTTTTACTTTTTCCTTATAACAATTTACATTTTTGACCATAATTTTGCAGTCAGAACAGAACAATAATTTAACTCTGATTACAAAGAAAAAATATTAATAAAATTGTATTTAATGAAATAAATTAACTTAAATGACCAAGGATGCCGTTATTTCTTTATATTTATAGTTTTTTTTTTTTTTTTTTTTTTTTAAGAAATCTCCTCACCACCCAGACAGCAGGAAAAACCTCCTTTATTTTGAAATCAAATGTTGGCATATTTAGTTTGTGTGAAGGCTGCTCACGGATTAAAGTCACTGACTTCGTGAATTTTGGTCATCTTAACCTGCCAGGTACATAATGGGGAACTGTAGCAGACTCTAAAGACATAATTCACCGCAATATGTGTTCATGTACAGAATGATCTGCTTAGGCAGTTATAGTTGTGCGCTCAGGCTTTCTCATCAGGCACCTCTCTAGGCAGCCGCTGAAGGGCCTCAGTTTACAGCTAGCGTTTTTAGCTGTTGCTTTTTGTCACTGCCGCTGGAGAATAAAAACGGCACGCCTGCTCGTGCGAGAAAAGAGAGAAATTGCCCGTCTCTTCATTCCTGCAATTCCTACAGAACATAACTTAATATTGTAGTGGCTGGTGAAATATATCCTCAGCAATTCATCAGTCCCCCTTGCCTTTCCCTTCATATGAAGCCGGCTGCATATGAATTCTATCCACATCTCTTAACTAAGCGACTCTTCCATTATTGCTCCCGTTTCCAGCGGGTTAAAACCATGATAAATGCCTCCAGTGCTTACATACCTCATGATTTTTTTCCGCGTTTAAAGTACTTTAATAAACTCATGTCTCCGTCAGAGAGTCGCGCTTAGCGAGACACTGCCTGCTGACTGACTGGAAAACTCGCGTGGGCAGAGCGCTTCTAAACTCCACACGGATGATGGCCACACACGTTGTTCGTGTGCGCGCTTGCGGAAAGTCATTGCTTCATATATTTTTCTTAATAAATTCATATCTCCTTGATGCAGTGGTAAAATTTCTGGTGAGGCGGCCCGCCACCGAGAAATGTTACCAGAGGAAACCCTGGTCAGTGCGTATGCACCACAAGTTGGATGTCAGGCTGAAGAAAAAGAGAGATTCTGGAGTAAGCTGGATGAAGTGGTAGAGAGTGTTCCCGGGGGGGGGGGGGGGAGTGGTGATTGCAGCAGACTTTAATGGACATGTAGGTGAAGGGAACAGAGATCATGAGGAGGTCCTGTGTAGGTATTTGAATGATTTTTTTTTTTTAATTTTGATTTTGTGCACTTTATTGATCCCCAGAGGGGAAATTCAGGGCATCCACCTGAATGGATGAAGCAGCCACGGTATGGCGCTGTCCCTTAACCATTCACACACACATTCACACCTAGGGCCACTTTGGAGTCTCCAATTAACCTACCTTGCACGTTTTTGGCCTGTGGGAGGAAACAGGAGAAATCCCGGAGTAAACCCACGCAGACATGGGGAGAACATGAAAACTCCACACAGATCACCATTGGTCAGGGGCTGGGATCGAACCCGGATCCCATGGCCAAGGGTGAGTTGCTGTGCTGCAACAGTGCTAACCACTGCGCCACTGCACCACCCATGGTCTTAAAGAGAAAAATGTGCAAGGTCAGATGGTTGTGGATTTTACTAAAAGGATGGAAATGGCTGTGGTGAACACATACTTCAAGAAGACAGAGGAACATTGGGTGACTTACAAGAGTGGAGGAAGGTGCACACAGGTGGACTACATCTTATACAGAAGGAGAAATCTGAAAGAGATAGGAAACTGTAAGGTGGTGGCAGGGGAGAATGTAGCTAGACAGCATCGGCTGGTAGTCTGTAGGATGACTGCAAAGCAAGGAGAGGAAAACAGTGAAGGCAGAGCCAAAGATTGGGGCTGCACGGTGGCGCAGTGGTTAGCACTGCGGCAGCACAGTTTACCCTTGGCCGGGGGATTGTGGGGATCGTGGGATCGTGGGTTCGATCCCAGCCCCCGACCAACAGTGATCTGTGTGGAGTTTGCATGTTCTCCCCGTGTTGCGTGGGTTTACCCCGGGATTTCTCCGGTTTCCTCCCACATGCCAAAAACATGCATGTTAGGTTAATTGGCTGTTCTAAATTGTCCCTAGATATCTGTTTCCTATAGGCCCTTAGAATAGAAGGTTAGTATTAATGAAAGTGCTTTGAGTGGTCTTTGTGACTAGAAAAGCGCTATATAAGTGCAGGTTAGTTAGTTAGTAGTTAGTAGATTACATAGGGGAAGTTACAGAAGAATGAAGGTCACACAGAGTTCAGGAAGGAGTTGATACAGACTCTGGGTGGTAGGGAAGAATTACCGGACTGGGAAAGTACAGCAAAAGTGTTGAGGGAAACGGGTAGAAAGGTATGTGCTGTATTCAGTGGACAGACGAAGGAAGACAAGGAGACTTGGTGGTGGAATGAGGAGGTACAGGAAAGTATTCAAAGGAAGAGGTTAGCAAAGAAAAAGTGGGCTAGTTGGGGAGATGAAGAAAAGTAGACCGGAGTATATGGAATCTAGGCACATGGCAAAGAGAGAGGTGGCAAAGGAAAAGGCATGTAGTAAGTTGTATGACAGGCTGGACACTAAGGAAGGGAAAAGGACTTGTATTGATTGGCTAGACAGAGAGATTGAGCTGGAAAGGATGCACAGCAGGTTAGGTTGATTAAGGACAGAAATGGTAATGTACTAACAAATAACGAGAGTGTGTTGACAAGGTGAAAGGAGTACTTTGAAGAGTTGATGAATAAAGAAAATGAAAGAGAGAGGAGGATGGATGAAGGAAAGATAGTGAACAAGGAAGTCCCAAGGATTAGTAAGGCGAAAGTGAGGGCAGCTTTGAAGAGGATGAAAGGCGGTTGGTCCAGATGACATACCTGTGGAGGTATGGAGATGTTTAGGGGAGATTTTTTTTTTTTTTTTTTTTTTTTTTTTTTTTTGTTACTTATTTGTACCCGTAGGTAGACTTGGTTTGCAGTCTGGTGATAAGCCACCGCTGCTGGTCGCTGCGTGCGTGAGCGCCCTAAACCTACATGTTTTTGGTATGCGGGAGGAAACCGGAGAAATCCCGGAGTAAACCCGCGCAACACGGGGAGAACATGCAAACTCCACACAGCTCACTGTTGGTCGGGGGCTGGGATCAAACCCACGATCTCATGATCCCCGCGGTCCCCCGGCCGAGGGTAAAACTGTGCTGCCACAGTGCTAAACCACTGCGCCACCGTGCAGCCCCCAGATGGCAGTGGGCTTTTTAACCAGATTGTTTAACACAATCTTGGAGAGTGAGAGGATGCCTGAAGAGTGGAGAAGAAGTGTTTTGGTACCAATTTTCAAGAAGAAAGGTGATTCTCAGAGCTGTAGTAACAAAGAGGCATAAAGTTGATCAGCCACACTATGAAGATATGGGAAAGAGTTGTTGAAGCCAGGTTAAGAGGAGGGGTGACAATCAGTGAGCAGCAGTACGGTTTCATGTCAAGAAAGAGTACTACAGATGCAATGTTTGCTCTAAGAGTGCTGATGGAGAAGTATAGAGAAGGCCAGGAGTTACACTGTGTCTTTGTGGATCTAGAGAAAGCATATGATAGGCTGCCAAAAGAGGAAGTGTGGTACTGTATGAAGAAGTCAGGAGTGGCAAAGAAGTATGTAAAGGTGGTGCAGGACATGTATGAGAACAGCAAGACAGTGGTGAGGTGCACTGTGGGAGTGACAGATGGGTTCAAGGTGGGGGTGAGATGACAGGGATTGGCTCTGAGCCCCTTCTTGTTTGCTATGGTGATGGACAGGCTAACAGACGAGGTCAGGCAGGAGTCTCCGTGGACCATGATGTTTGCAGATGACATTGTGATCTGTAGTGAGAGTAGGGAGCAGGTGGAAGAGAACCTGGAGAGGTAGACGTATGCTCTGGAGAGAAGAGGAATGAAAGTCAGTAGAAGCAAGACAGAATACATGCGTGTGAATGAGGTACAACGGTGAAGATGGAAGGAGTAGCGGCAGTGAAAGTAGATGAGTTTAAATACCTGGGGTCAACTATCCAAAGCAATGAAAAATGCACAAGAGAGGTGAAGAAGAGAGTGCAGGCAGGGTGGAGTGGGTGGAGATGAGTGTCAGGGGTGACTTGTGACAGAAGGGTAGTAGCAAGAGTGAAAGGAAAGATTTGTTGAAGATGGAGCTGCCAGGCAGGAGGAAAAGAGGAAGACCACAGAGAAGATTCATGGATGTAGTGAAGGAGAACATGGAGAGGATTGGTGTTACAGAGGAAGATGCAAGGGACAGCGTGAGATGGAGACAGATGATCCACTGTGGCAACCCCTAAAGGGAGCAGCCAAAAGAAGAAGAAGAAGAAGAAGAAGAACTGATTGCATGAGTCTTCAGTCCCTTCAGGTCAGTATTTAGCAGATACACCTTTGGCTGCAATCACAGCACTGAGTCTGTGTGGATATGTCTCAATCAGGCTGGCACATCTGGACACTCCAATTTTTCTCCATTCTTCTTTGCAAAACAGCTCAAGCTCTGTCAGGTTGCCCAGGGATCAGGTGTGAACAACTCTTTTCAAGTCCAGCCACAAATTCTCGTTTGGATTGAGATCTGGACTTTGATTTGGCCACTCCAGAACATTCACCTTGCTGTCTTTGAAACATTTCTGTATAGCCTTTGCTGTATGCTTGGGGTCATTTTCTTGCCACAAAATAAATCTTCGCCCAAGTTCTCTTGCAGATTAAATCAGATTATCCTTCAAGATTTGGTCATATTTTTCTGCATTCATGTGCCTCTCTACTTTTACAAGCCTTCCAGGCCTGTTGCTGAGAGGCAACCCCAGAGCATGATGTTTCCACCACCATGCTTCACTGTAGAGATTGTGTGTTTGTGGCAATGTGCAGTGGTTGGTGGTCGCCAAACATAGGGTCTAGTCTGATGGCCAAAAAAGGTCAATTTTTGTCTCATCAGACCAAAGAACCTTTTTCTAATTGACTTTGGAGTCTCCCATATACCTTTGGGCAAATTCCAGATGAGATTTCATGTGAGCTTTTTCAATAGTGGTTTTTTCTTTGCCACTCTCCATACAGCTTGGACTGGTGAAGAACCTGGACAACAGTTGTTGCATGTACAATCTCTTTCATCTGGGCCACTGAAACTCTCAACTCCTTCAGAGTGGCTGCAGGTGTCTTGGCAGCCTCCTTCACCAGTCTTCTTCTTGCTCGATCACTCAGTTTGTGAGGACGGCCAGCTCTAGGCAGATTTAGACGGTTTATTCCCATTTCGTCTACAATACTATGAAATTCCCATTTCATCTACAGCAAAATTCCCATTTTGTCAACTCCCATTTTGTCTACTCCCATTTTGGCAACTATTCCCATTTTGTCTACTCTTGTCTACTTTTCATATACACTATTCATATGTACACATTTTTATTGATCACTTTTTATAAAAAACTCAAGATATAACATGTTTTTTCTTATATCTTTATTTATCACAGAAATCAAGCAAAGCAGTATCACATAACTCAATAATTCACATGGTCATAGTATTTTTCCATTACACATCTTTATTGATAACAAAAGATCTAGCATTTGGTACTCTACACATGAAACTTTACACATTGTAAGCTACAAAAGTGGGTCACTGACTCCATAAAATAAGATCGCAGACCAGGGGAAGCACAAAAGACAGTACTAAAGATAATGGGGAAAACACAGTGAACTCAAAATGAAACATAAAGCGGGGACGTGGAGGAGACCATGTCCAGATATGTCAGTACCCCCCCCCCCCTTAAGACAAGCCAAAAAGAAAAAGAACCCCAAATCGGGTGGGTGGAGGAGGATAAAGGACCAGAGGGAAAGAGTCAGTACAAACAAAAACAGTTTATCGAGTGGTCGAACGGAGTCCAGGGACCACCGCCTGGGGAAGTACGGCATGTCAGCAGGCCGACCAGAGTCCAAGTACCCCCAGACCGGAGAGCAGGGTGGGTGGAAGGACCAACTAGAGTCCCTGGGACATCAGACTGAAGAGTAAGATGGGTTGGAGTAGTCTATGGGCCCCCAGACCAAAGAACATGGTGAGTCTGGTGGCCTCTTCAAATCCATAGATCGCCAGACAGAAGAACATGGTGCCGCAGGAGCTTTAAGCTCAGGAAACAGCAGCAGCTGAGGAGTTCTAAACTCAAGAGACAGAGGTTAAGGAGTCTTGAGCTCAGCAGACAGCAGCTGGGAGCGTTGACCACAGAAGACTAAGGCTGATGGGCGTCAACCTCAAATGGCGATGAAGGCTGGAGGACGTTGACCTCAGACGGTGAAGGCTGCAGGACATTGACCTCAGACGGCGATGAAGGCTGGCACGCGGCAAGTGCAGGTGATGATGGAGTGGCAAGACCAGACGATGGAGATGATGGCGGCTGATCAGCGGCAAGCTCAGACAATGATGACTGACCAGCGTCGAGCTCAGATGATCACAGCTGACCAGCGTAGAGCTCAAACAATGAAGACTGGATGGCACCGACCTCACACGGCAAAGGCTGGTGAGTGGACTGCTCAGACAACCAAGGTGGTGCGGACTGCTCAGATGAAGAAAGTGGAGCAGACTGCTCAGACGAAGAAGTGGAGCGGACTGTTCAGATGATGGAGGCTGGCAAATGGCAAGCCCAGATGATGATTGAAGCTGGTGAGTGGCATGCTTGGGAGCCTGGAACTCCATCCCCGGCCCAGCCACCTTGGACGGGTAGGATAAAACACAGGTAGGTGTTGGGGCCATACAGGAACCAGCAGTGGAGCCCGGCAGAGGGAAGCCAGAAGCAGATGGGAGCTGCAACAGGGTTCCCCACCAGAAGCAAGGCAAGATCTTTCAAGTATAGATGTTAAAAATACTAAAAAGAGAACTTGCTTTTACTGCCATTCCACTGCCGGCGAGGACCCCGGTGGTTCAGCTAATCCCGCAATGACGGCCTCAGGAGCAGGTGTGACGGCCTCAGGAGAGACACTGGCGGAACAGTGGATGAGGCGGTCAGAAGCTCAGCAGCGGGCACCAATGTCAGACTCGGTCTCTGTTTTTAAGAACAGGGTTAAATCCTTCCTTTTTAATATAGCTTACGTTTAAGGAGGAATTTTGTGTCTCTTAACCCCACTTTTGTTCTATTGTTATCTGATCCATACTGCTGGTTGACCTCCAATAATGTACTTGGCATCTTACTGTTATGTTCTTTATGTCTGTCCTCTCCATCCTCCCTATCCCCTCATCCCCAGCCAGTCGCAGCAGACGACTGACCCTCACTGACCCTGGTTCTGCTGGAGGTTTCTTCCTTCCAAATGGGAGTTTTTCCTCTCCACTGTCGCTTAGTGCTTGCTCATAGGGGATCTTCTGATTGCTGGGTCTTTCTGTGACTGTTTTTTTTTTTTTTTTTCTGCACTGTGGTGCCACGAGACGGCTTTTGTTGTGATGTGGCGCATTATAAATAAAGCTGAATTGAACTGAATTGAATTGAATTCAATGCCGTGGAGGAGAGGAGGGCAGCAGCAGTAGACGAAGTGAGGGAAGGAGCTGATGGGACAGCCAGTGAAGAGTTCTGGAGTGAGGAAGAGGCTGTTGCTGCGATTCTCTGCGGTGGCAAAGGAGCAGCTGCTGGAGGAGTGGAGCATGACTCCCGCTCCGCTGCCGCTGGGCACTATCACTGGGGCTGCAGAAGGAGAAGCAGGCGAAATACTCAGTGTGGCAGCAGAGCCCACTCGGCGGGGAGTAGTGGGGTGGCGGTGAGGAGCTGGCACCAGCGAGGAGTGGAGGCTGGAGCTGACGAGAGGCGGAGTGGAGGTACCTGAGCTGGAAGGCGGCGTGGTGAGGATCCCGGAGCTCGAGGACGGTTAGGAGCGGGAGGCATCTGCACCAGGGGACGCATCTTCATCGGCACAGGTACAGACAGGGAAAAGCTTCCCACCAGCCCGCGGAAAATCCATTGTAAATTAGGAACGTTGATGAGAAGCCCAGTCAGTCTTGGATAGCTTGGCTGGCTAGGGTATGACCTCCGCCACGCCGTCCAGAAATCCCGGGGCTGCCTCAGGAGTGTGGGAAATGCAGGCATCCAAGATGAGGTTGTCAATTAACCCCACTGTCCAACACTCATCCTCATCCAGGCCGATCACACTAAAATCTATACCCGCAGAGTCCTTTGGTGGTGCCATTCTGTCACAGCACAACCTCCAGCAGAACAGGAATAACTGACTCCTTAAGGCGAGATGGACCTCAGTGCAAGATGGTTTATTAATAGAAGCAAATACAGTAAATTCAGCTCAAGGGCTGTCAAACACAAGAGCGCAGATAATACTAAATACCTTCAGGGAAACAAACGATGACACAGGACCGGAGGGAAATACTACAATGACACCACACCGAATAGCGACTCAGACAGACATATATGGGGTAATAGGTAATCAACAAACATGGGACAGGTGGAGACAATCAAGGGCTAAATGGTAACACATGAGGGAAACTGGCTGTAGACACTGGAAACACGAGGGACTGGGAACAATAGATAAACAAGGACACACACAGGGGATGGACCCAAGACATGCACAAAACCAAGGACTGGGGGAAACACAGGAGACAGTATTAAAAATAACGGGGAAATAAACACAGTGAACTCAAAATGAGACATAAAGTGTGGAAATGTTTGGAGACCATGTCCAGATATAACAGAAGGCTCCTGAGACCACATTAATGTGTTGATGTGGTCCCTGTGAATGTACTGCATGTGTGAATGTTAGCATTTTTATAATTGGAAATGACTTGAAAGCTTCCCCATATCAAAGTGCCATCTGACTATTCACACTGTGTGTGTGTGTGTGTGTGTGTGTGTGTGTGTGTGTGTGTGTGTGTGTGTGCGTGTGCACTCGTATGTGTGTTTGGCCCTTTGTGAAAAAGACAGTTTTGATCAACAGCGTGCCAGGACATACAAAGCAGAAAGCTATTCCACTTAGGCCCAAAAGGAGAATCTAACAGAATTTGATACACCAGCACAAAAGAAAAGACTTATTAACATTCACAAAGTCCCACACAAATGCACACAGAGCACAGAATTGTTTTGCAACGATAAAATCCTTCTAAAACAAAAAAAATCTACAGTTTGATCTCACCGACAGCTGATTAAATCTTCAAATGAAAATGTGACACGCTTTCATTTGATCAGTCGATACATCATCCATTAACCATAATCCTTTGCTCTGCATGTGTGTACGTGTAAGTAGAATACGTGTGACACCTGTCTGTATATATTTTGTTTTCGGGTTATCTGGTAACCATGGTAGAGACGACATAACAGGGAATGGGATCATCAAAACATCTCACATGCACAAACACAGAGAGACACACTTAAAGAAACCTATACAGGGATAAAGTAAAATGTCCAAAGTTCAAGCAGTGATATCATATGACAGCTGACTCTAGCAGCTCCAAAGGTAAATCCCACAACTTGTCATTTTTAATTTACACTAGAGATAATTCTCTCTGTGTGTGTCTCTGTGTTTCATTTGTGTGTTGCTATGCTACTGTTCCCACATGTTACTGTCGATTACCAGATAAACTTGTCATATTGTGTGTCTGTGCGAGTGAGAGTGTCCTGTCAACATGCACACACACAATAATAGTGCTGTTTTTTGTTTATCTTGTTGTCATGAACCCCATAATAGTGTTGGGCAACCCATTAGAGTTGAACAAAGACCTTCTAACATGAAGAGTTCTCCTTCAGTGGAACTGGAATATACAAAACAGAGACAAACTGCAAAGAGAGAGAGACTGTCTGTGTGTGCTGTTGTGTATGTGTGCGCGGGTGAGCAAGCACGCGCCTGTGTCTGGATGTTTGATGTGGAAATGTGAACTTGAAGTTGGATCTGTGCTAATATCTCACATGCTGGCTGCTAAGGCAGGTCGACTCTGTACATAAAGGGCTTGATACATTGCCTAAAATGCTGCATAAAGAGACACAGACAGAGGGTGAACAAGAATGGGCTGATTTGTCTATTGTTTCTGTGGTTGTCAGTGGAAACCAAAATTGAAATAAAACCACATGAGTACATAACTAATTTGCCACAAAGTACTTCCTTGTTACAAATGGATGCCTTTCTGTCATTTGTCTTTATTTCTCTCCCGTTGTCCCACCTGCAACTCATCTTATCGGTGTTACGATCTGGCCTCAGGTGTGCGTGTGTGTGTGTGCGCGTGCGCGCGCACATTCTCTCACATGCTACTATGATTCATTCTCCACAACTGCCAAGTCTAATTTCTGTTCTGGAGTAATAATACCGTGCACTGCAGGTATATATGAGTGTGTGCAAATGCATTACACACATACACAGACATAGGTGCAAGCACAAGCATACTCACACCAAAACAGTGTTTTGATCAAGAAAGAGACCAATCAGCCAAGTGGTAGTAAACAACGCACTGATACTTATTTTATCTCCATTAGCATGTGCACAGGTTAGATGATATATATTTTCATATTGGTCCAGCAGCTTTTTGTACATGTTTCTATTCCTTGCATATCTCTCAGTATCTCTATTTTGTCGAGGTTACAAGGCTCTGCATCCCCGACTATGAAGCTGTTCATACAAAATATGCAATAATTGTTAAAAGCTTAGCCATCACTCTGTATCCTGCAGTGCAACATGCCCAGGCTTCTTGAAGGATGGGTGGGGTTTATGACTGAATCAGTGCTGACTGGATAAAACTCGGCATGTCATGTCGACTCCTGTGTGAACAAAACAAGCAAATGAAAAGCGGCAAATTTGACCAGAAAAAAAAATAATAGTGAAGATTTTAAAAGGAACTAGACAGTATTTTCATGAAAATCAATTATTAAAAAATACATCAACAAAATGTTTGGAAATGGTGTAAAAATAAAATCTTTATATTCTTAGAACTATTTATATTTTAGTGGTGTTGGACAATTAAAATTTTAAATTGCGATTAATCTTTAAGAATGTTGAGTTAATCGCGATTAACAACGCGTTAATCACATGTTTTTCTATACAGATACAGTGTACCTTAAGTCGGTAATTTTTCAAGTTTGTCATACTGTTATGAGCATGGGTGTGGACAAATATGCTTGCTGTCTTCACCTGCAGGTTTATTAAAGCTCTCAACATATCCAAAATGACAAAAACTATCCAGAATATTCTCCAGAAAATTCTCAAAAGTATTACTGCATGTTCAAACAACAGAATGCCAGGGCTCAATAACATCACTGAACAGCAACCAGCCAGCAGCCACAAAAGGAGCTTGTTCTTTCTCCCACAGCAAATTAATCAATCAATCAATCAACTTTATTATAAAGCACTTTAAAAAGCAACATTCGCTACACAAAGTGCTATACAAGGACACACATAAAAACATAAAAGCAAGGAGCAGGACGCTAGCACAAAAACAATAGAAAGCTGGGTTCACACTCTAATGTTATGACTGACTTTTTCTGATGTTTTGAAAAATCAGAGAAATCAGCCCAAACGTTTTTGAAATTACTTTTACAAACTTTAACAAACTTTTGCTAGCATTTCCCAGCATTGCATTCAGCGTTGTCAAACTTTTGCCAACTTAGGCTAGCGTATGTGTAGCTGTTGCCAACTTAGATTAACTTAAGCTAAGAATACTCAGAGCAGGTCAGCTGACATCAGTGTCAGGCAATGCTCATATAAAGATCAGCGTTTGTGGAGGCTTCCTGCCATTCTGGACCTGCTTTTTTGGTTGGATTCACACTACAATGTTTTTGACCAACTTTTACTGACGTTTTGGCAAACGTCTGGCTCTGCTGGCAAAAGTTGTTAAAGTTAATGATAGTTGGTGTTTGTTGGCAAACGCTGGCAAAAGTTGTATTCGTTGAGAATTTTCAGCATGCTGAAAATTTGCCGATGTTTGGAAATAAACGTTGGTGAAAGTTGTGCTCAGTTTGTAAACGTTCATGAGTGCTGGGTTAAGTTATGCAGAGCTTGTCTAAGCCAGTCTGAGTTAAGCTCCTTTGGCAAACATTGACTGAAATGCTGGTAAAAGCAGATGTTTTGAGATTGAAACTCACTTCAGACATGAACGAACGAAGAGAAATATACAGTATATATATATATATATATATACACACACACATATTATGGCAAGCTGTTCAGGAAAAAAATATATATATTACAAAGAAAAGCTTGGAATATATTGAATGACCTTCCCAATATATTGAATGAAACTTGTAGTATATTGAATGAACTTCCAAATATATTGAATGAACTTCCGAATATATTGAATGAAACTGGGAATATACTGAATGAACTTCCGAATCTCATATATTGAATGAAAATGGGAATATATTGAATGAACTACATTTCCCATCAGCCTTTGGGGCTCCAGTTTCATTCAATATATTCCAAAGTGTTTTGTGTGTGTGTGTGTGTGTGTGTGTGTACAGCCGTGGACAAAATTGTTGGTACCCCTCTGTTAATGAAAGAAAAACCCACAATGGTTACAGAAATAACTTGAATCTGACAAAAGTGGTAATAAATAAAAATTCTATGAAAATTAACCAATGAAAATCAGACAATCCTTTTGAACTGTGGTTCAACAGAATTATTTTAAAAAACAAACTCATGAAACTGGCCTGGACAAAAATGATGGTATCCTTAACTTAATATTTTGTTGCACAACCTTTTGAGGCAATCACTGCAATCAAACAATTTCTGTAACTGTCGGTGAGACTTCTGCACCTCTCAGCAGGTATTTTGGCCCACTCCTCATAAGCAAACTGCTCCAGTTGTCTCAGGTTTGAAGGGTGCCTTCTCCAGACGGCATGTTTCAGCTCCTTCCACAGATGTTCAATAGGATTTAGATCAGGGCTCATAGAAGGCCACTTTAGAATAGTCCAATGTTTTGCTCTTAGCCATTCTTGGGTGTTTTTAGCTGTGTGTTTTGGGTCATTATCCTGTTGCAAGACCCATGACCTGCGACTGAGACCAAGCTGTCTGACACTGGGCAGCACATTTCTCTCTAGAATACCTTGATAGTCTTGAGATTTCATTGTACCCTGCACAGATTCAAGACACCCTGGCAGATGCAGCAAAGCAGCCCCACAACATAACAGAACCTCCTCCATGTTTCACAGTAGGGACAGTGTTCTTTTCTTGGTATGCTTCATTTCTGCGTCTGTGAACATAGAGCTGATGTGCCTTGCCAAAAAGTTGCAGTTTTGTCTCATCTGTCCATAGAACATTCTCCCAGAACCTTTGTGGCTTGTCAACATGCAGTTTGGCAAATTCTAGTCTGGGTTTTTTATGATTTGTTTTCAACAGTGGTGTCCTCCTTGGTCGTCTCTCATGAAGTCCACTTTGGCTCAAACAACGACGGATGGTGCGATCTGACACTGATGTACCTTGACCTTGGAGTTCACCATGAATGTGTTTAGAGGTTGTTCTGGGCTCTTTTGTTACCATTCGTATTATCCGTCTCCTCCTGCGGCCACGTCCAAGGAGGTTGGCTACAGTCCCATGGATCTTAAATTTCTGAATAATATGTGCAACTGTAGTCACAGGAACATCAAACTGCTTGGAGATGGTCTTATAGCCTTTGCCTTTAACATGCTTGTCTATAATTTTCTTTCTAATCTCCTGAGACAACTCTCTCCTTTGCTTCCTCTGGTCCATGTTTAGTGTGGTACACACCATGTCACCAAACAGCACGGTGACTATTTGTCACCCTTTAAATAGGCCGACTGACTGATTACAAGTTTGTAGACACCTGTGATGTTAATTAGAGGACACATCTTGGTTGAACATGTCCCTATGGTCACATTATTTTCTATAAGATAAGATAAGATAAGCCTTTATTAGTCCCACAACGGGGAAATTCCAGGATTGCAACAGCACAGGGATAGCAACACTCAGAGCAACAATCAGAAGGCAAGAAAAAAAACAAGCAAGCAAGAGCAGCTAATATACATATGTACATATTACTATAAAATATATATATACACACACACACACAGACACACAGTGCAGAGCATTGTAGCTGGATGGAATAAATATATGAATATATGAACACACAGTGCAGAGCATTGTAGCTAGATGGAATAAATATGTAAATATATAAACACCCACAGTACGGAGCATTGCAGCTAGGTGGAATAAATATGCAAGTATATAAACACACACAGTGCGGAGCAATGTAGCTAGATGGAATAATATGTAGATATATAAAAACACAGTGCGGAGCATTGTAGCTAGATGGAATAAATATATAGATATATAAATATAAACACACCCAGTGCTGAGCATTGTAGCTAGATGGAATAAATATGTAAATATATAAACACACACAGTGCAGAGCATTGTTGCTAGGTGGGATGAAACAGCATAACCGTCTATTTAGTTATCCTACATGGTATGATTATGTGCCCATACATATTCTCACCCTCCATAGCGACCGGTATGTTCCTAGTTGTATGCCGGAGAGGACCATTGTGTAAGTCTATTGCATCTTTTGCATTCAAAAAAAACTATTAGTTTGTTACGTCTTTTTGCTATCTCTGCGAGCAGCCCTGCTTAGGTTGTACAGTCTGACAGCCGTTGGTAGGAAGGACCTACGAAACCTCTCGGTTGTGCACCTGGGATGATGTAGTCTGCTGCTAAATGAGCTCCTCAGTGCATCCAGTATGTCCTGCATAGGGTGGAACTCGGACTCCAGCAGAGATGACAGTTTAGCCACCGTCCTTCTCTCTCCTATCTCCTCCATTGGATCAAGGCGCTGCCCCAGGACAGAGCTAGCTTTCTTAATCAGTTTGTTCAGTCTCTTCCTATCGGCTGCAGTAATGCCACTGCCCCAGCAGACCACTCCAAAAGTGATGGCTGATGCCACCACCGTGTCATAGAATGACTTCAGCAGCGCCCCTTGTACACCAAAAGACCTGAGTCTCCTCAGCAGGAACAGCCTGCGCTGTCCCTTCTTGTAGAGTGCGTCAGTATTGTGTGACCAGTCTAGTTTATTGTTCAGATGAATACCCAGGTACTTATAGGATGTCACCATCTCGATGTCTGTTCCCTGTATATTTACTGGTGCTGTGAGGGGCTGCCCATGCCTGCGGCAGTCCACCACCAGCTCCTTAGTTTTCCTCGCGTTGATCTGGAGGCAGTTCCGATGGCACCAGTCCACAAAGTCCTGGATAAGCCCTCTGTACTCAGCTTCATCTCCGCTGGAGATGAGACCAACGATCGCAGAGTCATCAGAGAACTTCTGTAGATGGCAATGTGTTGTGTTGTGTGAGAAGTCCGCAGTATAAAGAGTGAACAGGAAGGGAGCCAGCACCGTTCCCTGGGGGGGCCCCCGTGCTACTGATGATCGTGTCGGAAACACAGTCCCGGGTTCTCACAAACTGAGGCCGGTTCGTGAGGTAGTCCAGGATCCATGATGACAGGTGCTGGTCCACCCCTGCGCGCAGCAGCTTGTCCTTCAGGATCATCGGTTGGATGGTGTTGAAAGCACTGGAGAAGTCAAAGAACATGATCCTCACCATATTCCCGGGCTTCTCCAGGTGGGACAGAGAACGGTGAAGGAGGAAGATCACCGCATCCTCCACCCCAATGCCATGCTGGTAGGCGAACTGGAGTGGATCCATCGCTGGTTCCACCAGGGGGCGGAGATGAGCAAGGAGCAGTCTCTCCAGGGTCTTCATCAAGTGGGACGTCAAGGCCACCGGTCTGAAGCTGTTCAGGTCTTTGGGGTGGGAAGTTTTTGGTACAGGTACCACACAAGATGTTTTCCACAGCTGTGGTACCCTCCCCAGTTTCAGGCTCATGTTGAAGATATACGTCACAATCCCACACAGCTGGTCTGCACAGGACTTGAGGAGCTTTGCGCTGATGCCGTCCGGACCCGACGCCTTCCTCGCCTTGATCTTCCTCAGCTCCGTCCTCACCTGGGTCTTGGTCAGGGTCAGGATGGGGGGCTGTGTGTTGGGAGTGGGGGGGGGGTGTCGGTGGAGTGGGGAGTGGGCAGCAGGACTTGATTTCTTAGAGGCAGCAGTGGTTGTTGTGCAGACAGGGGGGAGGGCGGTTGGTCAAATCTACTGAAAAACAGATTCAGGTTGTTCGCCCACTCCCTGCCCCCCGTGGCCTGGGGGGAGGTATTCTGGAGCCCCGAGATGGTTTTGAGGTTTCTCCAGACCCCGCTGATGTCGCTCTGTTGCAGCTTGTCCTCCATCTTCTTCCTGAAGCTGTCCTTGCCTTCTCTGATCTTTCTCCTCAGCTCCCTCTGTACGGACTTCAGCATCTCCCTGTTCCCCGACCTGAAGATCCTCTTCTTCTCTCTCAGAAGTGTTTTTATCTCAGGGTTGATCCAGGGTTTGTTGTTTGAGTGACGCCGTATGGTCTTGGTGGGAACGGATTTGTCCACACAGAAGCTGAGGTAGCCCGTGAAGGTGTGAATGAGGCCATCGATGTCCTCACCATGTGGATCGCAGAGCTGCTTCCAAGCAGTGGCTTCAAAACAGTCCTTTAGAGTGTCCATTGTCTCCTCAGACCATAACTCCACAGTGTGCATGGTCGGAGGTTGTCTGTGCACTAGGGGTTTGTACACCGGCCGGAGATGAACCAAGTTGTGATCCGATCTCCCAAGTGGGGGGAGTTGTGATGAGGTGTACGCCTCCTTAGTGTTTGCGTAGAACAAATCCAGTGTTTTATTGTCTCTAGTGTGGCATGTGACATACTGGGTGAAAGTGGGCAGAATGGGAGACAGTGAAACGTGGTTGAAATCGCCTGAGATGAGGAGAAGAGCATCTGGGTGTTCTGTCTGCAGCCTGCTGGTTACTGAATGGATGACGTCACGCGCTGTCCCAGCGTTCGCCGTCGGATTTGCATAAACAACAATGCAGATCACGTGTGAGTGTTCTCTCGGGAGATATGTAGGCCTCATGCTAACAGCTAGCAACTCAATGTCTTTGCTGCAGTGTCGTTGTTTAACAGTGATATGTCCCGGTCTGCACCAGTTGTTGTTAACATACATTATCACTCCACCGCCCCTAGTTTTGCCACTCTCTGGTGTTCGGTCAGCTCGTATCATGTGAAAACCCTCCAGCTCAATGTTAGCATCTGCTGCTAGTTCAGTTAGCCACGTCTCAGTAAACAAAAGGAGAGAGCACTCCCGGTAAGTGCTATCATAACGGGAGATAGCCGCTAGCTCATCTAACTTTCCCAGTATCGACCGTACATTTCCCATGACAACAGATGGAAGGGAGGGTCTGTACCTTATATTTTTTGTCCTCCGCCTTACTCCAGCCTGGCAGCCGCGGCGTTTTCGCCTCAGTTCTCTCGGTATGTCGAGTTTTTCCAGTGGGACCGGGTGGCGGTTAAATGCTAGCAGCTCTTCCCTGTTGTATCGTATCCTGCTATAAACAGTGGCTCCGTCCACCGGCTCAGGAGACATTTGGGACGATCTGTGTGTCCGTGATATAAGTGGGGTGAAAAAAAAAAGTGATCAAAAGAGAGAGGAAGGGAAAAAAAACTCGGAATCGAGCCGCTGTTGCAAAAGGCAGCCTACTGGTGTGGCGCCGAGAGGAACATCTGTCTATCTATCTTATCTTAACTTTTATCTTTTCTAGGGGTACCATCATTTTTGTCCAGACCTGTTTCATGAGTTTATTTTTTAAAGTAATTCTGTTGAACCACAATTCAAAAGCATTGTCTGATTTTCATTGGTTAATTTTCATAGAATTTTTATTTATTACCACTTTTGTCAGATTCATGTTATTTCTGTGACCATTGTGGGTTTTTCTTTCATTAACAGAGGAGTACCAGCAATTTTGTCCACGGCTGTATATGTATATACAGTATATATATATATATATATATATATATATATATATATACGCACTGTATATATGTATGTAAATATATCAGAGTTTCATTCAATATATTCTGTGTTTTGTATGTATGTGATCAGGACCCTTTGGCTGCTTACCATTGTTTTCGGTGTGTGTTATATGTAATGAACGGAGATGAAAGAAGTGCAGCTATGAGTGAATCAGCAAAAAAGTTAGTTGCAGCTATCCTCAGTAATGAAGAGCTGGTTAACACCCTGACAAATGTATGTAGTGGCCAAAATTCTACCGATGAAGAAATGTATTCAGTGTGTTCCACCGTGGGGAACACTTCAGTAAAGTTGGCAAGATATTCACAGATTTGGACTTTGCGGATCAATAATTCCTGAACAAAACGCTGTTAAAACACAAACTACACCAATCTAATACATTGGTAAAGTAGACAACGAGCTACAACCTCATTTTCATGAAAAAGAGCCGTCCTCTGAGCTCCAGCAGTTACACTGGTGTCTATGAGCTGCCGTCGGGGAAACAAATGCGTAGGGACTGTCTGCAAATTGCAACTCTGAAGAAAAAAAACACAATTTAAAATTAAAAACTGTCATGATCATAAGGTGTAATGTCACCAGAATCAGTTCATATGTCAATTGTGTCGTTTTGTTCAGACTAAAATGCTTAGTTTGCATAAATTTTATTTTTCATAGTTTGGGGAAGTATTTATTTAAAAATATCCAATAACTTGAAAATTACAAAGTGTGGCTTCACCAAAATCACCTCACATGCAATCCATCTTCTTCTAGTCAGACTACAACACAGAGTTTGGATTAAAGAAATGTTTTCATAGCTTTGGGAATATTTATTAGGATTAAATTTCAGCATCATCAAGGTTAGTGCCACTAAATGCTGCCCAGCCACTAAGGTCTCCTGTTAGGAACACTTGTTAGTTGGACCAAAAAAAAATCATAGGTTAGGGAAATATTTATTAGAAATGATAGTTAAAAACTTCTAAATAACTGAGCGCAGCTTCACCAAAATGACCTCACACATCATCCATCATCTGATGATCATATTACATCACTTAGTTTGAGTAAAAAAAAAAAAATCACATTTTTTGGAAATATTAATTTGAAATAAATTTCAATACCTTCTCAGGTATTAAGTGGTGCTTCACCAAAATCACCTTACACATCATCTATCATCTACTAGTCAGACTACATCAGTAGATCATTTGTTGACACAGAAAAGCACTGATTTCTTATAGAATTGACTCCTGCACTGACAAATAAATCACAAGGATTAATTTTAGCCTGACTCTTAGCCTGCTCTGGACCAGGCTAGCTGCAGAGAATAAATCTCAATAGCAACTTGACTGGGCTTAATTTATCCTACTTTTATACAACCAAGTCAAGTATAGATTAAGCCAGAATTATTTGAAAATGCTGGCTTAATCCTTTATCTTGGTTTTATGCGATGTGCATCTGTCCATCCATCCATCCATCCATCTTCTACTGCTTTTCCGGAGGTCCGGGTCGCGGAGGCAGCATTTCAAGCAGAGAAGCCCAGACTTCCCTCTCCCCAGCCACCTGCTCCAGCTCTTCAGAGGGGATACCAAGGCGTTCCCAGACCAGCTGGGAGACATAGTCTCTCCACCGAGTTCTGGGTCTGCCCCAGGGTCTCCTCCCAGTGGGACGTGCCTGAAACACCTCAAGTGGGAGGCGTCCAGGAGGCATCCTAATCAGATGCCCATACCACCTCAACTGACTCCTTTCAATGTGGAGGAGCAGCGGTTCTACTCTGAGCCTCTCCCGGATGACTGAGCTCCTCACCCTATCTCTGAGGGTGAGTCCAGCAATCCTACAGAGAAAGCTCATTTCAGCCGCTTGTATCCGCGATCTCGTTCTTTCGGTCATTACCCAAAGCTCGTGACCATAGGTGAGAGTAGGAACGTAGATTGACTGGTAAATCGACAGCTTTGCCTTAGAACTAAGCTCCCTCTTCACCACAACAGACCGGTACAACGTCCGCATCACTGCAGATGCTGCTCCAATCCGTCTGTCAATCTCTCGCTCCATTCTCCCCTCACTCGTGAACAAGACCCCAAGATACTTAAACTCCTCCACTTGGGGCAGGAGCCTGTCCCCAACCCGGAGAGGACAATCCACCTTTTTCCGGCTGAGGACCATGGACTCGGACTTGGAGGTGCTGATTCTCATCCCAGCCGCTTCACACTCAGCGGCAAACTGTCCCAGCAAGAGCTGTAGGTCATTGCTGGATGAAGCCAACAGGACAACATCATCTGCAAACAACAGAGATGAGATCCTGTGGTCACCAAGCATGACACCCTCCATTCCCTGGCTGCGCCTAGAAATCCTGTCCATAAAAATTATGAACAGGATCGGTGACAAAGGGCAGCCCTGGCAGAGTCCAACTCTCACTGGGAATGACTCCGACCGAGTGTTGGTAATACAAATCAAACTCTCACAACGGTCGTACAGAGACCGAATAGCTCGTAACAACAAGCCCGATACCCCATACTCCTGAAGCACCCCCCACAAAAATCCACGAGGGACGCGGTCAAATGCCTTCTCCAAGTGCACAAAACACATGTAAACTGGTTGGGCAAACTCCCACGAACCCTCGAGAATTCTCGAGAGGGTAAAGAGCTGGTCCGATGTGCCACGGCCTGGACGAAAACCACATTGCTCCTCCTGAATCCGAGGTTCGACCAATGGCCGGACTCTCCTCTCCAGTACCTTGGCATAGACCTTCCCAGGGAGGCTGAGGAGTGTGATCCCTCTAAAGTTGGAGCACACCCTCCGGTCCCCTTTTTTAAAGAGAGGAACCACCACCCCGGTTTGCCATGCCGTACCATGTTTGGTACGTGGCGATGTGCATCTGAGGTGACCTAATTAATCTGCTGCAGACAGAGCAGTCCTAACACTTTCAACCAATCAAATAGCTAAGACAATGGGCTGGTGAAAAAGTCACTAGCCAATCAGCAGACATTTCCAATTAGTCCTCCCTGCAGTGGTGGTTTTGGTCTCCAAAACGATTCTCATGTTGAAGGTTACTCTAATACTGGATGTGTTTGAACTGAAAATTTTCCTCCAGTCTTCTTTCATTGTCATAGCTGGACAAAGTTTCCCACCATGTCCACATTTTCTGTTGGTTTTGAACTGTTCAGGTTCAGGTTACTTTATTTGTACCCGTAGGTAAATTTGTTTTGCAGTCAGGTGACATCCTTTTAGAGACATATTTACAAACCACAATTACATTCAACATGAACACAAACACAGGCACACATGAAGCTGACTAAAAACACGGTGAAAGTACTCAAGGCTCCACCAATCAGGACATAAGACAAAGAGATAAGAGAAAAAACAAGGAGATAAGAGAGAAGGGTCATATTAAAAAAGTTAAAAACTAAGTCAGAGAGATTAAAAACTCAATAAAAGTCTAAAACTCAAAAGATTTGAAACCCAAATAAAAAAACCTACAAAAATAAATAAATATAAAATAAAAATTGATAAATAACTAAATTATGTGCAATATATTGCTACATCTTGTTCAACTCTTTGACTGCAGCAGGAACAAAGTTGTATTTGTAGCGCTGGGTTTTACATTTTGGGACAACAAACCTCCGTCTGGAGGGAAGAAGCTGAAAGTGGCAGTGCAAAGGGTGGGAGTCATCATTTAAAATGGAGGTAGCAATCCTCTGTACCTGTCTGGTGTACAGTGATGTCAGGCTCAGCTGTGACTCACCAAGCAAATGACTGGACCATCTAACTACCTGGTCTAAGGATTTCCTGTTTCAGTTTTATCTGACCAAACCATGACACTAAAAAGGATAAAATAGATTCAATAAAAGCCCGATAAAACATTGACATTATGGTTTGGTCAGTTTGGAAGTGTGCGAGCTTCTGCACACCCTTTCACAGTTCTCTTCAAAGTTTAAATTACTATCAATAATCATCCCAAGATATTTGTAAGATTGCACACATTCAATGGTCTGGCCTTTTAGTACAGTGACTTCGTGCCTGGGAGTTTTCCTCCTAAAGTCAATAATCATATCTTTAGTTTTTGTTATAATCAGTTGCAGGTAGGAATCCTCACACCAGTGAACAAAATCATCAACTACTGGGCCGTGGCCACTCTCACCATCCTGAAGGAGACTGACAATAACTGAATCATCAGCATACTTTGTAATGTGTCTGTTGTCATGTCTGCTCTGACATTTGTTTGTGTACAGGATGAAGAGTAGTGGTGACAACACACACCCCTGAGGGGAGCCAGTAGAACAACACTTTTGGTCACCTTTACTCTGTTATGATTAGTTTGTTGGGTTATTCTCAGGTTCTTAGTTCAGTTATGTTCTCTCCCTGATTTGGTTTATTTATGATTATTGTTTGAATTATTTGTCCTCTCTGTTCTCCAGTGTCGTCTGTCTGCACAACTCCGCCCATCCTGTTTGTAGCTGCTTCCCTGTTATTTCTTAAGTAGTCCCAGCTGTCTCATGTTAGTGCAATTATCTCTCACCTACAGTGGTGTGAAAAAGTGTTTGTCCCCTTCCTCATTTCTCATTTTTTTGTATGGTTGTCACACTTAAATGTTTCAGATCATCAAACAAATTTAAATATTAAACAAAGATAACACAAGTAAACGCAAAATGCAGTTTTTAAATGAAGGTGTTTATTATTAAGGGTAAAAAAAATCCAAACCGACATGGCCCTGTGTTAAAAAAAAAAAAAAGATCCCCCACCCCATTAAAACATAAATTAACTGTGGTTTATCACATCTTTGGAAAGCTGAGCTCAATTTCTCGAGCCACACCCAGGCCTGATTACTGCCACACCTGTTCTCAAACAAGAAATCACTTTAGTAGGACCTGCCTGACACAGTGAAGTAGACCAAAAGATCCTCAAAAGCTAGACATCATGCTGCGATCCAAAGAAATTCAGGAACAAATGAGAAACAAAGTAATTGAGATCTATCAGTCTGGAAAAGGTTATAAAGCCATTTCTAAAGCTTTGGGACTCCAGCAAACCACAGTGAGCCATTATCCACAAATGGCAAAAATATGTAACAGTGGTGAACCTTCCCAGGAGTGGCTGGCCGACCAAAATTATCCCAAGAGTGCAGCAACGACTCATTCAAGAGGTCACAAAAGACCCCACAACAACATCAAAAGAACTGCAGGCCTCACTTGCCTCAGTTAAAGGGTACCTGTGGTGGTCGTCTAAAAGCATTCAACTTGAAAACATTAGGCCAAGTATTCGTTATTTGGTTAAATAATTATTGCCAGCCATATACCACCAGAGAAATATGCAAATACGACCACAGGCATGGCCAGCCAATGAAAACTATGCACGCAGCCATGACACATGCGGATGTGACGTCACTACGTTGGTACTGAAAAGTCAATACTCCGCCTGTATGAGCGACTAGGGTGCTTTTGTGAGTGTTTTTATTCTATTATGGCTGAATTGTTGGACTCTGAGGAAGAATTCACCCAACATGGCTACAGGTTTGAACCATAAAGGTCTTCTGAGGGTGAAAGTGACGAAGTGGTCCTCACACACAACGCAATTTCGTCTGAAAGGAAACATCTGTGCCCTGTTCCGAGATTGCGCAACCACTTTTCCACTACGATCTTCCGACAAGGTGAGCTGGGTTTGGGTACACAAAAGAAGTGTTTATCTTTGTTTTTTCGCTTATTATTGAGACATCCAAAGGCTTTACATTCCGCTATGTTGCGATATCCATATCGCATTGTATGTTTTCGTTGTTACAAGAGCGCCGAGTGTCTGCTGCTCTGTATATAGTTTTAGCGGCGAGGGAAAAGCCCAGCGCCGAATCATCGGCCGTCTGGCGGCCGTTACGATCTCAGATCAGACGAGACGACCCGCTGAATTTAAGCATTTATTTATTTTCTACTCGTTTTAGTTCTGCATTTAATATGAACCCTGAGTTTGAAATCAACGTTTGAATTTGAATTTGAATATCCCGAAAGCCACTGCTCATCTGGGCACTCCAGGCTCAGCCAATATTGATCCAGATCGCGGTATCCACGACACTACGTCACAGGAAGCGTCCTGGCAGGCCATGTAGCCGCTAGTATGGCTGCGCCCATGTTTTGCTGACATAGCTGAACCAGCACATCAGCAATGGATTTATATCGCATTGCTTTGAACTTGAACTTGAACTTAAACTTGAACTAGAACGTGAGACAGGGGCTCAATATATCTTTTTTTTCACGACCACCACAGGTCCCCTTTAAGGTCAGTGTTCATGACTCCACCATAAGAAAGAGACTGGACAAAAATGGCCTGCATGGCACAATTCCAAGAGGAAAGCCACTGCTAAGCAAAAAGAACATAAAGCTCGTCTAAGTTTTGCCAAAAAATGTCTTGCTGATTCACAAGACTTTTGGAAAAATACTCTGTGGACTGATGAGACAAAAGCTGAACTTTGTGGAAGGTGTGTGTCCCATTACATCTGGCGTAAAAGTAGCACAGCATTTCAGAAAAGAAACATCATACCAACAGTATAATATGGTGGTGGTAGTAGTGTGATGGTCTGGGGCTGTTTTGTTGCTTCAGGACCTGGAAGACTTACTGTGGTAAATGGAACCATGAATTCTGCTGTCTACCAAAAAATCCTGAAGGAGAATGTCCGCACTTGGGTTCTACAGCAGGACAATGAGCGAAAACCCATCAGCCAGTTCAGCTCTGAATGGCTTAAGAAAAACAAAATGAAGACTTTGGAGCGGCCTAGTCAAAGTCCTGACCTGAATCCGATTGAGATGCTGTGGCATGGCCTTAAAAAAGTGGTTCATGCTCAAAACCTTCCAATGTGGCTGAATTACAACAATTCTGCAAAGATGAGTGGGCTAAAATTTCTCCACAGCGCAATAAAAGATTCATTCCCGGTTATCACAAATGCTTGATTGCAGTTGTTGTTGGTACGGGTGGCCCATCCAGTTATTAGGTTTAGGGGGCAATCACTTTTTCACACAGGTTTGGATTTTTTGCCCTTAATAATAAACACCTTCATTTAAAAACTGCATTTTGTGTTTACTTGTGTTATCTTTGTTTAATATTTAAATTTGTTTGATCTGAAACATTTAAGTGTAACAAACATACCAAAAAAATGAGAAATCAGGAAGGGGGCAAACACTTTTTCACACCACTTTATTGTGAAGTTCATTCAATATATTCCAAGCTTTTCTTTGTATATATATATTTTTTTTTTTTCCTGAACAGCTTGCCATTATATGCGTGTGTGTGTGTATGTGTATGTATACGTATATGTATATATAAACACATATATACATATATGTACGTATATATGTGTGTATATATGTATACTGTGTGTGTGTGTGTGTGTGTGTGCAGAATTTCCGATCCAATCAAGGCGCAGATCTTCACTGACAGCTTTCAAAGGAAACTTGAAGCTCACCTCCACTCCGATATTCCAGGAGTAGTGGACGCCAAATGGAACCACCTTCGCGACGCCATCCACGACTAAGCCATGACCGCATTCGGAAAGAAAGAACGCAAGAATGCTGACTGGTTTGAGGCTCACTGGGACGAAATTCAGCCAGTCACAGAGGCCAAAAGAGAAGCACTGCTGGCTCACAAGCAGAACCCTTGCCCTGGCACACGCGATGCCCTTCGAGCAGCAAGTGCCAATGAGTACTGGCAGAACCTGTACACCAACATCCAGGTAGCTGCCAATTGCAGATACGCCAAAGGAATGTATGAGGGCATCAAAACAGCTATCGGGCCCACAAGCATTAAAACAGCACCGCTCAAAGCTAAGACAGGCAAAGCCATCACTGACAAGAGCAAGCAACTCCAGCGTTGGGTCGAGTATTATCTTGAATTGTACTCGACCCAGAACATCATGACAGATGTTGCCTTCGACGCCTTGCCTGGCCTACCAGTCATGGATGAGCTTGACGAAATACCCACACTGGAAGAGCTCGGCAAAGCCATAGACTGCCTCGCCTGTGGCAAGGCTCCAGGGAAAGACAGTATCCCCCCAGAAGTTCTGAAACACGGGAAAATAGCCATCTTACAACCTCTATATGATCTCCTCTGCCTTTACTGGAAGCAAGGTCACATTCCCCAAGATATGAGAGATGCCAACATAATCACGCTGTATAAGAACAAAGGCGACCACAGTGACTGCAACAATTACGGCGGCATCTCTCTTCTGAGCATAATTGGCAAAGTCTTCGCCCGGGTCACCCTGTTCCACCTGCAGAGCCTCGCTTCGCGAGTCTATCCTGAGTCCCAGTGTGGTTTCAGAGCTGGAAGGTCCACAGTGGATATGATCTTTTCCTTCCGTCAGCTGCAGGAGAAGTGTAGAGAGCAGCAGCCATTGTTCCTTGCATTATTGGACCTGACCAAAGCCTCTGACTTAGTCGAAGCGGGCTCTTCCAGATCCTGCGAAAGATCAGTTGTCCCCCAAAGCTCCTTGCAATCATCTCCTCCTTCCACATGGACATGCACAGTACTGTTTGCTTTGATGGAGCCACCTCAGATGCCTTCCCAGTCAGCAGTGGAGTGAAGCAGGGTTGCGTTCTAGCACCGACTCTCTTTGGGATTTTTTTTCTCAATGCTCCTCCACTACGCCTTCGCCGACTGTCCTGAAGGTGTCTACGTCAGCATGAGATCAGATGGAAAACTCCTCAACATCGGAAGACTTCGTGCTAAAACCAAAGTCTATGAGGTCCTCATACGTGAGCTGCTGTTTGCAGACGACGCTGCTCTAGCATCACACAGTGAGGAGGGCCTGCAGCACCTGGTCGACAAACTGTCCCACGCCTGCAAGGAGTTTGGACTCATGATCAGCCTTAAGAAAACCAACATCATGGCGCAAGATGCTGTCTCCTCTCCTGTCATTACCATTGACAACATGCAGCTGGAGGTTGTGGACACCTTCACCTACCTAGAGTCCACTGTTTCAAACACGCTTTCGCTGGACACCGAGATCATCTCCAGAATCGCCAAAGCAGCTGCTGTCATGGCCAAACTCAACAAGCGTGTGTGGAACAACAATCTGCTGAGTTTGAAGACCAAGTTACTCGTATACCAAGCTTGCGTCCTGTCCACTCTCCTGTACAGCAGCGAGTCCTGGACAGCCTATGCCAGGCAGGAGAAGTGGTTAAACAGGTTCCACCTCCGCTGTCTTCGGCACCTTATGCACGTCAAGTGGCAGGACAGAGTCCCCAACACCGAGGTCCTTGAGCGCACTGACTTGCCAAGCATCCCTGCATTTCTCAGCCAGAGACGACTCCGGTGGCTCGACCACATGCACCACATGGCGCCTAACCGTCTGCCGAGAGAAATCCTTTACGGAGAATTGCGGGTGGGCGTCCGCCGTGTGGGCCGACCGCTGTTGCATTTTAAAGATGTCTGCAAATGCAATATGTGGTGCGTGCAGATCAACGCCAATAATTGGGAGGTTATTGCCAAAGATCGAGCCACTTGGCGACGCAGTGTCAAAGAGGGTGTTCTCAAGATGGAAGGGAACACGAGAGTCCAGATGGCAACGAAGCGTGCGGCGAGGAAAGAACGTGCAGCATCAGCACATGCACCATCAGTCTTCATCTGCGCCAACTGCTCCAAAGACTGCCACTAAAGGACTGGGCTGGATAATCATTCCAGGTGCTGCTCCAACCCTTGACGCGCTAACCATCGCCTCTTCGAGACGAGGATGCCAGAGAGAGACACATATACACATATACACACACACACATACACACACACACACACACACACACACACACACACACACACACACACACACACACACACGTATATGTGTGTGTGTGTGTAAGGCCACCCCATTAAATATTCTGTTCTTTAATAAGAAATGTTCACAAATCTATGTCTAACCTTGTTTTTGTTTTTATTTGCATTTTTTAACATTTATTTTAGCCCTTTTAAGTGGCAATGACTGTGGGGGTGTCCTGAAAAAGATGGGTGGGTGTCCTAATTTGTTCCTCACTATTTGTTTAGAATTACATTTTACAGAAAATTTGAAAAAAGTCTCTAATTCATTTTTAATTGTTTAGTTGTATTACATGAATCTCCCAGTATTTTTAACATTGATATTAAGTATCCATATGTCCAAATATGTTAAAAAAAAAACCACAGGCTTATACAGGGGGTCCTAATTTTTTCACATGACTGTACACACACACACACACACACACACACACACACACACACACATATCTACGATATATATACGTATATACTGTATATGAGCTGTTTGTGGGTTTGTTTGTGGTTTGTTTGCTCCCGGTGATGAGTGTGGTCTGGTGGGTGGTTTGAGATTTCATGTCTTTGCAGTGTTATTTTTCTACCACTAGGCTGTGCTGTTTCACAAATGTGTCTTTTGCCAGTACGGATTACTGGTTGCCTTGGAAACAACAGCCATTGGAGACGGCTGATTTTTTTTTTCTTTTTTGCTGTCTGAAAAAACATTTTCTTGGCCCATGGAATAAAGTTTTGTTTTTGTGAAATTTTCAGTCAGAGTCTGTCTACTCTCTGCCTGCAACATATATATATATGATCTCCCAAAAATTTGACAGCCCAAAAGAAAAAAAAAAATTATTGTTCTTAATTTTCTGCCCCATGCGCGATTATTCTCCAAGGTTTATTGGTTCACTTCCATTGCGGAAATCAAATGGCACTGATGTGGTGTCAAAAAGTAAACAACATTTAACGGGATTTTATGTTATTTTAATGGAGAGAGTTGCAACAGCCAAAAGATAACACAGGGTTACAAAAATATTTTTTTTGTAAGTTGTCTGTGTTTTTTCAACTGATTTAAGACAATTTTGCACCGCTGAATCCGAAAATGACATCCGTTTCTCTCGATCAGGTAAAAAAAAAATCTGATCTTTTGACTAAATCGATTACATTTTTGTGACATTATCGGCTGATTTTTGTTAACATTTCTCATCCGAAATAGATTTTTAAAAGAAAAAATCGTTTTCTAACACAATTTATTGATTAAATGTTATAAACTTTGATTACTGTAAATTGAATAGTAGACATTGATAAAGGTGAGTACATGTAAATTGAATGTTACGTCATCCCTGTTCAAAATTCAGAGCTTCAGCTTCCGGTTATTCGAACCTCTAGAATGCTCAGCAGCAGGGATGCCTCTCTTCAGAGTCCAACAGTAATCAGCCATCATGACAATGTCATAAATTGTCATGACATGATGTCATGACAATTTTGACATCATGTCATAAATTGGCGCATGCAAACTCTTCAGAGTTGGAGAAATTTCAAGAAATAAAAAAGAATTTTGCATCATATAAAGCAAAAATACCCGTACATGTAAACAAAAATGTAAAAAAAAATAAGTGGCCATACTTCAAAAAGTTGACCTGATTGAGCAAAACCAATGTGATTTTTGGATTCAGCACATTAAAATTGTCCTAAATCAGCTAAAAAAAACTTAAATAAATTTGATGTTGACCAGTGTAATCACCTGTCATTTTATTTATATGATGATTCACTAAATAGTTTTTTTATTCCATCCACATTCACATTTTAATTGCGGACTTAGTGAGCGTTGGATTCTATGCATTATTTTATTATTTTTATATGAATGAATGAACGAACAGGTGAAAATGGTATGTAGAAGTAACTACATAGGAATATAAAATGAAAATAAATACTGAAATGAATGCGCAAAGGAGATGTGTTCACTCCAAAAGCAGGTCCAGAATGGCAGGAAGCCTCCACAAACACATAAGAGCATCAACCAACGCTGATGCCAGCTGACCTGCACTAATTATTTCTCTGATTTTTCAAAATGTCAGTAAGAGTCAGTCCAAACGCTATAGTGTGAACCCAGCTTTAACTTAGGCTGACTTCGGTAAACTCTGTATAACTTAGCCCAGCGCCCAGGAATTTTTACAAAAGGAGCACAACTTTTGCCAACGTGTATTCCCAAATGTCAGCAATTTTCAGAAGGCTGAAAATTTTCAAAGAACACAACTTTTGCCAGCGTTTGCCAACAAACACCAACTATGCTTAACTTTTGCCAGCAGAGCCAGACGTTTGCCAAAACGTCAGTAAAAGTTGGTCCAAACATTGTAGTGTGAATCCACTTTAAAACCAACAAGACAATATAAAACTCAGCACAAGTGGAAACCACAGTCAATAAAATCAATAAAATAAAAGGTAAGAGAAACAAACATACACCACTTTTAAACAGATTAACACAAAACCTCGTGTCACAACAGACACAATTTCCCTTTTAGCATAAAAATTGCAAACATAAACAAACAACGATCTTGCTCATGATGACATCCCACTGTGCTGCAAAAGCGGCGGGGGAGTGAATGGACATTACGAACACAGCTTGAGAATTTTTACGAACACAGCTTGAGAATTTTTTTTAGACTGGTACTCACCAACAGTTGGATCCAAAACTATGAGTATGAAAACAGGCAAATTTCTGTCCGTGTCAACTGCTGGAGGTCAGCTTCAACCTAGCATGTAGCTACTAGCCAGCTACCTAGCTTCCACAGAAGAACAACCCAACATCCGGGCAAAGTTTTGGAGGAGGCTGTAATTATCCAGGTGACAGCTCCAACAGATTACGTTGTAAACTTAAACATGACAGTACTTTGGGGATTTCCACAGCTGTAATCCAGCTTGTTTGACTTAGCAATGTCTGCATGGCGCACATAGTGTCTGTGGCCAGAACGGCTTTGTTACGGAGGGCAGCTAGGCCAAAAAGTACTGTTTGCGCTTTCTGCAACAGATATATATATATATATATATATATATATATATATATATATATATATATAAATACAGTGGCGTGAAAAAGTGTTTGCCCCCTTCCTGATTTCTCATTTTTTTTGTATGTTTGTTACACTTAAATGTTTCAGATCAAAAAAATTTAAATATGAGACAAAAATAACAGAAGTAATCACAAAATGCAGTTTTAAATGAAGGTGTTTATTATTAAGGGTAAAAAAAAATCAAACCTACATGGCCCTGTGTGAAAAAGTGATTGCCTCCCTGTTAAAACATAAATTAACTGTGGTTTATCACATCTTTGGAAAGCTGAGCTCAATTTCTTGAGCCACATCCAGGCCTGATTACTGCCACACTTGATCTCAATCAAGAAATCTCTTAAATAGGACCTGCCTGACAAAGTGAAGTAGACCAAAAGATCCTCAAAAGCTAGACATCACGCTGCGATCCAAAGAAATTCAGGAACAAATGAGAAACAAAGTAATTGAGATCTATCAGTCTGGAAAAGGTTATAAAGCCATTTCTAAAGCTTTGGGACTCCAGTGAACCACAGCGAGAGCCATTATCCACAAATGGCAAAAATATGTTACAGTGGTGAACCTTCCCAGGAGTGGCCGGCCGACCAAAATTACCCCAAGAGTGAAGCGACGACTCATCCAAGAGGTCACAAAAGACCCCACAAGACATCCAAAGTACTGCAGACCTCACTTGCCTTTTGACATTATCGATCATGCCATTCTACTTGATAGATTAGAACACTATGTTGGACTAAATGGAACTCAGTTGCAGTGGTTTAGATCTTACTTGTCCGATAGATTTCAGTTTGTCCACATCAACGATGAATTTTCTTCCAACTCTAAGCTCAGTCACGGAGTTCCACAGGGATCTGTGTTAGGCCTTACTCTTTTTAGTTTATATATGCTTCCGTTAGGCAATATCATTAGAAAGCACTGTACTGTATACATTTTCACTGTTACACAGACGACACACAACTATACCTGTCAATGAAGCCCGATGATTGTAATCAATTAGCCAAGTTAGATGCCTGTCTTAAGGACATCAAAGCTTGGATGACTTGTAATTTTCTACTATTAAACTCAGATAAGACTGAAGTCATTCTTGTTGGCCCAAAACATCTTAGAAATTCCTTCCCAAATCATGCCCTTAATTTAGATGCCGCCACTCTCACTCTGAATAGCTCTGTGAGGAACCTTGGAGTTATTTTTGATCAAAATCTGTCCTTTAACACATATTACATTTGTTTCTAAGACTGCCTTCTATCATCTGCTCAATATTGCCAAGATTAGGAGCATCTTGTCTCTGAATGATGCTGAGAAACTGATTCACGCCTTTGTCAGCTCTCGATTAGATTATTGTAATTCGCTATTATCTGGTCGTCCTAAAATATCCTTAAAAAATCTTCAGTTGATTCAAAATGCTGCTGCTAGAGTTTTAACTGGTTCTAGAAAAAGAGATCATATCTCCCCAGTTCTGTCCTCCCTTCATTGGCTTCCCATAGAATTTAGAATCAAGTTTAAAATCCTTCTTCTCACTTTCAAAGCTCTTAATAATCAGGCCCCCCTATATATAAAGGATTTGATATAACCTTACCATCCTAATAGAGCATTACGCTCCCAAAATGCTGGACTACTTGTGGTGCCCAGAATCTCCAAAAGTACATTGGGAGGCAGAGCCTTCTGCTACCAAGCTCCTCTCTGGAACCAGTTACCACTCTGGGTCCGGGAGTCAGACTCGGTTTCTGTTTTTAAGAACAGGGTAAAATCCTTCCTTTTTAATATAGCTTACAATTAAGGAGGGATTTTGTGTCTCTTAACCCCATTTTTGTTCTGCTGTTATTTGATTCATACTGCTGGTTGACCTCCAATAATGTACTTGGCTTCTCACTGTTATGTTCTTTATGTCTGTCCTCTCCACCCTCTCTATCCCATCATCCCCAGCCAGTCGCAGCAGATGACTGCCCCTCCCTGAGCCTGGTTCTGCTAGAGGTTTCTTCCTGTTAAATCGAAGTTTTTCCTCTCCACTGTTGCTAAGTGCTTGCTCATAGGGGATCGTCTGATTGCTGGGTTTTTCTGAGATTGTGGGATTTTTCTCTGCATTTGTGGCTCCGCGAGACGGCTTCTGTTGTGATGTGGCACTGTATAAATAAAGCTGAATTGAATTGAATTGAAAGTTATCATGTTGGAATACTGCCCTGCGACCCAGTTTCTGAAGGGAGGGGATCATGCTCTGCTTCAGTATGTCACAGTACATGTTGGCATTCATGGTTCCCTTAATGAACTGTAGCTCCCCAGTGCCGGCAGCACTCATGCAGCCCCAAACCATGACACTCCCACCACCATGCTTGACTGTAGGCAAGACACACTTGTCTTTGTACTCATCACCTGGTTGCCGCCACACACGCTTGACACCATCTGAATCAAATAAGTTTATCTTGGTTTCATCAGACCACGGGACATGGTTCCAGTAATCCATGTCCTTAGTCTGCTTGTCTTCAGCAAACTGTTTGTGGGCTTTCTTGTGCATCATCTTTAAAAGGGGCTTCCTTTTGGGACGACAGCCATGCAGACCAATTTGATGTAGTGTGCGGCATATGGTCTGAGCACTGACAGGCTGACCCCCCTCCACGCCTTCAACCTCCGTAGCAATGCTAGCAGCACTCATATGTCTATTTTCAAAAGACAACCTCTGGAAATGACATTGAGCACGTCGACTCAACTTCTTTGGTTGACCATGGCGAGGCCTGTTCTGAGTGGAACCTGTCCTGTTAAACCGCTGTATGGTCTTGGCCACCGTGCTGCAGCTCAGTTTCAGGGTATTGGCAATCTTCTTATAGCCTAGGTCAAGAGTCCCCAATCCCCAGTCCCCAGACCGGTACTGGTCCGTGGATCATTTGGTACTGGGCCGCAAAGAAAAAAATTATGGGTAATATTAAAGCTATTTTTTCCATTAGTCTTGCAGAGATTTTATTTAGAAAAACAACTGTTTCCTCCCTCGCCTCACAACTGCTCTTGACTCTGGTGCGACGTTTCACGCATTAGTGATACAAGCTAACTCTTGAAAAAAATTAGCCAAAAACAAAATTGTAGTTGCAGGGAAACAAGCACAGAGTTCCCACTGATTATGGTGAGTTGATATGGTGCTGTAGAGTCATTGTAATTGTGACTATAATAATAATATATATAATAATATAAGTGTAATTGTTTCAGATTGCATGCTCTGAACTGACAAGGGTTTTTGTTATTGGAACCCCCGCACCTCTACCCAGTCCGCAGAAAATTTTCATGCATGAAACTGGTCCCTAGTACAAAAAAGGTTGGGGACCGCTGGCCTAGGCCATCTTTATGTAGAGCAATTCTTTTTTTCAGATCCTCAGAGTTCTTTGCCATGACGGTGCCATGTTGAACTTCCAGTGACCAGAATGAGAGAGTGTGAGGGCGATAACACCAAATTTAACACACCTGCACCCCATTCACACCTGAGACCTTGTAACACTAACGAGTCACGTGACACCGGGCACAGAAAATGGCCAATTGGGCACAATGTGGACATTTTCACTAGGGGTGCACTCACTTTTGTTGCCAGCGGTTTAGACATTAATGGCTGTGTTTTGAGTTATTTTGAGGGGACAGCAAATTTACACTGTTATACAAGCTGTAAACTGACTACTTTACATTGTATCAAAGTGTCATATCTTCAGTGTTGTCCCATGAAAAGATATAATAAAATATTTACAAAAATGTGAGGGGTGTTCTCACTTTTGTGAGATACTGTAACTTGTTTTGTGAACACAGTTGCCTTGATTTCGTTTGTGTGTATGGATTACTTTGGTTGTTACTGATATCTGGTGAAAATCTTAGGTCAGTGGCTCCAACAGAAATATATTTAATGAGAAAAATGTTGACGTGATCAATACTTATTTTCTCCGCTGTGTATGTACACTAGATAGGACATAGCTAACATTTTCACGGCAAATGGAGGAGCCATATTCTGTAGGTAATTAATGGTTGACAGCACCTGCCCCATTGTGACAGACAAACAATTGTTCATTGTATTTATTGTAATCATATAAGTAAGCTATGTATATGGAATGTGACTAGCCTGGTGGATAGCCATGTCCTATCTATCTAGTGTTAATAAACAGCGGGGAAAATAAGTATTGAACTTGTCAACAGTTTTCTTATTAAACATATTTCTGATGGAGCCATTGACCTGAGATTTTCACCAGATATCAGTACCTGTCATGAAATGCTCCTCGGGACAAAGAGGAGAGCGATCCAGACGCTGAACTGCTAGTTGTAATATTTATTAACAAACACAAAGTCCAAACTGTGCACAAACACAAAAATTAAAACACTGCACAAAGCAAAAACTTACAACCAAAGATGACGATGGAGAAGACAAGATTCACAAGGATAATGGCATGAGAACGGGGACAGGGTTCAGATGCAGACTGTAATTAAGACTCCAGCAATCAAGGAGAGAAATCGCAGTCCTTAAATAGGGCAAGCACCAAATGAACACAAATGATAGCAGATGAGGATACCATGAGCGGGCAGGAGGAAACAATGATTACCGACTTGGGTCAGCTGGGAGCAATAAGAGGGGAGAAGACAGGACTGTCAGCTGACAGGAGTACCGCCCAACAACGGACCAGAAAACCCAGAAGTGCCACTGACAGCCGCAGCCCCAGAGAAAGAGAGAAAAAACACAAGATACGAATATAAAATGATGGCCAATAAAGACAAGTAAATCCAAATATATAAATAACACAACTATAATGAACGTAAACAGGAAAACAAATCATACTAAGAAACAATACAGAATATGTGAAACTCAACCAAAGATAAAATAACAGGAATAAGAATTTAAAAATACAACACCATACAAATACAGAAAAAAGGCAAAGAGAGCATGGCGGAATCCCCCCCCCCCCATGCTCAGATTGTGACAGAGCCTCCCCCCAGGGGGTGGACACCCCGGACAACAACGAAAGAAAAGGGACCCACCCACACAAAGAACCCACCCCCACCAAAAACAAAAAAACAACCCCACCCCAGGCGGGAGGAGGGGGACCCAGGCACAGAGGGACCGAAACAAACCAGAAAAAATAAGAAAAACTCACAGGAAACGAAAAACAAAAAACCCCGCTCAGGACCCACACTCACGCAGGAACAGGCACTAGCCCCGCTGGACCAAAGAACTAGACAGTTCAGGTGGCCAGCTAAAGTCCCAGACCTGGCAGATGGTGTGCTGGTAAGAGTCAGGTGGTCTGCCGGAGAACGTGGGCCACCCAACCCAACGGCACAGTCTATCAGGCGGTCGACCAGAGTTCTTTAACCACCTAAACAGAAAAGGTGGTCCAGGGGGTGGCTGCCCAACAGGGACAACCAGCCGTGAGGTAGATGGAGGAATAGGGGAACCTCTGACGGCCACGGGCAGAGGAGAGGGAATCACAACGGCCTCGGGCAGAGAAGAGGGAACCACGACAGCCTCGGGCAGAGGAGAGGGAACCACAATGCCCTCGGACTGGCCTGCAGCACCCTCGGTGGCTCCAGCTTGGAGCAAAGCCGCACCCGTGGTGACTCTGGCCTGGAGCAAGGCAGAACCCGCAGTGTCTCCAGGCTGGAGCAAGGTAGCACCCGCAGTGGCTCCGGGCTGGAGCAAGGCAGCACCTGCAGTGGCTCCGTGCTGGAGCAACACTGCACCTGCGGTGGGCCCGGACTGAACCAGAGCTGCACCCTCAGTGGGCCCGGACTGGGCTGAGCTACACCCTCGGTGGGCCCAGACTGGGCCAGCGCTGCACCCACAGGGGCCCCCGGGCCGGAGTGTAACGCCCATGGATGGCCCACACTGGAGCACAGCACCCATGTTGGATTCAGGCTGGAGCACAGCACCCACGACGATCCCCGACTGGGACACAGCACCCACGGGGACCTGGTCTGAGGAGGAACTGCACCCACGGAGGTCCTAGCCTGGGACGGAGCACCCGCGACGACCTCAGCTGATGGGGAAGCAGCACCCTTGGAGGCCCCGGGCTGGAACGGAGCACAACCAAAGACCTCATCTGGAGGAGGAGCAGCACCCACGGAGGTCCCGGGCTGGAATGGAGCACCCGTGGCGACCTCAGCTGGAGGGGGAGCAGCACCCACGGAGGTCCCAGGCTGGAATGGGGCACCTGTGATAACCTCAGCATGGGGAGCTGGACCCATGGAGACCTCTGGCATGATTGGACGAACCTCGGTGACCCTGGGGAAAGGCTCAAACAGGAGAGGTAGAGCAATAGGGTCAGGGTCACTGGCAGCAGTGGAGTCTGGCGAGGTGAGCTCAGGTACAGCTGATGACTGAGCTGACTGATGATAGAGGTACAAACATTATTTGCTGAAAGGATATATGTTAGAAGGGTAGTATTTATATGTACGATTCACTATGCTCACTCTGGGACACTATGGGACACTATGGAATGGTGGGTGGGACAGCACTGTGTATATCTGTGTTGTTTGAGGCTGGTTTTGATGTATGGACATCAATGTATGCTAAGATGGATGGGTGTTAATGTTGATATGTACAAAATACAGTTAATTGTTTACTTGGGGGTCTTAAATGTGGTATTTTGTATATAATTCACATGGGTGTATTTATGGAAAAGAGGAGATGGAGTTAATAAGTGTTCACTTCTTCCTTCTCCCTTTCGAACACTGTATACTGTTACTTTATTGCATTTGTCATTTGTTTTGTTTTTGTTATACTTTTTTGTTCGAAATAAAGTATCTATCTATCTATCTATCTATCTATGACTGCACTTGGCTCTCCCCACCAAGAGCCAGACAAGATCTCTCCAACATAGAAACAACAAAACAAAAGAGAGCACTTGCCTGAGTTCAAGCTCCACCGCCGTCCAGGACTCCGCCGATCGAAGCGGTGACGTCTCGGGCCTGGCCCTCTGGAGGTCCAGCTCTGACTCTGCCGTGGTGGCCCTAGCAGCAGGCATGGTGGTCAATGCAGTCTCGGGACTTCCCAGCAAAGTGACCCACACAGGTGGCTTGCCCGGCATGGCAACAGGATGTTTGTTCCCTGTTGGTGCTGGATTCTGCACAGCTGGAGCCTTGGGACGCCCAATCGATGGTGCAGGTTCTGGACCGCTGGTAGCACCCTCCATCCGTCCGGACCATGGCTGCGGCGCTGGAACCAGGTCCTCCAAAGCCACAGACTCCTCCTCCGTCTGGTGGCTCAGTCCTGGAGCTGACGGACACCCAGGGGGCATAGAAGGAGACACGGAGAGAGCATGTAAGGAATTTATGGCTGCAGCAAGAGGTGAGGGCTCAGAGGACTGCAATGACTGAGCCTCACCCACGGGAATCAGACAAGATAATTCATTTTTAGGTAATGGAGAATGAAGATACACTTGCCTGTGTTCCCGGGGCTCGTTGGTAACTGCTGCAGCTGATCTTGGATTAGCCCCTTCTGTGGCTATAGTTGTTGAGGGCCCCTCAGAGGATCATGGAGGAGCCACCTCAGCAAACACGGTGGTGGGCGGAGTCAAAGGAGAAATGACTGGGCTCTCTGCAGTGGGAAGAATGCCGAGGAGACAAGGGTCGCAGCAGCCATGGAGGAGCAGGAGGCTGACGGGACAGCTGGCAAAGACAAACCAGCAAGGGTAGCTGCTGCGGAAGTAGACTGACTCGGTGTCTGAAAAATTGCTGCCTGAGAGGCGGGGTGTTCCTCCGGTAGTCTGGAGCTGGATGGTGGCGTCTCGGAGCCGGCGGAATGGGAGCACAATTGGGCGCACTGGAGGTGAAGCAGGGCATCTTCCGCGGGACGCACTTCCATGTTGGCTTCAGGTTCGCTGGATGCGGGCCCCACATCAGCCCGGGGAAAGATTGTTGCAAGACGGAGAGCGTGGTCAACAACTCCATGAACTGGGAATACCTTCACCACCCTGGGTGCTCCTCGACAATAACAGTCATCGAATTCACGCTCTCCCAGATCTTCTTAGGGCTGCGGGAGGTGAGAGCTTCATCCACAAAGCTCTGGACAAATTCAGCAGCCCACTACTCCTCTGTGCTCGGAGATCCCGCTGTCAATCTTCCTTTACTTGCTGGAGGTCGGCGTGCTGGGAACATGATCAACGCTCCAGACAAAACAGGTGAGTGAAAAACAAAAACGCACAAACTAGCAGCAGCTGGGTCTCTAACTGGCTGGAGTCTTCTGTCGTGAAATGCCCCTCGGGACAAAGAGGAGAGAGATCCAGACGCTGAACTGCTATTTGTGATTTTTATTAACAAACACAAAGTCCAAACTGTGTACAAACACAAAAATTAAAACACTGCACAAAGCAAAAACTTACAACCAAAGACGACAATGGAGAATACAGGATTCACAAGGATAATAGACACAGACGGTAATTAAGACTCCAGCAATCAAGGAGAGAAATCGCAGTCCCTAAATAGGGCAAGAACCAAGTGAACACAAATGATGGCAGGTATGGATTCCATGAGCGGGAAGGAGGAAACAATGATTACAGACTCGGGTCAGCTGGGAGCAATAAGAGGGGAGAAGACAGGACTGACAGCTGACAGGAGCACTGCCCAGCAATGGAGCAGAAAACCCAGAAGTGCCACTGACAGCTGCAGCCCCGGAGAAGGAGAGAAAAAACACAACAAGATGCGAATATAATATGATGGCAAATAAAGACAAGTAAATCCAAATACGTAAATAACACAACTATAATGAACATAAAAAGGAAAATAAATCATACTAAGAAACAATACAGAATATGTGAAAATCAACCAAAGATAAAATAACAAGAATAAGAACTCAAAAATACAACACCATACAAATGTATAAAAAAGGCAAAGAGAGCACGGTGGATACAACCCCCCCCCCCCACCATGCTCAGATCATGACAGTAACAACCCACGTAATCCATGCATACAAAGAAATCAAAGTAACTGTGTTCACAAAAGAAGTTATATTTAATAAAGTGGAATGACACAGGTAATAACTATTGAACACATGAAGAAAAAGAGGTGCATGAAGGCATAGAAAGCCAAGAAGGCAGCTGAAATCCATCAGAATTTAGGAAGCCATCCCATCCCCCATCAGTGCAAATTAATTTCAGCTGGTTAAGTCCTGACTGATAACCTTTATAAAGGTCTGTGAATATCAGATTGTCACACCACAAAGAGCCCATGATGGGTAGAAGTATAGAGCTCTCTTTAGACCAGGGGTGTCAAACGTCCAGCCCACCAGAGAGTCCAAACTGGCCCGTGGGATGAATTTGCAAAGTGTGAAAATTAAATAATAGAATACCCGAGCAGTACTTTTTCAATAAAGTAACTGCTACTCCCAATTTGTCCATTTGGGGTCACAGTAGCAGACAAAAAAGTGATCCCCAATTTACACTGAGGGAGCCTGTTATGCAGCAGGTAGGAAGGACGGGATTTCTTCCAGAAAGACTCCAAGGCAAACCTTTCCCACCTGCCTCTGTTATTCTTGCCCATCGCTAAAAATATGCAACAAGTCTTTTTTTTATGGATGCCGTATCCAGCACACACTGAAATGTCATGGTATTTACTGTATTTATTAACTGTTCTTTAAAAATACATTTACCCCTGTGTCTCACAGCTCGGCGGGGGGGGGGGGGGGTCATCGTTAGTTCCCTGCCTTTTGCTGCATGTTTTTACGGTCAGAACCAGTTCTTGTTGTCACAAAATTTTTGAATGTGTTCAAAACAAGAGAAGCTGCGGTGTCTTGCCAAAAAGTGATGGTCCACCAGAAGCTGATCTGCTTGCTGCAGGAGTGCACCTCGCTAGGCTAAAGCCACTTCTCTTCTGATTCAGAGGCTGACGGCTGCTTTTGAGCAAAGTGGACGTAACTTTTTGTCCATGTAATTAGCAAAAGTATGTCTGTGAATATTTAATGCGGTGAAGGATTAGTCACAATTTTAGCCCCATGAGTTTTAAGATAAGATAAGATAAGCCTTTATTAGTCCCACAATGGAGAAATTCCAGGATTGCAACAGCACAGGGATAGCAACACTCAGAGCAACAATCAAGAAGACAAGAAAAACAAGAGCAGCGAATATACATATGTACATATAAATATATAAATATATAAACACACAGTGTGGAGCATTGTAGCTAGATGGAATAAACAGCATAACCGTCTGCTTAGTTATCCTACATAGTATGAATATGTACCCATACATATTGTCACCCTCCGTAGCAACCGATATTGTCCTAGTTGTATACTGGAGGGGACCATTGTGTAAGTCTATTGCATCTTTTGCATTAAATATTATTAGGTTGTCACGTTTTTTTGCTATCTCTGCGAGCAGCCCTGCTTAGGTTATACAGTCTGACAGCCGTAGGTAGGAAGGACCTGCGAAACCTCTCAGTTGCGCACCTAGGATGATGTAGTCTGCTGCTAAATGAGCTCCTCAGTGCGTTCAGTATGTTCTGCATAGGGTGGGACTTGGACTCGGACTCCAGCAGAGATGACAGTTTAGCCACCATCCTTCTCTCTCCTATCTCCTCCACTGGGTCAAGGCGCTGCCCCAGGACAGAGCTAGCTTTCTTGATCAGTTTGTTTAGTCTCTTCCTATCAGCTGCTGTAATGCCACTGCACCAGCAGACCACTCCAAAAGTGATGGCTGATGCCACCACCGTGTCGTAGAATGTCTTCAGCAGCGCCCCTTGTACACCAAAAGACCTGAGTCTCCTCAGTAGGAACAGCCTGCGCTGTCCCTTCTTGTAGAGTGCGTCGGTATTGTGTGACCAGTCTAGTTTATTGTTCAGATGAACACCCAGGTACTTGTAGGATGTCACCATCTCAATGTCTGTTCCCTGTATGTTTACTGATGCTGTGAGGGGTTGTCCTTGCCTGCGGCAGTCCACCACCAGCTCCTTAGTTTTCCTCGCGTTGATCTGGAGGCATTTCCAATGGCACCAGTCCACGAAGTCCTGGATAAGTCCTCTGTACTCAGCTTCATCTCCAGAACTTCTGTAGATGGCAGTGTGTTGTGTTGTGTGAGAAGTCCGCAGTATAAAGGGTGAACAGGAAGGGAGCCAAAACCGTTCCCTGGGGGGCCCCCGTGCTACCGATGATCGTGTCGGACACACAGTCCCGGGTTCTCACAAACTGTGGCCGGTTAGTGAGGTAGTCCAGGATCCATGATGACAGGTGCTGGTCCACCCCTGCGCACAGCAGCTTGTCCTTCAGGATCATCGGTTGGATGGTGTTGAAAGCACTGGAGAAGTCAAAGAACATGATCCTCACCGCATTCCCGGGCTTCTCCAGGTGGGACAGAGAATGGTGAAGAAGGAAGATCACTGCATCCTCCACCCCAATGCCATGCTGGTAGGCGAACTGGAGTGGATCCATCGCTGGTCCCACCAGAGGGCGGAGGTGAGCAAGGAGCAGTCTCTCCAGGGTCTTCATCATGTGGGACGTCAGGGCCATTGGTCTGTAGCTGTTCAGGTCTTTGGGGTGGGAAGTCTTTGGTACAGGTACCACACAAGATGTTTTCCACAACTGTGGTACCCTCCCCAGCTTCAGACTCAGGTTGAAGATGAGCTCCACAATCCCACACAGCTGGTCTGCGCAGGACTTGAGGAGCTTCGCGCTGATGCCGTCCGGTCCTGAGGCCTTCCTCGCCTTGATCTTCCTCAGCTACGTCCTCACCTGGGTCTTAGTGAGGGTCATGTTGGGGGGCTGTGTGTTGGGAGTGGGGAGGTGTTGGTGGAGTGGGGTGTGGGCAGCAGGACTCGATGTCTTTAGAGGCAGCAGTGGTTGTTGTGCAGTCAGGGGGGAGGGTGGTTGGTCAAACCTATTAAAAACAGGTTCAGATTGTTCGCCCACTCCCTGCCCCCCGTGGCCTGGGGGGAGGTATTCTGGAGCCCAGAGATGGTTTTGTGTTAGAATAATCAGATATGACATTTTATCCTATCTCTATGGGAACAGAGTGAGGAGATCGAGATAAAGATTGCAATAGAGATAGAGTAATGAGCTCAGTCATCTGGGAGATGCTCAGAATAGAACCACTGCTCCTCCACATTGAAAGGAGCCAGCTGAGGTGGTTTGGGCATCTGATCAGGATGCCTCCTGAACGCCTCCCACTTGAGGTGTTTCAAGCACGCCCCACTGGGAGGAGACCCCAGGGCAGACCCAGGACTCGCTGGAGACTATGTCTCCCAGCTGATCTGGGAACGCCTTGGTATCCTCTCTGAAGAGCTGGAGCAGGTGGCTGGAGAAAGGGAAGTCTGGGCTTCTCTGCTTGAACTACTGCCTCCGTGACCCAGACCTCCGGAAAAGCAGTAGAAGATGGATGGATGGATGGATGGATGGATGGATGGATGGATGGACATTTTATCCTGTAGCAGCTTTTAATGTTTTTCCTTATTTGTTAAGAAAAGTATGCTGATGTTAACAAAATCCATGTGTAATGATGTAAAAGTCAGTAAAGTTTTTCTTTCCCATGAATACTAGTGTTTGTGCATTATTTACCTACTATAATTATATATTGTAAGTAGAACCCATAAAATGTATGCTTCATCTGCCAAAAATTCATTAAAGCTCCATTTTATTTGCCAAAAAATTACTTGATTTGGTTTAAGGTTGAATTATGAAGATATTCATTCTATTATAATATAACATGTTCTCTTCAACTTGTGAATAGTCTCAAAGGGCTGTTATAGCTTATAAATATGTTATTAATATGTTCACCTGCCAAAAATTGATTAAGGGGCTTAATGTTGATTGAAACAGTTTGCATGCTTTAAAAATGATTTTATTTGGTTCAGGATTAAATTGTGACTATAATACTGTAACTTGCTCTCTCTCACTTGTGAAATAGTCTCAAAGGACAATAATTCTGTATTTTGCCTGCCAAAAATTGATTAAGGGTCTTAATCTGGATTGAAACTCCAGAAGCCCAATCATAACCGGTTTATTCATGTGCATGTAAACATGGTCAATGATCAGGTTTACATGTACACTAATATACCGGCTATGATTGGATTTCTGCAGTTATTTGATTGTTCAAGTGGCCACATAAACAGAATAATCTAGAGGACAGACAAAGACAGGGAGAGGGACAGACAAAGAAGAAAAACAAACCAACACCTAAAACAAACAGAAGACAGACTGCTTATTCCACCGAAGAGGCCTCAACACGAGTCTGGTATCCACATCTGTTAAAGGAGAGACATATGTGTGTGCATCCGTGTGCATGTGTATGAGAGCGCATGCAAAATAAGTGTGTGCATGTGAGTGGTTTGTCAGGAAACATACAAAGAGGGTGGCCGGTCACAGCAACTCCTCCCTTCCCGGAGACCCCGAGCAAGGTGATCAGCCTGTGGCACTGCTGAGGTGTTACGAAGGTCCAGGTTGCTTTATCAGTATCAAAACCTGGTTTAATGACCATGGCATCACTGTGTTTGATTGGCCAGCAAACTCTCCTGACCTAAACCCCATAGAGAATCTATGGAGTATTGTCAAGAGGAAGATGAGAGACACCAGACCCAACAATGCAGACGAGATGAAGGTCACTATCAAAGCAACCTGGACCTTCACAACACCTCAGCAGTGCCACAGGCTGATCACCTCCAAGCCACGCCACATTGATACAGTAATTAATCCAAAAGGAGCCCTGACCAAGTATTGAATGTGTATATGGACATACTTTTCAGTCGGCCAACATTTCTATTAAAAAAAAAATATTTTTTAACATTAATTTTATGTAATATTGTAATTTTTTGAGAAACTGAATTTGGGGTTTTCATGGGCTATAAGCCATAATCATCAAAATTAAAGTAAATAAACACTTGTATTAAGATGGCGGCAGCGCGCTCGGACGCAGCGGCCCCTCTTGGCATCAGCGAGTGTGAGAGTTTTGAGTGTTGTGATCATCCCAGACGTACATTCTGTAAAACTTACAACTGTGAGACCTTATTAAACATCAAGGTACTGCACGCTGCAAGAATCGCGGCGATCGGTTGTGATTTGGACATTCTACGCCAGCACGGAATTCTGGCGGAGTCCCCGCTGGAAGCTACCCGTGAGAGGAGGAAGCGGAAGCGGAGGGAACGCAGGAAAAAGTGAGGAAAAAGGGCCGAGATCCATGCTAGGCTAAAGGCTAACCCCTCCAGACCAGTGGTACCGTCGCTTCTTCTCTCAAACGTCCGCGCCCTCGAAAGCAAGGTAGACGAACTGCGTCTGCTGAGAGAAACCCTGAGAGAGTGGAGGGACTGCTGTGTGTTTGTTTTCACCGAGACATGGCTCCACGACAACATTCCTGACGAGGCCATTCAACTGGAAGATATGGCGATGTTCCGTGCCGACAGGGAAACGGCGAGCTCCGGTATGAGCCAGGGGGGTGGGCTATGCATCTATGTTAACAAGAACTGGTGCGTTAATGCCACGTTAGTGTCTAAACACTGCTCTCCGTTGGCGGAGTTCCTTATTGTTAATTGTCGGCCATTTTATCTGCCTAGGGAATTCAGCAACATGTTTGTAGTTGGTGTTTACATAGCACCGAGCACTAACGCTAAAGCTAATGCTAAGAAGGCACTCGGGGAACTGCACAATGCAATCAGTGAAATCCAAACGTCACACCCGGACAGTTTTGTGGTGGTTGCGGGGGATTTTAACCACACCAGCCTAAAGACTGTGCACCCCAGGTTTAAACAATGTGTAGACTTTAAGACCAGAGGAGAGAATATGTTGGACTTAGTGTACACAAACACAGATGCATATAAAGCGATACCCCGCCCCCATCTCGGCCGTTCTGATCACCTATCCGTGATGCTGCTGCCTGCCTACAAACCTTTATTGAAGCGCAGCAGGCCAGCAGTGAAACAAATCAGGATTTGGCCAGAGAGTGCAACCCCTGCACTGAAAGACTGTTTTCAGCACACAGACTGGAAGATCTTCAAAATAGCAGCCTCCCAGGAAGACAGGACAGATGTGGAGGAGTATGTTGATTCGGTCACCAGCTACATCGCGAAGTGCACAGAGGATTTCACTACAGTGAAGACCATCACTATGCGGGGTAATCATAAGCCCTGGATGACTGCAGAGGTGCGCTCGCTGCTCACAGCCAGAGATGCAGCCTTCAGAGCGAAGGACAGGATCGCCCTCCGCTCAGCCAGGTCTGCGCTTTCTAAGGGAATTAAGGCGGCAAAGCACGCCTATGCGGAGAAAATCCAGGGACACCTCTGTGACACTAGGAACACCAAGCAGATGTGGCAGGGAGTTCGGACACTGACGGGCTTTAAGCCTAGGCAGGGGGTCGATGATGATGACGCTTCGCTTCCAGACAGGCTTAACGACTTCTTTGCACGTTTTGAAGCATCAAACTCGACAATCAGAGGGAGGGCTGGCCCCCCCCACCATCGGTCAGACCAGCTTTTACCATCAACACAGCGGACACACGGAGGACCCTAACCAGAGTCAACCCACGCAAAGCTGCAGGTCCAGACAACATCCTGGGACGTGTGCTCCGTGACTGCGCGAGCGAGATGGCGGATGTCCTGACTGACATTTATAACATCTCCCTGAGTCAGGCCATCGTTCCCAGATGCTTCAAGACCTCTATCATTGTACCGGTGGCAAAGAAACCAGTGGTGTCCTGTTTGAATGACTATCGTCCTGTTGCACTGACACCAATTGTGATGAAGTGTTTTGAGCGGCTTGTCAAACCACACATTACAGCCTGCCTCCCTGCATCACACGACCCGCTCCAGTTTGCATATCGTTCAAACCGCTCCACGGAGGATGCTATAGTCACCACCCTACACTCTGTCATCACCCACCTGGACCAGAAAGACACCTACGCCAGACTCCTGTACATTGATTTCAGTTCAGCATTCAACACCATTATTCCCCAGAGACTGATGGAGAAATTACTCCTTCTCGGTCTGAACACCGCCACATGTCTCTGGATCCTGGATTTTCTGACTGAGAGACCTCAGTCTGTCCGGGTTGGAAACAACATCTCCAAGTCTGTCACGCTGAGTACCGGATCCCCTCAAGGCTGTGTACTCAGTCCACTGTTGTTTACACTTCTAACACATGACTGTGTATCCAGACACGAGGGGAACCAGATTATTAAGTTTGCAGATGACACCACGGTGGTGGGACTTACCCAGAGAGATGAGGAATCAATGTACAGGGAAGAAGTGAGAGACCTGGAGGGCTGGTGCAGGGAGAACAATCTGGTGCTCAACGTGGACAAAACGAAGGAGATGATTATCGACTTCCGGCGGTCGCAGCCTGAGCACGCCCCCCTCAGCATCGGCGGCCGTTTAGTGGAGAGAGTGGAGAACATCAAGTTCCTCGGAGTGCAGATCTCGCAGGACCTGACCTGGAGCAAGAATTCCTTGGAGATCAGGAAGCGGGCTCAGCAGAGACTGCACTTCTTGAGGAAACTCAAACAGGCCTCTCTCCCCATCTGCATCCTCAGGACCTTCTACAGAGGTGTGGTGGAGAGTGTTCTGACGTACTGCATTGCTACATGGTACTCCAGCTGCAGTATGTCAGACAAAAAAGCCCTGCAGAGGATAGTCAAGGGGGAGGAGAGGGTAATTGGAGTCTCCCTCCCCTCTGTCCAAGAACTTTTTCAGAACCGTTGTAGGAGCAGGGCACTAAACATTGTCAAGGACCGTTCTCACCCTCTGCATAAACACTTTGAACTTCTTCCATCTGGTAAACGATTCCGGAGCATCGGAGGCAGAACCACCAGACTGATCAACAGCTTCCTTCCACAAGCTGTCAGGATGCTGAACAGTTGACCCGGAATCTCTCATACACACTACTGCACCTACGGACATTTTGTATATTATAGTTAGTTATTCTTTTTTTCCCCAAGTATGTCTCAGGGATGTGTGAATGGATGGGGGGGTAGGGGTGGGGGGGGGAGCTATGTGGGAATGTGTCTTAAATCATGTTGCTTCTTATATGGATGCCGAGAGAAATGCAATTTCATCTTGCCTGCACTACAGTTGTATGTACAGCAATATGACAATAAAGTTTGATTTGATTTGAAATATATCAGTCTCTGTGTAATGAATCTATATAATATATGGGTTTCTCTTTCTGAAATGAGTGACAAAAAATATTGAACTTTTTCATGATATTCTAATTTTTTGAGATGTACCTGTATGCAAGGGAGCATTCCTATAAATAATATCATCATAATCAAGTGCAGCCATGAAGGTGGAGGCAACAAATCTTTTTTTTTGGCCTGAAAAGAAAGGCAAGACCTAGTTCTAAAATAAAAACCCAGCTTCAATTTTGGCTTCTTTACCAGAAGCTGTATATGAGGAGTAAAAGAAAGACAGTCATCTAATACATTCCCAAGGTATTTGTACTGTGATACCTTTTCACTGTACCCTGTGTAGTGACAATGGGTTTCAAGTCCTTTGGCTTTGTTTTTGAATTTGAGAATAACATCATTTTGGTTTTGTCAGAATTTAAAACAAGCTTCAAATCATAAAAATTTGTGTATAAAGTATTAAAAGCTGTTTGCAAATTAGACAGAGTGAGGTCTAGAGTGGGTGCTGAGGTCCATACAAGAGTGCTGTCAGCATAAAAGTGGAAATTGGCATGGGAGACATTGTGCGCAACATTGTTGATGTAAATCATGAAGAGAAGTGTCTCTAAGACTGACCCCTGACAGACGCCCTTGGTTACAGCAAGTGAAGTGGAGATAAGACCATCTGCTTGCACACACTGAGATCTTTATGAGAGGTAGTTATTAAACCAGCTGACAACATGTGGGGAAAGTCCAATACTGAGAAGTCTTTGTTTCAGGAGTGTATGATCCACTGTATCAAAAGCTTTTGAGAGGTCTATAAAAAGGGCTGGACGATGATGTTTACTGTCAAGAGGGTTAACTAAGTCATTTATTACTTTTAGAGCTGCAGTAGTAGTACTATGCCATTTTCTAAATCCCAAAATCTTTACATTAAAAAAATATGTGGGGTGGGTTAAGTTTTGCATAGCACTCTGTGTTTGAATTTAAACATATGAAAAGATAGCATCAAATGCATCTGTTTAAAAGGGCCATTGCCACATACACTTTATCCCTGATAGTACAACAAAACAAAAATCTTTGAAGGAACTGAAGACAAATACTGCACATTACCAGTTGCTTTGCATCACTATCAGTAATGTATTGACTTGAACTGAAGGACAATGAGGCATCTTTGCCCCTAAGTTAGGTTTTGAGAATAACAATTCTGAAAAAAAGTTATACATCTGTAATGTGAAGTGAACAACGCCACGTCCCGAACCCTTCCCTCCTTCATTCCCATCAGCAGATCAAAACATCCTCACCTCAACTGTGTTTGAACTTGTCTAACAGGTGACATTTTAAGATCAGGTTTAATTACACTCTGCACATTACGATCTGTCTTTCTCACCTCGCTTTCTTCTGTCATACACTTATCGCACAAACACACAAACACGCATGTGGTCTGACAGGTACATTTGCTGTTGTGTTTGTGAAGGGTGTATTTGTGTAATGAAACCAGTCAGTCTACTATTACTACACACAAACACACAGCAAACAAAGGATCTAAGGGCTCCTTTACGCTGAGAGAGATGGTTGGGTGAAAAATTGAGAGATCAAAAACTGACCCGATCGCTCAACGATCTCCTAAAGCCTCGAAACAGCAGTTTTTGTGTAAATGTTAAGATGTTTCGGTAACTTTCATGCCAATCTATAAAAATCTTTGAAAGATACGAGACCCTCCGTATTTCATGGAGTGGCGGATCCTGGTGAACGTGGCGATTTTTGGCTTTAACCAGCTTTTGTAAAAGGTTGCCAAACAGTTCACAAACAGTTTTTAAGATACCAAACACTTTTTCTTGTAGCCAAAAAATTTTGAAAACAGATTTTTTTTTTCCAAATGTATTTTTCTTCAAACGTTTGCAAAATAGTTGTAATCGTTTGCAAACATGTGTCATTGCAATGTGTTTCATTAAAGTTCCTTTTGTTTTTCCTAGTAGTGAACGCTAGCAACTGTTTCAGATCCTGTAGAACAAAACTGATGGCAACATTAAAAACTGTGTGCAAACTTCAAAATCCAAAATGCACAGCATTCGTGAAGGCTCCTCAGCATTCGCCACTCCTTGAGATACTACCCTGAGAGATCACTGAGGGCTCATTGTGAAATTCATGGGTGGTCAAATCTTTCTATCTATCTATCTATCTATCTATCTATCTTGGGGGGGTCGTTAGGTACCTCACAATTCAAGCCAATTACGATTCTCGATGTACAGTATCTTCTCTTTTGTTTTTCTATTCTGGATTTTTTTCCTTCCCACTGTGTGACTATTGATGGTCAGCAATGACTAAATGAAATAAGTAAATACTCTATTAATTACACAAATGTGTGATGAATTATTTATAACTGGAAATGAAAAGATCTTTCATTAAGCAAGTGTCAGTCATTTAAAATTGTAAATAAATATCTAATTTAAATACATACTGTATATAAATTAAGTTAATCCCTTCCACAGCATGTGGACACCATGTGGTGTATGGGGTGGTGCCTATCTCCATTTCTCTGACCCCAGGCCACACAGCCACTGTAAGTAGTGAAAACTACAGTGGTGGATCGGTCCTCTGGTAGCTCTGTGTGTTAACTTTCCTTTCCCCATTCTATCATGCTAAGCACCAAGCTAGAAGGTGGGAAGTACCCTTTTTACATGGTCTTTGGTATGATCCGGCCTGGATTTGAACCCACGACCGGAAGGTCGTGGAGCGGATGCTTTACCAACTAGGCCACCACTCTGGTAAATACATATATAAATATTATTCAAATTATTGTTTAATTAATTTAAACACACAGTTATTTCATTATCCATCCATCCATCCATCCCTTTTCTACCACTTATCTGGAGGTCCGGATCGTGGAAGCCGCAGTTCAAACAGACTTCCCTTTCCCCAGCCACCTGCTCCAGCTCTTCAGAGAGGATACCAAAGCGTTCCCAGACCAGCTGGGAGACATAGTCTCTCCAGCGAGTCCTGGGTCTGCCCCGGAGTCTCCTCCCAGTGGGACATGCCTGAAACACCTCAAGTCGGAGGCGTCCAGGAGGCATCCTGATCAGATGCCCAAACCACCTCAGCTGGCTCCTGTCGATGTGGAGGAGCAGCGGTTCTACTCTGAGCCTCTCCTGGATGACTGAGCTCCTCACCCTATCTCTACAGGTGATTCCAGCAATCCTACGGAGAAAGTTCATTTCAGCCGCTTGTATCCGCAATCTCATTCTTTTGGTCATTATCCAAAGCTTGTCACTATAGGTGAGGGTAGGAATGTAGATTGACCAGTAATCGACAGCTTTGCTTTAGAGTTCAGCTCCCTCTTCACCACAACAGACTGGTACAATGTCCGCATCACTGCAGATGCTGCTCTGATCCATCTGTCAATCTCTTGCTCCATTTTCCCCTCACTCGTGAATGAGACCCCAAGATACTTAAACTCCTCTACTTGGGGCAGGAGTTCGTCCCCAACCCAGAGAGGACAATCCACCCTTTTCCGGCTGAGGACCATGGACTCAGACTTGCAGATGCTGATTCTCATCCCAGTCGCTTCACACTCAACAGCAAACCATCCCAGTAAGACCTGTAGGTCACTGCTCGATGAAGCCAACAGGATGACATCTGCAAACAACAGAGATGAGATCCTGTGGTCACTGAACATGACACCCTCTGTTCCTTGGCTGCACCTAGAAATCCTGTCCATGAAAATTATGAACATGATCGGTGACAAAAGGCAGCCCTGGTGGAGTCCAACTCTCACTGAAAACGAGTTTGGGTTATTTCACAGTATATATTTAATAGGCGCAGCAACGAGCTGAACGACACAAGGTTTTATTCTTTCTCCAAAACATAACAGCAAACAGTGAAACTGTGCTACAGCGCTAACGGATCTCCGTGCATTCTCCTTTTATATCTTTATTGCCACGCATGGAGACCCGGAACTTCCGACTATCATACATTGTTGTTTAACAAAGGAATGCATGGCACATTAACATAACATACACCTGCGCCGCTTTCACAGCTTTCTTCTCTCTGTGGCTCCGGTCATTCTTACTCTCCCTGGGGGGCGCATAGAACCAACAGTCCCATCTGATGCCCCCCGGTGACACCTCTTCATTCGGTCCATTGTCCTCGTCTTTCCCCCTGCCTCTCTGGGTGGAGAAAACCCCCATACTGTGCCCCCACACCATGAAAATTATGAACAGTATTGGTGACAAAGGGCAGCCCTGGTGGAGTCCAACTCTTACTGGGAACAAGTTTGGGTTATTTCACTATATATATTTAATTATTTCATGGTCCGTGTGCTTCATTGTGTTCATGGATTTATTTTACCCATCAGCCTCATAAACAGTATATGTATTTATTCATTTCACTTTGTCACTTCTGGCCCTCTGTATTTGACAACTTGGTATTTTAAAGCAATATACTGTATTTGTGATGACCAAGGAATTTACTTCCAATATATTTTAATAAAACAAATGGAATAGAAATCTTGCAAGTCACATGCAATGTTGCATTTTTCCAACTTTTTCCATTTGAAAAAAAGACAGCATATAAAGAGCTCCTGGTGTGGCATATTTGTGCAATTCTTAGTACAACCAGGAGAAAATCAGCCAACCAATCTCAGTTAGCAGTTTGTTACAATGGCAGTCAGTGTTTATATAATCAGTCACACCGATCATCAGCACATATGATCACTATGTCATTGGGAGCAGTCATCCCAGGCTGGCTTTGCTTTTACCGGCTTCTACCACGAGAAAAAAAACCAAACAAAACTCTGGCACGAAGCAGTCCTCCCAGGCTACTTTACCGTCACACTTGCAGTCACGTTCAGCACCGAGCTGGAAATGTCGCGTGTTACCCCATAAACTGTCCGACACTACAGTTTTGTGTTTCTGGGTTCTGCTTTTTTTGTTTCGTCAAAATTAATTATGTTATAAACTAATATTTAAGAATCAGAATCTTGACATTTATGCATCGATTCAGAATCGTTCATGTCTGAATCAAGATGCATCAGAAAAATGATTATTTCCCCAACCCCTAATAACCCCTCACTACTCACAAAACGTTAGCGATATTTGGCTTTCTGGTGAAATTTATGGAAAATGTAAAAAGTTCACGCTGCAGTGATATCATGAAAGTAGGACATTTAAGCAGAAGTATGCAATGGTCATTTCCTCATCTCAAACAATTCACTGAAACAAAAGCCAACAACAGTGGTGAGTATACCACAACAAAAAAAAAAATGTCAGTGTCTCAGTAACTTGTCATGTGCTCTTGAGCATCAAAACAGCAGCTAGACAATGATGTCTCATGCTGTTCACAAGTCAACTTATTGTTTGCTGAGGCATGGCATTCCACTCTTCTTGAAGGGCGGCCCTCAGGTCATTGAGGTTGTGGGGTGCAGGATTACGAGCCTCTACACAGTGACTCAGCTGATCCCATAGGTTTTCTATGGGATTCAGGTCTGGAAAAAGTGCAGGCCACTCCATTTGAGGTACCCCAACCTCCAGCAGCCGTTCCCTAATGACGCGACCTCGATGAGCTGGAGCATTATCTTCCATCAGATGAAATTAGGCCTGTGTTGTTCATGCAGGGGTACAATGACTGGATTAATGATGTTATTCAGGTAGTATCGGCTTGTCACTGTACCATTCACAAGGTGTAGGGCAGTTCTGTATTGACTAGATACACCTGCCCAGACTGAACACCACCACCACCAAAGGCTTGTCTGGTGACAACAGTGGCTGATGCATAGCGCTCTCTTTGACGTCTCCAACATCATTGGTGGGCATCATTTCTGCTCAATGTGAATCGACTTTCATCAGAGAACAGCACTGAAGCCCACTGGTCCCTTGTCCAGCATAAATGCTCCCTGGCCCATGCAAGACAATGAGGCCTGTGCCTGGTGGTGTGGTCAGGTATCCTTGCAAGTCGTCTAGCATGCAGACCATGCTGATGTAAACGGTTTTGAATGGTCTAATGTGACACTTGGGTGCCTCTCACCTCCCTTAAATGTATCTGGAGCTGAGTGGCATTCATCATCCGGTTCCACAGGGCACTGTTCACAATGAAGCGGTCATCAGCGGGAATGTGGCCAAAGGACGTCCACTTCTATGCCTTTGTGACTCTTCCAAGTCTCTCTGCATCTCTGTTGCAACCTGCTGATGACACTCTGTGACACTCTAAGCTCAGTGGCCACTAACCTCTGAGAACATCCTATTTGAAGCCTCGCAATGGCGAGGTACTACTGATGAATTACAGCTATAGCTTCGCTGCCGAATGACCAGGTACAGGAAATCTTTTCTGCCACATGTCATTTCACTGTACAATAACTCACCCTAATGTGGAATTTTGGTCATAACAATGCTGCCATACTGCACCTTACAGTCTAATTGGTACCTCACATTTCACCCTGTGCCTTATAACCCTCCTTTGTACACTCAGTACTATCCATAGACTCATAAGGATCAGCATCTATTTAACCTAGTAGTAGCTTCTGTAATATATAAAGTTATCTAAGCATTTTTTAACTTCCCTGGGTAACTCCTTTTTCTATTATGCTGTGTGTATTTCTGCTGGTTTTGGGCTGTCTACTGTGTCATGCTGCTGTTGCACTGTAATTTCCCAGTTTGGGATCAATAAAGTCCATCTATCTATCTATCTATCTATCTATCTATCTATCTATCTATCTATCTATCTATCTATCTATCTATCTATCTATATCTATCTATCGTTAGGTGTCATCTTGGTCTTATGATGTCAAAATGTGAACAGTATGATGAAGAGGACAATTTAAGTACCAATTCTAACTGAACCAGAAAATTTATTAGTCGATTCATGGATCACATGCCTGTTGTGAATTTTGCCATTGAGCACCTTGTTAGAGAACAGCAAGGTATGCAAAAAGTAATGAAACACTGAACAGTTTGGACATGTGCATTCAAAAGGTTAGAGAAGGTCAAATTAAGTTCACCTGTGAAGGTTATAGTGCATTTTAGGTTTGTGCTGAAATTTCACCCGAAAGCCGAATATCCCTAACTTTTTGCAAGTAGTATGCATATGTATATATATATACTGTATATATACACAGTATATAGCAGGGCTGTGCGGTATCGCTTTATAGAATACTCTGTTGTTTATATCGTGATTTAAAATGCACATACTCCCATTTCTTGAACAAAGCTCCTCACTCACTACTTGTCAGTGCCCTGTCTCTTCCCTGAAGTGCACGCAGCGGAACAGGTGTGTGGTGGGTAGCTAGGCTCTCCGGTGGTTGCTCATGCTAACTCCAAACTACTGGTTTAGTCAAATAGGTGCTAATCCTGTTTGCCAGGGATGCGGGACTGTTTTCCATGGTGTTGTGTCAGATTGGATAGTCTGCTAACCTCATGTTAATAGGAGGTAAGTAACGTTAACGATGTGGAGCCCATAGTTATAACCTATGTAACTCACATGTGGCTGGCTGAATTCAGCCAAGAGAGACTTTGAGCTAGCCATGTGTATTGACTTCACACCTCAAGAGGAAGACATGTCTGCACCCCCTGGGGACTCAGGAGGGAGGAGAAGATTACCCGGCCTGACCTTTGGGGGTCGGGAAGGAGAACAGAAGGACTCTGGGTGTTCTATTAGAGATGAAAGGATGTAGCTGAGTAGTGAGACTTTTGTGTGTGATGTATTGTTAGAAGATGAATGTATAAATGTATGTGTGTGACTGCGTCCTGTCTCTTTTCACTCCGATCGAGAGAGGACGTAGGATGAATGGGGAATTAAAGCAGTTACTGGAAAAATCATCTAGTCTCCTCAATTCTTGACTCCTACAATTGGTGACCTACACATGAATCTGAGCACGCCGAGGCTGGAGGACAGCCTCGTGATCGATATGGAAGAGCTGGAAGACAGCCGCTCAGACCCGGATTCACCGGGGAATGCCAGCAGGGGCACAAGACTGATTAAGCTCCCCGAGTTCTGGCAAAGCGACCCGCACTCGTGGTTCCAGCATGTGGAGTCGCGGTTCCTGCTCGGGGGAGTTTCAGCGGATGACATTAAATTCCATAATGTCATCGCGACACTCGACAGCCGCACAGCTCGGTGTGTGCGGAGCCTGGTGCAGCAACCACCCGCTGTCGGCAAATACGACACGCTGAAAGCCACCCTCATCAGGAGCTTCGTGCCGTCGTCTGAGGCAAGAGCCAGGCAGCTGCTGGACCTGCGCGACAGAGGTGGACGCAGGCCGACTGTCCTCATGGAGGACATGCTGCAAATGATCGGGACGGACAACGATGCGTTCCTTTTCAAACATATTTTCCTGAGAACCCTCCCAGCGCACACGAGAGGTTCCCTGTCCAGCAGGAGATGTGTGACCCAGCAGGACTTCCGCGACTTGGCCCAAGAGGCGGAGCGGCTCCTCAACACCTGCGAGGAACCAGAGGCTTCCGTGGCAGCGGCAGACCTCGGCGCGGCGGCCGGGGGCAGTGTGGAGCCAGAGACGGCAGTGACCACCTCAGCGGCGACAGCAGCGGCGAGATTCCGTGGCAGGGGAGATGACGGCCTCTGTTTTTACCACCGACGTTTCGCTGGGAAGGCGCACAGATGCATCCCGCCCTGCAAGTTCAAAAAGCAGGGAAACGACCGGGCCGGGAGCCGTTAGCAGCTTCCACTCTCGGCGAACGGACGAAGCTGCTTTATCTGACAGACGCGGGCTCCGGGCGGCAATTCCTAGTGGACACCAGAGCCCAGAGGAGCTTCATCACTGCCACCTATGCTGATCGGGTCGCGGGACCCAGCGGAGACGGAGCGACAGCGGCCAACGGCTCCAGCATCAAGACGTACGGAGAGAGAACCTTGTCTCTGTCCTTCCACGGCCGCGCCTATGAGTGGAATTTCATCGTGGCGGCAGTGAGCTTCAATATGTTAGGTGCTGATTTTCTGTGTTCACATGGTTTGTTAGTTGATCTGGCCAACAAACGACTAGTAAATGCACTCTCTTTCTGTTCTATCCCTTGTGCAGCTCGGGTGTGCCCGCCGCCAGTACAGACCAACGTCGCCACAGCAGGTGGTAAGTTTCACAGCCTTCTACACCAGTTCCCAGCACCCACAGTTCCTACTTTTTCAGCTAAGGTGGCGAAGCACGGGGTGGAGCACTTCATAATCACGAGTGGCCCACCCGTTTTTGCGAAGGCTCGGCGTTTGGATGCAGCTAAACTCTCCATTGCGCGAGAGGAGTTCGCCAACCTGGAAAGGTTGGGCATAATTCGCCGCTTGAAGTCCGCTTGGGCTTCCCCCCTCCACATGGTACCTAAAGCTGACGGCTCATGGAGACCTTGTGGTGATTACCGCAGGTTGAACAATGCCACAGCACAGGACGGGTACCCGATTCCGCATATCCAGGACTTTTCAGTGCATTTGGCGAAGGCGCGAATTTTTTCTAAAATAGACCTGGTCCACGGTTATCACCAAGTCCCGGTCCGACCAGAGGACATCCCCAAAACAGCCGTAATAACCCCGTTCGGGCTTTTTGAGTTTTTACGAATGCCTTTTGGCCTTAAAGGCGCGCACAAACCTTCCAACGGATGATGGATGCAGTGTTGCACGACCTTTCTTTCGTTTTTGTCTATTTAGATGACATTTTGGTAGCCAGCACCTCCGAGGAGGAGCACGCAAAACACCTCACGACAGTTTTTCAGAGGTTAGGAGAGCATGGGTTGATAATAACCCGGCCAAGTGCCATTTTGGCGTGGCACAAATCGACTTTTTAGGGCACTGCGTTTCCTCCGAGGGAGCAGTTCCTCTGCCGGCCAAAGTACGCGTGGTGGCAGATTTTCCCCAGCCTCGAACGGTAAAAGCGTTGCAAGAATTTTTGGGGATGGTGAATTTTTATAACCGTTTCATACCCCACGCAGCGCAGCTTATGCAGCCCTTGTACACCGCGCTCAAAAAGCAGAAGCCCTCCCATGTGATTGAATGGTCCCCGGAGCGGGAGCGCGCATTCACAGAGGTTAAACGGGCACTGGCAAACGCGGCACTGTTGGCCCACCCAGACCCGGCAGCCCGCATAGCGCTAACCACGGACGCGTCAGATGTGGCCATAGGGGCCGTAGTGGAACAGCAGGTTGCCGGGGTTTGGCAACTACTCGCATTCTTCAGCAGATCCCTACGCGAGGCTGAGCGAAAATACAGCGCGTTTGACAGGGAGCTGCTGGCACTCCACTTGGCTATTCGCCATTTCCAGTTCTGGTTGGAAGGGCGGCGTTTCACCGCGTTTGTCGACCACAAACCGCTCACTTTTGCGATGTCCAAAACTTCAGAACCGTGGTCAGGGCGGCAACAGAGACAGCTGGCCACAATTTCTGAATTTACCACCGATATTCAGCACGTAGCCGGTAAAATCAATGTGGTGGCGGACTGTCTGTCACGTGCGGTAACAGCACCCGTCCGAGCGGAAACGGATTGCGCGGCCGCTTACCCAGAGCGCGGTACCAGCGCGGACACGCGCGCGGCTCCGGTCCACGTGGGAATAGATTATGCAGCCATGGCGGCGGAGCAGAGCGAGGACGCGGACGTGCGCGCGCTCCTGTCTGGACCAACAGGGTTAAGGCTGGAACGCAGAAATCTACAAACCGGTTTCCCCCCGCTTATTTGCGATGTATCCACGGGGCGACTGCGCCCGGTGGTGCCAGCCGCGTGGCGCCGTCACATTTTTGACGCCGTGCACTTCCTAGCGCACCCAGGGGTGCGCGCTTCGGTGAAAATGGTGGCGGAGAAGTTTGTTTGGCCGAGCCTGCGCAAGCACGTGAAGGAGTGGGCTAAAACCTGCATGGCTTGCCAGCGCGCTAAGATTCACAGACACACTAAGGCGCCCTTAGAACCGTTCCACATTCCGGCTAAAAGGTTCGATCATGTGCACGTGGACCTCGTGGGCCCCCTGCCCACTTCACAAGGGTTCACGCATCTCTTGACAATGGTAGACCAAACCACTCGTTGGCCGGAAGTGGTCCCGTTAACATTGACCACAGCGGCAGAGGTGGCACGCGCTTTTTTAACAGCCTGGGTAGCGCGGTTCGGGGTCCCGTCAGATATTACGTCTGATAGGGGACCTCAATTTGCGTCGGAACTGTGGTCAGCAGTGGCCAGCGGCTTAGGAGTGGCGGTACATCGCACGACCGCTTACCATCCCCAGGCCAACGGTTTATGCGAGCGTTTTCACAGGTCTTTGAAGGCAGCCCTCAGAGCGTCACTGACGGACACAGATTGGGTAAACAAACTACCATGGGTTTTATTGGGGTTGCGTTCGGCACCCAAAGAGGATCTAGATGCCTCACCAGCAGAATTGGTCTTCGCACAACCGCTCAGGCTGCCAGGCGAGTTTTTACCCGACCACACGGCACCAGGGCCCTCCCCGATCCGGGGGTCTCTGAGTAACACGGGATCAGAAATGCTCCCGGGCCCCGCCCATCACTCTTTTCCGCGTGTGTTCATGCCCCAGGCTTTACAAGACGCAGAGTTTGTTTTTGTCAGGCACGATGCTCGGCGGCATAGTCTCCGCCCACCTTACGACTGTCCATTTCGAGTGCTGGAAACCGGGGAGAAATATTTTGTGCTAGATTTGGGGGGCAGGAGGGAGACGATCAGTATCGATAGATTAAAGCCTGCTTTTGTGTTGCATAACGAGTCTGTACGGCCGGCGGGCACGCCTCGACACGGCAGGCCTCCAAAGGGGCGGCCCCGGGACCCCCCACGGGGGGCAAATAACCTTTCTCCCCCTCACTCCACAGATGCACAGCAGGACGGCCCAACACAGAGCAGGAGACCTGCATACAGCAGATTCGGAAGAAGATTGAAACCTAAGAATGATGTGTTTTGTTTTTTTTTGTTTTTTTGGTCAGGTTGTTTGGGTTGCTGTGAGATTCTGTTGGGGGGGGGTGACGTGCTGTATGACTGTTGTATGACTGTATGTGGGTGCCCAGTCTTTCGCGTGGGAGGGAGGAGTGATGTGGAGCCCATAGTTATAACCTATGTAACTCACATGTGGCTGGCTGAATTCAGCCAAGAGAGACTACTGGTTTAGTCAAATAGGTGCTAATCCTGTTTGCCAGGGATGCGGGACTGTTTTCCATGGTGTTGTGTCAGATTGGATAGTCTGCTAACCTCATGTTAATAGGAGGTAAGTAACGTTAACGATGTGGAGCCCATAGTTATAACCTATGTAACTCACATGTGGCTGGCTGAATTCAGCCAAGAGAGACTTTGAGCTAGCCATGTGTATTGACTTCACACCTCAAGAGGAAGACATGTCTGCACCCCCTGGGGACTCAGGAGGGAGGAGAAGATTACCCGGCCTGACCTTTGGGGGTCGGGAAGGAGAACAGAAGGACTCTGGGTGTTCTATTAGAGATGAAAGGATGTAGCTGAGTAGTGAGACTTTTGTGTGTGATGTATTGTTACAAGATGAATGTATAAATGTATGTGTATGACTGCGTCCTGTCTCTTTTCACTCCGATCGAGAGAGGACGTAGGATGAATGGGGAATTAAAGCAGTTACTGGAAAAATCATCCAGTCTCCTCAATTCTTGACTCCTACAACACCATGTCTAATTATAAAACAGCAAATGCTAATGCTAAGTTGTGCTAACTGGAAACAGTGCATCAGACCATTGTTTCTTTGGTTTAAATTACTGCTGAGCTTCTTAGTTTTATCTGAATTTTTTTTAATTAAAGCTGCAAAAGTGCATGATGGTGGCACATACATGCAAAATAAATCCTAAATAAATTAAAATGTGTCAGAGGAGCAAGTTGGCTCTTAATGTAATTTATTTGATTTCTAATCATTTTAATTAGTCAAGTACAATAATGAATAAAGTTAAAGTCATCAGATGTATTTCATTGCATTACCTTTTGTGTCTTTGATTTTCAGATCATGACCAATCAGAAATATTTTTACTAAGGAGCAAACAATGGCAGGCTGCATGCTCTAGCGCCACACTTAAATTTTCATTGATTTATTTATCTAAACTAGCATTTAAACTAACAGCTAATTTATATCTGTAGATGGCAGTGCGAGTGAGAGTAATTTTCTCACTTTCAGACATTTTTTTTAATGTTACGTGATGTTTTGTTTTTTTTGTTTTTGCTATTTTCCTCCAGCTCAGGAAATATTTAACTTATTAATGTTTACTTTTTATTCATATGATATGATTTAGAATAAGAAAAACCTGAAATTTATGAGAATTGAGTCTCAAATGCACATTAAAAAACTATTTTATTACAACACTGCAAAATTATGAGGGGAAAAAGGTGCATGTAAAAAAAGTTAAAAAAAAAAAAGAGATGTTTTTTTTATGTGATCTTTCAATGATTTTTCAATGATCTCTCAGTGATCTTCCAGTGATCTCCACAGTCATCATGGTCTCCTCAAAGTTTTGATTCAGTCCATAACAATCTCTCAATGATCACCAAAGGGAAGCAATCTTTCAAGGAGCTCTCAAGGAGCATGCAACAATCACATCCAATTCCCAGTGATCTCTTAGTGAGCTCTGCTGCAGTCTTTCAATGAACTCTATTTGTTGCTCATCAAAGGCTCAGAGTTCCCTCATTGATCTCTCAGCCATCTCTACCTTTGGGGTGGAAAAATTTGGTGTTCATTAAAAGATTGCTGAGAGGTTTGCTGAGAGATCATTGAAAAAATGCTGAAAGATCATTGGGCAATCGAGGAGATCGTTGATTGCTCAACAATCTCATTAATCTTCCAGTCTCTCCCAATCTCTCAATGAATGTCAAGATTACTGAGAGATCAATGGGAGATTGATGAGATCATTGAGCACTTCTTGAGGGCTCCTTGAGAGATCGCTTCCCTTTCATGATTGTTGGGAGATTGTTTTGGACTGAGTCAAAACCTTGGCAACTGTGGAGATCACTGAAGATCACTGAAAGATCATTAAGAGATCCGGCCATTTCTACATCACTCAGTGGTCTCTCAATAATCTCCATGCCTGTGGATTATAACTGTGTATCAGTCAGAGAAAAGAAGCAACAGAATCTCTAGAAAAAGAGGAGAAACTAAGAAGCTCAAATTCTTGTTCAAACACCATTCTGCTTTGAAACATTTAAATTAATTTCAGCATAGAATATAATGTCCTGTTATTGTTAATTTGGTATCTTCACAATAAGGACTCACAGGAACAGAAATGCCCATCAGTGAGGAATGTATCTCACCTAGCAGCAGAGACTCCTGCTGAGTTAAACATACCCTTCACTCCCACACTTCCCCCTCTTCTCTCGTCCTCTTTTGACATGTAATCTGTTCATTAGAAGTCGTGTGACTGGACAGTGACAGGTAAGCACTTGCAAACTGATGGTGTAACTGTTTGGGGTATCAAATAGTTAAAATATTACAGATAGGAAAAAGAATATGCAAAAAATGAGTCGGTTTGTAAGATACAGATGATAGATCTTCAGATAAATATTAAAACAAATTGACACAGAAGGTTTAACTGCCATCAGTCCAGGCAGGTCTTTCATACATCACTGCTGTGCAGCTTTACGTCCCCCTAAACGCTAACCTCCTGACCTACACGTGGATTCTAAGCACACAGTGTGTGTTTTGGTGTTTTCTGTTTGTTTACACGTGTTTTTGACTCACTGTCGATACAGCATATGAGAGAGAGATAATCTGCTTACATTAGAGCAGATTGTGGATTTGCTCACCAGTTTACCATACAAATAACAGCATACGGACAACCTAAAACCGAGCTCGCCACATGAGCACACGGCTGTTGCACACACGCACGCAAACAGAGCAGGAAATTAAAGCCAGATATCCGTTATTAACCAATCCATAATGTATGTTTAAATCAGGATTTTGCTTTCCATGATGGGGTTTTATATAATTGGCCGACACAGGTTGTAATCTATTTGTCCTCTTAGTTTCTACCAGATGTCAAAGAGACATTTCACCCAAAAATTAAGCCTAAATATCTTTTCTGCATTGCTTTTTTCCCCCTTATATACAATATATCAGATGGAAACACCTGAGTGTAACTTTGGGTTTCACCTCATCTAAACATCCACCACATGCTGTAATACAGTATCTATCTGTGGTGTGAGCTGGTCACTGGTGGGTGAAGCTGCAGATGTGTGTGCAGTTGTGGGTTGCCGTATGACTACGTGATAGGTGCTCTGGAAGCCGGTCACTGTTTTGTGTCTCAACGGGATGGACCATATAGCCCTTTTCAGACTGGAGCGTCTCTGTAAATCACGTCCTGCATACATTACCAACATTTTTTCTCAGTCAGGTCACTTTGTTTACATGTGCCTGCTATGCAATTATCACCAATTTAACACTGATGTAAGTGACAAGAAGCCTTAACGCCTGTTCTACTTTGCTTGTGTCTGCCCGTGTGTACATACTGTGTTGTACAACCACATGCAAACATAAATTTTCTCTGTGGTATTTATACCCGATCTTGACTATCAACAGATTTTGGCAAATTATGTAAAAAGAAAAATCTGCAAATACATCAACCGCAAAAAATTAACAGATGCGCATAATATCTCCTCATCACAATTCTAAGCTGAACCGAGCCTATTCAGTAGCAATTGTAAGAAAACAAGTGCTGGTGTAACATCTAAATTTCTCTGAATAGTTACAAAAAGCCCTCAGGAGATATTGCATTCAGCAGTTACAGAGTGCATGTGTGGGTGTTGAGTAAAACAACAATGCACCATGAACTAACACGCCTGAATTTAATGGAGGGAACACTATCAGCTGGTTTAGGTGGGTACATTTTTTCATCAGATCACTAAAACCAACACAGCAGGTCCATTCTTAAAAAGGAGGGGAAATAAATCACAAAATAGGCAGCTCTTTTATTCACCAAACACCTCCTCACATACCGATACTAAAACCAGACTCTGCCCTTAATGTTTTATTTCTGGATACCAGAGTGTCAACCGCCCGCTCATTTTATCTGCAGATGAAACAAGCGGTTTATCAGTGTCTCTACCAGTTGGCCCTTCCCTTTCATATTATGAGATGCTGCCCACAACAGAATTCACATTTATTTTTAAAAGTAAAGCTACTATATATATATATATACTGTATATACGTATACTGTATGTATATACACTGCACAACAGTTATGATCTGCTCATATTACTAGATTCAATACAAAAAGTATCTAAGAAAAGCTGGTATATTTCTTTAGTTTTTAGTAGTGCTGGGAATATTACCGCATTAACACAATTAATTACAACAGTCCAATTAATGGATTAAAAAATATTAACATAAAATTAACACCCCCACAGCACCTTATGTTATAGCAGAACTTGAAATGTGCAACAACTGTTCCACCAGGACAGCTTTTGCATGACACACGCTACAGTCCGTGATCACAGATAACACTTCTCATTTTATTTAGAGAAACAAGACAGAAAACTTTTTTAATCCCACAAGGGAAATTCAATTGCCACCAGTCCAGAACAAACATTCACAACACCTTTCATAGTAACATAACACTTAAAAACAGCAGCAATTGCATACAATGATTTAACAATAAGATGCAATATAACAACCCCCAAAATAATTCTGGGTGTTCAACTCAGTTAGCTGGAGTATCGTTGTCATACTGTATAGACATTTGGACCATAGATTACATTTAATTATACAATGAACTGAGCTACTGCGGGGAATAAACCTGAGCATGGTAAGCTAACTGGAAGTTAGCCGACCATGGCTAAAATTTTCCCAGGAACAGCAGCACCATATTGAGTAGTATGTAATTTCTGTTTTGATGGTTCCTGCAGCATTGTGATAACAGGATATACAGACAACTGTTTGTTGCATTTATGGTAATCATAAACAGTAAGCTATGTATATGGAACCTTATGAACACGAACACAGACCCTTTGCATTCTGTAGTGCATGTACAGAGCAATAATAATAATAATAATAATAATGGGCAGTACAGTGGTGGAGTAGTTAGTACTGTGGCAGCACAGCAACCCTTGGCCGGGGGATCCTGGGTTTGAGCCCAGCCCCCGACCAACAGTGATCTGTGTGGTGTTTGCATGTTCTTCCCGTGTCTGCATGGGTTTACTCCGGGATTTCTCTGGTTTCCTCCCACATGCCAAAAACATGCAGGTTAGGTTAACTGGCATCAAACTGGGGATTCTAAATTGTCCTTACGTATGACTGTGAGAGTGAATGGTTGTCTGTCTCTCTGTGTTGGCCCTGTGATGGACTGGTGATCTGTCCAGGGTGTACCCTGCCTCTCGCCCAAAGATGCTGGGATAGGCTCCAGCCCCCCGCGACCCGAAAAGGATTAAGCGGAAGAAGATGGATGGATGGATAATAATAATAACACTGCTCAACACCAAATTTATTGTCTTTTTAGTTGATTTAGAATAATTTTGATGTGATCCAAAAATCACATTGGTTTTGCTCAATCAGGTCAACTTTTTGAACTATGGCCACATGTTTTCTTACGTTTTTGTTTACATGTATGGGTATTTTCACTTTATATGATGCAAAATTCTTTTTTATTTCTTCAAATTCTCTGAATTTTGAACAATGATGACATAACATTCAATATACATGTACTTACTTTTATCAATGTCTACTATTCCATTTACAGAACAACAGTACAACTGCTGTACAACTGCTTATAACTTACCATAAAAACCTGACCTGATCAAGAGAAACGGATGTCATTTTCGTATTCAGAGGTGCAAAATTGTCTTAAATCAGCTGAAAAAACAGACAACTTACAAAAAAATTATTTTTGTTATGTTGTGTAACAATAATACCAATTGAAAAAATAACTTCTTGCCTCTATCTGTCATGAACGCCCCTCTGAGGCAAAAAACAAACCCAGGTGCTTGACCACAGTGAGGTAATTTATTGACACTCAAACATGACAGTCCAAAATAACGGTGCAAACAAAATCCAAAAATCCAATGAGAAAAACACACTGAGTTGAATCTCCTGAGCAAAGGAGCTCAAGAGGAGAGGAGGGGGAGACTGACTGTAGAGAAGAAGTCTAGTCTGAACATTGATGAGGCAGCTACAAATACAGGGTGAAAAGGCAGAGTTTAAATACAAGAACAGCAATGGGCCGCAAATGCGCGAGCCGGGCTGGGGAACACTAATTGTCTAACTGCTCTCAGCTGATAGAAAAGACCTGAGAGCAGAGAGGGGAGAAAAAATAGCAGGAGACAAAAAAAACCCCACAATCACTTGCAGCTGAGGAACAAACACAGACTGCGAGTGGAAATGGCTGTCTGGAATAGAGGAAAAGGGGCTCATATCACCAACACAACACAACAAAACTAGCAGGAAAATACTAATGAACAGAAAAACACTTAAAACTACAAAGGAAGTCTGAGCGCTGAGAATAGATGCTCAGACATATAACAGAGCCCCCCCCCCCAGGGGTGGATTCCAGACACCCCAAAGCAACATCAAAAAAGAACCCCACCCCACCCCCCCAAAAAAGAAGGTGTACAGCAAAAAACACCCTAGGAGGGAGGTGGGGGAAAAACGGCCAGGAGGGAAAAAACAAACCAGCTCAAAATTCACACCTGCACCCCGACAGACCCCAAAGCCCTGACAGTCCCACAGTTCCAGGGTTCGGGTGGCCGACCAAAGTCCTAGGCCCAGCAGACGGCCCGATAAGGAGAGTCAGGCGGCCTGCCGGAGAAAATGGGCCACCCTACCCAGAGACTCAGTCCTTTGGGCAGCTGGCCAGCGTTGCTGAGCCACCAGGACCGGAGGGGAGAACGTGGAGGCTGCTTTCCCACTGGGAGGCTCAGAGGCAGGAAGCCGGACCGGAAGAGGGGAATCCCAATGGCGTCTGGTGGTGGAGGAAAGTGGACCACGACGGCGCCCGGCAGAGGAGGAAGAGGCACCCCGAAGGCCTCTGGAAGAGGAGAGAAGGCTTCAGCGTCCTCAGGCTGGCTGGCAGCACCCACGGTGGTCCTAGTTTGGGACACGGTTGCACCCACGGTGGCTCTGGGCTGGAGTTCAGCTGCACCCTTGGTGGACCCAGGCTGGGCCAACACTGTACTTGCGGTGACCCCTGGGCTGGGGAGTAGTGCCCAAAGCGGCCCCGCACTGGAGCGCAGCACCCACATCGGGCTCAACCTGGGGCGCAGCACCCACAAGGGTCCCCGGCTGGGACGCAGCACTCACGGAGACTCAGGAGGAACCCAGACGACAGCCTCGGGCAGGGGAGGTGCTGCACCCACAGAGGACCCGGCCTAGGTCAGGGCTGCACCCATGATGATCTCCAGCGGTGAACCTGGACCCACGGAGACCTCAGATGGTGCTGGAACATCTCAGCTGACCCTGGGAGAGAGCTCAGAAAGAACACAAGGAGAGGCAGGGTTAGGGTCACCGGCAGCAGCAAAGGCCGGCGAGCTCAGGTGCAGTGAACGGCTGCACCTGGCTCTCCTCACCAAAAGCCAGACAAGATTGCTCTAATATGGAAAGGAGAAAGACAAAAGAGCGCACTTGCCTGAGCTCGAGCTCCACTGGCGTCCAGGACTCCGACAATCCAAGCAATGTCATCTAGGGCTCAGCCCTCTGGAGGTCCAGCTTGGGAGATGATGCTGCTGTGGCCGCCTCCGCAGCAAGCATGCTAGTTGTTGCAGTCTCCTGACTCCCAGGCAAAGGGGACCACGTTGGTGACTTCTCCGGCGTGGCAGCTAGGATACGGCTCACCATTGGCGCTGGAACAGGGGTTTCCAGGGCCACGGCCTCCTCCATCGTCTGGCAGTCTAATTTCGGGGCCGGCGGACACTCAAAGGGAATAGGAAGAGACACAGAGAGGGCTGGTGAATAGAGGGTGACTGCAGCAGGTGGAGAGGTCTCTGGGGACTGTATACCCAGAGTCTCTCTGCCAGGGATCAGTCAAGATTTATTGTCAATATTAGAAATAAAAAGAGAGGAAACTTGCCTGTTCTCCTGGTACACGATGTTCCCTGCTGCAGCTGGCGATGTGTTGTCCCTCTCCGTGGCTGGGATGATTCTGGGCTCCTCTGAGGATCATGGAGGAGCCACTCCCATACTCATGGAGGAAGGCGTTTCCGGAGGAGAATTGATGGACCTCTTGACAGCGGGAGGAGACACCGAGGAACCGGAGGATGCAGCAGAAATGGAGGGAGGTTGGGCTGACGGAACAACCAGAGAAAAAGACGGAGAGAAGAGATCTGCTGCGGGAGGAGTCGGGCTCAATGTTGGAAAGGAGGCTGGTAAAGAGGCGAGGAAATTCCTCTGGCGCGCCGTGGAAGGACGACGCTTTCGCCGAGAAGCCGCTGATGTTCTTGCTGGAGCAGGTGAGGAGGTTGGAAAAGTGGAATGAGGCGAGGACGCTGGTCGTGATGGGTATCTCCACCTCCCTTCGGCTGGATGCACTCCCATCAACAACCCGGGAAATGACTGTTGGAATGCGCTGACCGTCGACAGCAGGTCTGTGTACTGTGGATAGCTCCAAAGGCTAGGATGCACTTCCAGGATATCCACCACTCCATACAGACAATCCCATGTTTCCTTGGGTCCTTGGGCTTCAAGGACTTCGTCCACAAAATCACAGATGAATTCCACCGCCCACACTTTTTGAGATCACAAATTTAAAGTTTTTGATCATGTCTGATCCGATCTCGTGGTGAAAGCTCATCATAATATTGATATGCCTTACTGTTTCAATGGTAAACTGCCGGTTTTTAGCATTGCGGGTTTGCGTGTTCACTTAAATTAAATTAAATTAAATCACCCTTATTGTCATTCAACCGTACAACCAATCATGTACAGCAGAACGAGATTGTGCTTTACCTATCTACAGTGTAAATCACACACACCCCAAGTGCAGAATCAGAGGGCCGCTGCCATGCAAGGCGCCGCCACAGAGTTCCCTCCTCCATTCCATTTATTGCTGAGCACCAAGCTGGACGGCAGGAAGTTCCACTTTTATATGGTCTTTGGCATGACCCGGCCGGGATTTGAACCCCTGCCTCCCGGGTGTGGGGCGGATGCTCTACCAACTGAGCCACCACCGGAGTGGTGGCTCAGTAAGTAAGTAAGTAAGTCAGTAAGTAAGTAAGTACTCAGATGTGTAGACAGCCCTATTCCCAGCAGAGGTTTTTAGATATGACTTTAACTAACAAAATCTGCATCAAAGATGTACATATATTCATGTGTGACACTGTGGTTGTCAATTTGCCTGGGACTTATTTTGTGCCTTTTTGCGTATGTGACTCATAAGATAATCACCCATGTCAAGCCTAGCATTAGTGATCATTTCACACCAGCACAGAAAGACAATGACAGACCTCACCTCTCTTCCAGCTGTTGAAGCCTTATGCTCAGCTTGTCGGAATTTTTATTGGCCTTTTGAAGTGTGTCACTCAAGACTTTCTCCCTCTCCTTGCTTCCTCTCTCAAGCTCGTCTCTCTGCCACACCAGTTTCTCCTCCAGATCTTCTCTAAATTGTCTCTCTTTTTCTTCACATATTTTCTGAAACTTTTCTTCCATCATTTTCCTCTCACTCTCATATTTTTCTTTAAACTCATCTTCCAGAGCTTTTGCTGTGCCCCTTTCTCTCTCTTCAAATGCTTCTTCTGCCTTTTTCTCTTTTACTTCTGCTTGTGTCTGTACCTCCAGTCGAAGCGCCTTTTCCCACTCCAGCCTATCCAGCTGCAGCATTTCAAACTGGGCCTTCTCTGTCTGAGCAGTCCCTCTCAGGTCCTGGAGCTCAGCCTCTAACTGAGCCAGTCTGGTGTGGAGCTGATGGAACTCATGGAAAATGAGGTAGCTTACACCGCAGTAACGACAAACTGTCTCGCTGTGGTCCATCTAAAAGCAGGAAACAGAATTGATATAATGGTTAATATAACACAGTAATACGTTTCCATTAAAAGGTCTCTGAATATGTGGTTTATTCATTTTACCAAGTAAGTAACCATACCTGTTTCTTACCTTAAAAAACTAATGTGATTTAATGTGAAATAATAATGATATTATCCATTAAAACAGAAACTTAATGGCAATAACCTAGCAGCAAAAGTACTGTATACGATTTAGTACTTTTGAGCTTATATTTGCCATGTTGGTAATTCATGCATTAATTTTGGAACTATTGAGTGTGGGACTTCTAATACTGACTATGCCTATTGAACTGTTATGGTATATGCTTCAACCCTTAGATCAAACACATGTGCAGGTCTCTTCAGACTGAATGAAAGTGATGCTTCTATCCCAGCACTGCAAGCTACCAATGCTTTTAAATAAGTAAAAAAAAAAGAGGGAGTGGAGAGAAAAAAAACATTTAAAAACATGATGACAACAGAATAAAACCAATGTAAACATCTGAAAAGCATTTCAGTGACAGAGAACTTAGCATTAGTCTAAAGTTTGATTCAGCCCATGCTGATATTCTCATCATAGGTATAGAGCTACTCTGGCTTTTGTTTAGATTGTGTAGGTTGATTATTTTTCACAGTGGCTGTATTTATGCATATTACTGAAATCTTAGCATTCTGTTAATCAGAGCTAAAAGTTCATAAAACTTTTTCCATGTTACATATAGCATGTTCACATGTGTTTACATGTGAAGATCGCCAAAACAAAGCTGAAAACTGCAGTTTTCCATTACTGACTGATTCATTAATAATACTATAGTACTTTAGTTGAAGAAAGGATTAACCAATAAAGATGAAGATAAATAATTCATTACATATTTTACTGAATTCAAAATGTATTCCAGCTGTCAAACAACCATAAACATAAATGTTACATTTATGTTTATGATACTTAATTTACCTGTAAAATTTTTACTTATCATGCCAAGAAATGCACAAGAAAAAAACATATTAGATGACTCTGTCAAACAATGACTCACTTCGATTAACGGTGCCAGAAAGCTGGAACAGTAAGCCAAAGACAAAACTTTTATTTGCTCTGTTGTAACATGTCACAATAGTTGCTCTTAAAACATATCATAAGGAACACTCTCGCTGGTTCCTGACTGATCTGTGCTGTTCCAAAGGCGACTGTCACTCCCTCAAATCTCCTGATGCTTTCTACTCACACTCTATTGTGGCTCCACAGTGTGTCAACCTCACTCCTCCCCTGTCCACTGCTGAAGCAAAGTCACAAATTTTTGCAAAATATAGTGGTGTGAAAAAGTGTTTGCCCCCTTCCTGATTTCTCATATTTTTGTATGTTTGTAACACTTAAATGTTTCAGATCATCAAACAAATTTAAATATTTGACAAAGATAACACAAGTAAACACAAAATGCAATTTTTAAATGAAGGCGTTTATTATTAAGGGTAAAAAAAAAATCCAAACCTTACATGGCCTTGTGTAAAAAAGTGACCCCCCCCCCGTTAAAACATAAATTAACTGTAGTTTATCACATCTTTGGAAAGCTGAGTTCAGTTTTTCTATCCACACCCAGGCCTGATTACTGCCACACCTGTTCTCAATCAAGAAATCACTTAAATAGGACCCACCTGACAAAGTGAAGTAGACCAAAAGATCCTCAAAAGTTAGGCATCATGCTGCACTCCAAAGAAATTCAGGAACAAATGAGAAACAAAGTAACTGAGATCTATCAGTCTGGAAAAGGTTATAAAGACATTTCTAAAGCTTTGGGACTCCAGCAAACTATAGTGAGAGCCATTATCCACAAATGGTGAAAACATGGAACAGTGGTGAACCTTCCCAGGAGTGGCCAGCGGACCAAACTTACCCCAAGAGCACAGCAACAACTCATCCAAGAGGTCACAAAAGACCCCACAACAACATCCAAAGAACTACAGGCCTCTCTTGCCTCAGCTCAAGTAGGTTCATTTTGTCTTCTTTTAATTATTTACCTTTTGTTCTTATTAAAGACAAAAATAGAAAGGAGATGTTTTAACCTTCTTTACATGTTTCGACTGTGCACTGCAGCCTTCGTCAGAAGTGTCAGCTGATCGCTGCCAGGTGTCATTTTATCAGCTGACTTTTGTAGGCGGGGCCAGCCCAGCAGACCTGTCAGATCCACCGAGCCGGCCCCGCTTTCCGCTGTCCAATGGTCTCTGGAGAATGTGGTCACAGGTGTGGGAAAGCATAAAGGCCCCCTCATCCTGGTTCATGCTATCTTTTCCCCGCTTCCTGATTTCTATGGCCTCCTTGATCCAACGTTTGTGTCTGTTGCTCTCCGATCCAATGATTTTCGCGTTGTCCAGTCCATGATGTGATTATTTCTTTTGCAGTGATCTGATATTGCCAATTTTAATGTTGCTTGTTCTGCCTTTTCTTTTTGTGATCTTGTGAGTCATCCTTGTGTTTCCTTCTCACATTCCTTCTAGTGTTCTTTTTTCCTTGTGGTGAATGATCTTCTGGTTTCTCCAATGTAGGTTTTGTTGCATGATCTGCATGATATTTCATATGTTACAATGCATTTTTTGTCTTGTTCTATTTTTGTCCTTGGGGTGTATTAATAACTGTCTTAATTTTTTGTGTGGTTTTGCTGATGTGTTTATTTTGTATTTTTTCATGATCCTTTGAATTGGTTCTGTTATCCCTCGGATGTATGGTGTAGTTATGGTGTCCTTGTTTTTGATTTCAGCTTTTGTTCTGTCTTGTTTCCTGTTTGTTTTCTTTGTTTTTGACTTGCTGTTTCCTTTTGTTTATGGCCCATACTGGATATTGGCAGCGTATGAGTGCATGTTTTATATGGTTTTCCTCCTCCTGTCTGTCTGATTTTTCCTCTGTATTGAAAATAGGTGGAATTTGCAACAAATTGTAATAGTTCAGATAAGTCGTGAACTGTGAGACTGGTGCATCTTTTTAGTGTTCTGTCATTACTGAGGCGTTCTTGCACTATATGTAGTGTGACATCAACAGGGGTCTTTGTGAATAATGAAATGACATCATGTGAAATGAGGATCTCGTCTGATTCTATTTTCATATTTTTGAGTAAAAAATATGAAATGATCCTTTGAATATGAAATGATATTTTTGAATAAAAAAATATGAAAATAGAATCAGACGAGATCCTCATTTCACGTGATGTCATTTCATTATTCACAAAGACCTCTGTTGATGTCATACTACACATAGTGCAAGAACACCTCAGTAATGACAGAACCCTAAAAAGACGCACCAATCTCACAGTTCACAACATATCTGAACTATTACAATTTGTTGCAAATTCCACCTATTTTCAATACAGGGGAAAAATCTACTGACAAAAGAAGGATTTACAATGGGAGACCCACTATCAGCCATCATGAGCAGCTTTTACATGGAGGATCTGGAAAACAAAGCCATCAACACAGCACCTACACAATGTAAACCCACCCTCTGGAAGAGATATGTGGATGACATTCTGGAAAAAATAAGGAAAGGACACACGCAAGAACTCACTGACCATCTGAATAGCACAGACAGCACTGGGAATATAAAATTCACATACGAAGAGGAAGAAAATGGCACCATAGCCTTTCTGGACATGGAAATCCACCACAATGATGACGGAAGTATAAAAATCACAGTCTACAGGAAGCCAACCCACACAGACCAATACCTACTATGGACATCAGAACACCCCACAGCACACAAACTATCAGCTGTCAGGACATTATATGAATGGGCCACCATCATCACAGACCAAGAAGACAGACAGGAGGAGGAAAACCATATAAAACATGCACTCATACACTGCCAATATCCAGTATTGGCCATAAACAAAGGGAAACAGCAAGTCAAAAAACAAAGAAAACAAACAGGAAACAAGACACAGAACAAAAGCTGAAATCAAAAACAATGACACCATAACTATACCATACATCCAAGGGATAACAGAACCAATTCAAAGGATCATGAAAAAATACAAAATAAACACATCAGCAAAACCACACAAAAAATTAAGACAGTTATTAATACACCCCAAGGACAAAATAGAACAAGACAAAAAATGCAGTGTAACATATGAAATATCATGCAGATCATGCAACAAAATCTACATTGGAGAAACCGGAAGATCATTCACCACAAGGAAAAAAGAACACCTGAAGGAGTGTGAGAAGGAAACACAAGGACAACTCACAAGTTCACAAAAAGAAAAGGCAGAACAAGAAACATTAAAATCAGCAATATCAGATCATTGCAAAAGAAATAATCACATCACGGACTGGGACAATGCAAAAATTATTGGATCAGAGAGCAACAGACACAAACGTTGGATCAAGGAGGCCATAGAAATCAGGAAGCGGGGAAAAGATAGCATGAACCAGGATGAGGGGGCCTTTATGCTTTCCCACACCTGTGACCACATTCTCCAGAGACCATTGGACAGCAGAAAGCGGGGCCGGCTCGGTGGATCTGACAGGTCTGCTGGGCTGGCCCCGCCTACAAAAGTCAGCTGATAAAATGACACCTGGCAACAATCAGCTGACACTTCTGACGAAGGCTGCTGTGCACAGTCAAAACATGTAAAGAAGGTTAAAACATCTCCTTTCTATTTTTGTCTTTAATAAGAACAAAAGGTAAATACTCACTTGCCTCAGTTAAGGTCAGTGTTTATGACTCCACCATAAGAAAGAAACTGGGTAAAAATGGCCTGCATGGCAGAGTTCCAAGACGAAAACCACTGCTGAGCAAAAAGAACATACTCGTCTCAGTTTTGCCAGAAAATGTCTTGATGATCCCCAAGACTTTTGGGAAAATACTCTGTGGACTGACAAGAAAAAAGCTGAACTTTTTGGAAGGTGTGTGTCCCATTACATCCAGCATAAAAGTAACACAGCATTTCAGAAAAGGAGCATCATATCAACAGTAAAATATGGTGGTGGTAGTGTGATGGTCTGGGGCCGTTTTGCTGCTTCAGGATCTGGAAGACTTGCTGTGGTGAATGGAACCATGAATTCTGCTGTCTACCAAAAAATCCTGAAGGAGAATGTCCGGCCATCTGTTTATGACCTCAAGCTGAAGCGCACTTGGGTTCTGCAGCAGGACAATGATCCACAACACACCAGCAAGTCTACCTCTGAATGGCTTAAGAAAAACAAAATAAAGACTTTGGAGTGGTCTAGTCAAAGTTCTGACCTAAATCTGATTGAGATGCTGTGGCATGACCGTAAAAAGGCAGTTCATGCTCGAAAATCCCCCAGTGTGGCTGAATCACAACCATTCTGGAAAGATGAGTGGGCAAAAATTCCTCCACAGCGCTGTAAAAGACTCATTGCCTGTTATCGCAAATGCTTGATTGCAGTTGTTGCTGCTAAGGGTGGCCCAACCAGTTATTAGGTTTAGGGGGCAATCACTTTTTCACACAGGGCCATGTAGGTTTGAATTTTTTTTTTCCCCCTTAATAATAAACACCTTCTTTTAAAAACTGCATTTTGTATTTACTTGTGTTACCTTTCTCTAATATTTAAATTTGTTTGATGATCTAAAACATTTAAGTATGACAAACATACAAAAAAATGAGAAATTAGGAAGGGGGCAAACACTTTTTCACACCACTGTACCTACGTATTCTCAGAGACTTTATCCAACTGTCTTTGTATATTTGTATCTGCACAAGAGGAGACTTCTACATCAGTCTAACTTGCCACCATTTTTCAACCAACCAATCAATCACTGTTTTATTTATATAACACTTTTCATACAAAAGTTGTAACACAAAGTGCTTCACACATTAAAATAAAGCACAATTAACCTCCCCATACACATCCATGCACACACTTCCACACGCACACAGAAATACAAACTTTCATCTATCTGAGACTTATTTTGTTCAATGATTGCTGAGAGGAATGGTCAGATCAATGATATGACATATTCAAGCTGTGTGGGACAACACGAGCAGTGGGAAGGTGCCAAGATTTGCATTTGTTCTATTCCTAGTGCTCAGCTGGGTTTATGTTCCATTTATAAGGATAGGATCAAGCGATCACACTAGTAAAACACTACAGACTTTTTTTGGGGGGAGGGGGGTCAAATATTGGTCACTATGGTAGAGATATGACAGCGTGAGTTGGCCCCGAAGACGCTGTGTCAAAAAGATCTTTTAACCGTGTTGTTTGAGCATATTTAAAAAACTTAACAATGAAGTAAATACTATAAAGAACAATACTTTGATTAAGATTAAAAACTGAATGGATGTTGGTATGTTATATTTAGAAAAGGTTCAAATTGTAAAATAGAAGAAAAATGAAAAATATAAATACAATCTAAAAAATGAAAATGTCTACTGATGTACAGCTGACGCACAAAGTTACCAGAGGACAGACCCCCCCGCTGTAGCTTTCACTACTGACAGTAGCTGTGTGGCCTAGGGTCAGTGAAATGGAGATAGGCACCGCCCCATACACCACAAAGTGTCCCATATGCTGTGGAGGGTTGGGGGGACTGATGTACAGCGGGGAAAAAAGTACTGAACACATCAACATTTTTTTCATGAAACATATTTCTGATGGAGCCATTGACCTGAGATTTTCACCAGACATCAGTAACAACCAAGGTAATCCATACATATAAAGAAATCAAAGCAACTGTGTTCACAAAACAAGTTAAATTTAATAACGTGGAATGACACAGAGAAGAAGTATTGAACACACGAAGAAAAAGAGGTGCAAAAAGGCATAGAAAGCCAAGAAACCAGCTGAAATCCATCAGAATTCCGGAAGCCATCCCATTCCCCATCAATGCAAATTAATTTCAGCTGGTTAAGTCCTGACTGATAGCCTTTAGAAAGGTCTGTGAATATCAGATTGTCACACCACAAAGAACTCATGATGGGTAGAAGCAAAGAGCTCTCTCTAGACCTTTGCAACCTTATTATTGCAAAACATAATGAAGGCATTGGTTACAGGTGCATTTCTAAACTGCTGAATGTTGAAGTGAGCACTGTTGGAGCCATCATTTGGAAGTGGAAAGAGCATAATTTTACCGTAAACCAGCCACAACCAGGAGCTCTTCACAAGGTTTCTGAAAGAAGAGTCAAAAGAATTATCAGAAGAGTTATCCAAGAGCCAAAGACCACTCGTGGAGAGCGCCAGAAAGATCTGGAGTTAGCAGGTACTGCTGTTTCAAAAAAAACAATAAGTAATGCACTCAACCAACATGGGGTCTATGCCCGCTCACTTCGCAAGACTCCATTGCTGAAGAAAAAGCATGTTGAAGCTCATTTAAAGATTGTTGCACAACATTTGGGCAAGCCAGTAAAATAGTGGGAGAATATAGTCCGGTCAGATGAGACCAAAATTGAACTTTTTGGATGCCACAACACACAGCATGTTTGGAGGAGAAATGGCACTGTACATCCCATCATAATGTGAGGGTGTTTTTCAGCACATGGTACAGACAGACTTTATATAATTGAAGGAAAGATGAATGGACAGATGTACAGCAAGACAATGATCCCAAGCACACAGCCAAGGAAACTCTCAACTGGCTCCAGAGAAGGAAAATAAAGCTGCTAGAATGGCCCAGCCAGTCACCTGACCTGAATTCAATTGAAAATCTATGGAATGAGATGAAGATCAGAGTTCATAGAAGACACCCATGGAACCTTCAAGATTTGAAGACAGTTTGTGTGGAAGAATGGGCTAAAATTACTCCTGAGCAATGCCTGCACCTAGTTTCTCCATACAGCTTCTGGAAGCTGTTATTACCAACAAAGGCTTTTCTATTAAATATTAAATGAATTTCACCAAGCGTGTTCAATACTTATTCCCTGAGTCATTCTACTTTATTAAATATAACTTGTTTTGTGAACACAGTTGCCTTGATTTCTTTGTGTGTATGGATTACTTGGGTTGTTACTGATATCTGGTGAAAATCTCAGGTCAGTGGCTCCATCAGAAATATGTTTAATGAGAAAAAATGTTGACGTGTTCAATATTTTCCCTGCTGTATGTCTACTATAAATAAAACTATATTAAGTAAATCACCCCATAAACAAGAACACCACCGGTGCAAAAAAAAAAAAAAAAAAAATCATATTCCTCCATCTATTGGCAGTTCAAAACAAAGGAGCACAGTTACTCTAATCCTTTCTTCAAATATTATCTTTTCTACGATACCAGAAAGAGAAATCCCAAAATGAATTTTCCTTCTCTGTACATGACAGTGCACTCTCCCAAGCTTCTTTGAGACTTATGAGGGATAGGATGACCTCTGATGTGCTTTCATCTTCATGATGATGTGTCTAAGAGGCAACATGCTGACAGCTACCATGTTTGAAAGCTCCAAATCGACTGCTACATGATGTAAACAAGGTGAAATAAACCTTCAAACAAAGCTTATAACAACATGGATGAGAAAATACTTTATACATGGAGATCATGTGACAGAAAGAGCCCACTCCGCAATGATTAGGGCAAATTAAATAGAAACATACAGTATCTCCAACCAAAATTACTGCCAAAGAAAAATTTTCCCCTATTATATTGTATCTTTAAAAAGACCAAACTGTTTTGAAAAATCTGTGATTATTTAACTTTATTGGTAGTGTTTAGAGCAGATGTCCCAATGGCTAATTTAGAATACTAAAGCCATTGTGATGGTTGTTTCTGCTTCTAAAATTAATTACTCAGCTTCAGGGACACAATGACCTTTATATCTCTGCCCTTAGGCCACAAGCACCAGACTGATTGTAGCAGTGATTTTACCCTTCTATCTAACTCATTCTTTTCTGGGCATCAGGAACAGAACCATTCAAAGGGTCATATCATGTTTGTTGTGTTAAAATGTCAGTGTAGCCGTTCCATCAACTGTGTGGAAGAGAACAAACCTGCAAATAAAAAATTTTAAAAAGTATTTTTAGTTTCTCACATTGAAAAGCAGCACACTATAGTTTACATTAGGAGACTAATACAGTATGCTTTTTAAATAATGCTTTAGAAATCAATTTTTTTTTTTTTAATATTTATCAGCAAAACAGGTTTAAAGAAATGCAAAACACAAAAATGACAAGTCAGAGAACAAAGAATGGTGTCTGCTGCTTCAAAGGCCTGAGAGTCACTGAAATGCTTTTAATTGAATTCTAGTCATTCCTCAATTTCTGTCTTTCTCTGTTTCTTTGTTCTTCGTGCTGACAGACAAGCCAAAATGGAACGACAGGCAAAGCACACAACATCACTTGAAAGTGCTTTTGACATGGTGAATGACTGTCAGGTAACATATTAATCGAGCCTCAGCTTTTCTTTCTGTCTCTTCAGCTACATCTGGCTTTGTCTCTCTCTGTCCCCACCAATCACCGTACAGCATCTTCCTGCCACTGTATGTGTGAGCAACTCGTATACCAGCTTGTTTGCGGAGCAGCAGATTATATCTTTCTCACGTCTTCTGGACTGTTGGAGTGAATCTTTCAGCAGCCATGGCAAACAGGAAGAGAAAAACCAAATACCCTCCTTATATGAAAACAAGAAAAGCACTCAGAGACTGCATACCTTCTCCAAGGCTCCTTCCTTCCCTCCCTTTGCCCATCCATCTGTCCATACCTCCCTGCCTCCATCCCACCATACATTGCTAGATAGGGCCTTGGTAGAAGTATGCACTCATAGTTCAGTTCCAAAATCTTATAGGTTCTTCTGCAGCCCAAGGACCATCTCTGGTGAAAATTTCAGCAAAATCCACGCAGTAGTTTTTGTGTAATCCTGCTAAACCACTGCAAGAAGATTGGACCTTGGTGGAGGTTTGCACTCATGGATCACCTCCAAAATGTAATGGCTTCCTCCGTAGCCCAAGAACCACCTCTGGTGAAAATTTCATCCAAATCCATCCAACAGTTTTGGAGTATTGTTGCAAACACTCTGTGAGAAGATAAGAGCCTTGGTGGAGGTATGCACTCTCAGGTCATCACCAAAATCTGACCATCTGTTCCGCATGCCATTACACACCTTTCCTGAAAATTTGATCAAAATCCATTCATAACTTTTTGAGTAATGTTGCTAACAGACAAACCAACCAACCAATGGTTGGTTGGTTGGTTGGTTAGCAAAAACATTCCCCCTTCCTTGAGGCAATAAGTAACACTGCAAATAAGTGGTTCTGTGATGCAACAGGAAGTTCAACTTAATAATAACATCAGCATGCAAGAATATAAATAGAACATTTGCATGCATATTTAAGTCAAGTAATTTAGTAGGGCTGGGCGATTCGGTTTTCTCCTCTCGATGTTGTGTGCATGTATAGACAGCTTTTCATATACTGCACCTTTAAGACATGCCCACAGAGTTGCTGTTAGGCTCTGATGGCTATCCATGCCATCTCAACCATTTTTTTGCTGGGATCGATGACAAAATTGTCAAGCTAAGGCTGCCATTGTCGGTCACATGACCCACAAAAGGTATGTAAATTTCTGCACTGGACAATGTTTAATTCTTGAGTGAAATTACAATAGGTCTATTCTTTATTATATTATGCTCATTTACTACTACACTGCAGTGATTATGATACCATAGTCTTGTATAATATTGTTTAATTACAAGCCTTGTCAGTGAACTATAAGGGAAACGAAAGCAGAAAAAAAAAACGGGGGGAACAAATGTGAACAGGTCAATTACCAGGATGCTGATTTAAGGTCAAACTGTCAAGCCCTATAATTTAGTATGAAATACACGTTTATAAATTTAAAAATAATAATACCTAGCAGAATGAAACCATATATTTAACATTTTAGATCATAGCTATCCTGAATACTATCCACCAGTGTCTTTATACTGTATGCATCAAAACCACACCCCAACAAACTATACAGTATACAGTATAGCGACAAAAAGAGATAAAGGATTATGTTTTTTTTCCCCAACACTCCAATCACAGGAGAAATGCAGTAGGTATTGATATGCTTGTATATTAAAGTAGAACTGAACTCACCTTTTTGCCAAAAAAGTAGAATAGCAGATTAATTCCTTATTACCTCAGAATCAGAATCAGAATCAGAATCAGATTTATTGCCATTGTTCATGTAGTACACAAACTAGGAATTTGTCTCGGTGCAATGCTGCAACATTAAAACATGATAAGATAAAGAGATAAACTAAAAAAAAAACAAAACTTAAAGACTAAAACCATGCAATAAGTGTAGAATAATAAGTAATAATAATAATAATAATAATAATAATAATAATAATAATAATGAGTAATACTAGTCACAGCAGTTTTAAATAAATTAGCAAGTAGCAGATGATGTGCAGTCGATAATGCAACAGAAAAACAGTGATGAATGACATGAGTCTGGTTGAGCTGCTGTACATAGTGCACGAGAGTCAATAAGTCACTTAATGTTCAGCAGTCTGATGGCAGAGGGGAAAAAGCTGTTCATGTGCCGGGAGGTTTTAGTCTATTTTTACCTATTGTATTTTTCAACACATAAAAGAAATTTTTAGGCCGTGCGATGGCCAAGCTATAAGCCGATAAACTTTTGCCTCTGGCTGGCAGTGCCAAACAAACCGGAAGTAGTGCAGACGACGCTGCGTGACGTCACGAGTGTGACCCTTATCAAAACAACAATGGCAGATGATAGCAGTTCCAGCAGTCAAGAACACCTGAGTTTTCAGAGTGCAGAGGCATTCAGCATCGGTGACAAGACAGAGGAGGATGCAGGAGTGTCAAGTGAACAGGAAGAGAGCGAGGGAGGCATCGAACCGTACAGATTAGAGCCAGAATTTTTGGGGGATTCCGGCACCGACTCAGACCGCAGCAGTGATGGGGAGGAGAGTCGCTTATTGAATACAGAATGGTGAGTCTTTACTTTGGCATGTTTGGGGTGTCAGGATAAGGAAAATTAACAATAAAAAAGAAAGGGAAAAAAACCCATCAGCATTTTTCCAACTTATTACAGTGATCCCTCACTTATCGCGTTTAATGGGGACCAGAACTGACCGCGAAAAGTGAAAAACCGCGAAGTAGCGTCACCCCCCCCCCCCAAGGGCGTCACAAGCACTATTTTACACAAAAAGGCACAAGAGAACAGCGAAAAGTGCCACTAAGCAACACGAGTGATAAAGAACAATGAATGCGGTCTTCCTTCGCTGGGTATAGGCGCTCGGCAGGGAGCAAAGCTGGGTAAAACGTCTCGGCCAATCAGCTTGCGAGGTAAAACGTCTCGGCCAATCAGCTTGCGAGATTCCCGAGCGGTGAAGAGGTGGGCGGAGAGGAGTGGAGCAGTGGTCAGAGAGGTAGATTTTGAGTTGTGCGGGCTCTCCGTGTTGATACCTGATGTTCTAATGTAGAAGGCAGGGAGAAGGCAGGGAGACTACATTAGAACATCAGGTATCAACACGGAGAGCCCGCACAACTCAAAATCCACCTCTCTGACCACCGCTCCCCTCCTCTCCGCCCACCTCTTCACTGCTCGGGAATCTCGCAAGCTGATTGGCCGAGACGTTTTACCCAGCGAAGGAAGACCGCATTCATTGTTCTTTATCGCTCGTGTTGCTTAGTGGCACTTTTCACTGTTCTCTTGTACCTTTTTGTGCAAAATAGTGCTTGTGACGCCCTTGGGGGGGGGGTGACGCTACTTTGCGGTTTTTCACTTTTCGCGGTCGGTTCTGGTCCCCATTAAACGCGATAAGTGAGGGATCACTGTATATCTAGAAACGCATTGCTTCCCGGTTGCTTTTCCTCCCCCTTTCTTTTCTTTCGTCGCCATGACAGCTTTCCTTGGCCACTGAACAGATCTTCCCAGGTGTTGGAAGTGTTTTGTAGTCGACTATCACGACAAAATGCACCAAAAACAACCAGTGTCGACGTGCTCGCAATGGTAAACATGAGGACTGGGTCACACTCGTGACGTCACGCGGAACTCCGGCTGCACTTCCGGTTAATCGGCGGATTCGTCTGATTTTTCAGGGCGGGAAATTCAAAATCGTGATTTTCTCCAAGATTCCGGGATTTGTGGAGGGGGTGCCAATGATAAATTATCTTTATAATTGTATGTACTATCATCCAGTGCCGTTCAATGCCGTTCAGTTCAGTTCTACTTTAAGGTAAAGAAAAAGTTTGCATTCATTTTAGTCAGACATTTGGCCCAATGGAATATAAAAGAAGAAAGAAGAAAAAGTGAGACACAAAAGACCAAAAAACAAAGAGGAAAAGGCTAAACAAGACAACGCGTTACACTGTATTGCAACAGAATACACTCTGGAGAATATGGGGCATTATCTGTTTATGAGTGTGAATGCACACACTTGTGAGAGGAAACTAGAAAGCCACAGAGAGTGAGAGCGTGCAAGTGTGAGCAATATGGGACTGGGGCTCAGGGGGGTTCAGTGTTTACTGTGCAGATGTCCTCGTGGCTCCTGCAGGCATAGATACAGCAAATACTACTGTCTGTATGTCTGTGAGAGTGGGCTGTATTTTGCCCTCAAAATGCTTATGCATGTAAATTTGTGTGTGTGTGTGCATGTGTGTTTGTGTGTGGGAGAGTGGGTGTGGTGGGAGAGTTCTTTCAGCCAGTGATGTAATCATGAAGACAGACAACAAGGGGGCAACGCACAATGTTAAAGAGGCCTAAGGGCTGAATTGTGCCTCAGCTACACACACAAACACATGAGTACTATTCAGCGCAAACACAATCTAGAGGACATTCTGTAGATGAAAGGCACAGACAGAAACACACACACAGATACACACAAGACTTTCAAACAAATGGACTGATGTAAGCACAAACACATAATGTAGCTACAAAGAAAAAAAGATGTAGACACAGACTGACAGTCACAAAGGCAGATTTACTCACATAAGCATCTTCAGACAGACAGAAAACTTGCACAACTGCTCACTCTTAACATACACATATACACACCCTGAGGGCACAATGTCTGCACCAGCAGTGAGCTGTGTGCTCCAAAGACTGAGTTCAGCCCCGCTGGGGAGAGCCCCTTGCCCTGGGCACTGACACCTTTACTTAGCACTCAAACAGCTAAGCTAACTCCTCACACACACGACTGCTACGCCATCCACAGCACACATGCTTTACAAACATACCTGCGAGGAAAAAGAAGGCAGAAGTCACAGAGAAAAAGGAGAAATGTCTTGTCCTTTAAATGTTCCATACCAGCAACTGATGCTTCTTTTCCAGCCTCTGTGTTAACTAGAGCACACAGCAATGCTCCCCCCATTACCAATTAGCATGCTATCTATCTATACATGCACCAAGTCTCTGTCTGTGTGTGTGTTTGTGTGTCTGTCTGTCTGTTCCACGCATATCTCTTGAACCATTCGTCAGACTGACCTAAGGTTTTATACATGTTTTGCTGAGGTTACGAGGGTGTGCATCCCTGAGTATGGAGTCGCTCAGTCAAAATATGTAATTTTTATCAATAAAAGTTTAGCCACCGCTCTGTCTCTTCATGCCCTTCATTGTGTGCAGGGTATCGGATTGACTCCGTGCTGATTGGATAGTATGAGGCATGACGACAAGTCAGTCACCACAGCGTTTCGCAAACAAAAAAAGGAAGTGAAAAGCAACAAATTTGACAATAAGAGAATAGTGAAGATGTAATGCTTAAAAAATTATACTGTAATGTTGCTGTGATTGCGTAAGTCTAAAAGACAATTCGGGAAATGCCAGCCACTGCTCCGTCTCATGTCCAGCCTTCTAGAAGTGTGAGCAGGGTTTCGGATTAACCACAGGCATCAGTAACCACAGCGCTCCATGAGCAAACCAGACTAGAAAAAGAGAATACTTAAGATTTAATGCTTCAAAAATTATACCATAAAGTTGCTGTGATTGCGTAGGTCTAATGGCTAATTTGGCATGGACAACATGAGGTGCGCGGGGGGGGGGGGGGGGGGGGGGGGGGGGGGCTGGCGGGGACGCATGGTGCCGCAAAGGACATCACTGGCACACAGGTAAAGTAGCAGCCGAGACTCCCATTAACCGGGCAGGCTGGGCTTGGCTCCCTGCGAAAGACTGCGATACGCCAGTTCAGCTGCTGCTTCTCCAACACCGGTGTCCGACCGGGCGCTCCGCGGTCGTTAGCGGGGAGGCACGCTCAACCTGCCCACTCTGGGGTAGACGGCAGTCCAGACTGCTTCTTCATTGTGGAGTGGAATGGCCAGATCAACTGCATATCATATGCGGACACATATGCATGCTTTGACTAAATGACAAGATCCAAAAATGGCCAAATAAATGAAATAAATCATTTTTTACTTAAATATTTACAGACAAATGGGAAACACTGATGCAACAGTTGCAGCCAAATGGCTCATTCTCCTGTGTGTGTGTGTGTGTGTGTGTGTGTGTGTGTGTGTGTGTGTAAATGATGAAGGGATTGGTGCTGTACCATGGATGCCCTGAATTTCCCTCTGGAGATCAACAAAGTATACAAGATACAAATACAAAAAATAATAATAATTATGTTCTGTGTTTTGTACTTATAATATTGCTAAAGTATAAAAGGATGCACTACAATGGGTCTTAAATATTTGTAAATGTGTCCAGTTATAGCACTGCATGAGTTTATTGACAATAGACTATAAATTGCACACATAAACTAATTACAATGGTGACTGAACAACTCCCATTCCCGAAAGTGCAAGATGCACTATTATGAATATACAGATGTGGACAAAATTGTTGGTACCCCTCTGTTAATGAAAGAAAAACCCACAATGGTCACAGAAATAACTTGAATCTGACAAAAGTGGCAATAAATAAAAATTCTATGAAAATTAACCAATGAAAATCAGACAATGCTTTTGAATTGTGGCTCAACAGAACTATTTTAAAAAACAAACTCATGAAACAGGCCTGGACAAAAATGATCGTACCCTTAACTTAATATTTTGTTGCACAACCTTTTGAGGCAATCACTGCAATCAAATGATTTCTGTAACTGTCAGTGAGACTTCTGCACCTCTCAGCAGGTATTTTGGCCCACTCCTCATGAGCAAACTGCTCCAGTTGTCTCAGGTTTGAAGGGTGCCTTCTCCAGACGGCATGTATTAGCTCCTTCCACAGATGTTCAATAGGATTTAGATCAGGGCTCATAGAAGGCCACTTTAGAATAGTCCAATGTTTCGCTCTTAGCCATTCTTGGGTGTTTTTAGCTGTGTGTTTTGGGTCATTATCCTGTTGCAAGACCCATGACCTGCGACTGAGACCAAGCTGTCTGACACTGGGCAGCACATTTCTCTCTAGAATACCTTGATCGTCTTGAGATTTCATTGTACCCTGCACAGATTCAAGACACCCTGTGCCAGATGCAGCAAAGCAGCCCCACAACATAACAGAACCTCCTCCATGTTTCACAGTAGGGACAGTGTTCTTTTCTTGGTATGCTTCATTTTTCCATCTGTGGCCCTGCGATGGTCTGGTGATCTGTCCAGGGTGTACCCTGCCTCTCGCCCAAAGATGCTGGGATAGGCTCCAGTCCCCCCACGACCCGAAAAGGATTAAGCAGAAGAAGATGGATGGATGGATGGAACATAGAGCTGATGTGCCTTGCCAAAAAGTTCCAGTTTTGTCTCGTCTGTCCATAGGACATTCTCCCAGAAGCTCTGTGGCTTGTCAACATGCAGTTTGGCAAATTCGTCTGGCTTTTTTATGATTTGTTTTCAACAGTGGTGTCCTCCTTGGTCGTCTCCCATGAAGTCCACTTTTGCTCAAACAATGACGGATGGTGCGATCTAACACTGATGTACCTTGACCTTGGAGTTCACCATGAATGTGTTTAGAGGTTGTTCTGGGCTCTTTTGTTACCATTCATATTATCCGTCTCCTCCTGCGGCCACGTCCAGGGAGGTTGGCTACAGTCCTGTGGATCTTAAATTTTTGAATAATATGTGCAACTGCAGTCACAGGAACATCAAGCTGCTTGGAGATGGTCTTATAGCCTTTACCTTTAACATGCTTGTCTATAATTTTCTTTCTAATCTCCTGAGACAACTCTCTCCTTTGCTTCCTATGGTCCATGTTTAGTGTGGTAAACACCATGTCAACAAACAGCACAGTGACTACTTGTCACCCTTTAAATAGGCCGACTGACTGATTACAAGTTTGTAGACACCTGTGATGTTAATTAGAGGACACATCTTGGTTGAACATGTCCCTATGGTCACATTATTTTCAACCTTTTCTAGGGGTACCATCATTTTTGTCCAGGCCTGCTTCACGAGTTTGTTTTTTAAAATAATTCTGTTGAACCACAATTCAAAAGCATTGTCTGATTTTCACTGGTTAATTTTCATAGAATTTTTATTTATTACCACTTTTGTCAGTTTCAAGTTATTTCTGTGACCATTGTGGGTTTTTCTTTCATTAACAGAGGGGTACCAACAATTTCGTCCACGTCTGTAGGTGCAGTCTTGCTGCAAACAGAGGATCAGGGCAATGATGGGCCAGTAGCCTATTTCTCCAAGAAGCTCAATAAACATCAGCGAGCCTATTCGACCATTGAGAAGGAGGCTTTAGCGCGAGCGCTGTCAGTGCCGCACTTTGATGTTGCAAGTTCTGGTGGAGAAGTAGTGGTTCTCATAGACCACAATCCTCTGACTTTTGTGGTGGAGTTTAAGACCTCTAATGCCTGAGTGTACAGATGGAGCTTTGTTCTTCAGCCAAATAATTTGATGCTGCAGGCAAGGATAATATCATTGCTGATATGTTGTCCCATGCTTAGATTGCAGTCCAGGTATTGTAAACCTGTTTTGGATGCATGCTTTTTATGTAACCAAAGTGTTTGAGAGAGGCCCTAGGTTTATATTTGTGAGAATAATGTAGTTGAGAATTTGGAAAACAAAGTAATTACACAACATAACAAAAATAATTTTTTTGTAAGTTGTCTGTGTTTTTTCAACTGATTTAAGACAATTTTGCACCACTGAGTCCGAAAATGGCATCTGTTTCTCTCGATCAGGTCAGGTTTTTATGTTAAGTTATAAGCAGTTGTACAGCAGTTGTACAGGTGTACTGTAAATTGAATAGTAGACACTGATAAAGGTAAGTACATGTAAATTGAATGTTACATCAACATTGTTCAAAATTCAGAGAATTTCAAGAAATAAAAAAGAATTTTGCATCATATAAAGCGAAAAAACCCGTACATGTAAACAATACATAAGAAAACATGTGGCCATAGTTCAAAAAGTTGACCTGATTGAGCAAAACCAATGTGATTTTTGGATTCAGCACATCAAAGTTGTCCTAAATCAGCTAAAAAAAACCTTAGACAATAAATTTGGTGTTGATCAGTGTTATTTGTATGGATACGTAGGTGTTGTCCTATTAAATAAATAAAATTTGTGTTATCTTTTTTTGTCTGATGCAGGGAGGAATGCAACTCATACCATTTTGGGAAGCTACAAGAGTGTCTGCTGATTGGAGGATGTGGTCCTTAGTGTAATTTAAAATTGGCCTCAGGTGTTTGCCGGGAGATCAGGACATCATAGTTTCACCAGGACACTGCAGAATGGTAGTTATCTACTCCCTCTAAAGATCCATCGGGAATAACTTTATTTGATATAAGTTCAAGTTCACGTCAAATGCACACAGTAGGGGAAAGTTATGTTCGGATCCAAGCGAGCTAGTTAAATGAACACCCCTAGACAAACTAATTATGTGATTAACTGTTGTGATAGCATTGTGGTCTGCTCCAGTTGTTTTTGTATTTGTGTGGTCAGATTCGTGAGACAGGACCTGACCTGAATTGTAACACATAGTCTGGACCAAAGAGTGAAAATTTTGATTGGCAAAAATAGGTGGTCTCGGTCCAGATCAAATTGAACTTTGGTCCAGCTTGTTCAGAGTGTGAACGCAATTTTCAGAAAGGTTTGGACTTTTGGACCGAACACAGGAAGCTAAGGCTGCTGATAAAAGGGAAAATGAGTCGTGTGGTAGCACTCAAAGAGAGAAAATATGGCTGTTAGTGCCATAAATAGTCACTTTGTGGGGGCATGGTGTTGGACTTCTCCACCCAGCGAACAATGGACTGGAAGAGGAGGTGTCACCGGGGGGTACCAGATGGGACAGTAAGGACTATGGGCCTGCCGGGGAGAGGAGTATATGCCGGAGCCACTGGGAGTAGAAGAGTGTTGAAGCGGTGCCGGCGTTATGTTAATGTGCCATAGAGTTCATTGTTCAAACAACAGTGTATTGGTCAGAAGTTCTGGGTCTCGATGCATGGAAATAAAGTTATAAAAGAGGGATGTACAGAGACCCGGGAATGGCTTTTGCTGTAAAATATGTTGGAGAAAGAATAAAGTAACTGTGTCGTCCAGCTCATTATCTCGCCTGTCTCCTTTCTCCACATTGGTGACCCGAAAACATGCCATGGAAAGCGAGCAGCGCACCAGCGCCGTGTGCGTGGTCCCAATCGAGCTCCTAGGCTTCTGGCTTCACAACCCGACTGCGTGATTTTTGCACATAGAAGCCCAGTTCACACTCCGCGGGATAACAACGGATGATACCAGGTATTACTACGTGGTTGTTGCGCCAGATGCGCATGCCACGCAACAGGTGACGAGCATGCTCCAGGAGCCGCCGGCCCAAGGAAAATATGAGGTGCTCAAGAGGATGCTTCTCCAGCGCTATACCCTTTCTGACAGTGAGAAGCCAGAGGGGCTCCTAACACCTTTGGAGTTAGGGGACAAATCAGCAGTGGAGCTGATGGAGAACATGTTGGCGCTGAGGGGGAAGGACGACGAATCTTTTCTGTTCGCTCACTTGTTCCTCAGGAACCTACCGGCTACAGCGAGGGCGATCCTGGCCAACTCACCACGGCTGGTTGCTAAGGACTATCGCACCCTGGCGCAGGAAGCGGACCGCATCATTTCAGTGAACAGAACTCCCAGCGGGCTGACAGTGGCACCGGCATCCATGAAGGACTCCAGCGAGGTCAAGGAGCTGTTCATGGTAGCCGGGACAGACAACAGAAGTCAAAGGAATGGGGCGATCTGTTTTCATCATCGCCGTTTCGGCTCGAATGCCCAACGCTGCCCGTCGCCATGCCAATTCAAGAAGCTGGGAGGACGGCACTTTCGGAATTCAGTGGCAGCTGCAACCGATGGCGACAGAAACATGTGATAGCTACATGTTCCGGCCCCATTTTAGGAGCAGATTTTCTTTGTGCTTATGGGTTGTTAGTCGATGTTGGTAATAGGAGATTAGTGGACACTGTCTCTTTTACCTCACTGCCCTGTACCGCTTGGGGAGCTGGGTCAACAACACTGGCTAACGTTATAGCTCCAGGGGGTAAGTACCAACATTTGCTCGCACAGTTCACAGCACTCACAGTCCTGACCTTTTCAGCTACAGTAACAAAACATGGGGTCGAGCACTTTATAACGACAAAAGGCCTGCCGGTGTTTGTGCATCCTTGGCGTTTGGACACAGCTAAACTGGCCAGCGCGCGAGAGGAGTTTGCCAACTTAGAGCAGTTGGGCATTGTCAGGCGCTCCAACAGCCCTTGGGCATCCCCGCTACACATGGTGCCTAAAACCAACGGGTCGTGGCGACCATGCGGTGATTTCTGCCGCTTGAACAACACTACGGAACACGATTGCAATCCTATTCCACACATCCACGATTTTTCTGTGCACCTGGCCGGGGCACGTGCTTTTTCCAAAGTGGATCTGGTCCGCGGTTACCACCAGGTACTGGTGCGAGTGGAAGACGTTCCAAAAACAGTGGTAATAACTCCTTTCGGCCTTTGCCATTTGGATTATAAGGCGTGGCGCAGACCTTCCTGAGGATGATGGACGCAGAGCTTCGCGACTTGTCCTTTGTTTTTGTCTACTTAGATGACATTCTGGTAGCCAGCACATCCAAGGAGGAGCACACCGCCCATCTCAGGACAGTTTTTGAGAGGTTGGAAGCGCACAGGCTGATAGCTATCCTGGCGAAGTGCCAGTTTGGTGTGCCAGAGATTGACTTTTTGGGCCACCGCATTTCGCTGGAGGGCACAATCCTGTTACTGGACAAAGTGCGCTCTGTGTCAGACTTTCCGCGTCTGCAGACCGTGAGGGCACTACAGGAGTTTTTGGTAATGGTTAATTTTTATAACCATTTCCTTCCCTGGGCAGCCCAGCTGATACAGCCGTTGTATAGTTAGTTAGTTAGTTAATCCCTTCACACCATGAAGGCGTATATGGGCGGCGCCTATCTCCGTTTCTCTGACCCTAGGCCACACAGCTACTGTAAGTAGTGGAAGCCTACAGTGGGGGGGTCAGTCCTCTGGTAGCTCTGTGTGTAACTTTACTTTCCCCATTCCATTATGCGGAGCACCACGCTAGAAGGCAGAAAGCACCATTTTTATGTGGTCTTTGGTATGACCCGGCCGGGATTTGAACCCCTGCCTCCCGGGTGTGGGGCGGATGCTCTACCAACTGAGCCACCACTACGCCGTTGTATGCCGCGCTTAAAAAAAAGAAGCCCACGGAAACCATCGAGTGGACTCCCGAGTGAGTCCAGGCTTTTAATAACATCAAAACAGCACTTGCAGATGCCACGTTGTTAGCCCACCCGAACCCGTCTGCACGGATAGTGCTCACTACTGACGCATCTGATGTTGCCATAGGGGCAGTCGTGGAGCAGTGTGTCTCAGGTTCGTGACAGCCGCTCACATTTTTCAGTCCCACTTTGCGCGACAACGAATGCAAGTACAGTGCGTTCGATAGAGAATTGCTGGCTCTCCACCTGGTGACACACCATTTCCAGTTCTGGCTGGAGGGGCGCAAGTTCACCGCGTTCGTGGACCATAAGCTGCTGATGTATGCAATGGCCAAGGTCTCGGAAACCATGGTCAGCCCAGCAGCAATGGCAGTTAGCTGCAATTTTGGAGTTTACTAACGACATTCAACACATCGCCGGTAAGCTCAATGTCATGGCCGACTGCCTGTCATGCACATTAATCGCCCCTGTCTACATGGGAATAGATTTCCCCGCCATGGTCGCGGAGCAAGCCGGGGACGCGGACATTTGTGCGCTCCAGTCTGCACCAACGGGGTTAAGGCTGGAGAGCAGGATGGTGCAAGAATGATGCCCTCCCTTGCTTTGCGATGTCTCCACCGGCTGCTCGCTTCCAGTGGTTCCAAGCTCTTCGCGCCGTTGCGCTTTCGAGGCAGTCCACTCCCTTTCGCATCTGGGAGTGCACGCTTCGGTGAAGCTAGTGGGGACAAAATTCATCTGGCCACACTTGCCCAAGGACATGAAAGAGTGGGCTGCAGCTTGCATTGCGTGCTAGCGGGACAAAGTGCACAAGCACACCAGAGCCCCCCTCGAGCCATTCCAAATCCCGGCCAGGAGGTTCGACCACGTCCACGTGGATTTGGTGGGACTCCTCTCGCCATCGCAAGGTTTTATGCACCTCTTAACAATCGTGGACCACACCATGCGCTGGCCTGAAGTGGTCCCGCTGGCTTCCACCATGTCTGTGGAAGTGGCTCGTGCTTTTTTGTCGGCTTGGGTTGCATGTTTCGGATATCCGTCGGACATCACGTCAGACAGGGGTCCACAATTCATTTCAGAACTCTGGTCCACGACGGACCAGAGCCTGGGGGTCAAAATTCACCACAGTACCGCATACAACCCCCAGGCTAATGGGTTATGCGAGCATTTTCATAGGTCACTTAAAGCAGCGCACAGAGCTTCGCTCAAGGACACAAATTGGGTCGACCATCTGCCTTCGATTCTTTTAGGGTCGGGCTCCGCACCTAAGGAGGTTTTGGCAGCCTCCCCGGCAGAACTTGTTTTTTCTCAGCCACTGTGGATCCCCGGAGAGTTTTTACCGGAAAACCCCGCACCTGAGGGTGATCCGTCCACGTAATTTTTACACAGTATGGAGGCTGTGAGCGTACCGGGCCCAGCCCACCATTATTTTCCCCGCACATTTGTCCCAAAAAGCTTGCAGAACGCCAGTTTTGTTTTTGTCAGGCACAATGCGCACCAGACCCCGCTACGCCCACCGTATGACGGACCATTCAGGGTGTTGGAACCTGGGGCGAAGCATTTTGTGTTAGACTTGGGGGGACGTAGAGAGACCGTCTGCATCGACAGGCTGAAGCCCACTTTTGTGTTGGCTGACGAGCAGGTGGTGTTGGCCCAAGCTCCCCGGCGCGAACACCCACCGTTGGTGGCTCCACAAGTTGGTGATCCCTCGGCAGGGACCTACGCTCACGAAGCTGATGTGTTTTCTCCCCCTCCCTTTTTCCCTCCACAGACTGACATGTCCTCCTGTTCACCCCGCCAGCAGGGCGGTTCGACTGGATTGGCGACCCCCCGCTACCTAACAGCGCCAGCTCAAGCCCAAAGGACGGGGGTGTTAGTGCCCTTTCTGGGTGTTTGGGGGGGGTTGTGTGGGGGCATGGTGTTGGACCTCTCTACCCAGGGAACAATGGACCGAAAGAGCAGGTGTCACCGGGGGGTACCAGACGGGACAGTAAGGACTATGGACCCCCCGGGGAGAGGAGTATATGCCGGAGCCGTTGGTAGTAGAAGAGTGTTGAAGTGGCGTTGGTGTTATGTTAAGATAAGATAAGATAAGATAAGCCTTTATTAGTCCCACAATGGGGAAATTCCAGGATTGCAACAGCACAGGGATAGCAACACTCAGAACAACAATCAGAAGGCAAGAAAAAACAAGAACATCTAGTAAACATATGTGCATATTACTATAAATGCATATATATAGACACACAGTGCAGAGCATTATGGTTGGTTGGTGAATGTGCAGCAGAAAGTCCAAGCTCTCTCTCCGCGGATGCGGCGGGCCAGCTGGAAGTCCCCGGGCATGATGGTGACCCTCCTGGCGAAGAAGAGACTCACCAGGCAGGCCCCACTGGTCTCCTGCAGAGCCATGACGGCGAAGCTCAGGAAGCGCAAGACGGTCCTGAAGTCCTGAGCGATCTCCCTCACCAGGCGCTGGACGGGCAGCCTACGGATGAGCAGCTCCGTGGATCTCTGGCAGCGACGGATCTCTCCCAGAGCCACGGGCCTGTGACGGCGAGGCCTCTTCACTCTGCCGGTGGCCGGAGCGCCTCTCCGAGCAGCCCTGGTGGCTAGCTGTCCCCCGGGGGGCTTCCCCCTCCAGTAGATTCCACGGGAGGTCCGCCCGGTTCCCGCCATCGCTCTCCACCATTCTGTCTTATATTTCTTGCACGTCGCCCAAACTCCAGCCCGGCACCCGCGTCGTTTTCGCTACAGCTCCCGGTATGTCGAGTTTCCCATTAGCACCGGGCGGCGGCCAAGTGCTAGCTAGCACTAGCTCCTCCCTGCTGCAACGTCTCCCGCTGCAAACAGTGGCTCCGTCCGCCGACCCGGGAGACCCCCGGGGCGATCCGTGCGTCCGTGATATATATACAGAGTGAAAGGTGTAGAAAGAAGAAGGAAAATTAAAAAAAAGGCTGTTGCAACGGGCAGCCTACTCGTGTGGCGCCACCGGTCCGGCGGAACCGGAACCCGCACAACACATTGTTGTTCAAACAACAATGTGTTGGTCAGAAGTTCCAGGTCTCGATGCATGGAAATAAAGTTATAAAAGAGGGATGCACAGAGACCCAGGAATGGCTTTTGCTGTAAAATATGTTGGAGAAAGAATAAAGTAACTGTGTCGTCCAGCTCATTGTCTCGCCTGCCTCCTTTCTCCACAACTTGAAAAAAAAAATCATTAAAATGCAGAAACTTGCCAGATATTTTTGGAGAGGATGCAACAGAGTTTTTGAAAGAAATTGGATGGAAAATGCCATCTAAAAAATCCTCACAAGTGATGAGGAGGACAACTGTCTTGTTTCAGATTAAAAGTATAGTTACCAATGTTCCCAGAGCTGCAGAAAATACCTTGTAGGGTGAGTAGCATGTTTGCTCACTACTGGTCTGTTCTAAAAACACAAATGTAATTACGACAACAGGGCATCGTCATCACAAGACAACATAGATGTGTCCAATTAAGCCACTAAAAGTTGTCAAACAAGTTAAAAGAAAACTGGATGAAGTAGCTAGGGCAACGCAGTAAAATTAGAATATATTTCTTCATGATGGCCTTACTGCACAATGCATTTTTTCCATCATTCAGCTAAGGTACGTTTGGGGGAATAATTTGTATAGCTGCATCTAAATAGAATTTTAAAAAAGTTTTATATAAATACCTGAAATCTATGCATGAAGTGGAGCAATGAGGTCACCGTTTTCACAGTAAACATGTTCTCCCAGTTTACACGGTGATGATGCAGGCAGTGTGACAGACAGATTTTACTCTGGTGCCAAGTTTGAAATGTTTAGTTTCACATAAATGAAGAGCCCACCCACAACAGAAGTTTGCCAGTTTGGGCTAGACCTGTCCCCTAATATGCATTTGTTTTGGAACATGATGCACCTCCACTGTTTCTGTATCAATTAGACATAAGGCTTTTACCTCTTTCTCCATGTGAAACATTTACATGGGAGGGGGTACAAGGCTGAGATGGAAGTGAGAGGAGGGGAGCATTCTCTTGGTGGATGGTGTCTTGCCGGGATGAGACGCATAATTAATTTACATGGTGCTTTTTCAAATGTCTGCATGTACTCATTGTCTCATGTTTTGAAGGTGGAAATGGACCAAGTGCAAAAATTAAATTTTAAAAAAATTTCAAAAGTTGCCTTCTTAACTTTCCCCAATTTTCCACATCCTCCTCTCTGTCCTCCTGCTCCCTCTCTTCCTGATCTTTCTGCTCCCCTCCCTAGGCCAACTCCGCCTCCAAAGCTACAGCTGCAGTGACCCATCTGGCTCATCAAAACACCAGAAGTGGGTCACTGTTGCAAAAACACACACACCCTTCATGTTGCACACACACACACACACACACACACACAATCATTCTTGCATGACTACACAGTTATCTCCCCCACATGTCCACATACACACCCGAACATGCATTCCGTGACCAAAAAAATGACCAACGAGGGATGCACACAAATCACAGTGTTCATGTACCCGAATATCAGGATCCACATGCTGACCTGAGAAAAACTCTTAAAACTTGCAAAGAAAAAAAATGCATTTACAGAGATTTATTGTGAGCACAGTTTGGTTCTTAATATCTAATTCAGGCCCTTAATACAGTGCAGATTGGCTCATTTTTGGTATTTTATTAAATCAAACAACATTCTAAAGAAAAAAAACCCTCAAATCTGTCTTCTTTATTTATCTATCTATTTTCTACAGGCTACACACAGCAGGAAGAAACAGAGTGCTGTTGACAGCAGGGCACAGCAAATATCCACAGACACAGACTAAACAGTATATTTTTCACTGATTCTCATACGCCAAAAGTCTGAATACTCTTGTTTCTTCACTAAGTAGGGAGGCTTGACAAATTATAACCCACTCACATTTCCAGATATGCAAGCACAATTCAGCACACACTAAAATGTATTTGGAGGTTTTGCAATTGCAGAGGGGCACAGGGCACTTGGGATTTTTTTTTCTTTGCGGAGGGTGCCTGGAGGATTAGAAGAATTAGGATTAGGTTTAATCAAGGGATATGATGAAGGGTGGCAGATTTAGAGCTAAAAACAAAGAGAAGAGTAATGCCTCACATCATACCTGGATCTCTATAAATGTTTTCACTTTGAAATTCTCTTTTTCCAATTTCACAAATGCATCTCTCCTCTTTGCTAATCTGGCACTTCATCCCACTTCTGCTTCCGCCTGTCTGTGAAATCGCAGACACGATGGATCACACAAGCTTTCAAGAAGGGATTAAGTAGATAGTGGACTTATTCAGGTTTTTATCACTAATTTAAAAAAAAAAATTATTGTTATTTTTGGACTAAGATTGTATTGTGTGTCCTGCAGGAAATACTGTCCAGCTGTGCTTTTGTCTTTTCTGTTATATGAGCACAAAAGATTGACATTTTTCTAAAATTTGAGTTCACTTTTGTTGCCGGCTTGCGTGTATGGTTAATGAGCATGCGTGTTTGCCACTGTGTGTGTGTGTGTGTGTGTGTGTGTGATCGAGGCAGCACTTCGTGACTACAGCTTTGTTGATTTTCGTAACGATAAAGACCCCCTGTGGTGCTCAGTGTAGCGAGAGCCAGCACTGAGATTCCACTCATCTGGACCCCGTGGCGCACCACGCATCACATGACAACTGTGTGAGGGCATTTTTCAGCGAGTGCGTCACTGGGCATGTGCGTGTCATTCACGAGCATGTGCAAGTCCTTCACCACTGTGCTGTGTGCATGACTGTGTTAATGAATAATTTTACATTTCCATTTATGGGGATGTGCAGAGACATTTTGAGGGACTGTTGCTTTAACCTGAAATGGGGGCAAAATTACAAGGAAAATAATGTGTATTTTTAAAACAAAATTCACAAATTCATGAGAAGAAATTGCAAAGTTATGAGGAACAAGAAAGACGTGTTCAATTACAATCACTCGTATTTAAAAAAAGCTTGAAGTATATTTTTTAAACACACTAAATGTGTGTGAAAAAAGTTGTACACTTTTTAGAAACATCACAAACTTGCAAGAGAAAAGTAACACATTTAAAAGAAAAAAATCAGAAGAAACGCATAAGGGAAATATTGAGGACAAGTTGCAAAGTTGAAAGAAAAAAGGGAATTCATGACAGAAAGTTACAAATTCAAGAAAAGAAGTATATTCCTGATCAAAAAACAACCCCAGATGTTCAAAGTAGCCAATGTTTGTGTAAAAAGGCACTTAAAGAACAAATAAAGATGAAAAATTATTTCAAATATGGCAAAAGACGTAGCCAATTTATGAAAATGTTTCAAAATCTCATATGAAATTTCCAAATTTACAAGGAAAAAAATTCTAATGTAAAAAAAAATTCAAATTTTAGAGAAAGTCACAAATTTATAATTAAAAAGTTCCAGATTTTATATAAAATAGTACAAATATAAGAATAAAATCTCAAAGTTACATGAAAAAAATGAGACACAAGAAAAAAAACCCTGCAACTTTACAAGTATAAAGTGACTTGTCTAAGAAAAAGTCCCAACAGTTGTTATTATTATTATTTGAATTTATCTCACAGCTTGATTTTATGTTAGTTCTGTATCTTTGAGGTCAAGCTAAGCCTTTTAGCTTCAGTCCCTGAGAACCTTCCTGAGGATGCGTGCCATTCCAAGTAGGGTGGCTTTTAGTAGGAGCTCGATCTTGGCAGAAACTCCTATTGTGCTTAGATGTTTCTCCAGGTTGTTTGTAACTTCGCCCAGGGCTCCCACTACTATTGGAACAGCAGTTGTCTTGATGTCCCATAGTTTAGCCACCTCTCTTCTCAAGTCCTAATATTTATCAACTTTCTCCTTTTCCTTTTCCCTGACCCCTGTATCACCTGATACAGCAATGTCAATTATAAAGCGCTGGTCCTCTTTTTTGTTAACTAGCACTAGATCCAGTCTACGAGCTTGTATTTCCTTGGCTGTCTGTAGGTTGAAATCCCAGAGGCATTTCACTTCTTTACTTTGAACTATTATTATCATTATTATTATTATTCCCCTGGAGGGGAAGCGCAGACAAAAACAGTAAATGGGTTGTTGCCCAGGCAACAATAGCCTGTACCTGTGCATGTCCTTGGTGTATACAGTGGTGTGAAAAAGTGTTTGCCCCCTTCCTGATTTCTCATTTTTTGTATGTTTGTCACACTTAAATGTTTCAGATCATCAAACAAATTTAAATATTAAACAAAGATAACACAAGTAAACACAAAATGCAGTTTTTAAATGAAGGTAAAAAATTCAAACCTACATGGCTCTGTGTGAAAAAGTGAAGTTAAAACATAAATTAACTGTGGTTTGTCCCATCTTTGGAAAGCTGAGTTCAATTTCTCTAGCCACACCCAGGCCTGATTACTGCCACACCTGTTCTCAATCAAGAAATCACTTAAATAGGACCTGCCTGACAAAAGTGAAGTAGACCAAAAGATCCTCAGAAGTTAGACATCAATGCTGTGATCCAAAGAAATTCAGAAACAAAGGAGAAACAAAGTATTTGAGATCTATCAGTCTGGAAAAAGTTATAAAGCCATTTCTAAAGCTTTGGGACTCCAGAAAACCACAGTGACAGCCATTATCCACAAATGGCGAAAACATGGAACAGTGGTGAACCTTCTCAGGAGTGGCCGGCTTGTCATGATTGAGAGAAGGATAAGTTCACGTGCAGACTGCTAACACCAGTGAATGCACACGAAACAGAGAGGCAACGTTTAAACACAATTTTATTGAAAAACAAACTCAACAGTAAGGAAAGTGTCACTCGCCAGAGGAACACACAGCCTGAAAAAGAGGGAGATGAGAACAGGATAGAACTGGGAAGGGAGGCTAGAAGCAATGGATAAACAACGGTAGATCTTACAAATTGTGAGCAGAGAGCCCGGCAGAGGAACCCAGCGGAGAACGGAGAAACCAGCAAGGCAAAGCTGGCAGGGAGCAGGAGAGGAGTGGAGCTGGGAGGAGTGTCTGACCAGGTGCAGAAGGCAGTCTGGAATGGTGATGATACTGATGGGGCAGGTGAGCATGCAGCAACCTCGGAAATGCAACACGGAGATGGCAGCAACCTGAGGAGAGAGGAGGAAAAAAGGGTTTTAGACTGAGTTCCTTAACAATACGTACAAAACGTAACTTCATGTTTGAGGCAGCTATACCCAATGAGCGAGCACTGGAGCGTTCACCAACAGGTCCTTTTAAGCACTGGCAGAGAAGAGGCAGCAGGTGCATCCACTCACGCAGGTGTGCTGATGACCTGCGGAGCCGGGAGACTGATGGAGAATCTCCCACAGAAAGCGAGGGGGAGCGCACTCACCTGATCATAACAGTGCCTGCCCTCAAGGGGCACCTCCTGGTGGGCTACCAGGCTTGTTGGGATGGGCTTGGTGAAAGGCACGGACCATTCCCCTGTCATGGAAGTAGGAGCCAGGGATCCATGACCTCTCTTCTGGCCTGAAGCCCTTCCAGTGGACCAGGTATTGCAAACCCCGGCCCCGATGTTGAACGTCCAGAATCCTCTGAACAGTGTAGGTGGTCTGGTCATCAAGGATCCGAGGAGGAGGAGGCGGCTTCAGGGGGGAACAGAGAGGACTGGCGGAGAGGGGCTTGATCTTCGAGACGTGGAATGTGGGGTGGATGCGGAGTGTCTTCGGAAGCTCCAGGAGGACCGTCACGTTGTTGATAATCCTGGAGATGGTAAATGGACTAAGGAAGCGAGGTGACAATTTCCGGGATTCCGTCTTCAGAGGCACCTGGTCCGCCGACAGCCACATGCTCTGACCAACTGCATATTTGGGTGCCGGGACCTGCCTGCGGTCCATGTACTGACAGTTCCGCTCTGTAGAACGAAGAAGGGCAGCCCGGGTGGCCCTTCAAAGGCAGCGGCAGCGGCGAGCATGGGCCCCCACAGATGGCATGGCAACTTCCCTCTCCGCAATGGGCAACGGGGGGGGGGGGGTACACCCCATGGATGCCTCAAAGGGCATCAACTCGGTGGATGAGGAGACAGTGGAGTTGTGCGCATACTCCACCCAGGTCACATGGGTGCTCCAGGTGGAAGGGTTGCAGGATGCCACGCATCTGAGGGCGGCCTCCAGGGATTGGTTGGTACGCTCAGCCTGCCCGTTACTCTGTGGGTTGTATCCGGATGTGAAGCTGACCGTGGTGCCCAGGGAGCGGCAAAAGGATTTCCAAGCTTGGGAGGTGAACTGTGGGCCCCGGTCAGACACAATGTCCACAGGGATGCCGTGCAGACGGATAACGTGGGTGCTGAGCATGTTGGCAGTCTCAGAGGTGGAGGGCAACTTGGGGAGGGGCACCACATGAATGGCCTTGGAGAAACGGTGTACGATGGTGAGGATGACAGTATTGCCCTGCGAGGGGGGAAGTCCAATGACAAAGTCCAAAGCAATGTGTGAGCAAGGGTAACTGGGAACCGGCAGGGGATGCAGGAGGCCCACAGGAGGTGAGGAGTGGGACTTGTTCTGGACGCACACTTGACAGGCCTTGACATAGTCCCAGATGTCCATCCACAGCATGGCCCACCAGAACGCTCGCTGGACCAGGTTGATGGTACGAGAAACTCCTCGGTGGCAGGCAAAGTGGCTGGTGTGCCCCCACCGGATGACGTCCGGGACAAACAGGCAATCGTCGGGTCCCCCCTCGGGTTTGGGCTCAGGAGACTGGACCCTCTGCTCAATCTCCCAGGTAAGAGGACCAAAAATATAGGAGGAGGACACAATGGGTTTGGGGAGTGAAAAGGAGGCTGGTTAGTTAGGGGTGAACTGGCGGGAGAGAGTGTCTTGCTTGATGTTACCGGAGCTGGGCTTGTAGGTGATGGTGAGGTTAAAACTAAGAAAGAATAGGGCCCAGTGGGCCTGCCTGGCATTTAATCTGCGGGCCAACCTAAGATACTCTAAATTTTATGGTCGGTCCACACTATGATGGGATGGACCGCTCCCTCCAGCCAGAGCCTTCACTCCTCAAGAGCCAATTTAATGGCCAGAAGCTCTCGGTCCCCTACGTTGTAGTTCCTCTCGGCCGGCGTGAGCCACCGAGAGAAATATGCGCATGGGTGGAGCTTTTGATCGGAGGCTGAGCGCTGCAAGAGGACAGCGCCCACCCCTGAATCAGAAGCGTCCACCTCTACTATGAACTGGAGCTGAGGGTCAACCTGGGCCAAGATAGGTATGTTGGAAAACCGAGCCTTCAATTTGGAGAAGGCCCACTCCGCTGCCTCAAACCAGGCAAAAGGCACCTTGATCAAGGTCAGCTGGGTAAGAGGCTGTGCCACCCCAATGTAGTTCCTATTGAACTGACGATAAAAATTCACAAAACCCAAAAAGCGTTGAGGCTCTTTGCAGGACTAGGGAGTTGGCCAATCGAGCACAGCCTTCACCTTGGCCGAATCAGCCCTCAGTTCTCCTTCAGCAACAATAAACCCTTGGAAGGAAGTGAAGCGGGTGGAAAACTTACACTTTTCAGCCTTCAGAAAGACTTGGTTTTCCAGAAGTCGCTGTAACACGGCCCGGACATGGACTGTGTGCAACTTTGGCGTGCAGGAAAAGTTCAGAAGGTCATCGAGGTATACAAAAACAAATTGGTTAACCATATCGTGGAGGACGTCGTTAATCATGTGCTGGAAGATGGCCAGGGCATTGGTGAGCCCAAAGGGCGTCACGAGGTATTCAAAATGCCCCAGGTGTGTTTTAAAGGCTGTCTTCCACTCGTCCCCCTTGCGTATATGGACCAGATGGTATGCTTTGCGCAAGTCCAGTTTGGTAAACACCTGCGTGCACTGGAGGAGCTCAAACGCGGAACTGATCAGAGGCAGAGGGTATTTATCCTTAACTGTAATGGCATTTAACTCGTGGAAATCGATGCATGGGTGCAGGGATCTGTCCTTCTTCCCAACAAAGAAGAACCCTGCCCCAAGAGGAGCTGAAGAGGGCCGAATGAAGCCGGTGATCAGAGAGTCCTTGATGTAGCTTTCCATCGCCTCTCTTTCCAGCCCAGAAAGGCTGTAGAGCCAGCTGGAGGGCAGCCGCGTATCCAGGAGGAGGTCGATAGCACAGTTGTAAGAGCAGTGAGGTGGCAAAGACTTGCTCAAGACCTCCCCAAGGTCATGATAGACCTCGGGTATGAGGATGAGGTCTGGCGGCTCCACCGGGAGGGAGGACACCTTCCAAGATGGCGCCCACAGCGGTCGACATGGTGCTTCGCTGCGCTCTTTGTTTGTTTTTGTTTGTCAATTGTGTGTCTGCTTGCACTTATACCCGTGAAGAACTTTTAAATATCAGGACTTTCACCCCCACGGACCTCCTCCCAGTTTTTCTAGCCCCTGCCGCCGATCTGGTTTATTGTTTGGCTCGGAAAGTGAGACGGCGGAAGAGAGGAAGACGAGCGGGCGCTCTCGTGCGACTTCGCAGGAGAGGCTCGCGAACGGCGCTGCCTGGCATATTTCTGTCCAATACCAACTCTCTCTCTAACAAGGTGGATGAACTGAGACTGCTGATGCGTTTTAAGGACCTCGCCTCCTCAGCTGTCCTCTGCTTTACTGAGACCTGGCTCCGGGAAAATATACCGGACAGCGCGCTGCGCCTCGACGGCTTCCAGCTCTTCCGTGCTGATCGTGACACAGAGCTTTCCGGCAAGACCACAGGAGGCGGAGTCTGCTTCTACATCAACTGCATCTGGTGCTCTGATGTAACGGTAATTTCCAAACACTGTTCTCCTGCCTTGGAATTTCTTGTTATCAATTGCAAGCCCTTCTATTCCCCGCGGGAGTTTGCTTCTTTCATAATGATCGCTGTGTACGCCCCTCCCGACGCGGACACGCGCGAAGCTCAGCGCGTGCTCGCGGATCACATTCAACACACAGAGCGGAGTTTTCCAGACTCGCTGATTATTGTGGCTGGCGACTTTAATCAGTGCAATCTGAGCCACGATCTCCCCCGCTACAAACAGTTTATTAAATGCCCCACCAGAGGATTAAACACACTGGATCACTGTTACACCACAGTAAAAGACGCATATCGCGCTGTCCCTCGAGCTGCGCTGGGATTATCTGATCACGTGATGGTTCACCTCATTCCCACATACAGACAGAGATTGAAGCTCACTAAACCTGTTGTGAGCACTACGAAGATACGGACCAGTGATGCTGAGGAGAAGCTGGAAACGTGCATGGAAATATCTGACTGGGGCATGCTTAAAGGAGCCACGCATGATCTGGATGAGTACACGGACACTGTGAACTCATATATCCACTTTTGTGAAGAGAACATTCTTCCATCACGCACCAGGGTGAGTTACTCTAATGACAAACCCTGGTTCACAGCTAAGCTCAGACAGATCAGGAAGGAGAAGGAAGCAGCGCTGAAAAGTGGAGACAGGGACTGCTACAGGGAGGTTAAATACCGGTTTAACAGAGAGCTGAAGAGGGCTAAATCTGTGTACTCAGAGAGACTCCAGCAGCAGTTCACTGCTAATGATTCGGCTTCCGTGTGGAGAGGACTGAGGCAAATCACCAACTATCGACCTAAGGCTCCTAAAGGTCAGGATGACAAAGCCCTTTGTCAGAGACTGTCCCAACACTATGCCCGTTTTGACACCTCGTCATCTGTGTCCAACTCCCCCCCTCCCTCCAGCTCCACAGCCTCCACATTCCCTACTTCATTTAAGGCACCCCCCCTTCCTCCCCCCCTCCCCTTATCATCAGTGAGCAGGATGTGCTCAAACAGTTCTCCAGACTGAACCCGTGCAAGGCCCCCGGCCCAGACGGCGTGTCTCCCTCCACCCTGAGACTCTGTGCGAAACAGCTGGCTCCTGTATTCACAGACATTTTTAACACCTCCCTTAAGTTATGCCACGTGCCATCCTGCCTCAAATCCTCCACCATCATCCCTGTCCCCAAGAAGCCACGGATCACTGGACTTAATGACTACAGACCTGTAGCGCTCACCTCTGTAGTCATGAAGTCCTTTGAGCGCCTGGTCCTGTCCCACCTCAAGTCCATCACCACCCCTCTCCTGGACCCGCTGCAGTTTGCCTACCGAGCCAACAGGTCTGTAGACGATGCAGTCAACCTGGCCCTCCACTCCATCCTGCAGCACCTGGACTCCCCGGGAACCTACGCCAGGATCCTGTTTGTGGACTTCAGCTCCGCATTCAACACCATCCGCCCCGCTCTGCTCCGGGACAAGCTGTCCCTGCTCAACGTGCCTGACTCCCTCTGCAGGTGGATCATCGACTTCCTGACGGACCGGAGGCAGCATGTGCGGCTGGGAAAGACTGTCTCAGACTATACTAGCATCAGCACCGGATCACCCCAGGGCTGTGTACTTTCCCCCCTACTCTTCTCCCTTTACACCAACTCCTGCACCTCCAGCCACCAGTCTGTCAAGTTGATCAAGTTTGCGGACGACACCACCCTCATCGGGCTCATCTCCAACGGCGACGAGTCCGCCTACAGGAGAGAGGTGGCCCAGCTGGCGTCCTGGTGCAGCAATAACAACCTGCAGCTGAACGCTCTGAAGACAGTGGAGATGATTGTAGACTTCAGGAAAGTCACTACTCCTCTGCCCCCCCTCACCCTCTCAGGCTCTCCCATCACCACTGCTGATTCCTTCCGCTTCCTAGGCACTACCATCACCAGGGACCTCAAATGGGAGCTGACCATCAGCTCACTCATCAAAAAAGCCCAGCAGAGGATGTTCTTCCTGCGGCAGCTGAGGAAGCTCAAGCTACCCACCAAGATGTTAGTGCAGTTCTACACAGCCATCATCGAGTCCATCCTCACCACCTCCATAACCGTGTGGTACGCAGGAGCCACTGCCAGGGACAGACTAAGGCTGCAGCGCGTCGTGCGCACTGCTGAGAAGGTGATCGGCTGCAAGCTCCCATCTCTCCAGGATCTGTACATCTCCAGGACCCGGAGGCGTGCTGGCCGGATCATAGCCGATCCCTCACACCCTGGTCACGTACTGTTTGCCCCCCTCCCCTCTGGTAGAAGACTTCGGTCCATCCAGACTAAAACCTCCCGTCACATGAACAGCTTCTTCCCCTCTGCCATTAGACTGCTGAACACTAAGTGACTCTCGTGCACCATGTACAGCAGCTCAACCAGACTCATGTCAATCATCACTGTTTTCTTCCTGCATTACCGACTGCACTATATAGTTCTCCACAGTATCTGCTGCTGGCTAATATATATTTTAACTGTTGACCAGTATCACTTAATCTTATCCTACACTTTATTACATGTATAGTTTATTTCTCTTATCTTATCATGTTTAATGTTGCAGCATTGTACCGAGACAAATTCCTAGTTTGTGTACTACATGAACAATGGCAATAAACCTGATTCTGATTCTGATTCTGATTCTGAGATGGGAAGGAATGGTGAACACTCGGCCAAACAGAGGCAGAATACTAAGCAAAGGGGGCTCCAGGAAGAGATGGAATTTTGTGCCCAATTGATAATGGGATTGTGCTTCCGGGGTCAAGGGTATTCCAGGACCACCAGGGAGGATGAACTAGGGAGAATAAAGAACGATAAGGTCTCCCAGTGGTTCCCAGAAAGAAGGATGGAGATCGGCGCCCTTCGGTGATAGAAGCCACACTACAGCCAGATAATGCCGCAACGTTTAATGAAGTCTGCAATTCAGTTGTGGGGATGCCTACTTTCTGCACGAGCCACGAGGAAACAAAATTCTGTTCTGGCCCTGAGTCAATTAATGCTGACACCCTCCTCTCGACCCCCGGTAATTGGATGAGAGCCGGGATGGAAAAGTTAAAGGGGGGATGAATGGAATTCCCACCTGTCAGACCTACCACGGCTACTGATGAGTCGCGTCTTTTTGGGTTCAGGTGACAATTAAACAGTTTATGCTCTAAAGAGCCGCAATACATACATGCATCAGCCTTCCTCCATCGCTGGTGCTCCTCTGGAGTCAGACGGACTCGGCCGAGCACCATAGCTTCGGAGGAAGAGTCGGCTTCACCTGTGCCAGTAGCCGGGGAAAGCGTGCGTGAAACAGGCGGGCTGGAAGAGGTCTTCCACTCCTCCGTGCACTCGCGGGATCAGTTATCCAAACTGACAGTCTGATCAATTAGCCCGTCCAGAGAGGAGGGAATGGCATGAACCGCCAGGCCGTCTCAGAGGTTGGCATTCAGACCCTGGAGGAAAGCGCTGCGTAAGGCAATGTCATTCCACCCAGAGTCCGCCGCGACGACCTGGAACTCCACAGAGAAGTCGGCAGCAGACCGACTCCCCTGAAGGAGCGACATAAGGTGGCTCATAATGTTTCCCTCACTCTCCGTTTGGTCAAAGGCCCGGGAAAACTCGCCAATGAATTGGTGAAAGGCGTAATTAGGACCCTCCACACTGTCGAGAATAGACTGAGCCCAGCTAAGAGCCCAGTCTCACAGCAGGAGGGTCAAAAATGGATTTTGGAGGTGTTGTCTGAGTACTCCCTGCCCACCTGCCCCAAATAAAGCCAAACATGGAGCAAAAGCCCCTTACATTTCCCCACCTCCCCCGCGTATGGGGCCGGTGAGGGAACAGAAGTGGTTCTGCGAATGGTAGTAGAAACTGGGACGGCAGATGGGGGGAAAGTACCCGGACGAGACATGTGACAAAGATGATCGGTGACGGTGCTCAGCTGCTGCGTAATTGTCTGCAGCTGCTCCGTGAGTACGGCCATCTGCCGCTCTGTGACGTCAAGGCAGTAAAGGGGGGAATGCTCCGCTGATGCAGCACCTGCTGAGCCTAAACCATGGCTGGCTCGTCCTGTCATGATTGAGAGAAGGATAAGCTCACGTGCAGGCTGCTAACACCAGTGAATGCACACAACACAGAGAAGCAATGTTTAAACACAATTTTATTGAAAAACAAACTCAACGGTAAGGAAAGCATCACTCGCCAGAGGAACACACCGCCTGTAAAAGAGGGAGACGAGAGTAGGTTAGAACTGAGAAGGGAGGCTAGGAGCAATGGATAAACAAGGGTAGATCTTATGAATTGGGAGCAGAGAGCCCAGCAGAAGACCCCAGTGGAGAACAGAGAAACCAGCAAGGCAAAGCTGGCAGGGAGCAGGAGCGGAGTGGAGCTGGGAGGAGTGTCTGACCAGGTGCAGAAGACAGTCTGGAGTGGTGATGATGATGATGGGGCACGTGAGCGCGCAGCAACCCCGGAGACGCAATGCGGAGATGGCAGCAACCTGAGGAGAGAGGAGGAAAAAGGGTTTTAGACTGAGTTCCTTAACAATACATACAAAACTTAACTTCATGTTTGAGGCAGCTATACCCAACGAGCGAGCACTGGAGCGTCACGAACAGGTCCTTTTAAGCATTGGCAGAGAAGAAGCAGCAGGTGCATCCACTCACAGAGGTGTGCTGATGACCTGCGGAGCTGGGAGCTTGATGGAGAACCCCCATCAGAAAGGGAGGGAGAGCGCACTCACCTGATCATAACACTGCCGACCAAAATTACCCCAACAGCGCAGCCATGACTCATCCAAGAGGTCACAAAAGACCCCACAACAACATCTAAAGAACTGCAAACCTCACTTGCCTCAGTTAAGGTCAGTGTTCATGACTCCACCATAAGAAAGAGACTGGACAAAAATGGCCTGCATGGCACAGTTCCAAGACAAAAACCACTGCTGAGCAAAAAGAACATAAAGGTTCATCTCAGTTTTGCCAGAAAACATTATGATGATCCCCAAAACTTTTGGGAAAATACTCTGTGGACTGATGAGACAAAAGCTGAACTTTTTGGAAGGTGTGTGTCTCATTACATCCAGCATAAAAGTAGCATTTCAGAAAAGGAGCATCATACCAACAGTAAAATATGGTGGTGGTAGTGTGATGGTCTGGCTGTTTTGCTGCTTCAGGACCTGGAAGACTTGCTGTGGTAAATGGAACAATGAATTCTGCTGTCTACCTAAAAATCCTGACGAAGAATGTCTGGCCATCTGTTCATGACCTCAAGCTGAAGTGCACTTGGATTCTGCAGCAGGACAATGATCCAAAACACACCAGCAAGTCCACCTCTGAATGGCTTAAGAATAACAAAATGAAGACTTTGTAGTGGCCAAGTCAAAGTCCTGACCTGAATTCGGTTGAGATGCTGTGGCATGACCTTAAAAAGGCAGTTCATGTTCAAAAACCCTCCAATGTGGCTGAATTACTACAATTTTGCAAAAATGAGTTGGCCAAAATTCCTCCACAGCGCTGTAAAAGACTCATTGCCAGTTATCACAAATGCTTGATTGCAGTTATTGCTGCTAAGAGTGGCCCAACCTGTTATTAGGTTTAGGGGGCAATCACTTTTTCACACAGGGCCATGTAGGTTTGGATTTTTTTTCCCACTTAATAATAAACACTTTTATTTAAACACTGCATTTTGTGTTTACTTGTGTTATCTTTGTCTAATATTTAAATTTGTTTGATGATCTGAAACATTTAAGTGTGACAAACATACAAAAAGTGAGAAATCAGGAAGAGAGCAAATACTTTTTCACATCACTGTATGTGTATCTGCCAGTGTTGGGGGTAGTTACTCAAAAAAGTAACTCATTACCAATTACTAGTTACTTTTTAAAAATGTAATCCCTTACTTTACTTAATTACTCATTATCAAATGTAATCAATAACAGATTACTTTTGGATTACTTTCAGATATCATCAGTAAAATGTACCATATCTTCACAGAAGTTAAACTGTATATGCCCAAACTACACATTTTTATAGCCTATACTAACAAATAAGACAAAGAAAAAACTTTTTTACGCTTCTGTCTTTAATGTAAACTTAAAATCTGTCATGATCTGAACACGGGGGGATTCCGCCGTGCTCTTTCTTTGTCTTTTTTCTGTATTTGTATTGGATTGCATTTTTGAGTTATTTTCCTGTTATTTTATCTTTGGTTTATTTTCACATATTCTGTATTGTTTCTTAGTATGATTTATTTTCCTGGTTGCATTCATTGTATTGTTATTATTTATATGTTTGGGTTTTCTTGTCTTTATTTTTAATCATTATATTTTTGCTGTGTCTCCTCTCTTCTCGGGGCTGCAGCTGTCAGTGGCACTTTCGGGTTTTTTGCTCTGTTGTGGGCGGTGCTTCTGTCAGCTGTCAGTCTCGTCTCTCCCTCTCATTGCTCTCAGCTGATCCGAGTTTATAATCATTGTTTCCTCCTACCCGCTCATGGTACCCACACCTGCCATCATTTGTGCTCATTTGTTTCTTGTTCTATTTAAGGGTTGTTATTTTCTCCACTCATTGCCAGAGTCTCTTTCCTCATCTCCATCGGAACCCTGCCCTTGTTCTGGTGTGTTTAATCTGTGAGTTAACTTTGTATGTCTGTTTGGTTTTTGTGTTGGAGCACTGTTTGGACTTTGTGTTTTGTTTTTTCAATAAATTTCACAAACTAGCAGTCCAGCGCGTTGGTCTCTCCTCTCTGTCCCGAGGGGCAATTCATGACAAAATCTCCCTGATGGCACCTAACAGAAATGTAAAACAGTACTGGGAGTATACAAATTTCACAAAATAAAAGCTTGAAAACATTGCACAAAGCTATATCCCTTTTATATGTTGTGGCCAAGTGCAAACTTCATTTTTCAACATTTTAAGAATTAAACCTTTAAAAAAAATGGGAAGTTCCTGCCATCCAGTGTAAACATAAATTACTGCTTGAAATAAAAATAAAACACTACCCTTGAATGTGAAGTTACAATGAAAGTTTTAAGGAAAACAACATGGCTTACTGAATATACTTTTAAACTAAGTTACCAGGGTAACTTAGTTTAAAAGTTTGCCCAGTCAAAGGTTGCACATTACCATCATGTTCTTGTCCTTTCGCTCAGCATATTCGAAGTAATGAGCATATCTCCAGCCACCACATGCTGATTTACTCATCATCTCTTCCATTTGCATGATTCCCCTCGGCCACTGCAAGTGCCGTTTGTGTTATGTCTGGAATTACCGTATAATGACGAGGCCAGCTACACAGTCAAACTTAGCTTTATGGCAGGGGTTGGCAATGGCAACACACAAGATACAGCCACCAGGCAGGGGCATTGGATGGTATAAGAGGCCGGACTTATGTGCCCACTGATATTTATAGGAACAGGAGTGGCGGAAACGGAAGTGTGCTTCTTCTTCTACTGTTTAATTTGGCAGCGCAGTTTCCCCGTTTTGTAAGTCGTTAAAAAGAAACGCTAGTAACGCAATCTTTATCGGATTAGTAACTGTAATGGGATTACTACATTTATCAGACTAACGCATTACATTACTGCATTACACCAAACATGTCATGATCCGGGAGCACGGGGGACGCCGTGCCCTGTCTCTAGTTTAATTTAGTCCTTTTCTGTTGTTTCTTTGTGCATTTTTAGTTATGTTCTCATTTTAGATTTCTGTTGTGCTTGTATCATTATTATTTCCGGTTTGTGTTTTATTTTGACAGCGCTGTGCAGCTTCCGGTTGTCAAACTGGCCGGAGCTGCACACCTGTTTGCCATTCTGTCATCTGGTCACCTCATGTATCCACACCTGTTTTCAATGATTATGTTTGTATATTAGGGCACGGCAAACCTCTGGGGTTTGTCGTGTCCTTCTCTTGCTATGCCCGACCTCAGTGGGATTTCTGAGTGTGTTGGGGCTCCACTGTCGAGGAGAGTTGGTGTGCTCCATCCAGGTACGTTTGTCCCTTTTCCCAGCCATGAGCCTCACAGTCTCCGGACGAGCTCCGGCTGGATTTCGCCCCTGGCCAGGCATTCCCTGGCTTCATGTCCCCCTGGACGTAGAGCCCCACTCTCCTCCAGCATTTGTGATTATTCTTTTGTTATCCATGCCATGCACTTCTTGATTTAGTATGTGCTTCTTTTGTTTGTGTCTGTGTTTATGTTAATAAATGTGCAAACTCAGTGAGTGTTTGGTGTCCTAATTACGCTCGTGAAAGGAGCGTTCGTGACAGAACAGTAATAAGATTACTGTAATGCTTTACTTTGTAACGCGCTACTTTGTAACGCGCTACTTTGTAACGCGCTACTTTGTAACGTGCTACTTTGTAACGTGCTACTTTGTAACGTGCTACTTTTTAACGTGCTACTTTGTAATGCGCTACTTTGTAATGCGCTACTTTGTAACGCATTACACCCAACTCTGGTATCTGGGTGTGTGTGGAAGAAGAAATTTACGGTGTTGAGTGAAATGTACTTAGAACTTGAACAAATTGTGGAATTCTGGAACCAGACATTTCTCCATTTTGTCAGTGCTGTTTGCTGGATATTCCACAGAACCACAGGATGTGCTCAGTACAGGGGTCAAGGGTAGAATGGAGATCAGTGCCTGTGCCTTAAGGCTAAGGTCTGAATGAAAACGTAACACTAAGGAATCCACACACTTCCATTACATCTACATTTACTCTGACAACAGAGGTTGAAAGGATTGGCAAAATAAAACACCAAAATTAGCAGAGCAGACAAACGAAAGTAATGAGGGTGTTGGCCAGAGTGGGTGATTTCAGAACTTTCAGGTATCTGTATAATTATAGGAGGAAGTTGGAAGAGAAACTCAGGCAAAATAACACTAAAGATGTGTGGGAGGGAATGAAACAAATCACTGGGTACAAGGGGAGAGTCAGGCAGCCATCTGGGAGCCAGGAGAAAGCTGAGGAACTGAATCTGTTTTTTAATAGGTTCAGCTCACAGTCTGTCACCCGAGCAACACAACCAGACCCCCACGCACCTCTCCCCACCCACGCTCCCATGCAGAACCTCTCTCCATCTCCCCCCTCCTCCTCCCCAGGGGGCACCAGGACCCTCCCTCACTTCACGGTGAGTACAGATCAGGTGGAGAAACAGCTGGAGAGACTCCGTCAGCGGAAGGCTTCAGGCCCTGATGGCATCTCCACAAGGACCCTAAGGACCTGTGCCAACCAACTAGCTCCGGTACTGAAACACCTGTACAACCTGAGCCTGAGTCTTGAGAAAGTATCGGTGCTGTGGAAGACATCCTGCCTGGTTCCTGTCCCCGAGAAGTCATCTCCATCGGATCTGAATGACTACCGACCAGTTGCCCTCACATCTCATGTGATGAAGGTCCTGGAGAGACTGGTCTTAGCCCACCTGAGGCCGCAGGTGAAGACGTGGCTGGACCCTCTGCAGTTTGCATATCAGTCCCATTTAGGAGTTGAAGATGCTGTCATCTACCTGCTGCAGCAAGCCCATCTGCACCTGGATGGTGGAGGAGATACTGCGAGAATCACTTTATTTGATTTCTCCAGTGCCTTTAACACCATCCAGCCACTGCTGCTGGGCGAGAAGCTGTGGGTGATGGGGGTTGACAGCTCTGTGATCTCCTGGATTACCGACTACCTGACAGGCAGACCACAGTTTGTCAGGCTGGGCAGTGTCTTGTCTGAAGTGGGGGCTAGTGATACGGGAGCACCACAGGGGACTGTGCTCTCTCCTTTTCTTTTTACCTTATACGCCACAGACTTTCAGTACAACACTGAGTCATGCCACCTGCAAAAATTCTCTGATGACTCAGCTGTTGTGGGGTGTATAAGAGGAGGAGAGGAGGGGGAGTACAGGGCACTGGTAGACAGATTTGTGGAGTGGATGGCGCAGAATCACCTGAGGTTGAATGCCAGCAAGACCAGGGAGATGGTGATTGACTTCAGGAAGAGGAAGGCTCCTTTTCAGCCACTGCAGATTAGGGGGGAGGATGTGGGAGTGGTTGAGGACTACAAATATCTGGGTGTCAGGATCAGCAGCGGGTTGGACTGGAGATCCAACACCGATGCTGCGCACAAGAAGGGGATGAGCAGACTCTACTTCCTGAGAAAGCTGAGATCCTTCAATGTGTGCAGCAGGATGCTGGAGCTTTTCTACCAGACTGTTGTCACCAGCGCCATCTTTTTTGCTGCGGTCTGTTGGGGTAGCAGTATCAGGGCCAGAGATACCAACAGACTTGACAAGATTATCAAGAAGGCTGGCTCTGTAATTGGTCTCAGACCGGAGCCCTTTGAGACGTTGGTGGAGAGGAGAACACTAAATAAACTGCGATCCATCATGGACAATCCTGATCACCCCCTCCACCACACACTAGATAGACAGCGAAGTACTTTCTCCAGTAGACTACTACAGCTTCGCTGTCGAACAGCCAGGTACAGGAAATCTTTCCTGCCACATGCAATTTCACTGTACAATAACTCACTATGATGTTGTATTCTGGCATAGCTATGCTGCCACACTGCATCTTACAGACTTAACTGGTACATCACTTTTCACTCTGCTCCTGATAGTCCTTCTTTGTGCAATGGGATGATTCATGTGTTTATACGGGTCATCATATATTAAGCTATGATGTATATAGGTTCTATAGTCGTGTTAGTTTTTACTTTCCATGGGTAATCCCTTTGTCTGTCATGCTGCTGTTACACTGTAAATTCCCAGTTTGGGATCAATAAAGTACATCTATCTATCTATCTATCTATCTATCTATCTATCTATCTAAAAATTGAATATTAATTTTTCTGATGATGTTTTACTTTTACATTTTTACACAAATTCTTTCTACATCTTATATTTTCAAAACAGGGTTGTTCCTTTGCATATGAGGGAAGCTTGTGATTTTTTTTCTTTCAATGTCAGTGTGTTTCCCAAACAACATCAAGACAGATTTTAACCTAAATGGATGGGACAGCAACATGTTGAAAAGGAAAAAAATAAACCTTGGCGGATAAATCAATGCATGTCATCCACAAGAAACATAATGTAATGATGCAAAGGACAAGGCAGAACAAAATGAGGAACTTGATCATAGGAAAAATGTGCCATCTATTAATTATGGTGTGTGTGAGCCAAAGAACAAGTGCCAACATGGATAATAGTTAACCAGGGGACCTAGAGGATCAGGACACCATGTTCTGATGAAGTATTTTCTTGTATTGGTTAAAAAATTTCAAGAAATGATGCTGACACTGAAAAGTGATTTGCATGTTGGAGCAAATGCGTTACTTATATGTTTCTTTTCTTTTTTGTCATCATATTGGTTTAACAGTCAGCACATTATATTAATCAAATGAGGCTCAGCTAGCTTTAAGCACCCAGTAGTCATGTCCTTCAAAGAGGCACTTTTTACTTTTATACTTTAAATAACAACTTTTGAATAAAGAAGCTGAATTGGTATTTCTACTGTTACCAGAGCTGTTTTTGACACAAGTACCCAAACTTCTATTTGAGTAAATAATGTGTATACAATCGCTACCCCTGGCAGTGAGATTTAAAAAATAATACAATAAGTCCTTGCAAGGGGATACTGTATATCCGAGGATTTCGTTTCTTCTCATTCCTCCCATTCCCTTAAATGTCACCTGGGTTATCCTTCTCACTTGCTCCTTTGCATGGAAGCAGGAAAAGGTCAGTGGTGGGGAAAGAATTGTCTGTGGCACACCATGGCATTGCATGGCACACTGCAACAAATACACTATCGCCTGAGGAAGAGTCAGCAGATAGAGACTACGTCCACGGAGAGTTTATTTGTGTGGACTAGGCTATTTGTCTTACTGTATGATTTTATTAGTGACACAAGCATCCAGAATCCAGGCAGCTTTCTCATGGCTCTACAAAATGAAACTGAGCTGTGACTGATCAAAAAACTAAATTAATTTTTAGGTCTTCAGTTATAGCTTAGACATGGTGACATTAATGTTTATTAAAGGACATTTTTGCCACAGTGATTAAAATTGATAACACCATTCTGCAAAATCTTGATTTAACTATTTAGGATGAGGGTTGTATTTTCTTTCTTAAGTCTGCTAGACAAGCATTTCATTAACAATAAAAAAAATAGTGAATTTACTGGTCAAATATTTGCTTAAATCTGACTGAAATTAAAATAAATTACATATTTCACAGCAAAACTTTTAAAATATGATTTTAAGGATAAGGGGGATAAGGATCTGTACTTATATAGCGCTTTTCTAGTCTCAAAGACCACTCAAAACGCTTCACTAGCACTAACATAATCAATTCAAGTCTGAATATAAGCAACAAAGTCTTGGTTTACAAATTTTTAAAATTCTGGTGGGCATCCTTCCAGTATTCATATGCCTAATGAAATAAAACAAAAACAAAACACCCACATCTGGTGCTTGGAGAGTGTTCATCTTGAACCCTACTCGCAAGTGAATTGACTGACTAAAACACAAATAACTTGGAGATATTTACATAATATATTTTTCACTCATTCAGAACTACACTACACAACTGTTCTGTACTACTCAAGTGCAAAAAATTTGAGATAACAATTCTCTTAATTTACTAGATCATCAAGCCTCTATATTTGTGATTTTTAGCAACCACGCAGTGTTTCAAATTTTTGGGTGCACAATAACAATATTATGAAAATGTATTACAGCAGGGAAAATAAGTACTGAACACATCAACATTTTTCTCATTAAATATATTTCTGATGGAGCCACTGACCTGAGATTTTCACCAGATATCAGTAACAACCCAAGTAATCCATACATACAAAGAAATCCAGGCAACTGTGTTCACAAAACAAGATATATTTAATAAAGTGGAATGACACAGGGAATAAGTATTGAACAAACTTAGTGAAATTCATTTAATACTTCAGTAGAAAAGCCTTTGTTAGTAATAGCAGCTTCCAGACACCTCCTGTATGGAGAAACTAGGTGCAGGCATTGCTCAGGAGGCATTTTAGCCCATTCTTCCACACAAACTGTCTTCAAATCTTGAAGGTCCCGTGGGTGTCTTCTATGAACGCTGTTCTACAGTTCGCTCCATAGATTTTCAATTGGATTCAGGTCAGGTGACTGACTGGGCCATTCTAGCAGCTTTATTTTCCTTCTCTGGAGCCAGTTGAGCGTTTCCTTGGCTGTGTATTTGGGATCATTGTCTTACTGAAATGTCCACCCCCGTTTCATCTTCAGCATCTTGGCAGATGGCAACAGGTTCTTATCAAGGATGTCTCTGTACATTTGTCCATTCATCTTTCCTTCAATTACATGAAGTCTACCTGTGCCATGTGCTGAAAAACACCCCCACACCATGATGGGATGTGCAGTGCCATTTCTTCTCCAAACATGCCATGTGTTGTGGCATCCAAAAAGTTCAGTTTAGGTCTCATCTGACCAGATTATATTCTCCCAGTGTTTTACTGGCCTGCCCAAATGTTGTAAAGCAAACTTGAAATGAGCTTCAACATGCTTTTTCTTCAGCAATGGAGTCTTGCCAGGTGAGCAGACATAGAGCCCATGTCGGTTGAGTGTATTACTTATTTTCTTTAAAACAGCAGTACCTGCTGACTTCAGGTCTTTCTCAAGCTCTCCACGAGTGGTCTTTGGCTCTTGGATAACTCTTCTGATAATTCTTTTGACTCCTCTGTCAGAAATCTTGCGAGGAGCTCCTGGTTGTGGCCAGTTTATGATAAAATGAAGTTCTTTCTACTTCTGAACGATGGCTTCAACAGTGTTCACTGGAACATTCAGCAGTTTAGAAATGCACCTGTAACCAATGCCATCATTATGTTTTGCAACAATAAGGTTGCGAAGGTCTAGAGCAGGGGTGCCCACACTTTTTTGGCCTGTGAGCTACTTTTAAAATGACCAGGTCAAAATGATCTACCTACACTTAAAATGCCAAATATGGCAATATATGTTGGCGTACAATGTACGCTGTACATTATATAACTGCATGAACCCTAATGGCACAATACAATTCAATTCATTTACGATCATTACCTTACTCTGATGACTTGCACTGGATGGAGTCAGCCAGGGTTGCATAGTCTGGACAGTAGCTGCTGGTAGCTAGTCTCAAGCAGGCTTCCAAATGATCATCAGTCATAGGTCTAGAGAGAGCTTTTTGCTTCTACCCATCATGAGTTCTTTGTGGTGTGACAATCTGATATTCATAGACCTTTATAAAGGCGCACTGATGGGGGATGGGATGGCTTCCTAAATTCTGATGCATTTCAGCTGGTTTCTTGGCTTTCTATGCCTTTATGCACCTCTTTTTCTTCATGTGTTCAATACTTATTCCCTATGTCATTCCACTTGACTAAATATAACTTGTTTTGTGAACACAGTTGCCTGGATTCTTTTTTTTTTTTTGTATGTATGGATTACTTGGGTTGTTACTGATATCTGGTGAAAATCTCAGGTCAATGGCTCCATCAGAAATATGTTTACTGAGAAAAATGTTGACCTGTTCAATGCTTATTTTCCACGTTGTATATTACCAAACTCTTTCTTACATCAGCATTTATAAAGTTTTAAATGGTGTGAGCAAATTAAATGAATAAACGTTTTCCCGGTTGCTACAATTACTGTTGCTGAACTGATATGCTGCTAAGTATCAAAAACCTCTCAGAAATTGCAGTGAACCCAGAAACTAAAGGAAAGGAAAGAAGGTTTCTTTGATAATCCTAATGTCCTTATGAATAAAGTTCTTTGTATTTTCTTATACAAATACTGTATATTCAGATTATAAAAAGAAAACCTCTTAATCTAGCTCCGAAGCAGACACAAAAGGTGAAGACAGGACAGCAGGGCAGACAGTGAAAAAAGCAAGCCAAAACAAGGAGCACTATAGTCTGTTACATTAATCAGAGTTAGCAGACAGCACATGTGCATCTGTTAGCCCCACTAGACCACGCATCACAACACATGGCATGGCTCGGCACGACATGGCACGAAACAGTAAGTGGAGAGGGGCTAAAGGAGGTAACGCTGGCAGAGCTGTGCGTGTAATTGTGTGTGCACGTTACTGGCTTCTTGTGTATGTCTGTCTGTTGTCTACTTTTTTCCTACAGAGTTCATCAATGAAACCATGCCTTATTATTATTTATACTGTTTTTAAGCTCTTCATTTCATTTTCACGCAGGCAAAATGACTAGACGACAGTCGGTGGAGCAGAGCAAATGCAACCTGATTTAACCTTCTCAAGCAAGGGAAAATGTGTCTGCCATCTGCAGCAGTTAACTCTACTAAATCTAAGTGTGCCAAGCTTATGAATGAGTAAAATGGAGAAGATTTGGATATGAATGAGCTTTACATCACCAACCCTCCAAACAAGTAAGTATGTCAGAGTCAATTCCAAGGAATCAATAAATAATCCATCTAAGCTTTGATCAATCTACGTCTGATTACGCAGGGTTACAAAAATAATTTTTTTGTAAGTTTTCTGTGTTTTTTCAGCTGATTTAAGACAATTTTGTACAGCTGAATCCGAAAATGACATCTGTTTCTCTCAATCAGGTGCGAAGTAAAAACCTGTACTTACTTAGTACTGTGCATGTACTTACCTTTATATAAAGGTAAGTACATGTAAATTTAATGTTACATCATCACTGTTCAAAATTCAGAGAATTTCAAGACATAAAAAAGAATTTTGCATCATATCAAGCGAAAATACCCGTACATGTAAACAAAATGTCTAAAACAACATGTGGCCATAATTCAAAAAGTTGACCTGATTGAGCAAAACCAATGTGATCTTTGGATTCAGCACATCAAAATTGTCCTAAATCAGCTAAAAAAAAAGACAATAAATTTGGTGTTGACCAGTGTTATTAAAGGTTCCAAGAATTATTTTAACAAAACAACCACAAAACAAAACAGAACTTGCTGCAATGATTTTCCTTCACATAACTGTTGAAAAATTCTAAATCACACTATGAAATGACAAGAGACTACAGTGATATTAGTAGCAATGTTGGGACTTGACTGCAAGTCTGCTGACATGCCTGTAGCAACAACAGCCTTTTTTTCCCAGTGCTTCTTCTGACTCATCCAGATTAAAATAACATTGAAAAAGTAAGTATTTGTTGTCAGATGACAGCTAATGGTTAGCTAATGAATTCTGACAAATGTGATCCCTCATGGCAGAGACCAAAATGGTTTCTCAATAATTATTTTAAGTATTAAAAAACAACTAGAAAGAAAAATGTTTAGTCCTCTAAAGTTTCTACATTCATACAATATTCAGATGCAGAAGCTGTTGAGGGGGATCATAGTTTTACTAAATGTTTTCCCATTTCTCAGTTACCTTTCATTTCTTCTTCTTCTTTCGAATGCTTCCTTTAGGGGTCGCCACAGCAGATCTTTTTTTTTTTTTTTTTAGATTTAGTATACTTTATTGATCCCCAGAGGGGAAATTGAGGGTCATCCACCACCTGGATGGATGAAGCAGCCACGATACAGCGCTATCCCTTAACCATTCACACACACATTCACACCTAGGGCCACTTTAGAGTCTCCAATTAACCTAACCTGCATGTTTTTTGGCATGTGGGAGGAAACCGGAGAAATCCCGGGGTAAACCCACGCATACACGGGGAGAACATGCAAACTCCACACAGATCACTGTTGGTCGGGGGCTGAGATCGAACCCACGATCCCCACAATCCCCTGGCCAAGGGTAAACTGTGCTGCCGCAGTGCTAACCACTGCGCCACCGTGCAGCCCTCTGCCTCCATCTCACCCTATTCCTTGCATCCTCCTGTCACAAAAAACCTCTCCATGTCCTCTATCACTACATCCATGAATTTTCTCTGTGGTCTTCCTCTTTTCCTAATGGTAGCTCCATCTTCAATATCCTTTGTCTAATATATCCACTATCCACGCATGTCCAGACCATCTCAGACTTGCCTCTTTAACTTTGTTTTCAAAACTACTCTAACTAAGCTTTCCCTCTGATGTAATCATTTCTAATCCAGTCACTCCCAATGAGAAGCTTAGCATCTCCAACTCTGCCACCTCCAGCTCCACCTCCTGTCTTTTTGTCAGTGCCACTGTCTCCAAACCATAGATCTTAGCGGGTCTTATTGCTATCTTGTAAATCTTCCCTTTCACTCTAGCTGCTAGCCTTCAGTGACAAATCACCTCTGACACTCATTTCCACCCATTCCACCTTGCATGCACGCTCTTCTTCGCCTCTCATGTGCATTTTCCATTACACTGAATAGCTGACACCAGGTATTTAACCTTTATTTTTTTATTTAACCAGGCAAGACAGATTAAGAACACATTCTTATTTACAGCTGTGGCCTCATTGACTTTCATCTCTGCTCTTTTCATCTTTACGTACACCTGCCTCCCTCTCATTCACACACGTATTCTGTCTTACTTCAACTGACTTTAATTGCTCTTCTCTCCAGTGCATACCCCCACCTCTCCAGGTTCTCTTCCACCTGCTCCCTACTCCCACTACAGATCACAATGTCATCTGCAAACATCATAGTCCATGGAAACTCCTGCCTGACCTTACCTGTGAGCCTGTTCTTCAGCATGGCAAACAAGAAGGGGCTCAGAGCCAATCTCAGTTATGCCTGTTAAAGAAAACCTTAAAAACTTATACTCGTACATATCATTTTAAATAGTTTTTTCCCCCTGGTATTAAGATCAATCATAACTTGAACCATCTTGACATGTGTAACACTGCAAGTTTTTACACCAGTGTTTTAAGTCAGCTTTTCAGCTTGTTGATAATGTAAATGATAAAAGCAACAGTGACTGTTTTGGCATGTTGTCATGCAATACTGTCACTTAGTATCACCCAGACAACACCTGTGACAACACTACACAATAATCCTCTTGCTGTCCCTCAGTCTTTACAGTAGATCTGCATTCACCTGATGAAATCTTCCCCTCTTTGCTGTCTCTCTCACCTTTAAGCTTTCTGGGCCATTCCAGAATTGCAGAACATTTTCTGTCCAACCCATTACATTGAAAAGAATTCATGCAAAAAACACTAAATAATACATTTATTCTGTAAATCTTTTCTCTCATTTTTCTCTGGTCCCAGGACCTTGCTCACCAAATTGCATATCAAATATGACTGTTAAAATAAGTTATAAATTCACTTTTTTTGTTGTTGTTGTTAATACATGCATCTTGTAATTGTCAGAATAGAATAGAATAGAATAGAATAGTCTTTATTGTCATTGTACAGTTATGCAGCACAACAAAATTGTGGGTGCTCCACCAGGCTACTGCACAATAAAGTGAGAGAGAAGAATTTGAAATAAAACAGTTACAGAACACACGGTTAATCATACGACTGAAGTAGAAATAAAAAGTAAAAAATAATAAATAGCCCATTGGTATATACACAGGTATGGTAGTGACTTCATGGGTGGAACTATGTACATAAGAGAGTGGAGTGCAGAACACATAATTGAGTAAAATGGCCCAAGGATTATGGAAAATATGTACAGTACTGATTTCACGGATGGGTCAATATACTGTACATGAAAGTGAGGAGTGCAAAGACAGGTCAGTTACTGTATAGTGATAATTAAAAGGTCCTCAGTTCAGTGTGTGAGAACGTTCGGGGGGGGGGGGGGGCTCTGACTGTTTGCAGTTCGGATGGCCCAGGGAAAGAAACTGTTTGTCAGTCTGGAGGTGTGGGACCTGATCGATCTGAACCATCGTCCAGAGGGAAGCAGGTCAAACAGAGGGTGGGTGGGATGTGAGGGGTCTCCTGTGATGGCCTTGATCCTTCTGAGACAGGAGGATCTGGAGATGTCTTCCAGGGAGGGCAGAGGGCTGCTGATAATTTTTGGGGCGGTGTTGATGACCCTCTGCACAGCCTTCCTGTTCTCAGCCGTGGAGCCGGCGTACCACAAACCCAGACAGCAGGTGAGCATGCTCTCCCCTGAGCAGTGATAGAAGGCCAGCAGCAGCTTCTGGTCCAGGTCGTGTTTCCTCAGGACAGGGAGGAAGTGCAGCCACTGCTGGGCTTTCTTCACCAGGGCCTTGGTGTTGACAGTCCAGGAGAGGTCAGAGGAGATGTGAGTGCCCAGGAACCTGAAGGCGGGGATGTTTTCCACGCGGTCGCCATTTATGGGGAGGGCTGTCTGTTCTTCCTGAAGTCCAGTATGAGTTCTTTGGTTTTTTGGACATTCAGTTTCAGGTTGTTTGCTTGGCACCACAGCAGCAGATTCTCTACCTCCGCCCTGTATGTCTTCTCTTCGTCGTTGGTTATGAGCCCAACCAAGGCGGTGTCATCCACGTATTTCATGATGACGATGGTTGGGTGGGTTGGAATACAGTCAGAGGTGTACGGGGAGTACAGTAGAGGGCTTAGCACACATCCTTGGGGGAAGCCAGTGCTGAGGGACAGTGTGGAGGAGTGGTTGGGGCCAAGTCTGACTGTGGGTGGTTGGTGAGAACCAAAACCATTTATTTAAAATAAGCATATTTTAAATAATACAAATTAAGCTCCGGAAGTGGTGTCCCACAACATATGTGCAACCCTGTTACCAAAACCTATTTAGCCTAGCACAGGAAGAGCAAAGCAATGATTGGCATGACAAAGAGGAAGTGACATCAGCAAACTGTGTGCTAACACCATGGGTAGACCAAAATTAATTCCTCTTTGATATATTTTGTATTTTTCAAATCTTTTCTGACTAAACTGAGTGTGTCACTCAAACCACCTCAACCCTGTTACTCATATTACCAAATGAAGATAAATTATTTTCTAAGTTTCATTCTTTTATTTACATAGCTACTGTACATTTATCCTTTACTTTCATAAACCATTACAGCAGCTCACCCTTGGCCGGGGAATCCTGGGTTCGATCCCAGCTCCTGACCAACAGTGATCTGTGTGGAGTTTGCATGTTCTCCCCGTGTCTGTGTGGGTTTACTCCGGGATTTCTCTGGTTTCCTCCCACATGCCTGGGGGATTCTAAATTGTCCTTAGGTATGACTGTGAGAGTGAATGGTTGTCTATCTCTCTGTGTTGGCCCTGCGATGGACTGGCGATCTGTCCAGGGTGTACCCTGCCTCTCGCCCAAAGATGCTGGGATAGGCTTCTGCCCCCGCGACCCGAAAAGGATTAAGCAGAAGAAGATGGATCGATGGATGGATTACATTGCACAACTAGCATGTCTCTCTGTAAAAAAAAAAAATGCTAATGCTAGTACTGATTTGCAATCCTGTTACCATAATTAGAGTAACAGGGTTGCACCTCCTTTACTCAGAAATAGTAAATGGCATTCACTTACAGTGGGGTAAAAAAAAGTCAGCCACCAGTTGTGCAAGTTCTCCCACTTAAAAGATGAGAGAGGTCTCCAATTTTCATCATAGGTATACCTCAACTATGAGAGACAAAATAAGAAAGAAAAAAAATCCAGAAAATCACATTGAAGGATTTTTAATGAATTAATTGGTAAATTCCTCGGTAAAATAAGTATTTGGTCAATAACAAAAGTTCATCTCAATACTTTGTTATATACCCTTTGTTGGCAATGACAGAGGTCAAACGTTTTCTGTAAGTTTTCACAAGGTTTTCACACACTGTTGCTGGTATTCTGGCCCATTCCTCCATGCAGATCTCCTCTAGAGCAGTGATGTTTTGAGGCTGTCGCTGGGCAACACAGACTTTCAACTCCCTCCAAAGATTTTCTACGGGGTTGAGATCTGGGGACTGGCTAGGCCACTCCAGGACCTTGAAATGCTTCTTACGAAGCCACTCCTTCATTGCCCGGGCGGTGTGTTTGGGATCACTGTCATGCTGAAAGACCCAGCCACATTTCATCTTCAATGCCCTTCCTGGTGGAAGGAGGTTTTCACTCAAAATCTCACGATACATGGCCCCATTCATTCTTTCCTTTACATGGATCAGTCGTCCTGGTCCCTTTGCAGAAAAACAGCCCCAAAGTATGATGTTTCCACCCCCATGCTTCACAGTAGGTATGGTGTTCTTTCTCCTCCAAACACGACAAGTTGAGTTTTTACCAAAAAGTTCTGTTTTGGTTTCATCTGACCATATGACATTCTCCCAATCCTCTTCTGGATCATCCAAATGCTCTCTAGCAAACTTCAGACGGGCCTGGACATGTACTGGCTTAAACAGGGGGACACGTCTGGCACTGCAGGATTTGAGTCCCTGGCGGCGTAGTGTGTTTCTGACGTAGCCTTTGTTACTTTGGTCCCAGCTCTCTGCTGGTCATTCACTAGGTCCCCCCATGTGGTTCTGGGATTTTTGCTCACCATTCTCGTGATCATTTTGACCCCACGGGGTGAGATCTTGCGTCGAGCCCCAGATCGAGGGAGATTATCAGTGGTCTTGTATGTCTTCCATTTTCTAATAATTGCTCCCACAGTTGATTTCTTCACACCAAGCTGCTTACCTATTGCAGATTCAGTCTTCCCAGCCTGGTGCAGGTCTACAATTTTGTTTCTGGTGTCCTTTGACAGCTCTTTGGTCTTGGCCATAGTGGAGTTTGGAGTCTGACTGTTTGAGGTTGTGGACAGGTGTCTTTTATACTGATAACGAGTTCAAACAGGTGCCATTAATACAGGTAACGAGTGGAGGACAGAGGAGCCTCTTAAAGAAGAAGTTACAGGTCTGTGAGAGCCAGAAATCTTGCTTGTTTGTAGGTGACCAAATACTTATTTTACTGAGGAATTTACCAATTAATTCATTAAAAAACCTTCAATGTGATTTTCTTTTTCTCATTTTGTCTCTCATAGTTGAGGTATACCTATGATGAAAATTGGAGACCTCTCTCATCTTTTAAGTGGGAGAACTTGCACAATTGGTGGCTGACTAAATACTTTTTTGCCCCACTGTATATAGCGCTATTTCTCATCTCTAGATAACCAAAGCACTTTACAGATCCTGCTATCGACACACCCATTCACACACTGATGGCGGCGGAGCTGTCATACACAGGCGCTGGCCTGACCCACCAGGAGCAAATGGGGGTTCAGTGTCTTGCTCAAGGACACTTCGACATGCAGACTGCAGACAGAGCGGGACTTGAACCCCTGACCCTCCAATCTGTAGTTGGCCAAACTACACCTGCGCCACAGATGCCCTCTAAAGAAGGGATAATCTACTGTCTGTAGTAAATGCAAATCTGTGCTTATAATACAGTATATAATAATCTACATATTTTAAAGGGTTTACTTTCTTTTCCAGAATAAAAATGACCATCATTTCATTTTATTGCCACCAGGAGCATTAAGAATATTAAGGTTCTAAAAAGTGAAATGGTCTCAAGTTTGTTATAATCATGTTCAGATCATTTTTAGTTGGTTAATAGATATTTTTGAAATTTTTAATTTATACAGAGCTCTAAGATACCATTAAGTGCTGCTTAAAAGCAGAGGTGCTACCATGCCAGGTGTGATGCTGATCCAGACAGGAGACAGCAGTATTTAGAGAAAGAGAAGTGTGGGCTACTCTGGTTACCCATGAAAAATAAATGAGAACACTGAAACACCAGAAGCAACCAGTTTATAAGTGCTATTTTGAATAGACGGATTCATTTCATTGCCAGGTTTTTAGTCCACTATTTTTATGCTAAATGTAGGCCTACCACGATATTTACTATATCAGTTTATCTTAAAAAAGATTTATCAAGTTAATTTTCATTGTCAATTGTCAATTGTTTATACTGGAATGAGCAGCCTTCATGTTCTTCTTCCTCATTTATTTAATTCTGGGAGTTCAGATCAGTCTGGTTGAGCATAGCTGCCATCTACTATATGGTCATATGAACATACTAGTTCATATGACCATACTAGTATGAACATTCTACTTTTCAACTGTTGATAAATAATAAGCTCAATGATCTATGAAAGGATGTCATTGGATTATTATCATTATATCAGTGGCATAAAATGGTCTCCATATACTCTTTGTACCAGTCTCAAGCTTGGGTAAAATTGGAAAGGATTCGTCAGGAAGGGCATCCGATATAAAAATGTTTGCCAAATCAAATATGCAGACCACAATCTGCCGTGGCAACCCCAAATAGAGAGCAGCAAGGTAGGTGAGACAGTCTTTCTGTGTGGAGTATATCACACCTGAATGCAATCAAACATCTGTGGAGTGAGCTGAAGATGGCTGTGCACAGGAGATGCCCTTGCAATCTGACAGATTTGGAGCCTTTCTGCAACGAAGAGTGGGCAAATATTGCCACACCAAGATGTGCCACGCTGATAGACTCCTACCCAAAAAGACTGAGTACTGTAATAAAAGCCAAAGGTGCTGCAACAAAGTATTAGTTTAAGGGTGTGCATATTTATGCAAACAGGCTGTCAGTTTTTTTATTTTTCCCCTTAAAAGATTTCAGTTTGTTTTTCAGTTGGGTTGCACAAGTTATAAGTCAAAAAGTTTTGAAATAATTTATCTTGGTCTCATTTTTTTTACATCCCAAAATCCTGGCATTTGAACATGAGTGTGTAGACTTTTTATATCCACTGTATGTCAGCTCCAATCTGTGTTCCTTATGAGTGTCGTTAGTCATACATGTGTGATCAACACGCTTCTTGTCTTCGTTTAATCCTGCTTTGTAACCTGTCAAGTTTTGTGAGTTTTTTGTTACAGCTCCCAAGCTAGCTCAAGTAGGTTCATTTTGTCATCTTTTAATTATTTACATTTTGTTCTTATTAAAGACAAAAAAAAAGAAAGGAGATGTTTTTACCTTCTTTACATGTTTCGACTGTTCACTGCAGCCTTCGTCAGAAGTGTCACCCCAAGGACAAAATAGAACAACACAAAAAATGCAATGTCATATATGAAATATCATGCAGATCATGCAACAAAACCTACATTGGAGAAACTGGAAGATCATTCACCACAAGGAAAAAAGAACACCAGAAGGAATGTGAGAAGGAAACACAAGGACGATTCACAAGATCACAAAAAGAAAAGTCAGAACAAGAAACATTAAAGGGTCTATATCATGAAAATCGACTTTTTTGAGCTTTTAAGCATGTTATAATGTTAATTCCTCACCAAAAACACCCCCAAAGTGGTATTTTGCTCCATTCACGCATCTCTGAGTATTCCTCCTCAACCCTGCTCTCTGAGCTGCTGCTCCGCCCTGTCCCTGATAATGATTGGGTCCCCACGTTCATACGTATGAACGTGGGTGAGCCGCCCACTCCAGGAAGTGCCTGTGCTGCCAGCACCACTCCCAGGCTAACGCACACATCCACTTTCTCCGCACAGCTAACGGAGCGGTGATCGGCAAAACTCTTTCACTTTAGCATTGACGCTGTGAAGAAGTAGTTCCTCTCGCACCTAATCTGCTCAGTGACAACAGCTGTTTGCTTTTTTACGTAAGACAATGTCTTCTAAGTGGCGTAAATGTGTCTTTGGCTGTGAGAGATTTAGAAGTTTGTTCAGCCTTCCTAAAGAAGAGCCTACTCGTCAGAAATGGTTGGAGTTTATTTTTGGGAGCTATGACAAATACATAAATAACAGTTACCTTTGGAATTTCCTGGCAGCAAACGTTCTCCTCTTTAGTGGGCATTGTTTGGCAATTCCCACATGAGCACCTACAAATACGGACAGCAGCATCACTATACAAAGTTCTATAATAAATACAACACTATGAAAGACATTTCTCTTAGCTTTTCATTTACCAGTCAGAAACCTCCTGTAAACGTCTTTGAGGTCACTGTGGTATCTCGTGCACCTCAAATTCCCGATCGGACTCTGGGTCAAGAGTGTAAGGCTCCACGACATGCTCATAAGTTTACTGTAGATGTTGTTTTCGTAGGCGGGACCCAGTGACGCGCTGCAGCAGCCGGCTCAGGGGTTACGCCATGAAATGGGCGGCAGCCACAAGAAGGAGAGGCGGAGCCTCAGAGATCGAGGCATCTTACTTCCAGGTTGGAAAAGTAGCTCGTGAAAATAACTCATATTTCATAAGAAATTCATTCTCCAGTGTACCAAAGGTAATATACTATCACATACATGCATAGAGTTTACTCTGAAAGGCTTAAAATAGCATGATATAGGCCCTTTAAAATCAGCAATATCAGATCGCTGCAAAAGAAATAATCACATCATAGACTGGAACAATGCAAAAATTATTGGATCGGAGAGCAACAGACACAAATGCTGGATCAAGGAGGCCATAGAAATCAGGAAGCGGGGAAAAGATACCATGAACCGGGATGAGGGGGCCTTTATACTTTCCCACACCTGGGACCACATTCTCCAGAGACCATCGGACAGCGGAAAGCAGGGCCAGCTCGGTGGATCTGACAGGTCTGCTAGGCTGGCCCCGCCTACGAAAGTCAGCTGATAAAATAACACCAGGCAGCAATCAGCTGACACTTCTGACAAAGGCTGCAGTGGACAGTCAAAACATGTAAAGAAGGTAAAAACATCTCCTTTCTTTTTTTGTCTTTAATAAGAACAAAAGGTAAATAAAGCTCCTGAGCTGTTTATTATTTTGTGTTTTTTCCAAGCTGCACTTGTTCACCTATCTCTGAATAAATCTAACCCGTGACAGAACGACACCCATCATGGACCCAGTGTACATAAAGCTCCATGTTGCTTCCTAGCACCACCACCAGCTTTGGCTCTTCTCCAGACAGCTCCACCTGCTCACGAAGGGATAAGGGATAAGGACCTGTACTTACAGTGGGGTAAAAAAGTATTTAGTCAGCCACCAATTGTGCAAGTTCTCCCACTTAAAAGATGAGAGAGGTCTCCAATTTTCATCATAGGTATACCTCAACTATGAGAGACAAAATGAGAAAAAAAAAATCCAGAAAATCACATTGTCTGATTTTTAAAGAATTTATTTGCAAATTATGGTGGAAATTAAGTATTTGGTCAATAACAAAAGTTCATCTCAATACTTTGTTATATACATTTTGTTGGCAATGACAGAGGTCAAACGTTTTCTGTAAGTCTTCACAAGGTTTTCACACACTGTTGCTGGTATTTTGGCCCATTCCTCCATGCAGATCTCCTCTAGAGCAGTGATGTTTTGGGGCTGTCGCTGGGCAACACGGACTTTCAACTCCCTCCAAAGATTTTCTATGGGGTTGAGATCTGGAGACTGGCTAGGCCACTCCAGGACCTTGAAATGCTTCTTACAAAGCCACTCCTTCGTTGCCCGGGTGGTGTGTTTGGGATCATTGTCATGCTGAAAGACCCAGCCACGTTTCATCTTCCAATGCCCTTGCTGATGGAAGGAGGTTTTCACTCAAAATCTCACGATACATGGCCCCATTCATTCTTTCCTTTACATGGATCAGTCGTCCTGGTCCCTTTGCAGAAAAACAGCCCCAAAGTATGATGTTTCCACCCCCATGCTTCACAGTAGGTATGGTGTTCTTTCTCCTCCAAACACGACAAGTTGAGTTTTTACCAAAAAGTTCTATTTTGGTTTCATCTGACCATATGACATTCTCCCAATCCTCTTCTGGATCATCCAAATGCTCTCTAGCAAACTTCAAACGGGCCTGGACATGTACTGGCTTAAGCAGGGGGACACGTCTGGCACTGCAGGATTTGAGTCCCTGGAGGCGTAGTGTGTTACTGATGTAGCCTTTGTTACTTTGGTCCCAGCTCTCTGCAGGTTATTCACTAGGTCCCCCCGTGTGGTTCTGGGATTTTTGCTCACCGTTCTCGTGATCATTTTGACCCCATGGGGTGAGATCTTGCATGGAGCCCCAGATCGAGGGAGATTATCAGTGGTCTTGTATGTCTTCCATTTTCTAATAATTGCTCCCACAGTTGATTTCTTCACACCAAGCTGCTTACCTATTGCAGATTCAGTCTTCCCAGCCTGGTGCAGGTCTACAATTTTGTTTCTGGTGTCCTTTGACAGCTCTTCGGTCTTGGCCATAGTGGAGTTTGGAGTCTGACTGTTTGAGGTTGTGGACAGGTGTCTTTTATACTGATAACAAGTTCAAACAGGTGCCATTAATACAGGTAACGAGTGGAGGACAGAGGAGCCTCTTAAAGAAGAAGTTACAGGTCTGTGAGAGCCAGAAATCTTGCTTGTTTGTAGGTGACCAAATACTTATTTTCCACCATAATTTGCCAATAAATTCTTTCAAAATCAGACAATGTGATTTTCTGGATTTTTTTTTCTCATTTTGTCTCTCATAGTTGAGGTATACCTATGATGAAAATTGGAGACCTCTCTCATCTTTTAAGTGGGAGAACTTGCGCAACTGGTGGCTGACTAAATACTTTTTTGCCCCGCTGTATATAATGCTTTTTCTAGTCTCAAAGACCACTCAAAGCACATCACTAGTACTAACCCTCTATTCTAAGGGCCTATAGGAGATAGACATCTAGGGACAATTTAAAACAACCAATTAAACTAACGAAGTGCGCGTAATAGCTCCAGCCATCCCTGAGGTGTACACAACTGCTTCAGCCGTCTCCGAGGTGCACACAATGGCTACCGTTGTCCCTGGGGCACACGCCACAGCTCCAGCTGTTCCCATGGTGTTCATCACAGTTCCCACTCAGCCCGAGGTACATGGTCCTGTTCTGCCCGAGGTGCACACTCCCGTTTTAGCTACTCATCCTGAGGCTGTCACCCCAACAGCAGGAGACCAGGAGTTAAGGCAAGTACCTTTCATTTATTTACGACCACTGTTTTTTAAAGGACTTGCCTTTCTCCTGGCGGGGGGTCCAAAGCACAGATCGCACCAGCTTTTGGGTTCTCCCCACCAGTTTCTGCTGCTGTTGACTGTGGTGTCACCTCACTCACCTCCTGTTCTCCTCCCTCATCCGAGGTGGCCATGTTGAGGATGGAACCGCAGGAGGACCACACTCCACCTCAGCCACCCGTTGTTCCAGAGGTCAGGTGACCTCCACCTGTCGTTCCAGTGGTCGAGCAGTCCTCTCCACCAGGGCCATCCAAGCAGTCCACTCCAACCGTAGCCCAACAGGCCAGTGTGCCTCCAACCATAGCCCAAAAGACCGGCGTGCCTCCAACCGTCATCCCAGAGGCCTGTGGGTGTCACCATGGGGTGAGACGCCGGCTCGGCGCTCAGCCCATGCTCCTTTTATCCCTGCCTCTCATTGGGCAGTGCCTCAGCTGGTTCCCAGCTGTCAGTGTCACGGGACAGCTGGGGCCAATTAATCCTCATCAGCTGGGGCGCTGTTAATGAGTATAAAGAGGAGCAGCTTCGATCATTCGGGGCTGCGACATAAGCACTGCTAGGCTGAAGCCCCTTCGTCTGGTGTCAGCCTCAACTCCCCTTGCAGCATTCCGGTGTTTGTATCCCGCTGTGAGTATGCACGTCTTGTTACCCCCATGTCCGGTACGAGCTACCTACCCCTGCGCTGTGCAGCCTGAGAATGTACGTCTGTATGAGTGTCTGTGCTCTCCTCATCCCTTATCCCTTACCCAGAATAAAACATCTCGACTCACTGGCTTGTCCCTGGCTCTGATTGCCCGGCTCCCTAGAGCCGGATATGACAGTATGTCGCAGCCAGAAGAGTTGCCGGCGGCCGTGAGTCGCTGTGGAAATGTACCTTTCTGTCCGGGTGTCAGCGCTGCTAGCATGCCGTTTCCCAGGAGTCACTTCCGGCGCCAGGGCGACGAGCTGAGGTCCATCTCGGAGGCTGTCGACGGGACATTCTTCACCCTGCACGACGCCTCCAACGCGAGACGCTGGCATCCGGGCCGTGCTGAGGAACTCCTGGACTGTCACCCTCACTCTCTGTACCATCTGGAGGACAGTGCCAGGATAGACGCTTCAGGTACACAGCGAGAGAAGCTCCACGGGGTGGATGGAAATCCCGGCAGGGAGTCGAAGTGGGCGACGTCTTTCCCCGCTTCGGAGTCCCGTTCCTGCCGCTATTCCAGTCCGGGAGTTCGCGCCAACCAGAGGACTTCCCCCGACCTGCGCCACGTCACTCGGGATTCCCTTCGAGGAGCCGCAGCTGACAGCAGTTATGTCCGGGGTCGAGTGGCTGTCGCGAGCTCTACTGTGTTTCCTGTCACCACCTTCAGGCATGTGGCGGCGGCAGTGAGATTGATGGTGAGGACTTCAGGGCTACGAAGCCTTCCCGTGCTCGACGCCTTCCTCGTCTCGATCTCCGATCTGGAGCGGCGAATCCTGGGTTTCCCCCTCGCTTCGTCCCCTGGGAGTAGTCGTCGTCACATCGCCGAGTCACCTCTGCACGAACCTCGTCCGGATCCAGTTCTGGGTCATCGTCAGGACCGTTCCTCCCACGCAGCTGTCATCCCTTCGCCTCGTCAGTGTGGAGATTCTACAGCCTCGTCCCCTGAGCCTCGTTCCCCCGCTGTCATTCCTGGACATTCGGGCTGGCTCACCCCGGCTGTTTCCCCCTCCTCCTCGACGCGCTTCCTGACCGCTGTGTGTGCCTGGAATCCCGGCCTGGTGAGCTCTCTGCTGGAGACAACGCGAGCGATCCTCAGACGAATTCCCGGGGGGTCCTCCGTTATCGCCGGGCGGGGAGAGGAAGAAGCAGAATCCACTACAGCAGGCGATACTCAACCTCCAGGGGGCAGGCAAGTCATTGTTTTTTCACACCTGCTTAATGATTTGCTCTGTCACATCCCTGGAGGAGAAGTTCAGGGTTCGCAGCTCCCTGAACTCTCCCCACCTGCTGTAACCTGTATGCCTAATCCCGCATCCTCTGTGTCTCTCTCCGCCGAGCGGTCCCCGGCTCCGGGTCAACGTGGTGGGATATGGAGAGGGCCTGTGGTTCCGCAGCTACATTGCGGACGGAGGAGGGGGACTGACTGCTGCGTGGAGTCTACGCCGACGACTGAGCGTCCCTGGGTCTCCACGGAGGAGCGGTTCGGTCCAGCGGGACGAGATTCTTCTGGCTTCACGCCGAGTGGGTCGTCGGCGGGGTTACCTGAGCTGGAGGGATCTCAAGCTGCGCTGACCATCGTGCTGGCTGCGGGGCCCGACGCGGCTAGATGGGAGCCTGACAACGACCTCCTGACGACGGATCCTGGATCTTCGCAGTCCTGGACGGCGTCAGAACCCGAGATCAGGCGAGTGCTCTCCTTTCTTTTCTTTCTTTTTATCTTTGAGCACTTCAGCCTATCTCCAGGGGAGACGAGCAGGGTGCAGCCGCCCGCTGCGTCTGAGCTCGTCTCGCCGGGTTCTGGCGCTGCCAGTGATCCTGATCCCGGTTCTGTTTTCTCTTCTGAGCCTTCTTCCAGGGTCACCGGCGAGGAGTTGCTGTTCCTCGTGGTGCTGGAGGGTCCGGGTTCAACGTTGGAGGTCGGTTCTGGTGCAGTGTCCAACGTGGGTTCGCCCGAGACCCAATCGGGGTCCAACGTGGGTTCGCCTGAGGCCCGATCGGGGTCCGACGTGGGTGCTGCCCCAGTGTTGTCCAGGTCCGGTGAGGAGGTGGCCGTTTCCCTGAGGCCCGCCGCCCTCGTCATCGGCTCTCCCCTGAGCCTCTTCCACCGGGATCCGCTCTGACCCTTCGTCCGTCTCAACGGTCCTGGTGGTTGAGTGATGCGGGTCGACGACCCGACCCGCAAAACTTTCGGTTCGGCGATCTGGTTTCCCCCCACTGGTCTGTTTGCCTTTGGGCGGCCTGGTTCGGCAGCCGTTGGACTGGATTCCTGGGATCTGGGCCCAGAGTTCGCCGTCCGAACATTTCTCTTCCCCGGGTTGCCAACTGGACAATGGGCGGGGAGATTACCAGAACAATTCCGGCCGTTTTGGACTCTGCCTGCCGTCTCCTCGGGTGTCCTTTACTTCTTTTATTATTATTGAGGTCACTCGGGTGTAGTTTCTTTGTCCATTAGGGGAATATATGTTTTTGTGCTGTGTGTTGTTTTTTTTAACCATACTCAGCATTTTTATCGTATTGTTATCCTGTTACCCTGTCACCTTTTTTCCTCTTGGTGACTCACCTTATGTATCGCGCTGTGTATTGCATTTTCTTATCTTTACTCAGCGTTTTCATTCATCCTTACCTTAGCCTTGGCCTCGTCGGTGCATCATGGAGTATGCGTGTGGTTTCCTGTTCAACCATACTCTGTGATCACCCCATTCTGTCTTATTATCCTCGTGGGGGGCCTTCCCTAGCCCCGACTTTAACATTGACTGTGTTTGTTATTGTTTGAAGTAATGTGTTTCATTCCCACTTAACCGTACTTCATTATTACCCATTTGTCCTTGTCACCTCTGTTTCTTTAGGTGATCTTTTATATATTCAGTGCTGTGTGTTTTGTTTTCTTTAGTATCCATGCACAGCGTTTTTCATCATTTTTTGTCCTGACCTTTGTCTTGTTGGTGCATTATGGAGTAGTGTGTTTTGTTCCCCTTAACTATACTCTGTGATTGCTTTATTCATTCCTGCCACCTTTTTGGTGGGTTTTTGGTTTTCTTTTTTTTGCCCCGATCTATACATTATTTGTATGCTGTCTGTAGTCATATTTGGTATTTTCCCTACCTGTGTCCTAACTCAGTTTTCTCCCTAACTGTGCTCTGGGTTAATCCTTTTCCCTGTGTTGTAGGGTATTGTATTTGGGTTTTTTTTTTCTCTGCCCTGCTGCCCTACATTGGTCTATTGTTTTTTTTGTCCTTCCCTTTGCATCTTCCCCTCCGGTCCTGCCTCCCTTCCACCCACCCTAGGTGGGGAGGGGGGGGGGGGGCTGGGATGTTCCTGGTCGTTCGGGAGCCCGACCGTGAGGGGGAGGCTCTGTCACCATGGGGTGAGACGCCGGCTCGGCGCTCAGCCCATGCTCCTTTTATCCCTGCCTCTCATTGGGCAGTGCCTCAGCTGGTTCCCAGCTGTCAGTGTCACGGGACAGCTGGGGCCAATTAATCCTCATCAGCTGGGGCGCTGTTAATGAGTATAAAGAGGAGCAGCTTCGATCATTCGGGGCTGCGACATAAGCACTGCTAGGCTGAAGCCCCTTCGTCTGGTGTCAGCCTCAACTCCCCTTGCAGCATTCCGGTGTTTGTATCCCGCTGTGAGTATGCACGTCTTGTTACCCCCATGTCCGGTACGAGCTACCTACCCCTGCGCTGTGCAGCCTGAGAATGTACGTCTGTATGAGTGTCTGCGCTCTCCTCATCCCTTATCCCTTACCCAGAATAAAACATCTCGACTCACTGGCTTGTCCCTGGCTCTGATTGCCCGGCTCCCTAGAGCCGGATATGACAGTGGGCCTCTACCTTTCATTCCAGAGGCCAGGGTCTCTGGAACGGTCTCCTTTGTGTCTGTTTGGTGAACTCCATGTTCCTGCGGCCACTGTTCCACCTTATTGTCTGGTTCGGTGGCTTAAGGACAGTGGCAGGCCACCAGACCAGCCCTGCATTCCAGTTTGGGGGTCCATGGACTGGGGCAGGCCCCCTGATCCACGTTGTTCTCCAGTATGAGGGCCTATGGATTTTGGTAGACACCCTGACCCGTTGTTTGTTGCAGTCCAGTGGTCCATGGACTTGGACAGACCACCCAACCCACTTTGTTTTGGGTTTTGGGGCTTTGGACTTTATTTGGCCCTTGAACTGTGTTTGTTTTGGACACTGTTGGGGTGGTGGTGCTACAGTTTGTTCCTGCCCACCTGGCCTTGTATGCACACCACCCACCCTGTGAGGATTGCTTTGGGTTTTTTTCTCTGTTGATGTTACTCTTGGGGTTGTCTGGATGCTGCCCCTTTAGAGGGGGGTATTCTCAGGGTGTGGGCTGGGTCCCATTCCCTCAGTCTAATTTATAATTTGCATTATTCTTGTTTCCAGGGCAGGGGCCCCAGTCCACGTCCTCACTTTGTGTTATGTTTATTATTCTCTGTGGATTGTTATGATTATTATCATTTCTGTTTTGCATTTTCTTTTCCCTGTTGGTCCTGCTCTTAGTGTAGGTTTATTGGTATTATCATTATCATTATCATTATGTGCCACGGTCTTGTCTCCCCTCTGATCCTCTGTCATGTATCCTCTGTTTGTGAGTGTCTGTGCAGCCCCAACCATCCTGTCTTCTGTGACTGTTCCCTGCTGTCTCTGTTTGCCCCTGATTGTGTCCACCTGTTCTGTGTTTTGTTGATTGCCTGTATGTCTATATATGTCAGCCCCAATCTGTGTTCCTTATGGGTGTCATTAGTCATATCGGCATGAACAACACGCTTCTGTTCTTGCCTGTTTCCCTGTCTGTTGCCCTGCCAAGCCGTTTGTGAGTTTTTGTTTCAGCTTTCGAATGTTAGAATTGCCCCTCTGGGGCAAAGAAGAAGAGGAGGACCCAAACGCCCGATATCTGGTAAATCATTATTTATTCTCAACAGAAAATAGAAATTAATACATCTCGTGGGCTGAAACAAAAGCAAAAACAGAACAGACTTCTGACAAATGATAATGGGCAGGATAACTCAGAATTCACAGGCAAGGGAGAAGCGTGTATGAAATGCCGACATAAACCAAGGACAATGCACGGGACACAGACAGAAATGCACATATATAGAAGAGGGATAATCACGGCAACAAGGAACAGGTCAGCACAATCAAGGGCAATCAGAGATGCTGGGAATGGCAATAAATACGGAAAACATGAGGGACTGAGACAAAAGGGTTACTAAAAACAGAGGATACACATAAAACATGATGACAGGACAAAAGACAAAGTGGGGATAAATAATCAAGAATTAACACCACAACTAGAACCTGAATATGAACAGAAAACGCTGTCAAATTAAAACCCAAACCAATCATGACAGGAATAATAATACAGAACATAAACCCAAGGTACTAATAGCACTAAATACCAAGAAATACAGAAATAAACTCAGAGTGGGCATGATCCTATAATCATTCCCCAGACCATGACACCAAGCTATTATTATTTTTGTGTTTTTTCTTGAGCTGCATCTGTTTGGCCAGCTCTAAATAAATTAACCATGAACTTTAAGTACTGCGTTTGGGTCCAGTTTCTACCAACCATAACCCAGAGCACTGACAACAGGGTTGCAACAAACTCAACAAACTCTGGCTAACATGCATCATAAAAAGTGTACCACTGATGCCTGAGCAGGACCAATCTAATTTTTTGATGGTTTATTTGTTTTTCTTAATTACATAACATAAAATTACAAAATAAAAGGTTGGATTTTTTTATACCATTTTTGGAGCCTAAATTGTCCTCCAATTCTAGAATGATCCTTCTGTCTTTGCCCAGACTAAAAAAAATAGGCTGAAAGGGGGCAAGATAGGTGAAGGTGGAACATGAGCAAAACAGCCAGAGGAGGAAGAAGGGGAATGATGAAGAGAAGAAGACAAAGGAACATAATCCATTGCCATTACCCAGTGACCACCTGAAATGATTTGAAGGGGCTGGTGGAGGGACACAATTCAAGGGGGAAGAAAAAAGGTCAAAACATGATAAATCGAGAAACTGACAATCAAAGGGGCTCTAAGGATTTTTCATCACCACTGTATGGTGTGTCCAGTGATAGCAACCACTAGTAGTGTGTTTGCCAGATTCATTTCACTCTATACACTAGTAGTGGTAATGGGTTAAAATTTATTGAGAGAAATCAAAAACATGCAAGGAACACTAAGCTAACTGGCTAACAGCGATAACTACAGGACACTGTGCATATGAATAATAATAAAACTAGCCAGATAACCACTGGGAGTAAAATAATGTGTTTTGGTGTGTTTCACAGGTTTATTAGAGCCCATGCAGCAATATTTGAAATTGATAAATGCTTAATAAGAGGAGCAACAACACAATAGCTACTGGGTTAACACTGGTGACAGTGATTGGCACATAAATCAATTTATCTTACCTTAAGAGGGGTTCCCCCTTTAGAAAGCATTTGTTTTAATAATACCCACATTGCTATGGATTGTCTTTTGCAGCAAAAAAGTAACTGATTCTAAACACAGGAGCTCATGGGATGCACAGCTGAAGAAGAAAGCCAACTTTATTGTCATTCACACTAGACACAGAAAACTATGCAGAGAAGAATGATATATTTCTCCTATCGATAATGATGGTCACACCATAGAATTACAGGAGCCACTGCCAGGCAAAGTGCCGCCATTAGCATGTCTTTATATTGTGGAAGGAACCCGGAGCATCTGGAGGAAACCCACACAGCACAGGGAGAACATGCAAACTCCACAAGGATAGGCACATCATGGGATTGACCAGACATGTAATGTGAGTTCAATCCTTGACCCTTTTTGACCCTTTAACTGTGAGGCAACATTGTTAACGACTGATCCACCATGCTGCCCCATACTGCTTATAACAAGAGAGTCATACTCCCATAATGCCCTAAATCTTGGGAAACCCAATCCAATATTAAATTGTGTTTGTGATCTCTCTTTATCTGCCATTCTTCTCACTGCTCAAAGTTGTTGGTTTTTTGTGTGTGTATTTACATTCAGTACTTTAAAACCAATATTAGTGCAAACAATGCTATAACACACAGAGGACACAAGCCATCACTAAAAGTATCATTTATTATTATTAACTATTTACAGAGGTGAGATGAATATCCAGAGACTGTAGTCATGTACAAGTAGTTACCTTATAATGTTAAATGCTTAGATATAGGTAAGAACAGCCTCAAAAGAATTAAATGAGTAAATAAAACTTATTACAACCCACGTCTGGTTATTTATCAATATGCTGACAGCATCTACAAAGATGATATTGGTTAATACTAATATTGAGCTGACATGTAAAACATTCCTAATTACAAATATAAATAATTCAATTTAATGAAATTATCACCTCAGATCTACAGTATGTCCTTACATTTTACTTAAACACACAGAGAGTGTCTGATATGGACAAATGCTAAAGCTCTACACAAACTCAATATTGTAATTGAATGAATTCCGTGTCGATAGAGAACTAGAGTTTCATCTAGAGCTATAATGTTAAGGTTCATTACACTGAATGACATCAACCTGAACATCAATTTTTAAAGAGAACATGAGCTCCAGTAGGTTACTCCCACACTACAAAAAGATTCATTGAAAGTTATTGACAAACACAAACACAAATGATGGTTAAAAATACAACTGTATGTTCTATATGAGAAGAGTGTTTGCCAGAGATGAAAAAAGACAAGAAACATTGTTCCTGAGTGTAACCCAGTGCTAAAAACGTAAATAAACTTATAAATATCGATACCGCTTTAAAAAAAAGGGGGGGGCACTCATTTCACAATGGGAATGGATATTTTGAGGGTAAATGTATAGATAAATACAAGTTCATAACATATATCCATAACTAGTTAAAAACATTTCTGAGGGGCTCTGATGGGGTTGGACTGTGATCTTGCATTCAAAACCCTCATTGAAAGCTCGGTACTGCGCCTGTCCTGGGTTTCGCTGACCCTCAGTTGCCATATACACTCCATACTGACGCCAGCACTACAGGGCTTGGCGCCGCCCTCTATCAAGAGCAGGAGGGCCAGACTAGGGTCATAGCTTATGCAAGCCGGGGGTTGTCTAGAAGTGAGTCCCGTTACCCCGCCCATAAATTAGAATTTTTAGCTCTAAAGTGGGCAGTAACGGAGAAGTTCGCAGACTATTTATATAGCAATCATTTTACTGTTGTGACAGATAGTAACCCCCTGATGTATATTTTAACTACTGCTAAGATGGATGCCATGAGTTATAGGTGGCTAGCTGCTCTGTCAACATTTAACTTTAAGCTCCAATACAGAGCAGGCAAGCTTAACTCAGATGCAGATGGCCTCTCTAGACAGCCACACGGCGAGTTACTTAATGACGCAGTGTCCCAAAAAGAGCTCGACCGCATACAGCAGTTCACTCAAACTCACTTGTCTCTTCCTGAAAGCAGTTTAAGTTCCAAGGTAGTGTCTGCTATATGTGAAAAACACCTTGTCTGTAGTTCTCCAGATAACACCTTCCCTTTGGTTCACTCGTTAGCCCTCTCTGTAGCCGCCATTCCAGATGGCTATGCCGATGAAAATGACTGTGGTGGTCTTCCAGTTGTACCCCACATGACTCCTGAACAGATCAAAAACGAACAAAGAACTGACCCCTGTTTAAGAGAAGTGATTGCACAAATTGAAACTGAGCAAAAAGTTCCACCAACTGTACGAACTGAACTTCCTGACATCAACTTGTTACTCCGAGAGCTCAGTCGACTTGAAATGTGCAATAATATCCTCTACCGCACTCGTCAAGACTGAGGAAATGTTACTTACCAGCTCGTCTTACCTGAACAGCTCCGCGATTCAGTCTTTCAAAGCCTCCACTGTGACATGGGCCATTTAGGCACAGAGCGTACTTTGGATCTCGCCAGAACAAGGTTCTATTGGCCTCGCATGGCGGCAGATATTGAAAAGAAGATCAAGACATGTAATCGCTGCGTAAGACGTAAAACCGCTCCAGAACGAGCTGCTCCGCTTGTCAATATCAAGTCCACCCGACTGCTCGAACTTGTCTGTATGGATTTCCTGTCCATTGAGCCCGATCAAAGTAACACAAAGGATGTGCTTGTGTTAACTGATCATTTCATGAAATACGCTATAGCCATCCCTACCAGCAATCAGAAAGCTCAGACCGTTGCAAAGGCACTTTGGGACAACTTTATAGTCCACTACGGGATACCCGAACGGTTACATAGTGATCAGGGTCCCGATTTTGAGTCCCATATTATAAAAGAACTTTGCAAAATCATGGTCATTCACAAAATCCGGACGACACCCTATCACCCCAGAGGTAACCCAGTAGAACGTTTCTATAGAACGTTATTGAGCATGCTGGGTACTCTGGAGGAAAAGAACAAATCTCATTGGCACAACTATGTAAAACCACTTGTACTGGTTTTGCCCCGTATGAGTTAATGTTCGGTCGTCAGCCGAGATTGCCCATCGACCTTGCATTTGGGCTCCCGTTTCACAACAAAAGTTTCAAGTCACATTCCCAGTACATTGAAAAACTGAAGACAACTCTACAAGAAAGCTACAAACTAGCAACAGAAAATGCGAACAAGATGGCTGAAAGAAACAAAACAAGGTTTGATATGCGAGTGAAACCCTCAAAACTAGAACCAGGCGACAGAGTTTTGGTACGTGCAGTCCGCCGCAGAGGAAAGCACAAACTAGCAGACAGGTGGGAAGCTGAAATCCACATTGTGGTGAACCAAGCAGGTGACTTGCCTGTTTACACTATAAAACCTGAGACAAAAGATGGTCCTGTTCGCACCATTCACCGCGACCTCTTGCTTCCCTGTGGTTTTCTTGCCCCTGTTGAAGAAGAACCTGTCCAACCAAAACGTGTCCGCAAACCTAAGACAAGACAATCACCTGAACAAAGTGAGGAATGTGAGAATTCAGAACCGGAAAATGAAGATGTCTATTGGTACAGAGAAGAACCAATCCAAATGCCCATAAGGCTCACTCAAGTTTATGAAATTCCCTATCCAAAGAGATTTTTAAAGAAGACATTCCTGCTGAAACTCACTTACCTGGAAATGACAATTCACCTGGATGTGACAACTTACCTGGAAATGACAATTTACCTGGATGTGACAACTTACCGAATGATGAAAACCTGGAGGAAACTGAAACAAATGTGGAACAATCAAACAATGAGAATGGAACTGAAAGTGAAACCAAATTACCTGACAAAAGTACCTGTGATGAACCTGTGGAAGAAAAAGAATCTGAAAAAGAAGTCCCAAAGACTGTGAGATGCTCCGAGAGGACAACCTCCCAACCAGAAAGACTACAATATAGTCATTTGGGAAATCCTCTCATAACTGTTGCCCAGTCTCTGTTTCAAGGACTAAACCTAGCTTTTACCAGAGCCTTAAGAGCCAGATCCTAAGATTATTCCCATGAACACTGGTTTTCTCGTCATTATTATCTAGCTAATCCCATGCAAAGGGACTTGCATGATTCTAAGGGGGGATAGTGTAACCCAGTGCTAAAAACGTAAATAAAATTATAAATATCGATACCGCTTTAAAAAAAAAAAAGGGGGACACTCATTTCACAATGGGAATGGATATTTTGAGGATAAATGTATAGATAAATATAAGTTCATAACATATATCCATAACTAGTTAAAAACATTTCTGAGGGGCTCTGATGGGGTTCCTAGTGTTTTTATTTGGTATATTGAACAACCAATGGCTGTGTCGTTTGTTTGGCAGCATCAGCCAATGGGGTAACGCCAGCCAGTGGGGTTACGCGCTCTCGCTCGGTCTTAGTGTAACCTGCAGAACACTTTCAGTCGCGGCAGAGACATCGACCGAGAGAGCGCGATCCCTTACTGATACGGTGAGCTAACGTGCTAGTAGCAGCCTTTGCCTGGATAAAACTCTTGAGATTGGTAAGCCAAAACCAACATGAGAAACGAGGTATTGCTGTATTGTCAAATTCTAATACCTCTTTTGTTAAATTTTAAGATTTGAACCCAAAGGCTGTGAACTCACGTGAGTGCGGGAATCCTGTGAAGCACGTGTTGCTTAGCGTGGTGAGTGCCATTCAGTGTGTATGTGGAATGCTAACCGCTAGCTTAAAATGCTAACCTCCGATGCTAATTCCGGCTAGGTTTTTCATGGGAGAAATGTCATTTTTCAAGGCTGTGATAAATAGCAAAGGTTTCATTTCACTTACTACTGACTGTTACTTAAGGGTGGATATTAAATCTGTGGTTTACGGGTATTCAGATGTGTCTAGTTTATGCACATTTAGGAATGTGAAGAGATTTGAAGTAATGTTGTACAACGTAGAAATATTTGAAACCCATGTAATAAGCTATAGAGCATAGCTTAAGTGTTGTGTTCTGACCTATTTTGTAGGTCAGGTTTCTTTTTTAACCTGGATTCAGAAGAACGTGGATCTCCAGATCTGGATGGCGAGCCGAAGCCCGAACCCTATTAACTGCTAGAGGTGATCCAACTGGTCACCTGGAACTGATACAAAAGAACTGAACAGACTGTAAATATATTTGGGGTATTTTATTTTATTTTATTTTTTTATTATTGTATTCACGAGCGCTCTATGTTTGTTTAAGTGTACACAACTTTAAAAAATACACATATTTGCAAGTTCCCATACTTCTGTGTGTGTCATCTGTTGTTACGCCCTCCAGGCTCCTACGAACCTAGAGTCTATCTGACCTGGCCCAATTGCCCCTTCTGTCTAGGTGGTAAGGTTAAAGGTAACTACACTGCCATACCCAGTACTACCAAAAGGGTACAAGACTACACCTCAAGTGGTGCACCTAAAGTAGTGTTACACACAGTAGGTGTTACATGAGACTAAAGTAGAAATAGGAGTCTGAGGCTGAAACACATAGGGCCCTATTACGACAGTCAACAGCTGACTTTTGTTCCACATTTCTTGCCTTTTGCCAGTGCTTTTGGTAGTTTCTGCCAGCGCATAGTCTGTTTTTCATGTTTTGTATTACACCATCTTATCTCCTGTGGACTGTGCACCCGGTTTGGGTTGGGAGGAGGAACCTCATTTCAAAAAGGCATGACAGCAGCACAATCTCAGCGCACTGATATTTTGGCACATTTTATGATAATGCACTTTTGATCAGGAAAAAGGAGGTCTGTCATCTGAAATGCATTGTTTAATGCTATTTCAGCAACATGTTTTGAAATCATGCAGCTCCTACTGACAGGAGCACATGAGGAAACACAGCATGCATTGGGATTTTCTGTGATTTTTAACGGACAGAGTTGGAACAGTTATAATCATCCATCATTTTAATTGTAATATAATGATACACTTAGTAGTTTTTTTTATTCCATCCACATTTCCATTTTAATCAGGGACTTATTAGGCATTAATGTGTTTATTTTTAGGGGAATGAATGAATGGACCTATCATCTGGTCAGTTACTGCAACAGATACTGGAGTCAGTTTGTATTAGCCTGTCCTTGCCACTGATAATACCTCTATCTGCCAAGAATATGTTGCTAGTCCAGCAAAAGCTAGCGGTACTCAAATACTTTGCAAGCAGTTTCATGAAATGGTCAGTCAGAAAGCAACTCATACCGGCTCAGACATCACCTGGGTTAACAAGGTCAGGAGTTCCTGGCAGCGGAAGGCAAAGGACAGAGCTGCGTGGAGGAATCTGATCAGACCTAAATGAAACAGTCATTGTCACCCCCGACAGACTGCTATGATGATGAATGAATGAATGAATGAATGAATGAACAGGGAGCGTGCACGTTTTACTTTTCACTGTAACTTCCAGGAGAGGTGCAGAGACAGAGGTGCTTCTTCATCTGCCTTGGCTGGTGTGGCCTCTGATCGGGTCTTGACTATCTGGTCTGTACAGACCGCTGCTTTGGTGCCCACACCAGCTGGTGTTTGCTCTCTCTCTCTTCCATTCAGAGGAGGTGGTAGGAGGGAACTGTCAGTCTGAAGGTTTTAAACTACAAACCTCTCTGCTGTGACAATGTATTATTCTGTTCAAATATAATCTATATCTTTGTCCTTAGTCATCTCCGTCAATCGATCATTTGTCCATTCGCGTGCATGTGTGTCTTGTCTGGGGTAATAAAAAATGCACACTCAGCTGTTATTGTTCTGTTAAAGGGGCCATTGATTGCCCTTTTTTCCACATTTTAACAGCTCACACATGTCTTAATAAAATGCGACATATTGGCGGAGTGGTTAGCACTGCGGCAGCACAGCAACACACCCTTGGCCGGGAGATCCTGGGTTCAATCCCAGCCCCCGACCAACAGTGATCTGTGTGGAGTTTGCATGTTCTCCCCGTGTCTGCGTGAGTTTACTCCGGGATTTCTCCGGTTTCCTCCCACATGCCAAAAACATGCATGTTAGGTTAATTGGCATCAAAAAACTGGGGATTCTAAATTGTCCTTAGGTATGACTGTGAGAGTGAATGGTTGTCAGTCTCTCTGTGTTTGCCCTGCGATGGACTGGCGATCTGTCCAGGGTGTACCCTGCCTCTCGCCCAAAGATGCTGGGATAGGCTCCAGCACCCCCCCTCCCCCCGCGACCCAAAAAGGATTAAGCGTAAGAAGAAGAAGATGGATAAATATTTTGTTCAAATTTTCATTAATTTCATTATTGCAGCAATTTTTTTTTAATTTTTCCAGCCTTTCTGAAAACCCGTCATTTTAATCCTGTCACTTTAAAGGTGCCTTCACAGCAAAAGTGAATGCATGCAAAGTCAATGGAAAGAGGCGAGAACACGCGAAATTGTGCATTCCCGTGTTCATGTCTGAGGGACAGCGCTAGCTTTGAGATTCTGCCATCATCGGAATAAAGGTATCAACACTGGAGAGTAAACTATTTTGAAAATGTGACTGACACTCACCTGGAGACAGAAGAACTGGGAGCTCTTCAGCTGAATCAGGATGTTGGAGTTATTTATCCACAGATTCCTGCCATGGACGAACTAACAAGGCTAGCAAGCTAGCAATGTAAACATCCGTCATCTTGTAAAGTTTTGGAGACAGGGACAACTTTTTCAGGTGAGCCCCCCATTGGATAATGTAAACCTAAGCATGATGTTATTTGGGGGATTTCCACAGTAGGTTGAGCACTGCTGCAGAAGTTATAAAGGCAACTTCGCCTGTCTGCATCTCACTCAGATGGTAAATTCATATCTATTCATGTGTGTACATTGAGTTATAATGTAATCATGCTGTGCAAAAAAATTTGCCTGTTTGTGTTTGGTGTGAAGGCACCTTAAGAAAAATCCCTGGCCCATTCAAATTCCTACTCCCACCTACATCACTTCGCCATTAGCTAGGTAGCTCCTAGCCTTTAGCTCAGATCAGCGGCATTGACTCGGATGTATCTTGAACCAAATACAAGTTAAGTCGGCCTGTGTCCAAGTCGGCCCTAGGATCTTTAAGGGTAGCGTCTCATGGAGTGGCGGAGGAAGGCAGGTGCTGGCAACGGAGCCCCTCTGGTTGCGGCACTAGCTGACATTCGCTGCTCCCCACTGCTCCATGGTATATGAGGGTAATGGTGTGAGTGAAGAATTTATGTAAAACTGTTAAAAAGACTTTTCTCAGTCACCAACAAATGTAAAGAATATTGTAAGAGGTTCTCAGCTCAAGGCACCAAGGATTCCAATGCCAACCTCAGGAGCTGACTGGGCCAGTGGCTGACCTGACTCATTACCACTGAGACGTGAACGTTTATTTTAAAGAATGAATGAAATAATGCACGACTGGTTGACAGGGGTGTGTGGTTTTAGTGGTCGATAGTGTGATATGTGGGTTTGGCTGCTGGGGCTTGCCGTAGCCGTCTGAGGTGGATGATGTCAGGTGGGCTACGGCTGCTGTATTTATTCACCCCTTCTGTAATAAAGTTCAGTTCGTTGCTCGGCATAACCTGACTCATGTCTCACTTATTTCCATACATAACATTTGGCGATTGAGGAGGCGTGCGGAGCACCTCTATGGCCATTTCTGGAGCACCCAGGAGAACCAAAAATTCTGTGGTCTCGCTGGCTGGCCACGTTTGAGGCATACATTGCAGCGTTGGGCCTGGGTGGACTTGACGGAGTAAGGAAGCGAGCACCTCTGGATCGCAAACTCGGCGTAGAAGGTCAGAGAATATTCTACACATTAGGGGAGACGGAGTCTTATGCAGATGCTGTCGGGCTGCTTGTTAGCTAATTTGCCAAACACACGGAGCACGATGCTGTGGGTTGAAAGGCTGTTGGCACCAAAAGACATTAAGCTAGCTAGCTTGGGGGAGCTAACGGCCCAGCTAGTAGCAACGGAGAAATTACCCACGGACCTAGGTGGGCGCCAAACACAGAAGCTAGACACTACAGGCTACAAGCTAGAAAACACGGTGGAATCAGAGCCACAGGAGAGACAGCCCCTGTCCATCGACAACAACAAGCCAGCCGAAGAGCACAGCACTGAGGGAACAAACCCAGCTCAGTTTTCCCCGCAGCCAGAGTCGGAGCAGCAGGAGGGGGAGTGCAAGCATGCTGAGAGCCCCAAAAAGCAGCAGCAGCAACCAGGCACGAGCGCAATACACGGTGCGGCACAGCGTACCACTTCAGATGACAGAGAGGAGGTATCGGACTGCTTTTGTACCCGAGATGAGCCGCAGTCAAAGACGGAGACAGCAGGTGAACAGTCCGCAGCGAACATGGTGACAACAGAACCGCCGCAGCACAGCAGAGGTCCCAAGCTGAACAAGCACGCAGAGCCACCGGGAGCACAACGACAGCGCAGGAAAACAAGTAAGGTGCTGCTTCATGCTATGGACTGGGTTTGAGCCGGCAGGAGACCAGGATGGTGACTGACCGGGAAGCAGCGGGTGCCACTGAGGGTTGTGGCTAAGCTGGGCGCAGTGCGCTTTGGGTTGTCCGGCAGCTCATCGAGGCATGCCGATCAGCTTCGGCGTGTCCAGGAAGATGCTCCGGGTGGCGAGGCTTGACGGGAGTCAGTGATGGCAGTGGGGGATCCAAGCGCCGCCATCCAGAAGATCGGCCATCACTCCGGGGGTCTGCAGTCTCCAGGGATGCGCCTGCTGAGGGGCTTCCCTGGACCCCCCATGCAAGTCCCAACTTTTTTCACCCAAATGACTGCAGTAATACTTTATAGTTCTTGTTTTGCATGCATGTTATGGTATGGAGTTTATTTTATGCATTTGCGTTTTAGTTTAGGAGCACGGCTGATATTTTTTAGTTTGAAATAAAGGACTTTTAGTGACCAGTGGCAGATTAATCCACTGTGTCGTGCAGGCTGCACGGTAGTCCACCCGTCAGCCCTATTTTAGTTGTTTTGATTGAGTGTGTTAGGCCAATTTAGTACATTGTTTTTTGTTATTTTAGTGTGTGATTCGGGTTCCAAATTTGGGGAGGTTTTAATTGTGTGTATGTGTTTGGACTTTTCTAAAAAGGGGGGTATGTGATATGTGGGTTTGGCTGCTGGGGCTTGCTGTAGCCTTCTGAGGGGATGACGTCAGGCAGGCTACAGCTGCTGTATTTATTCACCCCTTCTGTAATAAAGTTCAGTTCGTTGCTCGGCACAACCTGACTCACGTCTCACTTATTTTCATACAAAACAGATAGGATATGACCGGTCTCCTGCATACAATAGGCAAAAAAGCATACAGTATCTCACAAAAGTGAGTACACCCCTCACATTTTTGTAAATATTTTATTATATCTTTTCATGGGACAACACTGACGATATGACACTTTGGTCATCATTCAGTGGGAACTCTGGGCTTGTTTCCCTGCAACTAGAATTTTGTTCTTGGCTAATTTTTTCAAGAGTTAGCTTGTATCACTGATGTGTGAAACGTCGCACCAGAGTCAAGAGCGGTTGTGAGGCGAGGGAGGAAACAGTTGTTTTTCAAAATAAAACCTCCACAAGACTAATGGAAAAAAATAGCTTTAATATTACCCACAACTTTTTTCTTTGCGGCCCGGTACCAAATGATCCATGGACCAGTACCGATCCGGGGACCGGGGGTTGGGGACCCCTGGCCTAGGCTATAAGAAGATTGCCAACACCCTGAAACTGAGCTACAGCACGGTGGCCAAGACCATACAGCGGTTTAACAGGACAGGTTCCACTCAGAACAGGCCTTGTCATGGTCAACCAGTTTTTTTCAGATGGTGTAAAGTGTGAGTGGCTGCAACCAGGTGAGGAGTACAAAGACAAGTGTGTCTTACCTACAGTCAAGCATGGTGGTGGGAGTGTCATGGTTTGGGGTTGCATGAGTGCTGCCGGCACTGGGGAGCTACAGTTTATTGAGGGAGCCATGAATGCCAACATGTACTGTGACATACTGAAGCAGAGCATGATCCCCTCCCTTTGGAAACTGGGCCGCAGGGCAGTATTCCAACATGATAACCACCCCAAACACACCTCCAAGATGACCACTGCCTTTCTAAAGAAACTGAGGGTAAAGGTTATGGACTGGCCAAGCATGTCTCCAGACCCAAACCCTATTGAGCATCTGTGGGGCATTGTCAAACAGAAGGTGGAGGAGCGCAAGGTCTCTTACAACCACCAGCTATGTGATGATGTCATGGAGGAGTGGAAGAGGATTCCAGTGGCAACCTGGGAAGCACTAGTGAATTCCATGCCCAAGAGAGTTAAGGCAGTGGTGGAAAATAATGGTGGCCACACAAAATACTGACTTTGGGCACAATTTGGACATTTTCACTTAGGGGTGTACTCACTTTTGTTGCCAGTGGTTTAGAAATTAATGGCTGTGTGTTGAGTTATTTTGAGGGGACAGCAAATTTACACTGTTATACAAGCTGTACAATGACTACTTTACATTGTATCAAAGTGTCATATCGTCAGTGTTGTCCCATGAAAAGATATAATAAAATATTTACAAAAATGTGAGGGGTGTACTCCCTTTTGTGAGATACTGTATGTGAATGGCTCAGCCTCATATCCCAGTTTGAGAAATTAAATCTTTAGCTAAGCTAAAATAACGTCTCAGAATGAAACATATGTCAAGCTAGATGAACAAGAATTCCAGTGGGAGTGAATAAAATTTATAGAAAATTATGATCAAAACCAACCGCATCTGGGTGGCCTGTCCCTTGCCTCCTTCCTGCTGAAGTGAGCTACGCCCCAGTTACGGTGATCAACCTGGACCACCTAGCATGCTAGTGCTAACAGTTCTCCTCTTCTTCTTCTTTTAGATTTGATTGGCGGTTGGCAGCCAGCTTACAGGTGCATTACCGCCACATACTTCACTCTGTATCATCACTCTATCTGGTTAGGAGCTCACAATAGACTCATGGCAAAGATATTAAAAAATAAGCCAGAATGACACAAGATATATTATCAGCTGTGGATTAGTGAACCAGGTGGAAACAGGGACATCTACTGTGACTGAAATCTGAAGAAAATAACAATACAGGCTGTGCTAGGTGCAAGCTTCCTAGTACCCCTGTTAGGTCAGGGCCTAAAAATACCTTTAGCTCCCCTTCCATCTACATGACAGATAGCTAGGCAGGCCAGTTATAGAGCAGCGGGCAGGTATCAAGGCTAGTGATGTTTACCTTTTAGTGACGTTTCCCATTTTTTGATACAAAGGAGAAACCCTGGAAGAGTGAAAATGGTTTCTTGGAGAGAAAAATAAGATAAAGGATGTGTCCATTTTGTTAAGAGAAGTGAATGTTTTGAAATTTTTTCGATAATTACGTGACCAATAGACATATTTTCTATGGTTAAAACCTACAAGCGCACCATTTTTCAATCAATAACCCCTTTAAATGTATTCATCTGAGGACAATTCAATACAAACTATTCATCTATATATTATAATATAGACTATTCCAAATCATTTGAAGAAGCAGCAGTGTTTTTCACTGCACAGAGAAAAAAAAAAACAGTGTATGGGTTTATAAAAATATCCAGCAGTTTGTCCTCTTTTCCTTAAGTTTCAAACCCATTCATGTCTGCGTGCTGCATCCATGCACACTACGTTAAACTGTTCAGCTCGATTGTTCAGCCGTTATTCATCATCTCTTCCCCATCGTCCTCTCTAAAATAAGTAACTGTGACTGTAACATCAACTGTGATTAATGCCTTCCTTATTGCCAAGCAGTGTTACTATTGCATGCATTTTCTCTCACGCGCATGCCCCTTAGCCAGAGCAAAACCCATCTTAAACAAACCATCGTGATCAGAGTTCGCTTTAGATAATGCGGCTCTGTGCATAAAAAGGATGGGCAGGAGCGTTTTGGATTAGATTATCTAAAGCACACCTCTGACCAGCCTTTTGGCACTTTTCACCCAGCACAGAGAATATTTTCCCACTGCCATGATAACAAAAACGACTGGGCCATACCCACAAATGCGCTCTGAATAGACGGTCATAAAACGGGCCATAATGTGAATTTGTTCAGTAAAAAAATCCACAAATCCCAAATTATGAAAGAAATAGAGTCTGGCAGGAAGAGAAAGGCGTGATGCGGTGATGCAGAATTTCCGTTTATGTGCGTAGATGAAAGGGGGCAATTAAAAAAATCTTTAGACACTAATATTAAACCTAGTGTTCTGAGAGAAACGTTCAAATCCATGTCTGAATACTAAGCAAAGAGTATTCATTATTCCTCTCTCTCTTCTTCTTCTTCTTTTAGATTTGATTGGCGGTTGGCAACCAGCTCACAGGTGCATTACCGCCACTGACTTGATTATCATCACTCTATATCTTTGTATCACTCTATATATAATTCAAGAAATCTGTGCGTGCGTGTGTGTGTGTCCTCTCTCTCTCTGTTCTGCATTTGTTAGTGGAAAAGAGAGAGAGAGAGAGAGAGAGAGAGAGAAATCCTTTCTAACTGGTACATCAATGTGATCCTTTCTATTCTGTTTTTTGCAACTATTTCCCCAAACTCATTCTAAATAGAGGAACATGTATATTCAGAGGCACGTATATGTTCAGAGGAACATATACGTGTTCAGAGGAACATGTATATTTCAAAAGCCTACAGTGAGAACAACTACCAAGCAACACTGTATTTCAGTGCAAGGTGTCAGATTATGGAACGATTTTGGACCTGAATTAAAATCATGTACAAAGCTTGGACAATTTAAACAAAAACTAAAGGAAGAAATACTCCAAACATATTTACAAGACGACATGTAAACTCACATAAGGATTGACATTTCCAGCCTGTGTTGTGTTATAGCTTAGTTTTTCTTTTTTCTCTGTGACACTATGTCTTAGATTTGTTTTTGAATAGTAACCGCTTAACTTAGACTAGCTCAGTTTTCCTTTTCTCTCAGTCATATTTTGTCTTAGCCTTGTTTTAAATTGTAATCGCTCTTGTCTTGTTTTCTCTTTTTTCTCCTTTGAATTCTTGGATGGAATATGGGTGGGCAATATAAGCTGCGGCTTCAGCCATCACCCATTTCGGATAACTCACGGGGAATTGTATAGTAGAAGGAGTCTTTGTCTAATTTGACCTTGTTATATTATACAGTTTCTTTTAACCTGTAATGTACTATCCGAAAAATAAAATAAATAAATAAAATAAATAAAATAAATTCAAATACTGTATCTCTTCAAGTACGGTTATCACTCTGTGTTTCGGAAACACTCACAGATCACAACATTACAGAAGTAGGATCTAAGTACTGTTGTTCCATTCCTTAACTGTTCTCTTTGCTTCTTCTCTGCCTCTTTCTCGCTGTGCTTCCCACTCTTTAGGACGTGAACATCTTGTCCTGTTACACTGTGTGTTTGAGCTCCTCTCAGACTATGACCCTCAAGAACCGAATGGGCAATATCAGCGCCTTATGGAGAACAAGAGGTGCTCAGCTGCTGCATTAAAAAAGGGCTGTGTTGTACTCTGCTTGGTGCTGCACTGAAAACAGCTAATATATAAGCCACTTTTGGACTAGGACACTGTAACAGGGAACCAAGAACAAATCCTCCAACTTAAAGTGTCACTTTGACAACTTAAGGGACTTTTTTCCCCTTTTACTGTGTGTGATCAGACTGCACCGCATAACTGCATCAGCAAAACAGGGGTCTTTAACTCGGGGACCATAAATAAAATTCAGATTCAGTGGTTAAGTAGGAATTCTGTGACAATATATGGTCTGCAAAGCTAAAACATTCAAAGTCCATCTGCACAGGAGTTCTCCCCTCACAGAGAAACAAGGACTACAAATCTACTTGAAATGTCTCATTTGGATTTGCCGTTCTCTTCTGTGAGGTTATCACATCATTACTTAACAAACCTGATACGTTCTGGCTAGTCTGACGTGTCCAAAAAGAAGAGGAAGTTTCCAGTTGATCCTTGGAGCTCACATACCTACAGTACAGCTAGCTTAGTTAGCAGCCTGACTGGTGGTTTTAGAGTTCTCTGAAAATTCTAGTCTCTCCACTGGACATCTGCGCTCACAGTCCTTTCATCAATTCATAGTCAATAATATAGCTCACGTCATTATGGGTTTTTTGTTTTGTTTTGTTTTGTTTTGCAAACTGTAGTCAACATAACTAGACCAGCACCATTCTGGCTTATAATATTTTCAATTTATTATACTATGGACTGGACACTTCCTCCTTTAGCAGTGGTTAGCTGCTGTTAGCAGAGCTAGCCATTCACTTATTCAGGGTTGTTTCTGTGCTTCTTACTCCTCAGTGACCGTCCAAGTGCTAGCAACCATTTAAATCATACAACCCTGTCTGTCTCTGACACATGCTTTATTTGGGCTTTTAAATGCTAACATGCAACCAGTCTATGTTAGCATGTTACTTAGCCTGACAATTAAAGCTAAAAGCTATCATTAGCCAAAATATGGTGTCACTATCAAATTAGAGATCTCAAAGAAATAACAAAAGAGGGAGGTGGGGTGAGCTGGTGCTCATTAGCATTTAAAGCAAAATGCCATAAAACAGCCCATTCTGAGAACAGCTGCTTCCCCGTGTGGAAAATGGTACTGCAGTAAATAAACCCTGCAGTGTTTTGACCAAAGCCTGTCACAAACAGTTCATTAACACCTTTGAGAGCTGTGTCAGCATGCAAAAAGAAAAAAAAGAGCATTAGAAAGGCTCTTTAAAGTTGCAATTTGCAGTTTTTTAAGACAATTAGACTCTATGCTTCTGTTTACAATGTGTGGAAAATCAGGAGTATGACGCCCTTCTAATATAGTCTGCCTGTGTCGTAGCTATTCAACTGTTAGACCAAATACATGTGTGCATGTCACTTCAGCTGCTATCCCAGCACTGAAAGACAAAAAAAAAAAAAAAAGATTAACAAAAATGTGAGGGAAACTCAGAACAACAGAAGGAAGAAATTTAAATTCTGCATCAACACTGGGAATTCTTTTCAGCTATGGAGAAAACTTGATAAACCCCATTGTCTAATGATTGATTCAGACCTTGCTGATATTCTCTGGGACTGATGAGCTGCCAACACCTGTAGTAGGTGTTTAGAATGTATATGTCCACAGTATATCCATTTAGTTGTATATATTCCTACATATGTATTTTTATATCTCAGTTTCAAAATCTATATTTACATATAGCTATAGTTACTGTAGATGTAGTTAGGTCCATATATATTTGGACACTGACACAAGTCTTATTTTAGCTGTTTACCCAAGTATATTCAAGATACAGTTATATAATCAATATGGGCTTAAAGTGCAGAATCTCAGCTTTAATTTGAGGATATTCACATCCAAATTGGAGTTACGGTTTAGGAATAGCAATCATTTTTTCCAAAATTTCCTCATTTCAGGGGCCAAAAGTAATTGGACAAATTAACGTTACCATAAATAAAATGTTCATTTTTAATACTTTGTTGGGAATCCTTTGCAGGTAATGACTGCCTGAAGTCATGGACATCCTGGAACCCATGGACATCAGCAAATGCTGGATTTCCTCCTTTATGACGCTTTGCCAGGCCTTTACTGCAGCTGTCTTCAGTTGTTGCTTTTTTGTGGGTCTTTCTACCATAACTTTTGTCTTAAGCAAGTGAAATGCATGCTGAATCGGGTTGAGATCTGGTGAGTTACAGTATTTGGTCATTGCAGAATAGTCCACTTCTTTGCCTTAAAAAGCTCCTGGGGTGCTTTTGCAATATGCTTTGGGTCATTGTCCATCTGTACTGTGAAGCGCCATCCACTCATGTTTTGCTGCATATGGCTGAATTTGAGGAGACCATTTACTCCTATACAGGGGCGTAAATCCGGGGGGAATGCAGGGGTCATGCCCCCCCCTTCCATAAAGTTGTCCCCCCAAAAATGACATTGTAAACACAAACACTTTTTTTTATTTGAATAGCATAGTAATGTTCATTGAAGGCACAATACAAGTGGAGTGACTTGAAAACACATTGTTTGACATTTAAAACCATTGAAAGATTAGACCCCCTCCCCCCACCATTCCCATCCTCGCAGTGGTTTAGTCCAATCTGTTTCTCCCCCGCAGGCGGGGCTGCTGCGGCAACAACACACATGCAGACAGAGAGGCAGCTCAGGCAGAGAGTGGTTCGGAGTGAGTAAGTGCATTGAAAGCTTAATGTGTGAACGGTTAATAAGTTATTTATCAGTTCATGTTTTCAATAATCACATACAGAACATAGAAGGCGATATTTCATCTCATTTGTCCGAAGTCTTGTTGAGAGAAGTTTTAGCGCACTGTGCAAACTTAAGAGTTGGCTTCGGGTTACTATGGTCCAAGACAGACTGAATGATGTGGTTGTCTGCAGTGTCGGGTTACTGTAACGCCACTACTTTTGCAGTAGCGTGCTGTGTAACGAAATTACTGTTTAAAAATTCAGTAATGCTGGGACTTCCGGTCTGGACGCCATGGCGACTGCAGCTTAACAATGAAGCTCTCAGACCCAATCCAAGATAACACCTTGAAAATCAAACTTAACGGATTTTTGGAGGAGTGAAAATCAAAAGACAAAATCATCATGTCTAAAGGAAAACAGAAGAAACTGAAATTTTCCAGGCCAGGACACGTTTCGGCCGGAGAATCTGAACTGGAAGATCTCCGTTCAAAAGACGAGGAACTGGTTGTAGCTAACAAAAAGGTTAGCCTGAAATCGCTATTTGAAGAGCTACAACGATTTCGCTGAGAGGTTACGGCCGAATTTCGGGAATTCAGAGACGAATTGAAAAGGACAAACAGCAGAGTGGACCAGGCCGAGAACCGAATCTTGGAAGCAGAGGAACGAATAAAAGTGCTCGAAGATTCTGTGCTGGACCTACGCAAAAGACAAGCATCTATAGAGGCTAAGCTAGCCGACCAAGAAGGAAGACAGAGAAGAGACAATATAAGAATTCATGGTCTGATAGAAGGAGCCGAAAACGGTTTTAACTCAATGGCAGAATGCGTGGAATCTTTACTAAGAGAGAAATTGGATATTCCACAAACCACCGACTTGAACATAGAAAAGGCACATCGTTCATTAGCCGCTAGGCCAGCGGCAGAAGCGCCCCCACGTTCGGTGTTGGTAAGATTTTCCAATTTCAAAATAAAACAAGAGGTTGTAAGACTGGCTTGGCAGAAAAAAGGATTTATGCACCAGGAGAGAAAAGTCTTTGTGGAACACGATTACGCTCCGGAGGTCCTTAAAAAGCGCAGGGAATACAATGACGCCAAAAAGGTACTACGTGAGAAGAAACTGCGCTTTCAGACGCCATTTCCTGCGAAGTTAAGGGTCTTCTACGGTGAAGAAACATGTCTCTATAATTCGGCGGAAGAAGCAACAGCTGACATGGCGAGAAGAGGGCTCCCGGTAACGGTATTTAAACCCGCAGCAGACCCGAGTGAGAAGATCAAAACGCAAACATGGACAACACAAAGACCTTCAAAATCCACGGGCCAGCAGCGGGAAACCCAGCGCCAGAGCGTCGCGGATAAACCGTCCGTTTTCAGGTTGGAATAGCGACCATTTTTTTTTTTTTTTGAGTCAATCTGCACATCCAACCCCCCTCATACAAGGTAACAAACATTAAAGGAGATGCGTATTCAGCATGTGGTAAAACATTTCATGGAACAGTCATAATATTTGAAACAAATAAGTCTTTTTAATAAAAAAAAAAAAAAACTTGTTAAAATAGAAATGTTACAATAATCCACATGTTCTCCTCACACTAACAAATACTGTTTTTGCGTGAATGTTTGCTGTGATGGGGGTGGGAGGGTGCACACAATTTCACAGGGTATAGGCATAAAGGGAAAAAAAAATCATTACAAGTTCGGATTGGGTTCTGAAACTCACGTTAAAAGCATGGGACAACTTACAGGGGTAAGAGAGGGCCCTTAACACGTAACAGAGTTTGAGGAATTTCCCTCAGAGCCTACACTCCATCAAGGCTCTTCCAGGGTCTTTAAAAAGACCCCAGCTCAGGAAGTTCTTTTGACAGTTTTTTGTTTTAAAGTTTTATACACTATGTTCTTGATGTTTTTCTTGTTCTTAATGTTCTTTCAGTTTCTGAGTAGCACAAAAGAGGGCCACCACACAGTTATACTAAACAAAACAACACAATGGAGAAACAGGGTGTAACCAAAATAATTTCATATAATGTAAAAGGAATCCTGAATCCAGTTAAAAGATCCAAGATTCTAGGCAAAATGAAAAAAGACAAAGCAGGAATAATATTTTTACAAGAAACCCACCTAACAGACGTGGAGCACACTAAACTCAGTAGACAAGGGTTTAAAATGATCTCTTCATCTTCATATAAGTCAGGGAGGAGGAGGGGAGTAGCGACATTGATATCAACCAAAATTACATTTGAAAAAAAATCAGAACACAAAGATAAAGAAGGGAGATACAGTTTGGTAACTGGGCAGCTAGAGGGAGAAGATATCACCCTGCTGAATGTGTATGCTCCCCCAGGGGCTAACTGGAAATTTTATAAAAATGTATTTGACCTAATGATAACTAAAGCTCAAGGTTTAGTGATATGTGGTGGGGACTTCAATCTTAGACTGAATCCATACTGGGATGCTTCTGGTAATTCTCCACATCAAAATAACACCCAAAGCAGGAAGACTCGGATGCTACTAAAAGAAATGGGAATCTGTGATGTGTGGAGGGAACTCAACCCCAGTGTAAAAGACTATACATTTTACTCAACTCCACATTCATCTTACGCAAGGATTGACTATTTTTTTATGTTTAATAGAGACATTGGAAGAGTAGAAACATGTAAAATAGGACTGATGGATCTCTCTGACCACAGTCCGATCTACATGGACTTAAATATCCAAAAATACACAAATAATACATTTTCTTGGAGGTTAAATTCAAATGTCCTGAAAGGACCATTGAAAGATGAAATGGAATCAGATATTCTCAGATATTTGGAAGAAAACGATAATGGAGAAGTATCCCCTTTAATACTGTGGGATGCATGCAAAGCTGTAATAAGAGGAAAGATTATTGCAAAACTGGCAACCCAAAAGAAACTAAGACAAGAAAAACTATCCACATTAGAGTCAGAACTTAAGAACCTAGAAAAAGAACACAAGGCAACACTCATTCTACTGACTCGCTCAAGATTAAGGAAATTAAAAACCAAATAAATGAGATCTACACAATAGAAATCCAGAAGAAACTTACATTTTTGAAACAAAAATACTATGAAGCAGGCAGTAAATCGGCAAAATTGCTAGCCTATAAATTGAGGAAACAACAAACAGAAAGAGCAATCTACAAAATCAGAGACCCAGTATCAAAGGAAATAAAATTCAGAACTCAGGATATTCTTAAAAGCTTCGAGAATTACTATAAGAACTTATACTCCCACAAAAAACATAAAAACACATCCGAGGCATTCCTAAACACATTAAACCTTCCCCAACTTACGGAGTCAAAAAATAAAACACTACTGTCAGAAATACAACCTAAAGAATTGGAAAAAGCAATTATGAAACTTAAAGCTAACAAATCCCCAGGAGCAGATGGCTATACAGCAGAGTGGTACAAAACCTTTAAACAGCAACTATCTCCTCTCCTCCTGAAAACATTTAACTATGTCCTCCACACAGGGGAAATCCCCCCCTCCTGGAGAGAAGGGGTCATTGCAGTTATACCTAAACCTGAAAAGGATAAACTAGAGTGCACCAAATACAGACCAATCAGTGTATTAAATCAGGACTATAAGCATTTTACCATTATCCTTGCCAAAAGGTTAGAAAATATACTGACAGACCTAATTCATTTAGACCAAACAGGTTTTATAAGACAAAGACAGACACAAGACAACATTCGACGCACTTTACACATAATTCATCATATAAAAAAATATAACTTAAATGCAGTCATATTGGGATTAGATGCTGAAAAAGCATTCGATTCGGTTGACTGGTCTTTTCTATATAGAATCTTATCCAGTTTCAATTTTCATAACAACTTCATTAGAACTATACAGGCATTATATAACAAGGCAACAGCTAAAATAAGGATTAACGGTAATTTATCATCATCTTTTGAACTGGAAAGAGGATGTCGTCAGGGCTGCCCCCTGTCTCCACTGCTCTTTGCAATCTTCATAGAACCTCTGAGCCAATGGATAAGACAAAATCAAAAAATTCAAGGTATTACACTTGGTCAGAAGGAACATAAAATAGCACTCTTTGCTGATGACATTTTAATATACCTAGGGCAGCCGGACACTTCTTTACCAGAACTAACCTCAGTTTTTTCAGAGTATGGAGATTTATCGGGGTACAAATTAAACATGCATAAAACCCAAATTTTAACATTCAACTATGACCCAAATCATTATTCACTAAGCAAACTCAAAACTAACTGGGAGTCGGAATCTATGAAATATCTGGGGGTCAATATCCCGAAACAACTCAACAAAATTATATCACTAAACTATGATCCACTGGTGACAAAAATAAAATCTGACCTAGCAAGATGGAATATGATACCATTCTTGGGTACTGCACAAAGAACTGAAGCAGTCAAAATGAATATACTTCCACGTCTTCTATACCTTTTCCAAACAATACCGGTAGAACCTCCCAAAAAAACATGGCAGGAGCTGGACAGAAGGATCTCAAGATTCATATGGCAGGGCAAGAGACCTAGAATCAGATATAGAACCTTACAGCTAAACAAAGACAAAGGTGGGCTCGCGCTGCCAAATATCAGGGACTACTTTAAAGCCGCACAAATTAAAACTTTAGTAGAGATATGTAACCCAGTCTACACTGCACAATGGAAGGAGATCAAATGCCAAATAACAAGTGACATCCCCCTACAGGCGATAATAGGGAACAATGCCTTACCTAAGCTTTTGAATAACACTAACCCATGGATAGAGACCCCGCTAAAAATTTGGTTTAAGATAGTCAGAGAGAATCAAACTAAAGAGCCCTATCGACTTCTGCAATGGATTGCCTATGATCAAGACTTTACTCCTAATAAAACAGACACCAGATTTAAAAAGTGGAAGGAGAAAGGGCTGATAAAATATTACGATTTTTTTAAAGGGCAAATTTTAAGAAGTTTTGAAGATTTGAAAAAACAAGGTCTAATAAATCAAGACCTTTACAGGTTCTTTCAGCTTAGACATCACATAAACAATATACTTAAAAAGGAGGATTTGGAAAGGGCCCAGTCAGGTGTTCTGAAGGTCTTCTTAATAGCATATAAAGGGATCCCAGGGATCAGATACATTTCTAAAATATACCAAGGTCTTCAAGACTTAAAAGGAGACAACACATCATATATAAAAGAGAGATGGGAAAAAGAGGGGAATTTCACTTTACAACTGGAAATATGGGAAAAGCTAAATAAACAGCAATGGAAAAGTACCTCATCCCTGCAGTGGAGAGAATTTGGATGGAAAAACTTGGCAAGATTTTTCAGAACACCTGCACAAAACAAATTTACCCATAAGGGATTGAACTGTTGGCGTTTGTGTGGTGAAAAGACTGCAAATCATTTTCATGTGTTTTGGTCATGCCCAGTTATCCACCAATATTGGACCAATGTACAGACAATATTGGGGAAAATATTTAAAATAACAGTTCCCTTTTCTTTTGTAACTTTGTATTTGGGTTTATTACCGGACTCACTGGAAAGACAAGGAGAAAAATACTTATTCAATGTTTTAATATTGGCAAGCAAAAAAGCTCTAACTAAAAAATGGATGTTGAAGGACTGTCCTACACCTGAAGATTGGATTAACGTGATCCAAGACATTTACTCGATGGAAAAGTTGACATTCGCACTGAGACAGGACATGGATGGGTTCATGAACTTTTGGCAACCCTGGATCGCATATGTGTCTTCCATTAGATCTAATCTTTGACAAATACCATTTCAATAATGGTTCCGCTCTTTGTTCCAACACTACTCAGATGCTCTTTTACCTTTATTTACTTACTTTTTCTTTTTGTTTGTTTTTTGCTGTTCTATTTGTTTGGTTTTTTTTCTCTTTAATTTCACTTTTTCTTTCACTTTAAAAAAAAAGGGGTGTTGTAAGAATTATTCTTCCAATGTTGTCAGATATCAGAAAATAAGGGAACATGTGATGAAAATGTAAACAATGCATTGCTGTAACAACCTGTATACCCTTTACAAAAACTTAAATTAAAAAAAAAAAAAATCAGTAATGCTTTATAGTTACTGAAATTTGATCAGATGCGTTACTCGCATTACTTGTTTTATTAATATGGATAGATATTTTTAGCGCAAATAAAACAACCCTACCATACTGGCACAGCTGTCAGTCTCCTCTGCGGGCCGGTTTCCTGTCCTGCCCCAGTTCACACCACAGTCCGGTAGGAAGAAATGCCGTGGCGGTGGCGACTTCTCACATCGAGCCCTGATCGCCTATTGTCCGAGCAGTGAGTAGCCCCCAACAGCTTCTACCTCTGTGGTTAAACATGAGTCTTTTTAAGCAAGAAGCTCGCATTTAATGCCCACAGTTGTGTAAATGTGTAAGCTGTGTAAGTAACTGTGTGAGTTTTCTTACACACAGAGAAAAATTGACTGTGATTTGTTGCAGTAAAGAACAGCTTCTTCTAAGCGGTGAACTTTCATTTATCTGCGCTATCTATTTTATTTTCATTCATTCATTCATTCATCTTCTTCCGCTTAATCCTTTTCGGGTCGCGAGGGGGCTGGAGCCTATCCCAGCATCTTTGGGTGAGAGGCAGGGTACACCCTGGACAGATCGCCAGCCATCTTATTCATTTACATGCTGTTGTGATATGCAACTATTTCATGGAAGTAAATCCTCTAAATATGTGTTTTTAATGGGCTGGTCCAGGGGTGTCAAACATATAGCTCGTGGGCCAAAAACACATTTTCTCTGTGAATTTACAGCTTTATTTCTAGCAAAATTCTGACTTTCTACTGATTACAATAGTTTATGTAAATCCAAGACATTTTTCACTGTAAGATGAGACTTTTTTGCTCATCAGTTTTCTTTTTCTTCTTTTTTCTGAGAACAAGGGGCCCTTGATCTTACTGTGTGTGCAAGATGATTTAAGTATGCATTTAAAAGTAACGTGAAAGATACTTTTCCAAGTAACTAGTTACTTTAATCATGCAGTAACTCAAAAGTAAGTACTTTTGAAAAGAAGTAACTAGTAACTGTAACTAGTTACTATTTTTAGTAACTTGTCCAACACTGGTTGTCTGTAATGTCCATAAGGAGAGACTAGACAAACTGGACATAAAAATGATCTGCCAGGAGTTTGATGGATCCAGTGACACCAGAAGAAAAACATTTGGTTCTTTTGTTTAGAGAGATGGAGACCAGTTTGTTATGACATGGTGTTCCAAAGAGTGCGCAAGATAGTTCCTCCCTCCATTAGGAGCCAAAGAGTGCATTTACTTCAAGATACTTAACCCATTTCCTGTACAATTGCTACTATACAAAAAAGAGCCAAATAAATAAGTAAGATGTTGTAAATGTAATAAAAATGCATGGATGACCCTTTAGATAGTTAGGAGGATGTGTTTAAGTGCACATTCCCTCATTGCAGACACAAACTGTTTCCTTATAAGGCATCAATGATGATGAAAAATCATCAGGATAAAAAAAGGAGTGGGACATTCCTGTTTATATTGTAAATAATACATTTTGCATGATAAAGAAATATTTTCAGCATTTTTCGCTGTAGAAAAGTGGTTCAAATACACGGTTGCCCATAAAGTTTGTGTATTTTTGTTCATTTTTTCTAGATTTTGCTGTCAATTGTGTTTGTTTTCTTTGCTTATTTTATTTATTCTGATGCATTTTTGTCTATATTTGTTCATTTCTTCAGTCATGAGTCTTTTTGTCTCCACAAAAAGAAACATAAGTAATAATGGATGGGTATTAATCATGATTACTGTAAATTAATCCACAGTATCACTATGATTATCTGATTAAAATTTTTAATTGCTTGACAGCCCTTGTTTTAAGACATATTGAGATGTTGTTTTGCTGTTGCTTGTTAATAAATACATATTTTTGAAGAATAGTTTGATGTCGTTTATGATGTGTAGTGAGTGTGTAGTGTGTGTCTTGCTGTATCTGCCTTGGATGTGACGTCAGGCGGGCTACGGCCGGAGTGTATATAGTACTTTGTTCTTCAATAAAGAGTCAGTTCGTTGCATGGTGTAACTCTGACTCCGACCATCATTATACAGACACAACAGTTTAGTTATTCATTAAGGTATTTCTTCTAGTTTTAGAACTTATTTTGAGCTTTAAATTCTTGTAAAGCCGCTGTGGTGGGGATCAGACCAGTGCTCATGGTGAGCAAAGACATTTTGTTAGATCATATATGGTGTAAGTGACACTGACCACCCAATACAACTTTTGGTATTGCTGGTTCATCACATAAAAACCTATAGACAGGTAGGATATGGACTAATAAGGGACAATGACATAATTATCGAATACCATTATATAAGACATTTGAGAAAGTATCAGACAACACAGCAAAAAAATTGCATTTTTTTATGTCCCCCTCAAAAATTAAGCTCTCAAATTTTCCTGTGTATTGTCCCCCCAACAATGAAATGGGATTTTCGCACCTGCCCCTATACACTTCAGAATTCATCCAGCTGCTTCTGTCTTCTGTCACATTATCAATAAACATCGGTGACCCAGTGCTATTGGAATCCATGCATGCGCATGCATCACACTGCCTTAACCATGTTTTACAGATATGGTGTGCTTTAGATCATGAGCCATTCCAAGCCTTCTCCATACTTTTTTTCCCCCATTATTTTTTTTTTTTTGGGGGGGGGGGGGCAAAGTCTAATCTGGCCTTTCAGTTTTTGAGGCTGAGTAGTGGTTTGCACATTAGTGGTTTCTTAATAATTTTATCGCTTGGTGTGATGACAACTTTTTGGATTTAAATATGTTTAAAACTAGGGAATTAATTCTTGATTTTAGAAAGAAAAAAAGAAGCTGTTTAGGAGGCCAGAATTCACAATGACAAAGTTGAAACAATATGATCATGCAAATTCCTTGGTACGTATTTTGATGATCAACTGAACTTCAATGTAAATACTGAGGTCATTGCAAAAAAAGGGCAACAGAGAATCCACCTTTTAAGGAAACTGAACTCCTTTTCAGTGAGTCAAATGATTCTCTGTTGGTTTTATCAGTCTTTTATTGAGAGTCTGCTTTGTTTTTCTTTTATCTGGTGGTTTCTTCTCGCCCAAAGATGCTGAGATAGGCTCCGGCCCGCCGCGACCCGAAAAGGATTAAGCGGAAGAAGACGGATGGATGGATGGTGGTTTAATAGTCTCACAGTTAAAGATAGAAATAGTCTGAACAATATCACAAAGATCTAGTCCAAGATTATCGGTGTGAGACAGAGAAATCTGAATTCCTTTTGTAACCAGTAGATCATTCAGAAAGCAGAATGCATTTTATCTTCTCCTGATCATGTCCTCTCTAATGAATTCTCTCTTTTGCCATAAGGGCGCCGTTATGTTTTACTTGCTAGCAAAACTAATCGATATGCCAAGTCCTTTATTCCCTGAGCAATAAAGCTACTAAATGCTTCTTAATGTTGTTAAATGTCACACATAGGTTTTTTTTAAAATATATCATTATTTATTATACAGGTTTTAGGTTTTTTTTATCATGACTGTTATTTTAATTTTTTAGTAACCCCCAATCTTATTGTTGTATTTTTTATAATACTATTTATTATAGCACTCCCTCTAATGGTTGGTTAGATGTGACTTTCAGTTTGTCTTCTTGTATTGTCTATTGTGTTTGCACAACTCGGTGCATCAATGTACAAGTTGCTTTTTAAATTAATTGCCCCTTGAGGGATAAATAAAGTTGTCTGAATTGAACTGAATTGAACTGCACCTTGTAGTGAACCCTTTGTGCCCTTGTAACCCTTTGCTCTTGTGAATTCTTCTCTTGATGGTAGACTTAGATACTGATACACCTACTTCCTGGAGAATGTTCTTCATTTGTGTTATATGTGGGTTTGGTCCCTGGGGCTTGCCGTAGCCGTCAGACGGGATGACGTCAGGTGGGTTGTGGCCGCTGTATATATTTGCCTGTTCCTGTAATAAAGTTCAGTTCATTGTTCGGCATAAGATGGCTCATGGCTCGCTCATTTTATACATAACATTTGGCGACTGAGGATTAACTCACGGAGGTGTGCGTAACACCACTGCAACCTTTCCTCGAGCTCCCCGGGGAACCACCGGTTCCATGGCCTCACTAGTTAGAGGCTTTCAAAACCTACATCACAGCGTTGGACCTAGGGAATCTGGATAAGGTGAGGAAGTGAGCGCTGCTTGTCGACGGCCTAAGCATGGAGGGCCAAAGGATTCTCCACTCACTCAGTGTGACGGACTCATATGAGGAAGTGGTGAAGCGGCTAGCTTGCTATTTTGCCGCGCTGCACAGCGTGACGGTACAACGGATTTGCTTTTGCCAGAGATGACAGTGAGTTGGTGAGCCAATACAGCAGTTTGTCGCTGACCTGAGACAGTTGGCTAGAGTGTACCGTTTTGGGCCGCTGGAAGACGAAATGGTGTGGGACCAATTGGCCGAACACACATGTTATGCTGGACTACAAGCTAGGTTGCTAATGGCGCCTAATGATCTAATGCTAGCTAAAGCAGTTGAGTTAGCACTCATGTTAGAATCAGCAGAGAAATTAGCCACGGAGCTAAATGGGCACCAAATACAAGGGCTAGCCGGACAGTCTATGCTAGCTAACGTGGTAGACAAGGAGGACGAAGAATACGCGGCAGAAGGGTATGAGGCATATGCAGTGAGCCGAAAGTCCACTCCGAGAGGCCCCGGCTGCGGGAGTTGTGGGTCCCTGATACACCAGGATTGAGCACAAGTTTGCCACAGCAAGAGGAAAACGGTGCATCAAGTGTGGACACCTGAACCATTTTGCCAGGGTATGCCGGTCATCAACATCATGGGACCTGCCAAGTGAGCCCACCTGCCTGCCAACAACCACCATCCACTCAGTGAGTTCCAACGCCAATGGTTGTTCCTATTGTACAATGGAATTGGACGGTGTAGCTTTACCACTTCTGCTTGACACGGCGGTGGTGCGGTCGATGCTAAACTAGGCCACGGTGAAAAAGTTTTTCCCAAAGCACAAAATCAAGGAGAACCCAATGCTGCAGTATGGATGTGGTGGTCACAGACTATGCAATGTCAGAATAGTGGAAATGACTGTTTGCTTTAAACCCAAAGTTGTGTATGACTTCACATTCCAAGTGACAGCGCGCGGTGGCAACATTATGGGATGTGACCTTTCTATGGACTGGGTTTTGCCATTAGGGACAGCGCTGGGTTTGAATGGTCCAGGTGTGGTCGTTGGAGCTCGCCGGACCCGGATGACGATGTCATGGTGGGGGATGAGGTAGTACAGAACAGCACCGACAACGCTCCATCCACCCCATGCGCTCAGGAGGGGTGGGAGCCCGTGCCCATTGAGTACAACACCGACAAGGTATTTATGAATGGCACCGACACCAAAGCATCCACTCCACACTTTCAGGAGGACAGCCGCCCGGAGGGGGAGCCAGAGCAGCAGATGAGCATGGACACAGAGCATGGCGTGGCACAGTCGAGCACTTCAGATGGCTCGGTGGAGGAACCGGACGGCTTCAGTGCCCACACTTGGCCAGCTGTAGTGGGAGCGACCGAGTTGGCAAGTAGAGGGTCTGTTCCAACAAGCGACGCCAGGGAGGCACCAGACACCTTCAGTGCTCAAATTGAGTTTCAGCCGGCAGCGGGTGAGGGATCCTCTGTGGAAACAGTGACTGCTGAACTGCCACAGTGTAACGAAGGTGCCAGGCCGAAGTGGTGCACAGAACTTCCGAGAGCGTAGCAGCACATTAAGCCAAGTAAAGGTCCACTCCGGGTTAAGGACTGGGTTGGGGTTTGCGCCGGCGGTAGACCGGGACAGTGACTGACTGAGCCGCAGCCAATGAGACAATGGGCACTGCTGAGGATCATGGCGAAGCTGGGGACAATGTGCTTGCAGCTGATGAACAATTCGGTTCCGCACACGAACAGGCTATGGCATGTCCAGGTGGCGGCTCCAGGCGGCAGGGCTCCGTGTCAGCCGGCTGCTGCAGTGTGGGACCCGGGCCCCGGTGTCATGAAGATTGACTCCGGGGCTCTGACAGCTCCGAGGAAGCGGCCATCACGAGCACGTTTTGATTTTTGATTAGATGTGATTTTTGATTTGGGTTTTGATTAGATGTGTTTTTATTTTGTAAAGGGGGGAGCATGTTATACTGTATGTGGGTTTGGCCCCTGGGGTTTGCCATAACCATCAGATGGGATGACGTCGGGCGGGCTGCGGCCGCTGTATATATTTGCCTGTTCCTGTAATAAAGTTCAGTTCATTGTTACTCCCCTCATGGATTGTCACCTTATCGTGGTGGGGGGTTTGCATGCCCTAGTGATCCCAGGAGCTATGTTGTCCGGGGCAATTTGCCTCTGATAGGGTCACTCAAGACAAACTGGTCCTGGGTGAAGGGCCAGACTAAGAAAGATCCAACAGACTCTCATGATAAATTCTAGATCAAGGATTCAGTATACCCCGCCCAGTATGGGGTTACCGGGGCCCCACCCTGGAGCCAGGCCTAGGGGACGGGCTCAATGGCTAGTGTCTGGTGGCTGGGTTTCCACCCATGGGACCCGGCTGGGTTCAGCCCGAAGGAGTTACATGGGTCCGCCCTCCAGTGGGCTCACCACCTGTAGGAGGGATCATGAGGGTCCAGTGCTATGTGGATTAGGTGGCGGTCAAAAGCGGAGACCTTGGCAGACTGATCCCAAGCTTTCTAAACTGGCTTTTGGTACATGGAATGTCACCTCTCTGGTGGGGAAGGAGCCTGAGCTTGTGTACGAGGTTGAGAGATACCGGCTAGATATAGCCAGCCTCACCTCAACACACAGCTCCGGTTCCGGAACCAGTCTCCCGGAGAGGGGCTGGAGCTTGGCCTTTTCTGGAGTTTCCCCGGGCAAGAGGCGACGAGCAGGGGTGGGTATTCTTGTATCCCCCCACCTTGCTGCCTCTATATTGGAGTTTTCCCCAATGGACGAAAGGGTTGCTTCCCTGCGCCTTCGGGTTGGGAAACGGGTCCTGACCATCATTTGTGCCTATGCACCAAGTGATGTTTCAGAGTACCCACCCTTTTTGGAGTCTGTGACTGGGGTGCTTGAGGGTGCTCCTCTTGGAGACTCCATTGTCCTACCGGGGGACTTCAATGCGCATGTGGGCAACGACAGTGAAACCTGGAGGGGGGTGATTGGGAGGAACGGCCTGCCCAATCTGAACCCGAGTGGTGTTCAGTTATTGGACTTCTGTGCTAACCACAGTTTGTCCATAACGAACACCATGTTCAAGCATAAGGGTGTCCATATGTGCACCTGGCACCAGGACACCCTAGGTTGCAGGTCAATGATCAATTTTGTTATCGTGTCATCAGACCTGCGAGCGTATGTCTTGGACACTCGGGTAAAGAGAGGTGCAGAGCTGTCAACTGATCACCACCTGATGGTGAGTTGGATCTGATGGCAGGGGAGGATGCCATTCAAACCTGGTAGACCCAAACGTATAGTGAGGGTGTGCTGGGAACGTCTGGCTGAGGCCCCTGTCCGGGAGGTCTTCAACTCCCACCTCCGGAAGAACTCCAACCACATTCCGAGGGCGTCTGGAGACATGGAGTCTGAATGGGCCATGTTCTCCACCTCTAATGTTGAAGCGGCAGCCAAGAGCTGCGGCTGCAAGGTGGTTGGTGCATCTAATGGTGGCAACCCCCGAACCAAGTGGTGGACATCAGTGGTGAGGGGGGCCATTAAGCTGAAGAAGGAGTCCTATCAGGCTTGGTTGGCTTGTGGGACTCCCGAAGTAGCTGAGGTGTACCGGCAGGCCAAGCAGAGTGCAGCTCGGGTGGTTGCTGAAGCAAAAACCCGGGTATGGGAAGAGTTCAGTGAGGCCATAGAACAAGATTTTCGGTCGGCCTCGAAGAAATTCTGGCAAACTATCTGGCGGCTCAGGAGGGGGAAGCAGCTTCCTGTCCACACTGTGTATGGTGCGGATGGGGTGCTGCTGACTTCGACTGGGGATATCGTCGGGTGGTGGAAGGAATACTTTGAGGATCTCCTCAATCCCACTGATACGCCTTCCACAGGGGAAGCAGGGCTTGTGGACGAGGGGGGTGGCCCGCCTATCACAGGGGCTGAGGTCACCAAGGTGGTTAAAAATCTCCTTCGTGGCCAGGCCCCGGGGGTGGACGAGATTCGCCCTGAGTACCTCAAGGCCCTGGATGCTGTAGGGCTGTCATGGTTGACACGCCTCTGCAACATTGCGTGGGGGTCGGGGCAATGCCTTTGGCATGGCAAACTGGGATGGTGGTTCCCCTCTTCAAAAAATGGGACTGGAGGGTGTGCTCCAACTTTAGAGAGATCACACTCCTCAGCCTCCCTGGGAAGGTCTATGCCAAGGTACTGGAGAGGACAGTCCGGCCGTTGGTCGAACCTCGGATTCAGGAGGAGCAATGTGGTTTTCGTCCTGGCTGTGGCACATCGGACCAGCTCTTTACCCTCTCGACAATTCTCGAGGGTTCGTGGGAGTTTGCCCAACCAGTTTACATGTGTTTTGTGGACTTGGAGAAGGCATTCGACCGTGTCCCTCGTGGTTTTTTGTGGGGGGTGCTTCGGGAGTATAGGGTATCGGGCTTGTTGTTACGAGCTATTAGGTCTCTGTACGACCGTTGTGAGAGTTTGATTGATTGATTGATTGATTTTATTTGAACATTCCGACAAAAGAAAAAAAAGAATTTAAAACAAAAATCAAGCCAAAAATAAAATGTTCAAAAGGAGTGGGAAGAAGCCAACGCTTATATAGTCCCACCCCTTTTCCATACCCAACAAATTACAACATCACTCTTAGTCATCATTCATCCCACAACCACATTCACCATAATACACCCCATAGTCAAATTATGCAACAGAAATGACACAACAACGACAGTCCATATTGACAACAATACCAACATCCAACAGTAATTGTAACAATAATAAATAAATACTTCTGGTATGTTCAACACAAACACAGACAACACCATCACCATCACAATCACCATAACACAATAACACACACAATAACAACCTTTTTTCATTGAAGAAGAGTTTGGTTAGTATTGCCAACACTCAGTTGGACTCATTCCCAATGAGAGTTGGACTCCGCCAGGGCTGCCTTTTGTCACCGATCCTGTTCATAATTTTTATGGACCGGATTTCTAGGCACAGCCAGGGAATGGAGGGTGTCATGCTTGGTGACCACAGGATCTCATCTCTGTTGTTTGCAGATGATGTTGTCCTGTTGGCTTCATCCAGCAATGACCTACAGTTCTTGATGGACGGTTTGCCGCTGAGTGTGAAGCGGCTGGGATGAAAATCAGAACCTCCAAGTCCGAGTCCATGGTCCTCAGCCGGAAAAAGGTGGATTGTCCTCTCTGGGTTGGGGACAGGCTCCTGCCCCAAGTGGAGGAGTTTAAGTATCTTGGGGTCTTATTCACGAGTGAGGGGAGAATGGAGCGAGAGATTGATAGACGGATCAGAGCAGCATCTGCAGTGATGCGGACGTTGTACCGGTCTGTTGTGCTGAAGAGGGAGCTGAGTTCTAAGGCAAAGCTGTCGATTTACCAGTCAATCTACGTTCCTACTCTCACCTATGGTCATGAGCTTAGGGTAATGACCGAAAGAACGAGATCGCGGATACAAGCGGCTGAAATGAGCTTTCACCGTAGGATTGCTGGACTCACCCTCAGAGATAGGGTGAGGAGCTCAGTCATCCGGGAGAGGCTCAGAATAAGACCGCTGCTCCTCCACATTGAAAGGAGTCAGTTGAGGTGGTATGGGCATCTGATTAGGATGCCTCCTGGATGCCTCCCACTTGAGGTGTTTCGGGCACGTCCCACTGGGAGGAGACCCCGGAGCAGACCCAGGACTTGGTGGAGAGACTATGTCTCCCAGCTGGTCTGGAAACGCCTTGGTATCCTCTCTGAAGAGCTGGAGCAGGTGGTTGGGGAGAGGGAAGTCTGGGCTTCTCTGCTTGAACTGCTGCCTCCATGACCCGGACCTCCGCAAAAGTGGTAGAAGATGAATGGATGGATGGCTTTCCACTTTATTAAAAGTTTAGGATTCTGCTAAGCATAGCTAAAACATATATAGGTTTTTTTTCAGTATTTGTGCAATTCCTATTACTTAATAATCAAACAATGATAAGTCAACCCCAATATTTCCTTTGACAGAAAATGACTTTCAGAGTCTTCCTTACATTTGGAAATTCAGATTACACTGGTCAACACCAAATTTATTGTCTAAGTTTTTTTTAGCTGATTTAGGACAATTTTGATGTGCTGAATCCAAAAATCACATTGGTTTTGCTCAATTAGGTCAACTATGGCCACATGGTTTTTTATGTTTTTGTTTACATGTACGGGTATTTTCGCTTTATATGATGCAAAATTCTTTTTTATTTCTTGAAATTCTCTGAATTTTGAACAATGATGATCTAACATTCAATTTACATGTACTTACCTTTATCAATGTCTACTATTCAATTTACAGTACAACTGTACAACTCCTTACAACTTAGCATAAAAACCTGACCTGATCGAGAGAAACGGATGTCATTTTCATTTTCAGTGGTGCAAAATTGTCTTAAATTGGTTGAAAAGACACAGACGACTTACAAAAAACTTATTTTCATTATGTTGTGTTATTATGTAACACTGGTACTGGATTATTACTTGGTCACTATCCAAAGCAAAGCCATCTATATCAATATCACGCCTGAAAAATGTAGTATGTGCATCCACAATATCTATAGGAAAGTACAATTGTGCTGACTTTCAATTCCAAGATTTTCAATAAATGAGAGGGGGATGGTGCTCTTTCGTCCCTGAATAATAATAATTGTGAATGTGCCCTTGAGAAAGGCAGAGAAAAAGACTTAAGGGGAACTGTGTGCGACTATACTCTCATTACAGAGAAGCACTGGAAAGCAGCATGCTTTTTCAGCATATCTGAACCAAAAACTGCATTCCCATGCAGAAACTACCAAGCTTGCAAAGACAATTCAACTAACTTCTACTGTTGAAAAGAAAGGGTGGTTCAATAAATCACATAAAACAAATCTTGACTCATCCAGTAACCTTAAACAAACAATCATTTTAGAGAAAGAGGTACATTATAATAGGTGATATACTGTATGTGTATTGTGTGTGTTACTGGTGAGCAAACTTTCAGAAAATTATTGCGGTCTTCTGTCTCATCTACTGCCTCCTACATCCGCACTAACGCCGAACTGCTCCTGACCGGATGACACATTTGGCAGTAGGTGAGTGCTCTAGAATTTATGAATAGATCCAACATGGGAGCTCAACAGTAAACTTTATCTGATATATTGAAAACAAAACAGCAAGAAGTGACCTGTAAAATATTTAAGGTGAGAAATAGTATATGCTCATATTGCTCTTATATGGTTAATCTGCTCTTATTTTGCACCAATAGCCACTGGTTTAAAAATTTCTCATGAATTCGCTGCCGCCTTTGCATTTCAGACTCTGCACCATGAAATGCATTATGAAGTGTTTCACACAAACAATGAATTGGAAGCTGAGAATCCACTGAGAAAGCACAGCAGTCAGTCTCCAGAATGCACAAGCATCACTGATCATGAAATACATTTATTACTGCACTTAGCTAGAGCCACGATCAAGATAGATCAACATAAAACTCCTGATTATTTTAAACCACACAATGAGGAGAAAGGGTGGTGGAGAATGACAGCCAACGACTGCCTCCAAATCGGAGTGCAGGTATGCAAAGTGTCACGTTCTAAGCGTGGGGGGATTTCACTGGGCTCAGGTTGTCTGCCTTTTTTTCCATATTTGTACTGTGTTGTCATTTTTGAGTTGTCTCTGATCCTATATTGTTTTTCAAGTATGATTTGTTTTCCCGTTTATGTTCGTTGTAGTTTGTTTATTGTATTTTTTTGTGTTTGCCTGTCTCCATTTGTTGCCACGTCATGTTTGTATTCTGTTCCTTCTCTCGGGGTTGACAGCTGTCAATGGCTTCCTGGGGGTTTTGCTCTGTGTGGGCGTGGCCCTGCCAGCTGTCAGCTCCAATGACTTCCTCATTACTCCCAGCTGGTCTGAATTATATGTCATTGCTTTCTCCTGCCTGTTCAGATACCCACACCGGTCTTGAATTATGTAAAAGGGTTTGATCCCTATTTAAAGGGAGCTGTCTTGGTTTGGATTCATCTCGTCTCCATCAGAACCCTGCCTTGCTCTGGTATGTAAAATCTGTAAGTTTTTTCTCCTTCGCTTGTTTTTGTGTTCTGAGCACTGTGTTGAGCTTTTTGTCTGTTGTTTCTTTTCAATAAATTGGCCAAACTCGAACTTTCGGTTATGGCGGCCACGTGAGGGGGACACGTCTCGCTCTGCTCTGCTCCTGGAGACGAAAAAACGGCAAATAACTCTCTCATTTGGGACAGAACCTATCCCAGCGTTTGGACGAGGATATGTCGGTGAAGCTTAAGGCTGGAAAATCAGGTAGAGGAAAAAGCGAGCCGCCGAAACAGTCTAAATTAACGGACTTTCACGTCTGTGACACAGCAGATAAAGAAGCTCCATATATGGCGGAGGAAGCGAGCAGCGGTGCGGTGAATGTGGGAAACGGCACAGGTGCGGTGCTTAACGCCATTAGTTCAATGAGAGCGGACTTTTCCGCTAAGTTTGATGGGATTATGGCAGCGTTGGAAGGAATGAGAAAAGAATTGGGTGACTGTGTAGAACGAATGGCGCAGGTAGAGCTTCGTGTCGCTAGTGCTGAAGATGACGTCACCTGTCTTCAATTAAAGGTGCGCACTTTGGAAAAAAAAATAAAAGTCTGGAAAATAATGTCTTGGACTTGGAATCCCAGTCGAGACGGAACAACTTGAGGCTGGTGGGTCTTCCGGAGGAATCCGAAAGTCGGGACACATGTTCCTTTTTGGAAAAGTGGATTCCGGAGGCGCTGGGCAGCGCGGAGCTGCAATCAGCAGTCGTTCTGGAAAGTGCATATCGTATCGGCCCACGGAGAGATAAGGGACCACCGAGGACGATTATTATGAAGTTTATCAGCAACAGAGACAGGATGAAGATCTTCAACGCTGCGCGAGCTAAAGGCCAGATTAAACACCAGGACCAGCAGGTGCGGTTCTACCCAGATTTGGCCACAGGAATCCAACAATTGAGGAAGCAGTTTGATCCCGTACGTAAAGAGCTGCGCAACCTTGGGATTCGTCATGGTGTAATTTATCCTGCGAGACTGTTGACCACGTATGAGGGCAGAACCCACATCTTCAAGACCCCAGAGGAGGCGCAGGAGTTCATCAAGAAGATCCAAGAAGAGACTGGTGGGAGCTAAGCATGAACAAAATATAAGGTAGAATATTTAAGCATTTGCACAGGCATCTGACTGACTTGAAGCAAATAGCAAGTTTACAAAATATAGATTGTATTATATATTAAAAAAATAAAAATTTAAAAAAAAACTATGATGTACAAAGCTGCTAAAAATTTTGGAGCTAAGTTGGAAAACTACAGAAGAGAGTTAATGTTATGTCATTAAAAGTAGCTTAGGAGTTAGGGTGATTGGGAGGATGAAGAAGGAGTGGCTTTGGCTGATCCTCGTGGGTGTGGAACGGTCGATGGCTATATCGGGAGACGGAATTTTTTTTTTGATTTTGGGGGGAATACCACAAATGTGGGAAGGGGGAATTTGTTTGTGTGTAGTTTGTAGGATGAATGTTCAACCACTCATGTTTTTGCTTCTCTGTATGAGCATGTTTATACTGCAAGGTAATCCTAAACTCCCTATTGATCATAAACCAAAGCGTTAATCTTAATTTAACTTCATGGAATTGCAGAGGTCTACAAAAATTAAAAAAACTTAAACAAGTTATGAATAAAATAAAAGATATGGGTTCAAAAATTGTGTTTTTACAAGAAACTCATCTAATAGAGGAGGATGTAAAAAGAATTAGGAGTAGATGGCAAGGAAGTGTTTTCACCTCATCATTTTCATCCCGAGCCAGGGGAGTTATGACTCTCATACATAAATCAGTCCCATTTCAAGTGAAAAATGTAATTGGAGACAAATTTGGAAGATATTTAATCATTCAAGGATCTTTGTTATTAGAAAATATAAATTTGGTAAACCTATATGGTCCCAATATAGATGATCAAAAGTTCTTTGCTAATTTATTTCTTATCTTATCATCACTTACAGGGCAACATATAATAGCAGGGGATTTTAATTGTACATTGAATCCCGGTATAGATAGATCAACAGGACTGGACTGTACGCACAATGGATGTAGGATGACCATTATTCATTTTATGAAAGAATTGAGATTGCTAGATATATGGAGAGAAATGAATCCACAAGTTAAAGCCTACTCTTGTTATTCCAATACCTACAAGACTTTCTCACGTATTGATTATTTTTTGATCTCCATAGAATTAAGGTCCAAGATTCAAAACTGCTTTTATGACAACATCGTGATCTCTGATCATGCACCCTGTTGTCTAATATATGTAGATAAGAAATTGACAAAGGAACCAGGTAGATGGCAATTTCAGCATAAATGGCTTCAGGATGAGGAATTTGTTAAGTACATAGAAAAACAGATAGATGAGTTCTTTGATATCAATACTACACAAACATCAGCATGTGTAAAGTGGGAGGCTTTCAAAGCTTTTATTAGGGGACATATTATTAGTTATACAGGTTCAAAATCTAAGAAGACTCGAGAGGAGAGAGTTCAATTGGAACATAAAATAAAAATTCTTCAAGAAAAAGTATATGCAGGAAGTGATCCAAGGTTGGAGAACGAATTACTGATTTTGAGAGCTGAATATGACAAAAAATCAGCGAATAGAGCTGCCTCGAGTCTTCTAAGATTGAAACAATCTTTTTATGAACAAGGTGAAAAATCAGGAAAATTATTGGCATGGCAGATTAAACAATTAGAATTTAAAACACCAATTACCAATATTGTAAGTAACGGACAGGTAGTTATAGATCCTTTAGAAATTAATAGAGCCTTTAGAGATTACTATGAAAAATTATATGACACCAAAAATGAATCTGACTTAACAAAACTAAATGGGTTTTTGAACGAACTATCTATACCGTGTATTTCAAGTGAAAACAGGGAGATACTGGAGTCTAAAATTAGTCAAGAAGAAGTTGGGCTAGCCATTGATAATATGAAATCAGGAAAAAGTGCAGGACCAGATGGTCTTCCAGTTGACCTTTATAAAAAATGTAAGAATAAATTAATAAAACCTTTTTTGGAAATGGTTTTAGAAGCATTTCAAAATAGTAATTTACCATCATACATGAATAATGCCTTAATTATACTGTTGCCAAAACCAGGTAAACCCTCTAATAAATGTGAAAATATGAGACCAATAAGCCTATTAAATGCCGACCTTAAGATAATCTGTAAAATTTTAGCAAGACGAATACAAGAAATTTTACCAAATATTATTAATCGAGATCAGAATGGCTTTATAAAGGGAAGACAAGGCTTCCATAATGTAAGAAGACTATTTAATATTATTTATTCTAATAAAGAAGCACCGGATACAGCTGTCCTATCACTGGACGCCGAAAAGGCCTTTGATAGAGTCGAATGGCCCTTTCTTTTTGAAGTCTTACAAAGGTTTGGACTTGGAAATAATTTCATAAAATGGGTTCAGATAATATATAATAATGCTACAGCAGAAATCCTAACAAATAACAATATTTCAAAATCAATAAAAATCAATAGAGGATGTCGACAAGGCTGTCCACTTTCACCTTTACTGTTTACTATGGCAATTGAACCTTTAGCGATGGCGATACGTCTACAGTCACAAATATATGGAATTAAAGTTGGACCAACAGAACATAAAATCTCCCTGTATGCCGATGACATAATTTTGTTTATGTCGAATCTTAAAAAATCAATTCCGACCTTGTTGAATTTAATAAAGAATTTTGGGGAAATATCAGGATATAAAATAAATAAAACTAAATCTTCAATATTAATGCTAAATGAGACCCAGAGAAATTACCCAGCCCCTGAGGTAAATCAATTCAATGTTGTAAATCAGTTTAAATATTTAGGAATCCAAATTGTGCCTAAGCTAGAATCAGTCGCCAGTGTCAATTATGAAGCCTTAATGACAGATATTAATGAGTTACTTCAGAGATGGATGTCACTACCAATGTCGATGATCGGGAGAATCAATATACTTAAAAGTAATATCTTACCTAAAATACTTTATTTATTTCAATACATTCCCTTACCACCACCTTTAGATTTATTCTCAAGAATTAAAAAAAAGTTAGTGGAATTTATATGGAACAACAGGAGGGCTAGATTACGTTTGTCTTTATTATATTTACCATTTGATCGTGGAGGTCTGAAATGTCCAAATTTTATGTTGTATTATTGGTCGGCACAACTGAGGTCTATGACATATTATTTTTCATCAAATGATCTCCCTCACTGGACTGAAATGGAATCATACAATTTGCCTTTACCTCTTCCCATATTCATATATTCAGACTCGGCAAAAAAATTACAGAAACAAGTTAAAAACCCATTTGTAAAACATATGATTAAAATATGGTGTGAAACTAAAAAATATTTAAAAGAACCACACTTACTGTCACAATTTAGTCCAATATGGGGTAATCAATATTTTAAACCAGGGAGAGCGGATGCTGTGTTTAAAGTATGGAGTTTAAAAGGGATCCAAAAAATTCAAGATTTATATTTGTCATGTTCAGATAACATAATGTCTTTTGAAGAGCTGAGGATCAAATTTAATCTTAATAGAACACATTTTTTTAAATATCTTCAACTTAGGAACTTTATTCGATCAAACCAAAATAATGCTCTCACTCGACCTATTTATTCATCCTTGGAAAAAATGATGATGAAAGATAGTAAAAGAAAGGGTATTATTTCAGAGTTTTATAACTCATTGACACTATCCTCAAGTGAAAACTCACAGAAAAGATTAAACTACTGGAAAGAAGATCTGCAAACTGAAATTTCAGAGGAACAATGGGAATTGGCTTGTACAGAAGCTCAAACCAAATCAATAAATGTACGTCTTAAATTGATACATTTTAAATGGTTAATGCGGATGTATGTTACACCGGTGGAGTTAAATAGATATAACAAAAACATACCAGATACATGCACAAAATGCATGGAAAGTAAAGGAACCCTATTTCATTGTTTATGGGAATGTAGAATAATTAGAATGTTTTGGGAAGAGGTGAGGGTAACAATTGAAAAAATAATTTCAAAACAAATCATATTGAATCCTAAACTGTTTTTGTTGGGTCTGTACCCAAAAAAGCATAATTTTAATAAAAGTGAAAGAACATTCATAGACCTCAGTTTGCTTAATGCCAAAAAATGAATGAATGAATGAATGAATGAATTTATTTATTTCGGATAGTACATTACAGGTTAAAAGAAACTGTATAATATAACAACAAGGTCAAATTAGACAAAGACTCCTTCTACTATACAATTCCACGTGAGTTATCCGAAATGGGTGATGGCTGAAGCCGCAGCTTATATTGCCCACCCATATTCCATCCAAGAATTCAAAGGAGAAAAAAGAGAAAACAAGACAAAAGCGATTACAATTTAAAACAAGGCTAAGACAAAATATGACTGAGAGAAAAAGAAAACTGAGCTAGTCTAAGTTAAGCGGTTACTATTCAAAAACAAATCTAAGACATAGTGTCACAGAGAAAAAAGAAAAACTAAGCTATAACACAACACAGGCTGGAAATGTCAATCCTTATGTGAGTTTACATGTCGTCTTGTAAATATGTTTGGAGTATTTCTTCCTTTAGTTTTTGTTTAAATTGTCCAAGCTTTGTACATGATTTTAATTCAGGTCCAAAATCGTTCCATAATCTGACACCTTGCACTGAAATACAGTGTTGCTTGGTAGTTGTTCTCACTGTAGGCTTTTGAAATATACATGTTCCTCTGAAGTGATATCGTTTCTCCCTTGTTTGGAACAACTTTTGGATATTTGCGGGCAGTGATAGATTCTTCACTTTGAACATTATTATTGCGGTTTTAAAGTCGATCAGATCTTTCAACTTGAGAGTTTTTTGTTTAAGAAAAAGTGGGTTTGTTGGTTCCCTGTAAGCTGCTTTGTTGATTATTCTAATAGCTCTCTTTTGAAGCATAAAGAGTGGATATATGTTTGTTTTATATGTATTTCCCCATACTTCATTACAATATGTCATGTATGGGAGTATTAATGAATGATACAAGGTGTATAGTATTGCAGTATGCAATACAAATGTATTGCATTACTGTGGAAAAAGACTCATAGACCAGATGTGACTCAGTGGTTAAGACAGATGTTAACAAACCTTCCATTAGAAAGAATAACATATATACTGAAATCAAAGGAAAGTGTGTTTGAGAATATATGGAGACCTTTTATTGATTATGTAAAAAATTTAAACATAACTCTTGAAGAAGAAGGTGAATGATGTGTGTGGACCTTGTAAATTCCAAACTGGTGAACATAATATGTATACTTATGTAATGGATTGTCTAGACTAAACAGAGGAGCATTTTTGAAGACTTGATTTTGTTGGTGGTTGTAGGTGTTTTTAGTGCATTTTTTTTTGTAGTACTTTAGTGTTAGTGTTTGATTGTTTGTGTTATGTTTGTTAAAAAAAAAAGGTTCAATCAAGATATTGTGGAGAAAAAAAAATTGGCCAAACTCACAGTTCGGTGCGTGGGTCTCATCTTCTTGCCCCGAAGGGCATTCATGACACAAAGAACTACTGAACCATTAGAGAGGAAGAAATACAACTTCAATTTACAATGGCTAACACAGTACCAGTGGTTACTGCTACTCTGCAAGACTACATTGAAATATGATGATGTTGTTATGGTCTGCTTTTATTTAATTTTATAAGAATTTTGTTGAGTTTTATTTTTAAATCGTATAATAGAATTTGACCTATTTTGTTAGCAGATGCTCATGGCACAGGGATCCGATTTCAGAATAAAGGATTTTGTAAATATCAGGTCACAAGTCTCTGTTTAAATTGGTTTCAAACTCTTCAATAATATACTACATGGTGTCATGGTCTGAGTGTCGATTTTGTCAGCGCTCAGGTCATGCAGTATTTTCCTCCCATTCTGTGTTAATTCCTTGTGGCTCTCCGAGCTTTTATTCTGAAAGCGTCTCGGAGGGGCTTCCGGCTGTCAGAGCTGAGCTCCTCTGTGTCAGCTGAATTACATTCAGCTGATGACATTCTCATCAGCTGATTAATTCTCTTGCCCTATTTAAGGGAGCAGCTTCTGTTACTCTGGGCTGCGACCTCACATATAGATAACACTGGTTTCCCCAACGTTAGGCTGGTGTCCCTATTTCCCGGCTCCAGTCATCCTTTTCATCCTCGCTACTCTCAGTAAGTTATTCCTTAGTCTGTGTATATCGTCAGTGTGTCTTAGCCACAGTCTGTATGTGTGTTTTGCCCCATGAGGCTCAATATTTTGTGCATTGTTTCAGTCCTTTAATAAATACACAAACTCACTGGTTGCCTATAGCATCTCATTAGTGGTCCACCAGGACCGCACCATGACACATGGCTGCTTAATACCGTGCTGTAACAAATAAGAAAAATTATACAAATGTATAAAACACTGAGAACAAACCAACTGCTGATGTGACCATCGGTAAAAACTGATGGGTACCAGTGCTACCAGTGGATAAGTTAGTCTGGAGCCAGAAAACATGATGGAGGGTTACAGCGGCAATCTGTTTTAACTAGTCGTACAATTTTTCTCAATCCTGTCTCTAATCATTTCCCCATATGTAAGTATCCCAATTATTTTTAATGCCTACCCTTATCCACTGCCCTGACCTTAACCATCTAAAAATATGTATTTAATATGTAAAAGAACTCGACTGTCAAACAGGAAATGGGTCTCAAATAAGACAATGAGAGTAAACACTAATGGAAGTGATTAACAAAATCAAAAGAAAGAATCAATCTCAAATCTGTAGGATGGAAGCACCTTCACGGAAAAATGCAAAAAAAAATAAAAATTAAAAGAATAGTGAAAAACTCAACAGAGAAGGAAAAATACGCTGGTAAGTGAGAATTGCAGTTATATACTGCTTATGTCCTGTAGTACAATTCTGGATGTTTTTTCTGGTGTTCATAAGCTTTTGCCTTTAAGTAGCATCCCTGTGAGAACATATACTCACAATAAACATGCTGTTGCCATGAAAGCTGAAGTATAAGTGTTTCAGTGCATGGGTGCGTGGGAGGAAGGCTTGGCTTGTGTGAGAAACCGCAACACTCCTTTTCAGCAGTCACCATTAAACCTTAGTGCCAGCACTCCCCCAGCACACCAGGATTAACAGCACTTAAATGGGCCCGTTAGTACACCGTCTCCTCTCTGCCTCTCACACCGACCAATGCACATGGTGCTGCCCACAGCTTTGCACTTGTACAGCACAGGGCCCCTGTTGTTTTTTGTTCTGTGCTTGACCTTAAGCCCCTAAGCCTCCTGCAATAAACGGTGCTGAAGTGGACTCAGCGGTTGGGGGGGGGGGGGGGGCAGGCCATGAACATCCCAAATCTTTTGGACCTATTGGAATCTGAGCAGATAACAGAGAGAAAGGGTAGGAGAGATGAAAGGCTGAGCTTGAGACAAAATAATATGGGCCTAACTTCCTGCTCTTATTCTATGTCATTATCTCTTTTTTTTTTCTTATCGTTGCTTTGTGCCCCTTGTGACACATCATAAGCACAAGGACAAAAATGGCTGCGCACTGAGAATGAACAGATACCTACAGAAAACAATAAAAAATGAAATTATCTTTCAGTATGACTTAAGACAGCAAGATACAGAGGGAATGGATGGATTAAACAATGGACTGTTCTTGTGTTGTGGGGGCATGGTGTTGGACTTCTCCACCCATGGAACAATGGACCAAAAGAGGAGGTGTCACCGGGGGGTAAGAAAGGTGTGATAGCGGCGCCGGCGTTATGTCATGTTAATGTGCCACACAGCTTTGGTTGTAAACATAATGTATGATGGTCGAAAGTTCCGGGTCTCGATGCATGGTCCATCCATCCATCCATCTTCTACCGCTTTTGCAGAGGTCCGGGTCGCGGAGGCAGCAGTTCAAGCAGAGAAGCCCAGACTTCCCTCTCCCCAGCCACCTGCTCCAGCTCTTCAGAGAGGATACCAAGGCGTTCCCAGACCAGCTGGGAGACATAGTCTCTCCACCGAGTCCTGGGTCTGCCCTGGGGTCTCCTCCCAGTGGGACGTGCCCAAAACACCTCAAGTGGGAGGCGTCCAGGAGGCATCCTAATCAGATGCCCATATCACCTCCACTGACTCCTTTCAATGTGGAGGAGCAGCAGTTCTACTCTGAGCCTCTTCCGGATGACTGAGCTCTTCACCCTATCTCTGAGGGTGAGTCCAGCAATCCTACGGAGATTAATACCATGCATCGAGATGTGTCTCGATGCATGGTATTAAAGATATAAAAGAGGAATGCACAAAGACCCGGGATTCTTTTTGCTGTAAGTTAACATCTCCACTGCTGCTGTGAGCATCAGCTAACATCTTCTACTGCTGTGAGCATCAGCTAACATCTTCTACTGCTGTGAGCTTCAGCTAGCATCTCCACTGCTGCTGTGAGCTTCAGCGAACATCTCTACTGCTGCTGTGAGCTTCATCTAACATCTTCTCTGCTGCTGTGAGCTTCAGCTAACATCTCCACTGCTGCTGTGAGCATCAGCTAACATCTTCTCTGCTGCTGTGAGCTTCAGCTAACATCTCCACTGCTGCTGTGAGCATCAGCTAACATCTTCTCTGCTGCTGTGAGCTTTAGCTAGCATCTCCACTGCTGCTGTGAGCTTCAGCTAACATCTTCTCTGCTGCTGTGAGCTTCAGCGAACATCTCCACTGCTGCTGTGAGGTTCATCTAACATCTCCACTGCTGCTGTGAGCATCAGAGCTGTTCACCAGGTTAGGCTAACCTGTTTTAGCTAGCTAGCTAGCCACTTCTCGCCTGGAAAGCCATGGCTCCATCCCTGACATGTGTCAACTGTGTGTCCCTCTTTAAGAAGGTTTCTGAGTTGGAATTGAGACTCTCCAACCTCTATAAGATTTGGGAGGCTGAAGACCACCTAGATACTATAATTTTGGGGCGGACATCAGCCCAGGCGACCAACTCGCAGCTAGCAGAGACGGCTACTTACCTGGCTGAAATTAGCACATCGCCATCCACTTCCACCCCGTTCCGGTCACCTCAGCTGTCCAGGACCCCAGCAATAAACACTGGCTTCAGCTCGGAGCTAAACCCAAAACCCCAGGTGGTTCTTCACAGCCTCAATGTACACCCTGGACCTTGGTTGGGCTAACTAGCAAACGTCTAGCAACTGGCAAACATCGAGGATTGACCAGACATGGCCGCGCCATGGAGAGCTTGCTCCTTCTGTAATTGATAACATGGTAGATAGTGTTACAGCTTCTCTGCATCAGAATCTAGACTTGGTGGCCCCCTTAACCACTTGCGTTCCGTTGTTCCGCGGGCGGGCAAGTCTCTGCGTCCGAGTGCGCACGAGGGCGCAGGAGTGCGCCCTCGTGCGCACTCGGACGCATAGTCCAGATTGTGGTGATGTAGGTGGTGATGGTGATGTAGTGGCGTTCAAGCGCCACTAAAAAAAAAACTGCAGACACAGCCGCGAACAGATTAGTTCATCTGATTGACCTCTCATTCGACTAATAAGAGCCTTGAATTGGGTTTCTGAAACCTTGAAGAGCCAATGAATGAAAACCTAGGAAGGAGGACCCGCCTACTGTGAATGCAGGAGCCAATTGAAGCACAGAAATTCAGGCTGGGTGAAGAGAGATTTACTGCTGCAGCAGATGAAAACAAAGGACGCTGGAGGAATCTGCTACAGACCCAGGCTCACCCAGCAGCATGGAGAACACCCACAAGTGGGACCTGCACTCATTCCAGCAGAATAGACGTTTAGGATTCTCTTCCGTCATCATAGACCGACGGAGGCCGACGACAAAGGTCGTAAATCATTCACCAAAACCGCAATATTGGAATTATGTTTTGATCGGGATCCACGAGCGGAGCAGCGTCGTGTTCATCTGACAATGGGGAAGAGAAGTTCGCCACGACTCTGCTGCTGTGAAGAGGTAAGGTGTTATAAGCTAAATTATTATTTCTCCCTGAAAACTGTAATCCAAAAATGACTTTTGACCGATCGGTAAATTACAACTGTACTGCGCACGAAGTATGAAGTGCGTGCGCCGCGATAAACGGTTCATTTTCCGTGTTCGGACCGTGAACGCCCCCCCCCCCCGCTGCAGAAGAGGAGCGGGGGGGGGGCGTTCACGGTCCAAACACCCCCTGGTCCGCGGGGGGAAGCATATGAGTCTATTCCTTCATGTAGCGATGGCCGTCTTCTGTAGCGGCGGGGGGGGGGGGGGACAACCCCCCCCACACACACACAGTAGCGAGGGGGGGGGAGCCGCTGTGAAAACATGCAAGGAGTGTAATCCATCATGTAGCGAGGGCCGAACTCCGTCTTTTGTAGCGGGGGGGTACAAACCCCCCCCCCACACACACACACACACAGACACAGCCCTGAGTGTGACCTTTCATTAGAGCCTAAAATGAAGATTCTACATTGAATTATTCAAAAGTTACAGATGTTTTTCCAAACTGTGCCATTTGGCACAATTTGGCACAGTTCCAAAACGCCTGGGAACTACCTGAGAACAAAGCTGTGTAAAATATTCATTTTTTGTGGTATTGTTACCAAATTTGGATCTCAGCTTGATAACACTTGGTTCTACATTTCTGTTGCATTTTCCAGCCGGATCGGACAGCTGTGTGTTATTTGCAAGCATTTGTATCCAAAAAAACACTGTGTCCAAATTTATTTTCTTCAAGTTCAGTATGTATAGATGACTGTAACTCAGTGGCCGGAGCACGTAGAGAGATTATGTTTTTTTTTTGCCAAAAAATTCAAAGTGTTTTCTTTTAAATGAGACCAACCCCATGAAGATGCTGCAAAGGGTTGAATAACAGCTTTCGATTTACTTTGGGCACGTTATTTTTTGGCATTTTTAGGAAAATTGCCCGGAGTGCAAGGGGTTAAGAAAGAAAAAGTCTTATCAGAGATTTCTAACTCCTTGGTTCAACACAGAAACTCATAGCTTAAAACAGAAGACTCATCAATTAGAAAGAAAATGGTGCTCCACTAATTTAGATGACATCTATTTAGCTTGGAGAAATCATCTTTTAATTTATAAAAAATCTCTTAGAAAAGCTAGAACGAGTTATTATTCTGCATTAATAGAAGAGAACGAGAATAATCCCAGGTTTCTTTTCAGTACTGTAGCCAGGTTGACAAAGAGTCAGGACTCTGTCAATCCTAGCATTCCCTTAGAGCTTACTAGTCAGGACTTTAACTTTTTCAGTAATAAAATTTCATCCATCAGAGATAAACTCAATCAGATTCTTCCCACCGTTAACTTAAATACAGTAACTACTACAACTCCTTCAACTGATATCTGTCTTGATGAGCTTACTCCAATTGACCTTTTAGAGTTAGACAAAATAGTTTCCTCATCCAAGCCTTCAACTTGTCTTTTAGACCCTATTCCTACCAGGTTATTTAAAGAAGTCTTCCCACTTATTGGTAGCTTTATTCTTCATATAATCAATTCTTCATTAACTTTAGGCCATGTACCGCAGGCTTTTAAAACTGCTGTAATTAAACCCTTATTCAAAAAGCCAACACTCGATCCAGGAGCTTTAGCTAACTATAGACCAATCTCTAATCTCCCTTTCATTTCAAAAGTCTTAGAAAGAGTTGTTGCTACGCAATTATTTGACCACCTGCAGGGAAATGATTTACTTGAAGAGTTTCAATCTGGGTTTAGAATCCATTATAGTACTGAAACAGCCTTAGCGAAGGTCAGTAACGACCTCCTCATCGCATCTGATAATGGACTTGTTTCTGTACTTGTCCTTTTAGACCAGGGGTGTCCAACCATGTGCCATGGAGAGCCAAGACCCTGCAGGTTTTACCTCCAACCAGTGTCTTCAACAGCAGATTTCAGTGAACTTCTTCCCACTGATTGCTGATAAGTGAAAACACCTGCTGAAGAGACTGGGTAGAAGAGAAAACCTGCAGGGTCTTGGCTCTCCATGGCACATGGTTGGACACCCCTGTTTTAGACCTTAGTGCAGCTTTTGATACTATTGATCATAATATTCTATTTGATAGATTAGAACACTATGTTGGACTTAATGGAACTTCGTTGCAGTGGTTTAGATCTTATTTATCTGATAGGTTCTAGTTTGTTGATGTCAATAATGAGTTTTCTTTCAACTCAAAGCTCAGTCATGGAGTTCCACAGGGATCTGTGCTAAGCCCTACTCTTTTTAGTTTATATATGCTTCCGTTAGGCAACATTATTAGAAAGCACTGTATACATTTTCATTGTTATGCAGATGACACACAATTATACCTGTCAATGAAGCCAGATGATAGTAATCAATTAGCCAAGTTGGAAGCCTGTCTTTAGAAAATCAAAGCTTGGATGACTTGTAATTTCCTGCTATTAAATTCAGATAAGACTGAAGTTATTCTTGTTGGTCCAAAAAACCTTAGAAATACCTTTCCAAATCAAACTTCCAGTTTGGATGTGATTACTCTTTCTCTTAATAGCTCTGTGAGGAACCTTGGAATTATTTCTGATCAAGATCTGTCTTTCAATTCACATATTAAATTTGTTTCTAAGACTGCCTTCTATCATTTGCGTAATATTGCCAAGATTAGGAGCATCTTGTCCCAGAGTGATGCTGAGAAACTGATCCACGCTTTTGTTAGCTCTAGATTAGATTATTGTAATTCTTTATTATCAGGTTGTCCTAAAATATCTTTAAAAAGTCTTCAGCTGATCCAAAATACTGCAGCAAGAGTTTTAATAGGTTTTAGAAAGAGAGATCATATCTCTCCGGTGCTGGCCTCCCTTCATTGGCTTCCCATAGAGTTTAGAATTAAGTTTAAAATCCTTCTTCTTACTTACAAAGCTCTAAACAATCAGGCCCCTTTTAATTTAAAAGATCTGATATTACCGTATTATCCTAACAGAGCACTACGCTCCCAAAATGCAGGCTTACTTGTAATACCTAGAATCTCCAAAAGTGCAATGGGAGGCAGAGCCTTCAGTTATCAAGCTCCTCTCTTGTGGAACCAGCTGCCAATCTGGATTCGGGAGTCAGACTCAATATCTGTTTTTAAGAATAGGGTTAAAACCTTCCTTTTTGACATAGCCTACAATTAGGGAGGGATCATGTGTCTCTGAACCCTCCCTTAGTTATGCTGCTAATAGGTTTAGTCAGCAGGGGGACCTCCAATAATGCACTGGGCCTCACTCCTTTCTTCAGTCTCAATGAAATATTTTTTTTTTTTTTTTTGCTGGTCATTAACATCTGTTTGTTCTCTCCCATAGATTGAGTCCCCATCCTGCTGTTTGCTCTCTACATATTTGTTCTTTTCATCTTCTCTATCCCCTCACCCCCCAGCCAGTCACAGCAGATGACTGCCCCTCCCTCAGTCTGGTTCTGCTGGAGGTTTCTTCCTGTTAAAAGGGAGTTTTTCCTCTACACCGTTGCCAAGTGCTTGCTTACAGGGGATCGCCTGATTGCTGGGGTGTTTCTGCAACTGTGGGGGTTCCCCCTACAGTTGAAAGTGCTATGAGATAACTGTTGTTGTGAAATGGGGCTATATAAATAAAGTTGAATTGAATTGAATTGAATTGAATAATTTAAAAATTAAATGCAGTTTGTTAAATATTAGGTCTCTAACTCTCAAGTCTCTACTAGTCCATGATCTGTTAATTGATCATCACATTGATTTAATATCCCTAACAGAGACTTGGTTAGGGCAAGATGATTATGTTGGTTTAAATGATTCAACTCCCTCTGGTTATCTAAACTATCAAAATCCCAGAAGTTCTGGTCGTGGAGGAAGAGTAGCGGCAATTTACCATTCTAAATTACTAGTTAATGTAAAGCAAAAAACATGTTTTAATTCCTTTGAGGGCCTGGTCCTTAGTATTGGGCATGTTAGCAATCTTAGCTTAAACCCAATTTTCTTTGTCATAGTTTACCGTCCTCCCTCAGCCTACTCAGAGTTTTTATCTGAATTTGCCGAATTCTTAGCTGATTTAGTGCTGAAATCAGAAGCAGGATTTTAATATGCATGTTGATGTAGATAGTGACTGTCTTAATAAGGCATTCAATTCAATATTAGACTCAATGGGGTTTTCCCAGAAAGTAGAAAATTCTACCCATTATCTCCACCACACATTGGACCTTGTTCTGACATATGGCATAGAAATGTAATGTAATGTACTTTATTTACATAGCCGTTTAAAACAACCTGTAGGTGACCAAAGTACTTTACAGAAAATTAAACAGCATTAAAAACATCGCCAGTCCATCACAGGGCCAACACAGAGAGACAGACAACCATTCACTCTCACAGTCATACCTAATGACAATTTAGAATCCCCAGTTTGATGCCAATTAACCTAACTTGTATGTTTTTGGCATGTGGGAGGAAACCGGAGAAATCCTGGAGTAAACCCACGCAGACACGGGGAGAACATGCAAACTCCACACAGATCACTGTTGGTCGGGGGCTATAAAAACAAATATCAAGACAAATATCACCACTACTGGGTATTAAAAGCCGTCCTCAACAAATATGTTTTAGGTTATGATTTTAAAAGGGCCAGGTCAGAGATAGCATGAAATAGAAAATCTGGTAGTGTCTCCTCATCATCCTGTACTGTCAGACCATTGTCTGTTAACATTTGATTTCATTATTCCTTACTATTTGATTCCTAAAGAAAAATATTACTATAGCAGATGTCTTTCAGATGATGTTGTTACCAAATTTATGCAGATTGTCTACTCTATGCCACGTGTCAACGCAACGGAAATAAGCGATGGAGAACTTGCTCCTTCTGTAATTGATAGCATGGTAGATAGTGTTACAGCTTCTCTGCATCAGACTCTAGACTTGGTGGCCCCTTTAAAAAAGAAAAAGTCCAATCAGAGATTTCTAACCCCTTGGTTCAACACAGAAACTCATAGCTTAAAACAGAAGACTCGTCAATTAGAAAGAAAATGGCGTTCCACTAATTTAGATGAAATCTATTTAGCTTGGAGAAATCATCTTTTAATTTCTAAAAAATCTCTTAGAAACGCTAGAACAAGTTATTATTCTGCATTAATAGAAGATAACAAGAATAATCCCAGGTTTCTTTTCAGTACTGTAGCCAGGTTGACAAAGAGTCAGGACTCTGTCAATCCTTGCATCCCCCTAGAGCTTACTAGTCAGGACTTTATGAACTTTTTCAATCATAAAATTTCATCTATTAGAGATAAAATCAAGTCAGATTCTTCACCACCATAAACTTAAGTACAGTAACTACTACAACTCCTTCAACTGATATCTGTTTGGATAAGTTTACTCCAATTGACCTTTTAGAGTTAGATAAAATAATTTCCTCATCCAAGCCTTCAACTTTTTTTTTTTTTGTTACTTATTTGTACCCGTAGGTAGACTTGGTTTGCAGTCTGGTGACAAGCCACCGGCTTGTCTTTTAGACCCTATTCCTACCAGGTTATTTAAAAAAGTCTTCCCATTTATTGATAGCCGTATTCTTCAAATAATCAATTCTTCTTTAACATTAGGCCATGTACCGCAGGCGTTTAAAACTGCTGTAATTAAACCCTTACTCAAAAAGCCAACGCTCGATCCAGGAGTTTTAGCTATCGACCAATCTCTAATCTGCCTTTCATTTCAAAAATCTTAGAAAGAGTTGTTGCTATGCAATTATTCGACCACTTGCAGGGAAATGGTTTACTTGAAGAGTTTCAATCTGGGTTCAGAATCCATCATAGTACTGAAACAGTCTTAGTGAAGGTCACTAATGACCTCCTTATCGCATCTGATAATGGACTTGCTTCTGTACTTGTCCTTTTAGATCTTAGTGCAGCCTTTGATACTATCGACCATGATATTCTACTTGATAGATTAGAACACTATGTTGGACTTAAAGGAACTTCACTGCAGTGGTTTAGATCTTATTTGTCTGATAGGCTTCAGTTTGTTCATGTCAATAATGAGTTTTCTTCCAATTCTAAGCTCAGTCATGGAGTTCCACAGGGATCTGTGCTAGGCCCTACTCTTTTTAGTTTGTATATGCTTCCGTTAGGCAACATCATTAGAAAGCACTGTATACATTTTCATTGTTATGCAGATGACACAAAATTATACTTGTCAATGAAGGCAGGTGATAGTAATCAATCAGCCAAGTTAGATGCCTGTCTTAAGGAAATCAAAGCTTGGATGACTGAATTTTCTGCTATTAAACTCAGATAAGACTGAAGTCATTCTTACTGGTCCAAAAAACCTTAGAAATACCTTTCCTAATCAAACTCTTAGTTTAGATGCAGTTACTCTTTCTCTGAATAGTTCTGTGAGGAACCTTGGAGTTATTTTTGATCAAGATCCGTTTTTCAATTCACATATTAAAATTTGTTTCTAAGACTGCCTTCTATCATTTGTGTAATATTGCCAAGATTAGGAGCATCTTGTCTCAGAATGATGCTGAGAAACTGATCCACGTTTTTGTTGCTCTAGATTGGATTATTGTAACTCTTTATTATCAGGTTGTCCTAAAATATCTTTAAAGTCTTCAGATGATCCAAAATGCTGCAGCAAGAGTTTTATCAGGTACTAGAAAGAGAGATCATATCGCTCCGGTTCTGGCCTCCCTTCATTGGCTTCCCACAGAGTTTAGAATTAAGTTTAAAATCCTTCTTCTCACATACAAAGCTCTAAACAATCAGGCCCCTTTTTATTTAAAAGATCTGATACTACCCTATTATCCTAACAGAGCACTATGCTCCCAAAATGCAGGATTACTTGTAATACCTAGAATCTCCAAAAGTACAATGGGAGGCAGCGCCTTCAGTTATCAAGCTCCTCTCCTGTGGAACCAGTTGCCAATTTGGATTCAGGAGTCAGACTCAATCTCTGTTTTAAGGAATAGGGTAAAAACCTTCCTTTTCAATATAGCCTATGATTAGGGAGGGATCATGTGTCTCTAATCCCTTCCTTAGTTCTGCTGCTAATAGATTTAGACTGCTGGGGTACCTCCAATAATGTACTTGGCTTCACTCCTTTAATATCTGCTCTCTATATGTCTGTTCTTTTCATCTTCTCTATCCCCTCACCCCCCAGCCAGTCGCAGCAGATGACTGCTCCTCCCTGAGCCTGGTTCTGCTAGAGGTCTCTTCCTGTCAAAAGGGAGTTTTTCCTCTCCACCATCACCAAGCGCTTGCTCACAGGGGATCGCCTGATTGCTGGTGTCTTTCTGCAATTGTGGGGGTTTCCCCTACATTTGAAAGTGCTATGAGATGACTATTGTTGTGAAATGGTGATCTATAAATAAAGTTGAATTGAATTGTATTGAATAAAGTTATGTTGGAGAAAGAATAAAGTTCTGTGTCGTCCAGCTTGTTGCCTTGCCTGCCTCCTTTCTCCACAGTGTGACTGTTTATTGCACATGCATGAGGGTCTATGGAAGACTACACTGAGACAGAATGGCCAGTCTCACTATATTCCTTGCAGGTTTCAAATGGCTTCAGCGAGAAATTCTAGAAATTACTAGACAGCACAAAAAATAGTCCAAAGGAAGACAGAACAGAGGGCAGAGAAGAAAGTCTCATCTTGTTACTAAGCATTTGCTGCATTATGGATCATACAGTGGGTCATTCACTATAAAAGTAATGTTTCCTTTCAAGGATTAATCAAGTTTACAACAAAACATATTCTTTATTGTTTTCTTTCATTGCATGATGTTTGTAGTGATGTAGTGTCTGGATATGTGTCATAACATTCAGTAACAAAATTGTTTCTCACACACTATACAGTGGTGTGAAAATGTGTTTGCCCCCTTCCTGATTTCTCTTTTTTTTTTTGTATATTTGTCACACTTAAATGTTTCAGATCATCAAACAAATTTAAATATTAGACAAAGATAATACAAGTAAACATAAAATGCAGTTTTTAAATGAAAGTGTTTATTATTAAGGGGGGAAAAAATCCAAACCTACATGGCCCTGTGTGAAAAAGTGATTGCCCCCTAAACCTAATAACTGATTGGGCCACCCATAGCAGTAACAACTGCAATCAAGCGTTTGCGATAACTGGCAATGAGTCTTTTACAGCGCTGTGGAGGAATTTTGGCCCACTCATCTTCGCAGAATTGTTGTAATTCAGCTACATTGGAGGGTTTTTGAGCATGAACCGCCTTTTTAAGGTCATGCCACAACATCTCAAATGGATTCAGGTCAGGACTCTGACTAGACCACTCCAAACTCTTCATTTTGTTTTTCTTAAGCCATTCAGAGGTGGACTTGCTGGTGCATTTTGGATCATTGTCCTGCTGCAGAACCCAAGTGCATTTCAGCTTGAGGTCACGAACAGATGGCAGGACATTCTCCTTCAGGATTCTTTGATAGACAGCAGAATTCATGGTTCCATTTACCACAGCAAGTCTTCGAGGTCCTGAAGCAGCGAAACAGCCCCAGACCATCACACTACCACCACCATATTTTACTGTTGGTATGATGTTCCTTTTCTGAAAAGCTGTTACTTTTACGCCAGATGTAATGGGACACACAACTTCCAAAAAATTCAACTTTTGTTTCGTCAGTCCACATAATATTTTCCCCAAAAGTCTTGGGGATCATCTAAATGTTTTCTGACAAAACTGAGACAAGCCTTTATGTTCTTTTTGCTCAGCAGTGGTTTTCATCTTGGAGTGGTCGGCTGGCCACTCCTGGGAAGGTTCACCACTGTTCCATGTTTTCGCCATTTGTAGATAATGGCTCTCACTGTGCTTCACTGGAGTCCCAAAGCTTTAGAAATGGCTTTATAACCTTTTCCAGACGGATAGATCTCAATTACTTTGTTTCTCATTTGTTCCTGAATTTCTTTAGATTGCAGCATGATGTCTAGCTTTTGAGAATCTTTTGATCTACTTCACTTTGTCAGGCAGGTCCTATTTAAGTGATTTCTTGATTGAGAACAGGTGTGGCAGTAATCAGACCTGGGTGTGGCTAGAGAAATTGAACTCAGCTTTCCAAAGGTTCAGGTTCAGGTTCAGGTTACTTTATTTGTACCCGTAGGTAGATTTGTTTTGCAGTCAGGTGACATCCATATTTACAAACCACAATTACATTCAACATAAACACAAACACAGGCACACATGAAGCTGACTATAAACATGAAAAAAATACTCAAGGCTCCATCAATCAGGATATAAAGACAAAGAGATGAGAGAAAAACCAGAGATAAGAGAGAAGGGTCATATTAAAAAGTTAAAGACTAGTCAAAGAGGTTAAAAACTCAAAGGTATAAAACCCAATAAAAGATTTAGAACCCAAATAAAAATCCTACAAATATAAGTAAATATAAAATGGAGTTAATAAATAGGTAACTAAATTATGTGCAATATATTGTTACAACTTGTTCAACTCTTTGACAGCAGCAGGAACAAAGCTGTTTTTGTAGCGCTGGGTTTTACTTTTTGGGTCAGCAAACCTCCGTCTTGAGGGAAGAAGCTGAAAGTGGCAGTGCAAAGGGTGGGAGTCATCATTTAAAATGGGGGTAGCAATCCTCTGTACCTGTCTGGTGTACAAGGATGTCAGGCTCAGCTGTGACTCACCAAGCAAACGACTGGACCATCTAACTACCTGATCCAAGGATTTCCTCTGTTTCAGTTTTATCTGACCAAACAATGACACTAAAGAAAAGGATAAAACAGATTCAATAAAAGCCCGATTGTCATGCAGTGACCCTCGCAGATCACCATAAGATGCCAAGAGTCCACCGGTGAGTTTTGCAATGATGGTGGTTTATTAAAACAACAAGACAAGACAATACTGTGAGCCGCTCGGGGCAAAAACACACATAAAGAAATTCAAGGGCTCGTAGGGCTAACCCCAGCCACAACAAGCTAAACTATGACATGACATGAACAGCATGAACCTGACATGAAGGTCTAACAAGGTTTAGACCACCTGACGATGTCTGATGAGGATAGTTGACAATGTCTGACAGTACTCCCGCGATTTAACTGCCGCTAGTGCCCGCCTTATAAAGGCGAACACTAATGAGCAGTAATGACAAGCAGCTGACTAACCTTGACAGGCGGAAGCCCCACCAAGCGCCTTCACAATAAGAGCCCGGTGAGGCCAGAATACCACCCACAACTGTCAAGGCCGGCAGCGAGTTGTGCTTAGCCCGAGCGCGGACAGAACCCAGCGCTCGGGTCATAACAGTACCCTCCCTCCGAGGGCGGGCTCAGAACGCCCAAGGACCACCCTGCCCCCCCCCACCCCCCAGGGTGGGTGGCTGGGGGTAGGTGCGGAGGGAGATAGATCAAACCCAGAAACAAACAGTGACAAGGACAACTACATACAGGACAACGACAAAATACCGAATATTCAAATCAGATAATACACAGAGGGAAATAAGGCAACAGTAGAACATAACACAATTTGCCAAGGATCCCCAAATAAGTTACAGAAAACACAGGACAGCACGAGAAAATTAGATCTTGGCCCACATGTTACACAAGGAAATGACTTCCCACCCGTGTGAATACTCAAATAACCAAACACAAAAAGCAGAGCACTTACTGGCTCATACCCGACTACACACAATGCAAACTAGGGCAACTGCAAGACATAACCATAACACAAAGTACACAGGGCAGCAAGGAAAAAAAACCAGAACAATCACTGCGACGGATCAACACCAGAAAAACAACCACTACCCCCTGACAGTTTATGCCGACCGGCGGAGACCAGGAGCCATAGGAACAGTTCAGGTGGTCTCCCCGCGTCCAACAGCCGGCGGGTGGTCATAGGAGGCGGAACATGACCAGGCGGCTCACCACAGTCCAACGTCCAGCACGTCCGCTCCTCTGGTGGTCGAACCAGGTCACCCAATGAAACACATAACACGTCGGGTGGCCGACCCGAGGAGCCGAACCGGTGAAGCAGTTCCTCAGGCGGCCGACCTGTGTCCCTCAGCCACCAGTCCCGGGGAAAAACAGCCCGCGGCGGCCTCTCTGACGAGGACAAAACTCGGGAGAGCCGGGGCGAGCGAACAGGAACCCCCACGGCCCCCGGCGATGATGCACAGGGGCGGTGACTCAGTAGGGGGGAAAGATGGCAAGGATGAGCCCGTAATCCGTCCGACGACGAAAGGTCTGCAGCTCCTCCCCCGTCTGCGGACCACGCTGGCGCTGCACCTCCGCTGGACCCCGATTGGGTCCCAGCTGCACTCACGTCGGGCCCCAATTGGGCCAGAACCGCACCTGCAGTGGACCCCGATTGAGCCTCTGGCGCACCCACGTTGGACCCCGATTGGGCCAGAACCGCACCTGACGATGGATGACGATGTCTGACGAGGATAGTTGACAATGTCTGACAATACTCCCGCGATTTAACTGCCGCTAGTGCCCGCCTTATAAAGGCAAACACTAACGAGCAGTAATGACAAGCAGCTGACCAAACTTGACAGGCGGAAGCCCCACTGAGCGCCTTCACAATAAGAGCCCAGTGAGGCCAGAATACCACCCACAACTGTCAAGGCCGGCAGTGATTTGTGCTTAGCCCGAGCGCGGACAGAACCCAGCGCTCGGGTCATAACACCGATAAAACACTATCATTATGGTTCGGTCAATTTGGAAGCATGCAAGTTTCCTCAAACAATGCAAATGTTGCTGACCCTTTTTGCACACCCTTTCACAGTTCTCTTCAAAGTTTAAATTACTATCAATAATCGTCCCAAGATATTTGTAGGATTGTACACATTCAGTGGTCTGGCCTTTTAGTATGGTGACTTTGTGCCTGGGAGTTTTCCTCCTAAAGTCAATAATCATATCTTTAGTTTTTGTCGTATTCAGCTGCAGGTAGGAATCCTCACACCAGTGAACAAAATCATCAACTACTGGGCCGTGGCCAAAGATGTGATAAACCACAGTTAATTTATGTTTTACTGAGGGGGGTCACTTTTTTCTCACAGGGCCATGTAGGTTCGTATTTTTTTACCCTTAATAATAAACACCTTCATTTAAAAACTGCATTTTGTGTTTACTTGTGTTATCTTTGTCTAATATTTAAATTTGTTTGACGATCTGAAACACTTAAGTGTGACAAACATACAAAAAAAAATGAGAAATCAGGAAGGGGGCAAACACTTTTTCACACCACTGTACTTGGAGGGAAACAAAATGAAAATAGCAAAAGTAATACCTCTATACAAAACAGGAGACAGTCATTGTTTCACAAATTACAGGCCAGTCTCTTTACTCTCACAATTCTCCAAAATACTTGAAAAAATCTTCACTAAGAGACTGGATGATTTCATTGAAAAACACAACCTCCTTACAGACAGCCAGTATGGTTTTAGAGCAGATAAATCTACATCTTTGGCACTGATCGAACTTATAGAAGAAATTACTAGTTGTATAGATAAAAAAAAGTTTGCTGTAGGAGTATTTATAGATTTAAAGAAAGCTTTTGACACCATTGACCACAGAATACTACTAAAGAAACTGGAAAGGTATGGGATAAGAGAGGTCGGACTGAGTTGGGTGGAAAGTTATTTAAGTAACAGACAACAATTTGTACAAATTGGTGAGCACAAATCACCCTTCATGGACATCACTTGTGGTGTGCCCCAGGGGTCAGTTTTGGGACCCAAACTCTTTATTTTGTATATAAATGACATATGCCAAGTATCAAAAATTCTGAAACTTATTTTGTTTGCGGATGACACAAATATCCTTTGCACTGGTGAGAATTTGCAGCAGGTTTTGGAGGTGGTCACAACTGAAATGAAAAAGTTAACGCAGTGGTTCAACAAAAATAAATTATCTCTAAATCTAAAAAAACCCCAAAGATTATGTTGTTTGGAAATTATAAAATAAATCATGAAATAATGGTAACGATAGATGATACCAGAATAGAAACAGTACAGGAAAATAAGTTTCTGGGGGTGACGCTAGACAATAAAATCTGCTGGAAACCTCACATCAGTCACATCCAGGCCAAGTTGGCAAAATGTATAGGCATACTGGGGAAGACAAGACACATCTTGGACTATAAATCACTGGTCTTACTGTACAATTCACTGTTTCTACCTTATCTTAACTACTGTGTAGAAGTCTGGGGAAACACCTACAAGACCAACCTACAGTCAATATGCACATTACAAAAAAGAGCTATAAGGATAATAAATAATGTAGGATATAGAGACCATACCAATTCGTTGTTTTTAAAGTCACATGTCATAAAATTCATCGATTTAGTTAAATTTAAGACAGCACAAGTCATGTACAGGGCAATTAATAATCAACTCCCAACTAATATACAAAAAATATTTAAAAAAAGAGACAATGATCATAATTTGAGAGGAGACTTAAACTTTACAAAACCCAAGATACGAACAACCAAGAAAAGTATGTGCATATCTGTCTGTGGGGTGGATTTGTGGAACAGTCTGGAGCCGGAACTGAAACTATGTACAAACAGAAATCAATTCAAAAAGAGGTACAAACATTATTTGCTGAAAGGATATATGTTAGAAGGGTAGTATTTATATGTACGATTCACTATGCTCACTCTGGGACACTATGGGACACTATGGAATGGTGGGTGGGACAGCACTGTGTATATCTGTGTTGTTTGAGGCTGGTTTTGATGTATGGACATCAATGTATGCTAGGATGGATGGGTGTTAATGTTGATATGTACAAAATACAGTTAATTGTTTACTTGGGGTCTTAAATGTGGTAATTTGTATATAATTCACATGGGTGTATTTATGGAAAAGAGGAGATAGAATTAATAAGTGTTCACTTCTTCCTTCTCCCTTTCGAACACTGTAATGAAGTATCTATCTATCTATCTATCTATCTATCTATCTATCTATCTATCTATCTATGGTGAAGATTGGGAAGGGTTATGGTATAGACTGTGTGTTGAAAACTCACCCTTTTGGTAACTTTTGATCAGTTACTCCTTTAGGTGTCATAAATCCCCATGCGCCATAACGTGGCGTACGAGGGAAGGAATAGAAAACTCAATTTCTGGAGCAGAACGTGCCATTTATTAACATAAAGTCCCACTAAATAACAAGTTCAGTCAACCACGAAAATACAGTGAACTTGAATGATGAATTTGAGCCACCAAACATACAGGGAAGCTACCCGGATGTTCAACAGCCGGGGAGGGGGAATGCCTAGTGCTGCCGCCACGATGAGCACAAGAGAAAGGCAAAATATACATTTACGGCTGGAACAATCCGAAGCTGTCCATGTAGTCTGGTAGATGAGGAAGACAGGCAGGGTCAGCCGCTAACACCCAGTGATTAACCGTCTGTAAATGTCTGGCTGAATATACGAAGGTAATGGTACCACAACCATGGAGGAACACGCTGCCACAAGTGAGGGTGAATGCTCCGACAATCTCGTTCCACAAATGCAACGTATTTATAATCATGATGCCAATGAGGAAAGAGATTGCCGGCGTGAGGAAACGTGGGCTGAACATAATTAAACCCGGTGTGTATGAGTGTGTGTATGTGCGTGTGAATGGGAATGAATGGAGTGTGTGTGTGTGTGTGTGTGTGTGTGTGTGTGTGTGTGTGTGTGTGTGTGTGTGTGTGTGTGTGTGTGTGTGGAAACACCCCTAATGAAGCACAGCTGATGGCACTTGACAGGAGCAGGGGGCGTGCCCGAGCTGTCAGGGAGCGAAGGCCAAAAGATCCCTGAAGTGTCTGGTGGAAGTTAGGGAAAAATAACCATAAGTCAGAACCGGGTTTGAAACCATCAAACCCAGGTTCATGACATTAGGTAATATTGGCAATGTTGGAAGTCTCTGTGAAGAAAACTCTCAGAGGAGATGGCTCAAGAATACACCCTGGAAATCATAAAGATTCCCCAAATTTGCAAAATGGTATTCAAAATGATGGACTTCCTGTTTGATTTAATGCATGGGTTCTTGAGACTTTTTTGTTTGGCTTGAGATGTTTGAATGAATGAATCTTTATTTCGGATAGATTAAAAGTAAAGATTAAAAAGAAACAGAATAATATAACAAAGGGGAAAAAATCCAACAAGGTCAAATTAAACAATAACTCCTCCGATTATACAGTTCAACATAAGTTATCTGAAATGGGTGATGGCTGAAGCCGCAGCTTATATTGCCCACCCATATTCCATCCAAGAATTCAAAAGAAAAACAAAACAAGAGCGATTACAATTCGGAACAAAGCTAAGACAAAATGTGACAAAAAAAAAAATAAGCAACAACACAACACAGACTGGATATGACAATCCTTATGTGATTTTACATGTCATCTTGTATATATGTTTGGAGTATTTCTTCCTTTAGTTTTTGTTTAAATTGTCCAAGCATTGTACATAATTTTAATTTAGGTCCAAAATCGTTCCATAATCTGACTCCTTGCACTGAAACACAGTGTTGCTTGGTGGTAGTTCTCACTGAAGGTTTTTGAAATATACATGTTCCTCTGAAATGATATTGTTTCTCCCTTATTTGGAACAGCTTTTGGATATTTGTGGGCAGTGATAGATTCTTAGCTTTAAACATTATTACTGCAGTTTTAAAGTCAACCAGATCTTTCAACTTGAGAGCTTTTAATTTAAGAAAAAGTGGGTTTGTTGGTTCCCTGTAAGCAGCTTTGTTTATTATTCTAATAGTTCTCTTCTGAAGCATAAAGACTGGATATATGTTTGTTTTATATGTATTTCCCCATACTTCAGTACAATATGTCATGTATGGGAGTATTAATGAATGATACAAAGTATATAATGTGGGTTGATTCAGCAAATATTTTGCTCTGTGTAGTATTGCGATTGATTTAGATGTTTTACCTTTAATATAATTAATATGTGACTTCCAACACAGTTTATTATCAATTATTACTCCAAGAAATTTAGTTTCAGATACCCTTTCAATCTCTACACCATTTACACTGAGTTTAGATACTAAGTTGTTGTGATGGTTGTTAAAAATTATAAATTTTGTCTTACTTAAATTGAGCGTTAATTTGTTTGAATCAAACCACAGTTAAAGCTTTCCTAATTCCTTTCCGAGTGTATCCAAAAGTTGTTCCAAATTGCTTCCACTACATAATAGATTAGTGTCATCTGCAAACAATATTAAATCCGTTTTTTCCGACACTTTACATGTATCATTTATATACATATTGAATAACAATGGCCCCAAAACTGAACCCTGTGGGACTCCACAAGTAACCTTCAGCAGCTGTGAGTTTTTGTTACCAACCCATACATACTGATATCTATTCTTTAAGTAACTACTTAACCAGGACAGTGCTACCCCCCAATACCACAATTTTGTAGTTTCTTTAATAAAAAATTGTGATCCACTGTATCAAATGCTTTTTTAAGATCCAGGAATACCCCAACTGAATACTCTTTATTTTCAATGGCAGTTGATATTTTTTCTATAAATTCCATTAGAGCAAATGCAATTGTCCTCTTGTGTCTGAACCCATTTGCTGCTCACACAATAAATTATTCTTCATTATGAAGTTGTCAATTCTCTCACAGAATATTTTTTCAAGTATCTTGAAAAATTGCGGCAATAGTGAAATTGGTCTATAGTTTGAAAGTTCCCCTATGTCACCCGTCTTGTATATCGGAATTACTTTAGCTATTTTCATTGCATTGGGAAATATACCTGTTTGGAGAGACAGGTTACAAATATACGTCAGTGGTTTCACTAAGCATTCGATAATAGTTTTGACTAAGAGCATGTCAATACATCACAGTCCGTAGATGTCTTACTTTTAAACGATTTAACAATTTCAATGACCTCTCTCTCGTCTGTGTTCTTTATAAAAATGGAGTCTTTTATAGCAGTGTTTTTGCTTATTGTATCACCCGTAGGTGCCGTAATGGGTATTTCTCGAGCCAAATTAGGACCAATGTTAACAAAAAAGTTATTAAATTCATCTGCAGGTGAAACTGCATTCACACTCTGAGTCGTTGTATTATTTTTTGAAAAATTGGTTGGGTAGCTTGTATTTCTGTTTTTATTTCCAAGAATATTGTTAAGTATTGTCCATGTATTTTTAATATTGTCTCTGTTTTTCTCCAGTTCTTTACTGTAATAGTCTCTTTTACTACATCTCATTATACACTACCGTTCAAAAGTTTGGGGTCACCCAGACAATTATTTTGTGTTTTCCATGAAAAGTCACACTTATTTACCACCATGAGTTGTAAAATGAATAGAAAATATAGTCAAGACATTGACAAGGTTAGAAATAATGATTTGTATTTGAAATAATAATTTTTTCCAGATACTCAACCTGCTCAAAGGAAGGTCAGTTTTATAGCTTCTCTAACCAGCTAAACTGTTTTCAGTGTGCTAACATGATTGCACAAGGGGTTTCTAATCATCCATTAGCCTTCTGACACAATGAACAAACACATTGTACCATTAGAACACTGGAGTGATAGTTGCTGGAAATGGGCCTCTATACACCTATGTAGATATTGCACCAAAAACCAGACATTTGCAGCTAGAAAAGTCATTTACCACATTAGCAATGTATATTAGATATTAGAGTGTATTTCTGATTAGTTTAAAGTTATCTTCATTGAAAAAAACAGTGCTTTTCTTTCAAAAAAAAAGGAAATTTCTAAGTGACCCCAAACTTTTGAACGGTAGTGTATATGTTAATTTTTGTATGTTTTATACCGCTGCTCTGCTTCTTTTGCCCGTTTCTTTAGAAAAGCTTTATATAATATTTTTTTCTTTTTACATGCCTTTTGTAATCCTTTGGTTAACCATGGCTTATCGACAAATTTATGTTTAAGCTTTTTCTTTACTAATGGACAATTTTTTTCATAAAGAGTGGTTACAATGTTCATAAATGTGTCATAGGCTTCATTTGCATCTGATACATAGACTTTTGTCCAGTCCTGCTTCAGCAAGTCTTCTTTGAAATAACTGATTGTATTTTGTGATTTGTATCTGAATGATTTTAAAATTTTATCTGTATTGGCCTCCGTGTGGCCATGGATAAGTGCAAAGGTTGGCAAATGGTCACTTATATCATTTATCAATAATCCACTTTCTATTTTCTTATCAATAATATTAACAAACAGGTTGTCAATAAGTGTAGCAGTGTGAACTGTGATTCTACTGGGATGTGTTATTGTGGGATATAGACTCATACTGTACATAGAATTCATGAACTCTGTAATTACATTTTGTTGATATGGATTTAGTAAATCAATATTGAAATCTCCACAAATTACTACCATTTTCTTACTAGTAATATTATTGTACAGCTCGACTAATTTATCTCTGAATGTCTCAATGCAAGTTCCCGGCGTTGTATATATACAACTTATAATTAGATTTTTTTGTTTTATCTCGGTCAATCTCAACAGTAACATATTCTAAAATCCCTGGTAGTGCAAAGGACATTCCATTTACAAGTTTACACCTATACAGGTCATCAGTATACAGTGCAACACCACCACCCTTTTTTTGAGATCTGTTAATATGAAACATCTGATATCCCTCTATTGCCATCAGGGGAGCCTGCTCCTCATTAAGCCAAGTTTCAGAGACTGCGATGGCTGTAAATTTTCTGTCTAGCTGTTTTAAATAGTCCTGAATCTGTGGAAAGTTTTTGTCAAGACTTCTGCTGTTGAAGTGTATTGTTGATAGTTTACCATCTAGTTGCACTTGACTTTTGAATTGCTTTTCAGTGTAATATTCACAATGATTATGAATATTATTGAAAAAGTGGTTATCAGGATCAATATCATTCTCCATCTCTTGTAGTTTATGTTCAGCATAATGGCATATTTTCAGAGTTTGAATTTCCTCACTCTGTGTCAAATGACTTCCTCAGACTGGGGATAATTGATGTCTACTTAAGTCAGTCATTAGTTTTTTTGTTTGTTTTGTTTTGTTTTGTTTTTTTAAAGTACATTGACATGGTATGTCAAAAGAACTATTCTTGCCTTGTGTGTGGATATGGATTATCATAGTCTCTTAATTTTCTTAATCAGTGTTCATCTATATTTATTTAAGTCAGTAATCTCTCTGATTATTATACTCTTTGCTTCCTCAGGTGTTCCATTTAGTTTGATCCAAACTCTACAATTTCTTGTCCATGTTGCCTGTATCTTATTTTGTCTTTTCAGCATCCGTGCTTGCCGTGCTATTTCAGCATTAGTTTTTGTTAGATGTTCATTTAGGTAAACTTCTGTTCCCTGTAGCTTTCTGGCCTGCCTCAGTATGTCATTCTTTACCCTTCTGTTCACAAAACGCATCACAATTGATTTCTTTGTTTTATTATTCTTTCTGGGTAAAGCATGACAGGCTGAAATTGCATTTGCTTCGACCTTTATATTTCTACTATCAAGGAACTGAAGCACCTGGTTTTCCAGGGAGACTGATTCACTCAGGGGAGCCTCCTCACCTCTCATTCCTGCTGTAGCATGAGCATATGATTGATATTTAATGTCTAGTCCACTTATAATTAGATCATCCATACAAGAACATTGTTCAAGATCCTCAACGCGTCGTTCCAAGTCTGCAATTTTTTTGTCTTTTTCCTTAATTGTTAATTTTAATTCTCAGACTTCTTCCATTAGCCCTAATACTTTGGCCTGCTGACTAGCCACTTTGGTCAGTTCTTCTGACAAGAAGTTCACAGATTTTTTGATCTCTTCCATTTCCTCCTTCTTTGGTGGCATTTTTACTGACCTGTGGATAGTAAAACAATCTCTTGTTTTATCTACCCTTTGATTTTGGTGAAACTCAGTGAAACTGGATTGAGTGTGGGGAAGTGAGGAAATGAGGAAATGAGGAATGCCTCCTCATTTCCCACACTCTCCAGTGTGGAGAGTGTGGGAAATGAGGAGGCAGGTTTACGGACAGATGAAGTTTATTAACACTCTCACATCAGTCATACGCAGAAAAAAACATGATACAGCCAAGCACAGTTCTCCTTATATCCCAACAGATCATCTCACCTCTCCATGACATTTCACATCACACTGCATGTGAGATTGAGGGGCTCAATTTTTAAAATTTTTGAGGGGGTGCTGCTGAGCCATTTGGCCACACCCATTGCTGATTATCTAAAAATATATATAAAAAAATGCAAGTCCTGAGTACCTTGCAAAAAATCATGAGTTTTCATGTATGTTTACCACCTCAAAATTGTGATCAAAGAGGGAAAAGTATACATAAAGTATACTGTATATATACAGACGTGGACAAAATTGTTGGTACCCCTCTGTTAATGAAAGAAAAACCCACAATGGTCACAGAAATAGCTTGAATCTGACAAAAGTGGTAATAAATAAAAATTCTATGAAAATTAACCAATGAAAATCAGACAGTGCTTCTGAATTGTGTTTCAACAGAATTATTTTAAAAAACAAACTCATGAAACAGGCCTGGACAAAAATGATGGTACCTCTAGAAAAGATTGAAAATAATGTGACCATAGGGACATGTTCAACCAAGATGTGTCCTCTAATTAACATCACAGGTGTCTACAAACTTGTAATCAGTCAGTCGGCCTATTTAAAGGGTGACAAGTAGTCACTGTGCTGTTTGTTGACATGGTGTGTACCACACTGAACATGGACCAGAGGAAGCAAAGGAGAGAGTTGTCTCAGGAAATTAGAAAGAAAATTATAGACAAACATGTTAAAGGTAAAGGCTATAAGACCATCTCCAAGCAGCTTGATGTTCCTGTGACTACAGTTGCACATATTATTCAGAAATTTAAGATCCACGGGACTGTAGCCAACCTCCCTGGATCTGGCCGCAGGAGGAGACGGATAATACGAATGGCAACAAAAGAGCCCAGAACAACTGCTAAACACATTCATGGTGAACTCCAAGGTGAAGGTACATCAGTGTCAGATTGCACCATCCATCATTGTTTGAGCCAAAGTGGACTTCATGGGAGACGACCAAGGAGGACACCACTGTTGAAAACAAATCATAAAAAAGCCAGACGAATTTGCCAAACTGCATGTTGACAAGCCACAAAGCTTCTGGGAGAATGCCCTATGGACAGACGAGACAAAACTGGAACTTTTTGGCAAGGCACATCAGCGCTATGTTCACAGACGCAAAAATGAAGCATACCAAGAAAACAACACTGTCCCTACTGTGAAACATGGAGGAGGTTCTGTTATGTTCTGGGGCTGCTTTGCTGCATCTGGCACAGGGTGTCTTGAATCTGTGCAGGGTACAATGAAATCTCAAGACTATCAAGGTATTCTAGAGAGAAATGTGTTGCCCAGTGTCAGACAGCTTGGTCTCAGTCGCAGGTCATGGGTCTTGCAACAGGATAATGACCCAAAACACACAGCTAAAAACACCCAAGAATGGCTAAGAGCAAAACATTGGACTATTCTGAAGTGGCCTTCTATGAGCCCTGATCTAAATCCTATTGAACATCTGTGGAAGGAGCTGAAACATGCCGTCTGGAGAAGGCACCCTTCAAACCTGAGACAACTGGAGCAGTTTGCTCATGAGGAGTGGGCCAAAATACCTGCTGAGAGGTGCAGAAGTCTCATTGACAGTTACAGAAATCGTTTGATTGCAGTCATTGCCTCAAAAGGTTGTGCAACAAAATATTAAGTTAAGGGTACCATCATTTTTGTCCAGGCCTGTTTCATGAGTTTGTTTTTTAAAATAATTCTGTTGAACCACAATTCAAAAGCATTGTCTGATTTTCATTGGTTAATTTTCATCGAATTTTTATTTATTACCACTTTTGTCAGATTCAAGTTATTTCTGTGACCATTGTGGGTTTTTCTTTCATTAACTGAGGGGTACCAACAATTTTGTCCACGTCTGTAAGTGGAATGATTTCAATAAGAGGCCATAACAATTCTATAAATCTTTCAGTTTTTGTCAGCTTCAGAATTCTTATAATCTTTACTTATACCGTTCCATCACAGCTGTTTCTGTGGGTTGGTGTTAAATCTAAAGGAAAAACATGAAAATTATAATCTAAACCCTGCAAAAACAATTGCCCCATTCTAAATTTAATATTGTTCTAAACTGGAGTATATAATGAAGATAAAGGCAACTTTTGTGGGAAGAAATGGTGTTCCCTTGGCTTTCAGCTGCTGTAGAAAGTTAATTGTTTCCCAACTGCAGAAGGACCAAACAAACAAATTGTTTTTTAGCATGGTCCTTAAGAGTCACCAGAAAAACTAAAACTGTCTATTTTAATGACATAGTTTTGTAATATCCATATTATAGCTTTTTTTTTATATATATATAGGAAAGATCATTAAACAAAAAAATAACTGTTGAAATGCACATTGTAATAAGAAAAATAAAACATCAGATTGGGGACAAAAGCTTATTGTTATAAAATCTGTGACAGACAGAACACATTTAGCAGATGTGTGACTTGTCTTTAAATGTAAAAGTTGGAAAGATTCCCTGATAACTGATAATCATACCATATAGCATATCACATGGGACTGCCTCCTGACATGACAAGGACATAAATAAAAAAAGCAAAGAACCCTGCCATCATTGCCAAGGTACTTTGTGTGTGTCTTATTTTAACACAGATGGGAGATTAAAACGGCACCATTGCCTGACTTCTACTTCAGCTCATACACGCTTCTACAGCATATGGAGAGGATGTAGTGTTGAAATGCTCACTAGCATTAACAATGCGCTTTCAACACATTTATATCTGTATGTTGAAAAAAATAAACCAAACATATGCTGTGACGCACAGTATTTCATTAACTTCAAACATGGAGAACTATCATAGGGAATGGTTACAAAGTAAAAGCATCAAGAGAATGTTTTATTTAAAAGTTATGTTAAAAAAGGAAGGCCTTTGGGACACTGTTTGTAAATCAGTGCTTACCATCTTTATCTCTTCAGGTAGTGGGTAGATTGGAGGACATTGAAGCGCTACCTTCATTTCCTTCCCATCCAGCTGTTCTGCTTCCGTAGATCCCACGTCTCCTAGAAATAATGTAGAATTAGCTGTACTCAGCATGTCCCGCATTAACGACAGATTTGGTGTTGTAAAGTACAGTTTGACTTTTTAATGGCAAATAACCGTAAAATTAACAGTGATCTTACAATCTTACTTTAATATTTGAAAAGAATAGAATTTTACAATAAAATTTAGCAAGGCACCACTCCCATTTTTTACTGTAAAATTTATAGTTTTTTTTTTTTTTAAACTCTGGAGTACATGTCACGAGCTGGGGCTGAGATTTCTGCCTGACCCAGTCTTGTGTCTTTCTCAGTGTATTTATTTGTCTATTATATTATCGTGTTCCTCTTAGTGTTATTCTGCCTTTTATTTTCTCCAGTTGTGCTTCAGTTATTTTTGGCCAGGCACTTGTTTTGTAATTGTTTTTGGTTCATGTCTATTTGTATTTGTTTTCAGTCTGCAGAGATTATGTTTGTTCTTTACATATTATGGTGCTTTTCCCTGGGTTGACAGCTGTCAGGCGATTTCCGGGTTTGTGCTCTGCAGAGGGCGTCGCCTGTCAAGTTGTCAATCCAGCCGCTCCTCCCTCATCTATCCAGCTGATTTCAATTATTGTTGTTTCCCTGTGCCTGCTCAGGTCATGCAAGTCCACACCGGTGCTCACTTTGGCTAATCACGTACTAGTACTTAAGCTCTGCTGTTTCTATGTTTGACTGCCACTTCATTAAAGGAACGCTGTATTCTCCTTCGTATCTGCAACCTTGATCCTCTGTATGTGCTGTTCACCCCTCCGGAGCTGTCCCCGCTCCGAGGCACATCTTGTATGTTTTTTCCTTGTTGGCCATTCTTGTATTCTGGTCATATTTGGACTGTTCTGTTTCTTTATTTATTAAACACACAACACCATCCAGCATTTGGGCTTGTTTCTCTCCGCCTCACAGAGGCGGACATGACAGTGCAGTACTCCTGTGCATGTAGAGTGACCGATAGATTCAAGGTGGGAGACCTTTCTTGTTTGCCATGGTGATGGACAGCCTGACAGATGAAGTTAGGTAGGATTCTTCATGGACCATGATGCTTGCAGATGACACTGTGATCTCTAGCGAGAGTAGGGAGCAGGTGGAAGAGAACCTGGAGGGGTGGAGGTATGCACTGGAGAGAAGAGGAAAGAAAGTCAGTAGAAGCAGGACAGAATACATCTATGTAAATGAGAGGGAAGCAGGAGTAATGGTAAAGATGCCAGGAGTAGAGCTAGTTAATGTAGATGAATTTAAATACCTGGGGTCAACCATCCAATGCAATGGACAGTGCACAAGAGAGATGAAGAACAGAGTGCAGGAAGGGTGCAGTGGGTGTCAGTGAGTGTCAGGGGTGGTTTGTGACAGAATGATAGCAGCTAGAGCAGGGGTACTTTTAAAATGACCAGGTCAAAATGATCTACCTACATTTAAAAAATGCCAAATATGGCAATATACTATGTTGGCGTACAATGTACGCCGTACATTATATAACTGCATGAACCCTTATGGCACAATACAAGCCATTTACGATCATTACCTTACTCTGATGACTTGCACTGGATGGAGTCAGCCAGGGTTGCATAGTCCAGACAGTAGCTGCTGGTAGCTAGTCTCAAGCAGGCTTCCAAATGATCATCAGTCATGGTGGAATGGTATTTGGACTTAATAATCTTCATGTGGGAAAAGGCTGATTCGCACAAATAAGTAGAGCCAAATAATGCAGTCAAGGAGGGGGCATATTTCCTCGTGTTTAGATACTTTTCCTCTGTGAGTAAGTTCCAAAACTGTCCATGAGCCGTGGACTTAAACTCAGTGTCAGCCTGTAGTGTCAAAATCTCATCCTCCACTGTAGACGAGTTCAGATGAAACAGTGTTGCAATTTTTGATGCAAGTGACTCAACCTCAACATCTTCCTTGAATGGAGAGCACAAAAATGTAGCAGGTGGCTCAAGTAAAGCAAAGTCTTGAAACTGTTTGTGAAACTCTGACAAACAATTTTCCATCTGCTCGATGTAGCGCGCGCTGTCAAGTTGCACACGTGCCTTTTGTTGCTTCTCCAGCTCTGACGTCAGGTTGGGAAAGTTCCCCAAATCATGGCGCTGCAGTTTTGAGGACATACAGTGTGGCAAAAAAGTATTTAGTCAGCCACCAATTGTGCAAGTTCTCCCACTTAAAAGATGAGAGAGGTCTCCAATTTTCATCATAGGTATACCTCAACTATGAGAGACAAAATGAGAAAAAAAAATCCAGAAAATCAAATTGTCGGATTTTTAAAGAATTTATTTGCAAATTATGGTGGAAAATAAGTATTTGGTCAATAACAAAAGCTCATCTCAATACTTTGTTATATACCCTTTGTTGGCAATGACAGAGGTCAAATGTTTTCTGTAAGTCTTCACAAGGTTTTCACACACTGTTGCTGGTATTTTGGCCCATTCCTCCATGCAGATCTCCTCTAGAGCAGTGATGTTTTGGGGCTGTCGCTGGGCAACACAGACTTTCAACTCCCTCCAAAGATTTTCTATGGGGTTGAGATCTGGAGACTGGCTAGGCCACTCCAGGACCTTGAAATGCTTCTTACGAAGCCACTCCTTCGTTGCCCGGGCGGTGTGTTTGGGATCATTGTCATGCTGAAAGACCCAGCCACGTTTCATCTTCAATGCCCTTGCTGATGGAAGGAGGTTTTCACTCAAAATCTCACAATACATGGCCCCATTCATTCTTTCCTTTACACGGATCAGTCGTCCTGGTCCCTTTGCAGAAAAGCAGCCCCAAAGCATGATGTTTCCACCCCCATGCTTCACAGTAGGTATGTTGTTCTTTGGATGCAACTCAGCATTCTTTCTCCTCCAAACACTACAAGTTGAGTTTTTACCAAAAAGTTCTATTTTGGTTTCATCTGACCATATGACATTCTCCCAATCCTCTTCTGGATCATCCAAATGCTCTCTAGCAAACTTCAGATGGGCCTGGACATGTACTGGCTTAAGCAGGGGGACACGTCTGGCACTGCAGGATTTGAGTCCCTGGTGGCGTAGTGTGTTACTGATGGTAGCCTTTGTTACTCTGGTCCCAGCTCTCTGCAGGTCATTCACTAGGTCCCCCCGTGTGGTTCTGGGATTTTTGCTTACCGTTCTTGTGATCATTTTGACCTCACGGGGTGAGATCTTGCATGGAGCCCCAGATCAAAGGAGATTATCAGTGGTCTTGTATGTCTTCCATTTTCTAATAATTGCTCCCACAGTTGATTTCTTCACACCAAGCTGCTTACCTATTGCAGATTCAGTCTTCCCAGCCTGGTGCAGGTCTACAATTTTGTTTCTGGTGTCCTTTGACAGCTCTTTGGTCTTGGCCATAGTGGAGTTTGGAGTCTGACTGTTTGAGGTTGTGGACAGGTGTCTTTTATACTGATAATGAGTTCAAACAGGTGCCATTAATACAGGTAACGAGTGGAGGACAGACGAGCCTCTTAAAGAAGAAGTTACAGGTCTGTGAGAGCCAGAAATCTTGCTTGTTTGTAGGTGACCAAATACTTATTCATTCATTCATTCATTCATTCATTCATTCATTCATCTTCTTCCGCTTAATCCTTTTTGGGTCGCAGGGGGGCTGGAGCCTATCCCAGCATCCTTGGGCGAGAGGCAGGGTACACCCTGGACAGATCGCCAGTCCATCGCAGGGCCAACACAGAGAGACAGACAACCATTCATTTTCACAGTCATACCTAAGGACAATTTAGAATCCCCAGTTTGATGCCAATTAACCTAACTTGCATGTTTTTGGCATGTGAGAGGAAACCGGAGAAATCCCGGAGTAAACCCACGCAGACACGGGGAGAACATGCAAACTCCACACAGATCACTGTTGGTCGGGGGCTGGGATCGAGAGCCAGAAATCTTGCTTGTTTGTAGGTGACCAAATACTTATTTTCCACCATAATTTGCAAATAAATTCTTTAAAAATCAGACAATGTGATTTTCTGGATTTTTTTTTCTCATTTTGTCTCTCATAGTTGACGTATACCTATGATGAAAATTGGAGACCTCTCTCATCTTTTAAGTGGGAGAACTTGCACAATTGGTGGCTGACTAAATACTTTTTTGCCCCACTGTATGTTGCACTTTTCGTTTGAAAGCATTAACTGAGCTGATCATGTTTACCACAGTTTTGTCCTTTCCTTGCAGCTCTAAATTAAGATCATTCAGCATGTTGGTCAAATCGGTTAAAAATGTCAAGTCTAGCAGCCACTGATCATCATCAAGTTTCTTGTATTCTGCATGTTTACTGAGGAGGAGAAACTCCTTTATATCTGGACAGAGCTCTCTAAATCGCTGCAAGAATTTCCCCCTACTAAGCCATCTAACGTCAGTGTGTCGCAAGAGCTCAGAGTACTTGCAATCAGCCTCCTCCAGATGTGCTTGAAACAATCGTCTTTGAAGAGATCTCGCTCGAATAGAGCAAATGATTTTTGTAGCCACATCCATTATCTCTTTCATATTTAGCATTTTAGCACATAATGCTTGTTGGTGGGTTATGCAGTGGTAATTAAGGGAGTCATGGAAATCATCATTCTCCCTGCACTTTGCAATAAATCCATTTGAGCGGCCCACCATTGCAGGTGCACCATCCGTGGTGATTGACACTAATTTACACACTGGTGTTATGTCAGAAGCTGAATGTGAGCATTCTGCAAAAATATTTTGTCAGAACAAGAAGCCAAGGACGAGGCCAGGTGTGGGCCGGTGAGGAGGTGAAACCAGCCTCTCGACGTCATCTGTTGTCACAGGCATCCCACCGTGCTGCCCAGTACCCTCATCCAGGGCAACTTGGGCTCTGGCACAGGGACCCTCCTCTGACGATCCCAGGCGATATTGGTCTTGCTCACTCTCCAGGGTGCCAGGCAGTTCCTCATCCCACACTGCGTCGTCTACCACTCCCGGGATCGGTCGGTGCTTCGTGGACCCACAACCCATGGGAGCTGGGTTTTCTAAAAAACGTTTTTGAAAGAGTGAAAAATGTCCTCCCCTCACATGTGTTCTTTCATGGGCAGTATTGTTAACAGCTCCTCTTTTGCATATCATATCGGTAAACACCAGCTGAATAAAAATGCACAACTGAGCTGTATCACTTATGTCTGTGGACTCATCTAATTACAAAGCGAAACACATTCTGGAATGTCCTTCCAAAGGTGCTGTGTCATATCATAGGCCTTATTTCACAGCGCCATGTAACTGTACTTCTTGATAGCTGAAGAGCTTTGATTGAAGATAAAATTTCTGGTTTGTTTTTAAAATCCCGAAACAATGACTCCTCTGCCCCAACAAAGGCATCTTTTATCATCTCTCCATCTTGAAAGGACTTCTTATGCTTAATAATGCAATGACTCACCCAGAATGATGCTTCAGTGGCTGCCTTTGCCTTTGAATTCAGCTGTGTGAAAAATGACTGCTGTCCGATTAACTGAGATTTCAGTTCCTTCACCTTTCTTTTTCTCAACTCACTTTTCAAAGGAAAGTTAGTGTTGTAGTTTTTATGAACGGTTCAAAAGTGCCTCTCCACATTTCCCTTCTTTGGAAACGCAACGATAGACTGACAGATCAGACAAATACACTTCAAAAATGACATTGAGAAAAAAAAAATCTCCCTCCCATTCCACATGGAAATGGTAAGTTTTTGTCTTCTTACTGGGTTCAGTTCCCTCACTCATTTTTAATATCCCTTCTTTGGTTGATTTAAACTTGAAGTGCTAACACGGTCACATCTCGCTGGAGTTTAGCAGTGGCTAGCTAGCATGTTTGACTGCGCATGCAGGGTGATCTATGACACATAGAGGACAGGACCTCTCCTGAATGGCTGCCCTGTACATCAATCAAATGGTAAATGCCAATAAGAGGACAGATGGGAGGATAGGCGATAGAATTAAAAACTTTTATTTTAATGTCACCTAATCTACACGCAGTGCCTTTGCGAATCACCAGTCGATCGCGATCGATGTATTGAGCACCCCTGATCTAGAGTGAAAAGGAAGATTTACAAGACAGTAGTGAGACTTGCTATGATGTATGGTTTAGAGACAGTGGCAGTGACAAAAAGACAGGAGGCAGAGCTGGAGGTGGCAGAACTGAAGATGCTAAGACTCTCATTGGGAGTGACTAGGAGGAACAGGATTAGAAATTAATATGTCAGAGGGACAGTTCAAGTTGATTGGTTTGGAGACAACGTAAGAGAAGCAAGGCTAAGATGATTTGGACATGTGCAGAGGAGGGATAATGGATATATTAGACAAAGGATGTTGAAGATGGAGCTGCCTGGCAGAAGGAAAAGAAGAAGACCACAGAAAAGATTCATGGATACAGTGAAGGAGGACATGGAGGCAGATGATCCAATGTGGTGGTGACCCCGAAAGGGAACAGCCAAAAGAAGAAGAAGAAAGATGAAAAACAGTGTACTCCTGAAACACTTCATTAGGTGCATTCAGACCAAGCGCAAAAGTGCAAATTTTTCGAGGGGCACGATTACATGTTAACTCTAAGTAAACATGCGAATGAACATGAATTCAAATCTGCAGTGAGTTACAGAGGAGCGGGGTTGCCTTCTTACCTTCTGCAGCTGCTTTGTGCCTCCTGTGGAAATCCCCAAAACACTGTCATGTTTACGTTTACAACATAATCCGATGAGGCACACAGCTGGGAAAAAGTCACTTCCTCCTGTGAGAAATGACACCTGGATGTCGGCTGTTTATTTACACTGCTAGCCTGCTAGCCCTCATTAGCACATCCATAGCAGGAGTCCGTGGGTGGATAAGCTCCGGCACTCTTTCAGCTCCAGAGCTTCAGTCCATCTGCCTGCAGGTGAGTGTTTTACTCTCCAGTGTCGATACTTTTACTCTGGTGACAGCAGAATCTCAAGGTTGATTACTAGCTAGTGCTACCAAATCCCTCGGGCACAAATGTGAAAATTCACATTTTCCACGTTTACATTACCTTTACATGTGTTTACGCCACACATTGGCATTTGGTCTGACTGTTCCTTTACCTTTTTGTACATTCATGCCTCTCATAACCTTTTATCTTTTTTTTATTTTTCTGACACGACTGATGTAGTTAAGCCTTGAATGTTCTTGATTTTAACTGGTCAGTAAGAGAAAAGCAGCACTGACAGTGTTTGAAAAATGCACCTATTTTCAACTGAGATGTCTGAGAGTAAGGGTTTGATTGGCAGTATGTGTAGAGTTATCAGTGCTGATTATCAAAGGACTGGAGATAAAATATAATGAGACAACACAAAAAATACAGTGACTGAAGGCAAGGACCAATATAGAATAATGATGTTTAAAAATGACACATCAGAACTGTGTCATAAATACAGACAATATGTAACTCAGTTGCTCTGTTGTACATATTAGACAGTTTTAGTAACAGGCTCTCTTTTCCCACCAGTCAAATTTAATGCATTTGCCCAAGAAACCAAAATGCAGACTAAAACTAGGGAATTAACTGAAAGAATTACTATTTTCAATTAATGTCTTCAGGTTTTCTCTGGATACTGTGGTTACATTTTTAAAAAATCTTTGTTAAAAATGTATAAACGTTTTCAAAACCTGTGGTTCTATTTTTGAACTATCCATCCATCCATCTTCTACCGCTTTTCCGGAGGTCCGGGTCGCGGAGGCAGCAGTTCAAGCAGAGAAGCCCAGACTTCCCTCTCCCCAGCCACCTGCTCCAGCTCTTCAGAGAAGATACCAAGGCGTTCCCAGACCAGCTGGGAGACATAGTCTCTCCACCAAGTCCTGGGTCTGCCCCGGGGTCTCCTCCCAGTGGGACGAGCCTGAAACACCTCAAGTGGGAGGCGTCCAGGAGGCATCCTAATCAGATGCCCATACCACCTCAACTGACTCCTTTCAATGTGGAGGAGCAGCGGTTCTACTCTGAGCCTCTCCCAGATGACTGAGCTCCTCACCCTATCTCTGAGGGTGAGTCCAGCAATCCTACGGAGAAAGCTCATTTCAGCCGCTTGTATCCGCGATCTCATTCTTTCGGTCATTACCCAAAGCTCGTGACCATAGGTGAGAGTAGGAACGTAGATTGACTGGTAAATCGACAGCTTTGCCTTAGGACTAAGCTCCCTCTTCACCACAACAGACCGGTACAACGTCCGCATCACTGCAGATGCTGCTCCAATCCGTCTGTCGATCTCTCGCTCCATTTTCCCCTCACTCGTGAACAAGACCCCAAGATACTTAAACTCCTCCACTTGGGGCAGGAGCCTGTCCCCAACCCGGAGAGGACAATCCACCTTTTTCCGGCTGAGGACCATGGACTCGGACTTGGAGGTGCTGATTCTCATCCCAGCCGCTTCACACTCAGCGGCAAACCGTCCCAGCAAGAGCTGTAGGTCATTGCTGGATGAAGCCAACAGGACAACATCATCTGCAAACAACAGAGATGAGATCCTGTGGTCACCAAGCATGACACCCTCCATTCCCTGGCTGCGCCTAGAAATCCTGTCCATAAAAATTATGAACAGGATCGGTGACAAAGGGCAGCCCTGGCGGAGTCCAACTCTCACTGGGAATGACTCCGACCGAGTGTTGGCAATACGAACTAAACTCTCACAACGGTCGTACAGAGACCGAATAGCTCGTAACAACAAGCCCGATACCCCATACTCCCAAAGCACCCCCCACAAAGATCCACGAGGGACGCGGTCAAATGCCTTCTCCAAGTCCACAAAACACATGTAAACTGGTTGGGCAAACTCCCACGAACCCTCAAGAATTCTCGAGAGGGTAAAGAGCTGGTCCGATGTGCCACGGCCAGGACGAAAACCACATTGCTCCTCCTGAATCCGAGGTTCGACCAACGGCCGGACTCTCCTCTCCAGTACCTTGGCATAGACCTTCCCAGGGAGGCTGAGGAGTGTGATCCCTCTAAAGTTGGAGCACACCCTCCAGTCCCCTTTTTTGAAGAGAGGAACCACCACCCCGGTTTGCCATGTCAAAGGCACTGCCCCCGACCTCCACGCAATGTTGTAGAGGCGTGTCAACCATGACAACCCAACAACATCCAGGGCCTTGAGGTACTCGGGGCGAATCTCGTCCACCCCCGGGGCCCGGCCACCAAGGAGATTTTTAACCACCTTGGCGACCTCAGCCCCTGTGATAGGCGAGTCATCCCCCTCGTCCCCAAACCCTGCTTCCTCTGTGGAAGGCGTATCAGTGGGATTGAGGAGATCCTCGAAGTATTCCTTCCACCGCCCGACGATATCCCCAGTTGAAGTCAACAGTGTCCCATCCGCACCATACACAGTGTGGACGGGGAGCTGCTTTCCCCTCCTGAGCCGCCAAACAGTTTGCCAGAATCTCTTTGAAGCTGACCGAAAGTCTTGTTCCATGGCCTCACCGAACTCCTCCCATACCCGGGTTTTTGCTTCAGCAACCACCCGAGCTGCACTCCGCTTGGCCTGCCGGTACACCTCAGCTGCTTCGGGAGTCCCACAAGCAAACCAAGCTTGATAGGACTCCTTCTTCAGCTTAATGGCCCCCCTCACCACTGGTGTCCACCACTTGGTTCGGGGGTTGCCACCACGAGATGCACCGACCACCTTGCGGCCGCAGCTCTGGGCCGCCGCTTCAACAACAGAGGTGGAGAACATGGCCCATTCAGACTCCATGTCACCAGACTCCCTCGGAATGTGGTTGAAGTTCTTCCGGAGGTGGGAGTTGAAGACCTCCCGGACAGGGGCCTCAGCCAGACGCTCCCAGCACACCCTCACTATACGTTTGGGTCTACCAGGTCTGAATGGCTTCCTCCCCTGCCATCGGATCCAACTCACCACCAGGTGGTGATCAGTTGACAGCTCTGCACCTCTCTTTACTCGGGTGTCCAAGACATACGGTCGCAGGTCTGATGATACGATAACAAAATCGATCATCGACCTGCGACCTAGGGTGTCCTGGTGCCAGGTGCACATATGGACACCCTTATGCTTGAACATGGCGTTCGTTATGGACAGACTGTGGTTAGCACAGAAGTCCAATAACTGAACACCACGCGGGTTCAGATTGGGCAGGCCGTTCCTCCCAATCACCCCCCTCCAGGTTTCACTGTCGTTGCCCACGTGCGCATTGAAGTCCCTCAGTAGGACAATGGAGTCTCCAGGAGGAGCACCCTCCAGCACCCCAGTCACAGACTCCAAAAAGGGTGGGTACTCTGAAACATCATTTGGTGCATAGGCACAAATGATGGTCAGGACCCGTTTCCCAACCCGAAGGCGCAGGGAAGCAACCCTTTCATCCACCGGGGAAAACTCCAATATAGAGGCAGCAAGGTGGGGCGATACAAGAATACCCACCCCTGCTCGTCGCCTCTCGCCCGGGGCAACTCCAGAAAAGGCCAAGCTCCAGCCCCTCTCCAGGAGACTGGTTCCGGAACCGGAGCTGTGTGTTGAGGTGAGGCCGACTATATCTAGCCGGTATCGCTCAACCTCGTACACCAGCTCAGGCTCCTTCCCCACCAGAGAGGTGACATTCCACGTACCAAAAGCCAGTTTAGAAAGCTTGGGATCAGTCCGCCAAGGTCTCCGCCTTTGACCGCCACCTAATCCACATAGCACCGGACCCCCATGATCCCTCCTGCAGGTGGTGAACCCACTAGAGGGCGGACCCATGTAACTCCTTCGGGCTGAGCCCGGCCGGGTCCCATGGGTGGAAACCCGGCCACCAGACGCTAGCCTTCGAGCCCCTCCCCCAGGCCTGGCTCCAGGGTGGGGCCCCGGTAACCCCATACCGGGCGGGGTACACTGAATCCTTGATATACAATTTATCATGAGAGTCTGTTGGATCGTTCTTAGTCTGGCCCTTCACCCAGGACCAGTTTGTCTTGGGAGACCCTATCAGAGGCAAATTGCCCCGGACAACATAGCTCCTGGGATCACTGGGGCACGCAAACCCCCCCCACCACGATAAGGTGACGATCCATGAGGGGGATTTTTGAACTAAGCAACTAAAATATTCAATTAACAATATGCAAAGAAAAATGGCCAAAGATTATTCGTGAAGATCCTAAACCGAGATATCCTCATACAGAAAACAGACTATACATGAACACTTTTACCTGCAGCTGATATGATCTACATGTACATTATGACATTAAATGACCCCTCACTGTGAAAATAACCACATGAAGCATAGCCGTTTCCTCCACAGAGCAGTGTAAGCAAATGCTATGGGCCCCAAGTGACGGTGGGGGGGGGGGGGGAGCATGTGATACATCTAATGCATTTGACATCAGTGTTGCCGATCCTGGTGTGGGGGGGGGGGGCTGCCATAGCACTTATACTCATGGTGCAGGTAAAATGCAGTGGTGCATAAAAATTATCAAGACTCCAAGATCCTAGTGAGCCAACAGCCAACATGCATTTCTCCAAGTCCCTAACGGCGGACCAGTACAAAAGATACATATCTTAACTGGAATGGCGGAAGAGGGCTGCAGCTGAGTCTGGACCCCCGGTCGTCGAGGTTTTCCTTGCCACTGGGTCTTGGACCCGTTCTCTGTGAAGTAGTCATGTGCCTGCTGTCTGTGCATCAGCTTTCCCACGCTAATCGATGTCACGCACAAGGTGTTTGCCAAGACTAAGTCTTTAAACACCAAGTCCTGTGGCGACCAGCGAGAGGCGACGGGGACAGGATAGTGAGATTTGGGAGTCCCTAGTTTTGGACCGGCACGTTATGGCGATAGAGTATGATTCAGTCGTCTCACTCATGAAATGGAGTAGGTGAGTGTTTCGGCAGCTTTCTCTGCGACTGAGCAGCCCTTTTCAGGATCCACTCTGCTCACCTCCAATGTGGGAAGGGGGCTAGAAAATGTGCCCCAACAATAGTCTGCTCCACCCCTTTCCTGGCTGGAATGTTATGTTATTCGTCTTCTCAGGCTTCTCCATGACAACATGACTGCAAGAGTCCTGAATAACAACACTGCTGCCAATGAGTCTTTCAATGTGCAAATGGGTGTAAAACAAGGCTGTGTGATTGCACCCACTTTGTTTTCCGTTTTTGTAGCAGCCATTATGCATCTAGTAAAGAACAGAATGACTGGTGGGATAGAAGTCGTCTACAGAATGGACGGTGGTTTATTCAATCTTAAGAGGCTTAAGGCAAAGACTAAGACCAGTAGTATATCGGTGATGGAACTGCAGTACGCTGACAACAACTGTCTGCCTCCTCGAAGGAAGACCTTCAAGCGACTCTGAACGCCTTTGATGATGCTTACTGGAGACTTGGCCTTTCTATAAATGCAAAGAAGACAGAGACACTCTTTGAGCCAGCACCAGAGTAAGCTCATACCAATTCATCCCTTAAGATTGAGGTCTCGGCCCTACACAATATACACAGTTTCTCCTACTTAGGCAGTATCCTCTCAAACAAGGCAGACATTGATGCTGAGATCCAACATCGACTCCAAGCTGCCAGCTACACCTTTGGATGACTGTGAGAGAGAGTATTTGATGAAAGGGCTATACGTACTGACACCAAAATCCAGGTGTACAAGGCTGTTGTAATTCCTACACTCCTGTATGGCTCAGAGACCTGGATGACTTATCAACGGCACGTGAAGACCCTTGAGAAATACCATCAGCACTGCCTCCGCCGAATTCTTGGCATCAGCTGGAAGGACTGACGAACAAATGTCAGTATTTTGGAAGTGTCAAATTGCACCAGCATCAAAGCAATGGTCATCCAAAACCAACGAAACAGTTGCTGTTTGGACAACTTCGATCCGGAACCTAGACAAGGGGAGGTCAAATAAAGCGCTTTAAGGACAACATCAAAGCCTCCTTAAAAGCATGTGGCATCAGTACAGATAAGTGGGTGGATGTTGCTTCCAACAGATCCCGTTGGTGTTAGACCGTGTACGAGGGTGTGTCCCATTTTGAGGTCCAAAGATGAAATAGGGCCCAAGAGAAGCACCTGATGAGGAAAGAAAGGGAAAAGGAACCCACACCGCTGACTACTGCCTACAAATGTGATGAGTACGGACGACTATGCGCGTCCCGCATAGGACTGACCAGTCCCCTGCGAGTGCACAAAACCCGATAAAAAGACACCCCGTGGATGACAATCTTACTCGGAGTCAAGTGATACCTGATGATGATGATCACAGCATTCAAACCTTGGACATACGTATATATGTGCTGCACGGTGGCGCAGTGGTTTAGCACTGTGGCAGCACAGTTTTACCCTCGGCCGGGGGATCGCGGGGATCATGAGATCGTGGGTTCGATCCCAGCCCCCGACCAACAGTGAGCTGTGTGGAGTTTGCATGTTCTCCCCGTGTTGCGTGTGTTTACTCTGGGATTTTTCCAGTTTCCTCCCGCATACCAAAAACATGTAGGTTTAGGGCGCTCGCGCACTCAGCGACCAGCAGCCGGTGGCTTGTCACCAGACTGCAAACCAAATCTGCCTACGGGTATAAATAAGTAACAAAAAAAAAAAAAAAAAAAAAAATGTACAACAGTAATAGAGAGTACACTCACAGTCTAACTAAGGAGATAATGCTTATTTTCCAACATTTAACATGTCTCATCACCCGTAAGAGCTGCTGGGAAATGAGAAGTCCCAAAATGCGATTTTGCATAGGGGCCTGCAAAACCAGGAAATGGCCCTGATATGAAGCAACATGAAAGAGGATTACAGTTGCAGTGTCTGCAAACTTGTCCATTATCCACCTAAAGTTAACCTAAATATTATTAGTGCCTACCCCTACCCACTGCCCTAAGCTTATCTACCTAAAAGTCCATATTTAACATGCAAAAGAAGTTAAATGCCAAACCACACAAGGGAGTAGTTTAGCTTAGTTTAATGTTTATTTGAAAGGGACATTACGTACTAATGAACATTAATACAAATGTAAGTATGCCAGATTTAGCAATACTGCTAATTTGCATCTGTAGTCCCCCGGTGGGTAACAAAAACACACAAACAAGCAATCATACACGAGCAGAACAACTGCAATGAAACTGTACAAAGTCAATATGCTAAAGTGCAAGAGTTTGGCTGTGTGTCCACCAAACGCTTTTTTTCAGCTGGGGGCAACTATTTTCTATTCATTCTCTATGTAGTTCAGCATCTACAGTGCTGAGTGGCTTCGGCGCTGAAATGCTCTCGGCGATGGCCGCTTTTTGTCGCAGCGCTCAGGGCGTTCAGAGTTGAAAACTAGCAACTAGTAACTGCAACTATAACTAGTAACTGTAACTAGTTACAGTTACTCATCATCATCATCATCATCATCATCATAGCAGTCTGTCATGACTGACAATGACTGTTTCATTTACAGTAGGTCTGATCAGATTCCTCCATGCAGCTCTGTCCTTAGCCTTCCACTGCCAGGAACTCCTGTCTATATCCAACTTCTTCAAGTTTCTTTTTACAGTGTTAAATCTGAGCCTTGGTCTACCCTGATTGCGTTTGCCCTCGCATAACTGTGAGTAGAGTAACTGCCGAGGGAGACACTGGTGGTCCATCCTCTCAACATGTCCAAGCCATCTCAGGTTCATCTGTATTAGCATGTCCTCCATTGATGGTAGACCAGCTCATTTCAACACTTCTATGTTGGTTATCTTGTCTTTCCATGAGATGTTCATTATGGCTCAAAGGTGTCTCATCATGTGCGCGTGGAGTTTCTTTATCTGCACTCTGTAGACAGTCCAAGTTTCAGCACCGTACAATAGAGTAGCCAGTACTGTCGCTCTGCACACTTTGCATTTCACACAGATAGACACAGTCTCTCCCTCAAGATTCCAAACACAGTGCTCACTCTTCCCATTCTGAGAGATAGTTCATCCTCCAGCCTAGCATTGTCTGAAACAGTACTCCCTAGATACTTGAAAGTCTTACACTTGACTAGTGGCTCTGTACCAGTGCTGATCTCTTCTGGTAGTGATGTTGATAACTGGAACTTTGGTGGTTGATAAAGGCACTCTGTCTTCTTGATGTTGATTTTGAGGCTGAATTGGCTAGCTGCTCTTGCAAATTTCTCCACTAAAAATATCTTCCGCATTATGTGCAACTAGAGCACTGTCATCAGCAAATAACATTTCTCTTACTACCTTTATCAATGTCTTACTCTTGGCTTTAAACTGTGCCACATTGAACAAGTCTGCTTCTTTCCTTGTTTGAATGTATACTCCTTCTGAAGTGTCTTTGAAGGCCACCTCAAACATGGCTGCCAGATATAGCGAGAAGAGTGTAGGTGCCAGCATACACCCTTGTTTCACCCTGTTACTTACTGAAAAGTCTTTAGATACTGAACCACTCATTGCTACATTTGCTTGCATACCTGTATGGAATGCCTCAGTCAGGCTGACAAACTTCTCTGTACAGCCATATTTCTTGAGTACCTCCGAAAGTCCTTGTCACGAAACAGTATCGAAAGCTTTACTGAAGTCTATGAAGACTACATAAAGAGGCATGTTCTGTTCAATACACTTTTCTTGAACCTGTTTCAAGCAGAAAATCATGTCCATTGTGCTTCTTCCACTTCTAAAGCCACACTGGGTTTCCGGTAGTACATTCTGTGAGATGTGTTCATTGAGTCTGTTCAGTAGTACATGTGAGAGAATCTTACCAACAGTAGCTAGCAGTAATATACCTTGGTAATTTCCACAATCTTTCCTGTCACCTTTCTTGAACAAAGGCACAATACTTGCATCCTTCCAGTCATGAGGTACAGTACTTTCTGGGCATCCCATATCTCTTGGATGAGCTTGTGCAGGCAGTTGGTCAGCTGAACACCACCAAATTTCCACACTTCTGCTGGAATTCCATCCCTTCCTGGAGCTTTACCATCTTGTGTTGTCCTGATAGCTGCCATTAGTTCATCAAGATTTGGTGGTTCATCAGGACTTGATACAGCTGGTCACTGCACTAGAGCTTCTTTAGCCTGTTCAGTGAGATCTCCAGGGTTGTTTAGTAGTTGGTCAAAGTGGTCTGCAAATCTGTCCAGGATCTTGTCTTTCTCCTGCAAAACCGTTTCACCATCCATAGCCTTTAGTTGGATCAATCCTCTTGGTTTAGGGCCATAGATTTCTCTCAGACCTGTGAAGAATATTTTCATGTCCTTCCTGACTGTTGCAGTTTGAAGTTCCTCCGCTTTTTCATCCCGCCAGTTGGACTTCATCTCTCTGGTATACTTCTGTAGCTCACTCTGAGCCTTTGAGTATTTCTTCTTCTCCGACCTTATGTTACACTGTAGGTTTTCCTGCCTAGATGTATTCCTCACTTCTAGTAGTTTCTTCAGATGTTCATCATGCTCATCAAACCAATCTTGATGTTTCCTCTCAGGGTGGCCTAATACATCACTTGCAGTCTGATACACCGTATCCTTCAGTGTTGCCCATTTGTATGTATGCCATTCACTGAGTTGTTGCTGTCCCAGTCTTTCAAGTTTTCATCCATTTCCTGTGTAAGTTCTTCCTGCTTCTTTTGGCCTTTCAGTGCACTAGTGTTTAGCTTCCGTGGTGGCTTCGCACCCGTCCTGCAGTGCTGTTTTAATCTGCAAATCCTTAATCTAGATCTCAGCATAACATGATCAGTACCACAGTCCGCACCTCTCATTGCTCTGATGTCCAATACATCCCTTATGTCTCTCTGCCTGACTATGATGTAGTCTAACAAGTGCCAGTGCTTGGATCTTGGGTGCATCCATGTCTTCTTGTGTGTGTCCTTGTGCTTAAATAGAGTGTTGGTTATCACAAGGTTGTACTCAATTCAATTCAGTTCAATTCAACTTTATTTATATAGCGCCATTTCACAACAACAGTCATCTCATAGCACTATCAACTGTTGGGGGAACCCCCACAGTTGCAGAAAGACCCCAGCAATCAGGCGATCCCCTGTGAGCAAGCACTTGGCAACGGTGGAGAGGAAAAACTCCCTTTTAACAGTAAGAAACCTCCAGCAGAACCAGTACTCTGAACACAGTGCAAGTAGAAGTTCTCCATTAGCATTGCACTTGCCTACTCCATGACTGCATAGCACTCCTTTACATTTCTCAGTGTCTGAACCAACTCTGGCATTAAAATCTCCAACGAGTATCAGCCTGTCATCAGTCGGTACACGCCTGATAGTCTCACGTAAATCACTGTAGAACTCTTCCTTCGCCTCCTCTGTGTTGGTTATTGTTGGGGCATATACACTGATGAGTGTGGCATACATCTTCCGCTATAGTGGGAGTCTCATAGTCATTATCCTGTTGTTGATTGGCACCGGTTCCTCATCAAGCATTGCTGCTATCTCCTTTCTAACTGCAAAGCCCACTCCTGCTTTTCTCCTTTCTTGAGTTAATTTCCCACTCCAAAAGAAGATGTGCCCATGGTCTTCCAAGCTGTCATGTCCAGGTAATCTTGTTTCACTAAGTGCAGCTATGTCTACATTGTAGCTGTTCATTTCCAGGGCCACAAGCGCGGTCTGTCTTTCTGGGTGCTGTGATGTTGTTCTGTCCAACAGAGTGCGTACATTCCATTCTGCTACACACAAGACTGCTCTTTTCCTCTTCTTTTGTCTTCCTGCTCCTAGCTTACTTTTCGCTGCCTGTCGGAGTGGGAACAGATCAGGGCGGACCTTGTTAGCCCAGGCGACATCTGAGCCGGTATGAGTTGCTTTCTGACTTACCATTTCATGAAACTGCTTGCAAAGTATTTGAGTACCGCTAGCTTTTGCTGAACTAGCAGCACATTCTTGGCAGATAAAGGTAATATCAGTGGCAAGGACAAGCCAAGACAAACTGACTCCAGTATCTGTTGCAGTGACTACAGTTACTAGTTACTTCTTTTCAAAAGTAACTGAGTTACTTTTCCAATTACTACATGATTAAAGTAACTGCTTACTTGGAAAAGTAACGTTCACGTTACTTTTAAATGCATACTTGAATCATCTTACACACATAGCAAGATAATTTAATTAATCGATTACATTATGGGCTTATTAATGTCAGGCTGAAAACAGACCATTTCAGAGCTTTTAGAACATGTTCAGTCTGCTTTATCCTGCCTTGAGAGCTCTTATTGTGGGAAAAATCTGAAGAAAATCAACATGATATTGCAAGTATATTTCCTCATTTTGGAGTGAGAAATAGGGTTTGTAGAGTGAGGGAGAGGGGAAAAGAGTGAGAATCACTCCAAAAGAGTGAGAGATGGCAACACTGCATAAAGCTGCCAATGTTTCTTACCTTTATATTATGGATTTAATCCAATGTGCAGTGACCCAAAGAAAATGTCCATTAGCCACAGTACAAACGTCTGCTGTGACAGAAACATGATCCAGTCCCTTAAGTTCCTTTTGAAGATCAAATCCATTTTTGAATAATCTTTAACCAGGTAGCACATAAATGTGTTTTAAAGTCAGTGGATCACAGTCTCAGCTGTCTGATGGCTGTTATCAGATCTTCATTCTGTAGTGACGCATCTGCCAATCAGTCGGTTTAATTCTTGCTGGGTCACAAACTGTCCAGATGCATACCTGTGCTTGAAATCCAGCTGTGGATGTTCAGATAACGTAGATCCACTACACGGTGTTGTTAGCATAGCATAGCACTAGCTTTGTTGGATCTTGTTGCTGTTCTCAGGTGCTTCTGAAGATTGCAGTCGGTTTCAACCGCACTATAATCTGCAGCCCACCAATATGCTATTGTCCTTAACCATGACAAAGGAAAAGTAATTTGTCTATTTCCACAAAAAACAAAGTAGCTTCATCTTTTCCAAGAAGGAGCAAGCTCCATTTGTGGCTGCTGGCTGCAGCAGTGAACAGGCTCTTTGCAACAGGTTACGTTGACTGACGGCTGCATAGGGTCAGTTTGTATTTATTTGTATAAAAATATCTATCTATATTAATAAAACGAGTAACGCGAGTAACGCATCTGATCAAATTTCAGTAACTGTAGCGCATTACTGAATTTTTAAACAGTAATTTTGTTACACAGCACATTACCGCAAAAGTAGTGGCGTTACAGTAACACGTTAATGCGTTACTCCCAACACTGATGCATACACACACATGCACCCAAGCACCTCACAGCAACAACAAACAGCAACATACAAGAGGCAGGGCATATGTGTGTGACGCACAGAACATATACACTACCGTTCAAAAGTTTGAGGTCACTTAGAAATTTCCTTATTTTTGAAAGAAAAGCACTGTTTTTTTTCAATGAAAATAACTTTAAACTAATCAGAAATACACTCTAATATCTAATATACATTGCTAATGTGGTAAATGACTTTTCTAGCTGCAAATGTCTGGTTTTTGGTGCAATATCTACATAGGTGTATAGAGGCCCATTTCCAGCAACTATCACTCCAGTGTTCTAATGGTACAATGTGTCTGCTCATTGCATCAGAAGGCTAATGGATGATTAGAAAACCCTTGTGCAATCATGTTAGCACAGCTGAAAACAGTTTAGCTGGTTAGAGAAGCTATAAAACTGACCTTCCTTTGAGCAGGTTGAGTATCTGGAAAAAATTATTATTTCAAATACAAATCATTATTTCTAACCTTGTCAATGTCTTGACTATATTTTCTATTCATTTTACAACTCATGGTGGTAAATAAGTGTAACTTTTCATGGAAAACACAAAATAATTGTCTGGGTGACCCCAAACTTTTGAACGGTAGTGTATATACGCGTATGCCGCAGAGCAACCACTAGTAATGGGTACAGTTTTGGTTGTTTAAAAGCCAATATTTACAATGCATCTTAAAAGTGTTTAGTGTGGTACGTTCTCTGATTGTAAGTAAAAGTAAACACAGATGGGAGTGACAAAAAGACAAGACGGAGAGCTGATTTTTTTTCATATTTCCTAGATAACTTCTCATTTCAACATAAAAAAATGGTGGCACTGTTAAACTAATAAGGACAGTGCCTCAAAGTAAGGACAGATCTCTTGATGTGATACCAACCATATTAAACCCATCAATAGATTAACCCATCAAGACAACAGCATCTCAGAGCTTTGCATAATGCCCTTACTGAAGTAAAACATAAACACAAAGAATAAATGAGGATTGGATTTCTATGCTCTCAGTTACTTTTAAACCAGGGAACATCTTTCCCCGATTGTGTAATTCTGACAGAGATCACTGAGGTGAAGCTAGTCATGAGGACATGGATGTGGGAGGTTGTGTGAGGGCAACAGTAATGGAGGCATAACACAGTCTCTGACTATGTGTGTGCATGCTTTTAGTGCATTTATCTATCGCCTTGCCATTAGTGAGGGGAAAGCAACACGGCAAATCACTTGACCTCAGATTAAATACCCCCGGCTAACTTAGGTCCGTAGGTCACTGTGATCCCATGTCCACGGCTGCATGCCAAACATTTAAAGACCTTGCAGACCAGTGGCACGGAAATTGAGTGAGAGAGCACATGGGGAAATGCAGAGCTCAAAGACAAAAGGATTTGGCCTGCAGTGCACAGCACACACAGACATACATCCAACTGTATGAAGTCTAAGATGTCATGCAAAGACTGACAGAAGTGCCTTGATGCACACACTATAAGCTTCATGCATTAGCACGTAAACAAGCATGAGAACTCCTTCTGTCTCACTAACACTCACAAAGCTTGGCCAATCAAAGAGCAGACTTCATGTTCATGCAAGTTCCAAAGGTGCATTCAGACCAAACGCAAAGTGAATTTTTTGTGCAGTGCGAATATATACAAAATCAATGGAAAGAGGCAAGCACATGCAAATCTCACGCATTTGCGCATTCACATCCAAGGGATAGTGCTACCTAGTAATGGCCTTGAGATTCTGCCGTCACCAGAGTAAAAGTATCAATATTGGAGAATAAACTAGTTTGAAAATGAGACTAACACTCACCTGGAGACAGATGGACTGGGAGCTCTGCAGCTGAATCGGCGTGTCGGAGTTTTTTACCCACGGACTCCTGCCACGGACGTGTTAACAAGGCTATCAGGCTAGCAGTGTAAACAATCCATCATCCAGGGACAATTTTTTCAGGTGAGACCCCATCGGATAATGTAAACCTAAGCATGACAGTGTTTTTGGAATTTCCACAATAAGTTGAACACAGCTGCAGAAGTTATAAAGGCAACTTTGCCTGTCTGCAACTCACTCAGATGGTAAATTCATGTCTATTTGTGTGTTTACATTGAGTTAAAATGTAATCACGCCATGCGAAAAATTTGCCCGTTCGTGTTTGGTTTGAACGCACCTCAAGCCTGATGGCCCCCGTACTGGCTTCAGGCTTTGCATTTAAAACACAAATGTTATCCTCAATCACTGGCTCACACAACACAAATACATTAGCAGTACCCTGTGACAGCTTTAAGTGGCCCAACCATTTTGATAGACACAAATATAATAGGCTGAGTTTGCATGATAGCAATTTCCTTGCCACATTCTCATGTGGTTTTAGTGCTAACAGAGCTATTAATCAAGCAGATGTGTAAGAGACAAGCACCCCCTGAACTGAGCAAGCCCAAACAGACTGAAAAGAAAAGATGGACTTCCTCCTGGACAATGCATGCAAAGATAAGCTGGTTGAAGTTATTGGCAAAAATATTATAATCCTGTTTGACAAGTGACCTTCTTTCTTAAAGTTTAATATAAATGATACTAAGAAAATAAATGTGCTTGGGTGTTAGAAATTTCACTGAAAACATCAGACACTGGAGACATGTATATGAAACAATACCCATAACCAAATTTTATGACTGACCTGACAGAATAGACATTTACTGTGTATTTTAGTTGTTAAGATTTGGTGGTATCTGTTATGTACCGCCATAACACTATGCACGGCATGGACGTGATGGTGCAGGCATCCACGGATGATGTCATTGCACTGTGCCTATGGTAGGAGACTGATGGCGGCAGCCCAGGTCTTTGGCACTCCACCTCTAGTCATACACAGCCTGCACCCTGCTAATATCATCTTGTTTTATCTGTCCACGTGCTGCTAGTTTTGACTAATAAAAGGCACCATTCAGCACAGCCTTTGTCTCCGCTGTCCCTCATTTCCAGACACAACAGCATCATATCAGGGTCCTGGGTGGAGCATGATGGCAGCAGTGATACTGTATTAGTCATGCGGCCCATGTGCACTGGGGTGGCTTGGTCGTCAAGCATTTGAAGCAGAACTGACCATGCTGATGTGTGTGATCAGTATGTAGCTAGATCCTGACACGGTTCAAGTGGGGTAGTGCCAGGCCATGTCTGGGGCAGGGTGCAATCATGGATGGATTTGGTATTATCGCTGAGGGAATGTGTATGCTGCTGACGTATAGAGCATAGTGGGGGTGCAGGAGAGCATCTTGGAGAGAGTCTTGGGATGTGGAAAAAAGCAGGGAAAAAATGTAGCAGCATCATAATTAACTTCACACTGAAGGAGGCTTTCCAGTTTTTCCAGCCACATTCTAATAGGTTGTGTAGGTCATGGAGAGCATAGCAGGTTCTTCCAGTGAGACGGTCTTAGGGTGTTCCAGTTTCCTCTTTTTTGTGCAAAGTTGTGGCCTTTTTTTGGGTAATTTAAAATAAATTTTACAAACCAAACTTAAAGTGACTGCTAAAAATCAAGTCTGTTTTCTTGTTAACACATCTGTAACGTTTTTTATGACTTACAAGACGAATCAAGAGGAAAATCACTCAAATGTCTCAGGTCTCTATTTTTTTGCTTTAAGATTTCACTTAAGCCCCGCCACCTGAAAAAAAGTGGCGAGTTTAGACAGAACGTTTTTACTAATGTAACTATATACAGCCCATCTGTAGTGTTGAGCCAATCAGGACCCTCTGGCTTAAATGAAGTTAGCCTCCAGGTCAGTTAGCATTTTTGGACTGCTGCTTTGAAAGGTTGATCCAAATTAAGATGGGTTTTGCCATTAAACTGTTTTTAAGGACCGATGCAGCTTCAGTCATTATCTTGGGCCACCATGCATACAACTGGGTATGTCCTTCAACAAGTCTTTTTCAAGTCTTTTTATCACAGGATTTATGCTGTTTAATGTAGCGCTAGCCAGTGTTGGCCTTGTGGTATGGGGTTGTGCCTAGTCACAGAACCTGGCATTTGAAGGAGGAAAAGTGAAAAGATTTTAACATGAAACTGTAAGGCAGGTCTGTACTGTGCAACGTTTATGTCGCACATGCAAAGTGAAAATTGGTCTATGCGAAGAATTAATGGACTGAAGTAGCACCAGTGCGACGAGAAACAGAGCTGTTTGTGTGTATAGCCGCTTTCAAACTACAATTGGCGAGCCGCAGTTACAAGTTCCATTAGCATAAATTTACACCTCAACAACCTTCCGTAGCCACAGCCTTTTCAGACTTTAAGCAGGTCTCATCTCCCACAGATAACGGCGCATTTCTCCGGGATATCAAGTTTCATGTCCTCACATTGCTGATTGTGCTGGTCAGCATGGAAGCGGGTGATGCAAGTCACTATTGAGAGTCACCAGCATTTTTATAAGTAAATTTTGTTGCCTTGTGTCAAACTCAGTGCATATCAGTGGTGGACTACACCAATCTATATAGTTCAATGGTTGCTTCTCTTTGTCCTCCATTACAACGGAGAGGACTGCAAAATGCACCTGACATTTTTTTCATATCAGCGTGGAACAGCTTTCATATTTACAAGAACAGACACTGTGTGCGCAGGCTTCACTTTTGTTTGTGTGTCATCTTTAGAGCCACAAAAAGCTGGATATCTTTTATTTCAGAAGGGGCTGTCACGGAAAAAAAAAGAGGAGCAGAGGATATGCGAGGTGAACCGGGATACACAGATTGCCCCTCGCCGACAGGACAGGCCGATCTCTTCTGCAGCAGCCAAGTGATGGTCAGAGCTGTTGCAGGCTCCGAGGGAGTGACTGAAAAAATGCTTTTTTAAAAAACCCTTTTTTTACATTTCTTCTGGCTTCTCCTGTACAGGGCCCAAAGTGGATTTTGTGCAGGTCTCTGGAGGAGGAGTGCAATGGAGAAAGAGGAAGCTCCATGGGGTCATGTGGACTATTTTTATAGACTAGTCCAGGGGTGTCAAACACAGTCCGTGGGCCAACCCTGGTCCATTCGTTTGTATAGTGTGGTGAGTCTGTTCAGGTGATTAGACTGATGACTGGTGTGGAAATGTATGTACAGCCGTGGACAAGATTGTTGGTACCCCTCTGTTAATGAAAGAAAAACCCACAATGGTCAAAGAAATAACTTGAATCTGACAAAAGTGGTAATAAATAAAAATTCTATGAAAATTAACCAATGAAAATCAGACAATGCTTTTGAATTGTGGTTCAACAGAATTATTTTAAAAAACAAACTCATGAAACAGGCCTGGACAAAAATGATGGTACCCCTAGAAAAGATTGAAAATAATGTGACCATAGGGACATGTTCAACTAAGATGTGTCCTCTAATTAACATCACAGGTGACTACAAACTTGTAATCAGTCAGTCGGCCTATTTAAAGGGTGACAAGTAGTTACTGTGCTGTTTGGTGACATGGTGTTTACCACACTAAACATAGACCAGAGGAAGCAAAGGAGAGAGTTGTCTCAGGAGATTGGAAAGAAAATTATAGACAAGCATGTTAAAGGTAAAGGCTAAAAGACCATCTCCAAGCAGCTTGATGTTCCTGTGATTACAGTTGCACATATTATTCAGAAATTTAAGATCCACGGGACTGTAGCCAACCTCCCTGGACGTGGCCATAGGAGGAGACGGATAATACGAATGGTAACAAAAGAGCCCAGAACAACCTCTAAACACATTCATGGTGAACTCCAAGGTCAAGGTACATCAGTGTCAGATCGCACCATCCGTCGTTGTTTGAGCCAAAGTGGACTTCATGGGAGACGACCAAGGAGGACACCACTGTTGAAAACAAATCATAAAAAAGCCAGACTGGAATTTGCCACACTGCATGTTGACAAGCCACAAAGCTTCTGGGTGAATGTCCTATGGACAGACGAGACAAAACTGGAACTTTTTGGCAAGGCACATCAGCTCTGTGTTCACAGACGCAAAAATGAAGCATACAAAGAAAAGAACACTGTCCCTACTGTGAAACATGGAGGAGGTTCTGTTATGTTCTGGGGCTGCTTTGCTGCATCTGGCACAGAGTGTCTTGAATCTGTGCAGGGTACAATGAAATCTCAAGACTATCAAGGTATTCTAGAGAGAAATATGCTGCCCGGTTTCAGACAGCTTGGTGTCAGTCGCAGGTCATGGGTCTTGCAACAGGATAATGACCCAAAACACACAGCTAAAAACACCCAAGAATGGCTAAGAGCGAAACATTGGACTATTCTGAAGTGGCCTTCTATGAGCCCTGATCTAAATCCTATTGAACATCTGTGGAAGGAGCTGAAACATGTTGTCTGGAGAAGGCACCCTTCAAACCTCAGACAACTGGAGCAGTTTGCTCATGAGGAGTGGGCCAAAATACCTGCTGAGAGGTGCAGAAGTCTCATTGACAGTTACAGAAATCATTTGATTGCAGTGATTGCCTCAAAAGGTTGTGCAACAAAATATTAAGTTAAAGGTACCATCATTTTTGTCCAGGCCTGTTCCATGAGTTTGTTTTTTTAAAATAATTCTGTTGAACCACAATTCAAAAGCATTGTCTGATTTTCATTAGTTAATTTTCATACAATTTTTATTTATTACCACTTTTGTCAGATTCAAGTTATTTCTGTGACCATTGTGGGTTTTTCATTCATTGACAGAGGGGTACCAACAATTGTGTCCACGTGTGTATATTTAAAATAATTATAATTATAATAATCTTTACAAGTTGTTTTTAATCATTAAGAGAAATACTATATTTTTAATAATTAAACTGCACTACTTGTACAGTGGTACAGGGCAGTACGGTGCTACAGGGGTTAGCACTGTTGCCTAACAGCTAGAAGGTTCCAGGTTTGAATCGCAAGGCTGGCAGGTGTGGGAACCTTTCTGTGTTGAGCTTGCATGTTATCCGTGTGCTGTGTGGGTTTACTCCAGGTGATCTGGTTTCCTCCCACAATCCAAAAACATGCATGTTAGGTTAATTGGTGATTCACAGTTGTCCCTAGGAATCTGTCTCTGATAGGCCCTTATTAGAATAGAGGGTTCGTACTAATGAAGTGCTTTAAGACTAGAAAAGCACTATATAAGAACAGGTCCTTATCCTTAGTTGCAGTCAGTTTAAGAGAAGTAACAGATTTTTTTTTTTTATCATGCTACAAGTTTTTGTCTTGTGCTACATGACTATGAACCTCTGTGCTACCAGTGCTATGAGCAAAAAAAAAAGTTAATGTACAGCCCTGTACGGCAATGAAAGGTTTTGTTCGCAGAAAAAAGGCATGAGATACCATTTTAGACAATGTAGATTTGTTTTTATGGGGGATTTAGATCCACCAGAGTGCATCTTTACATGATGATAGTTCTAATCAATGGTGCAATAGACCACAATGGTCCAGGTAAAGCACTATTTTCAGTACCTGCTGTGGAATAACAAACTATTAAGCATAAATTATGTTGTCAAGGCATGAGAATTGCGGATTAAGCTTTAACTTTACTGTAAAAGATTACCTATCATTGTGACAAATGAGTGAAAGCAATACATTGCACATGCACAGCGCCATTCCCTCCACCCTTCTTAGTTTTGTCCCTTATTTGGAGCTGATAATGATGGCAACCCTACCATAGAAGGTCAGGGTGATCATAATAATTAAATTCCTCCTGAGGGTCAAAGTAATTAATAGAATATTAAAAGCTAAAATCTCGCATTGCTTTATTAATGAAGGCTCCTAGATTATCTCAGCATCTCAATGTTAGAAATTGTGTTCATAAATCAGATTCATTGGCTGCAGATAAGAGCCTGTTAAACTTTGGCCTACTTTAAACTAAAGCATGCACTGTAGTTTACTTTGTACTGATATGGTGTGAGAGATTAAAACAGACAATAACGAACACAAACCTCTAAACTTGTCTTAATAATGCAAACAAATCAAAGCTCTGTCTCAAGTAGCTCACCACCCCAGTCACGCCAGATTCACCCACTCTTTTCTTTTTATCCTTATTCATGTCAGTGAAAAAAATGAGCTCGTACCTGTTATCGACATTCTTGTTGGTAGGATGTAACTTTAAAATATTATTTTGTAATTTCCGTGAGCCATGCCCTGGCCGTTGCTATGGTCACCACGCAACAAATTACGTGCGGCCAGTGGAGGAGCCGTGCCGGCACCGGATGTTACGCTCTCTTCAAAATAAAAGCAGATATTTTGTTTACCCATAGCCACACATAACTATTGCTGAATGTTATTTGTGACGGTGTTTAATCGTGGATTTATCCACCTTATTCCTGGGGGGTGCCGCTGTAGGAACGATTATGAGTGGAGTTTCCGGTTTAGGCTGATTTAGTGTTAAATCAATCAGTAAGAGTGGAGTAGCAGGGGCATTTAAAATAGCGTTTTTAAAAGTTTTTCAAATTAATTTTAATGTATCCACCTTATTCCTGGGGGTGCCACTGTAGGAATGATTATGGACGGAACTTCCGGTTTTGGCTGACCCAGTGTTAAATCAGTCAGTAAGAGGGCAGTTGCAGGGGCATTTAAAATAGCATTTTTAAAAGTTTTTCAAATTCATTTTAATGTATAGTCTGTGGAGTGTGTAAATGAAGAGGCAGATTCATGACAGACGATTTATTACACACTCACATCTCACAAGCACAGAATGGACTGAATGGTTACAGCAAGCTCTCCTCTCTATATCCCAAGTCACACTTCACAAGTTCTATGGCACTTCACCTCACACAGCATATTTACACTACACTGCATTCAACCCCCTCTGTCCTTCCTGGGCATTGTTCTCCCATGCTTATTCCGTCTCTGTCTGAGGTACTAAATAACCTGACTTCCCCAAGGTCCCAACCACCCCCCCCCCCCAGCATCTAAGACAGACATTAGTCCACACTCGCTTTTGGCTTCAGTCTCCTCCCATATCTGCTGTAACTGGGGTTTACCGCCTCCGTGGCACTGCTGTGCCGGTGGGGGGCTGCTGGGAGCGTGTCTGACTGCGGGTGAGCCGTGGTGGTGGTGGGGGGGGGGACTTCGTTCTGCCCGTGTGGCTGCTCTGGTGAATCATTTCCCTGGGGAGTTCTCCGTGGGGGTCTTCCACGCCGAGGGGCCCCAGCCAACAGCACTTGCTCATCCGCCACTACAAAGGCGGGTTTGAGTCTGTCTATGCTAATTTTCTCCCGTCTACCCCCCAAGTCTAGCACAAAATGCTTATCGCCTGTTTCCAACACTCTGAACGGTCCATCATAGGGTGGGCGCAATGGAGGGGGGTGGGCGTCGTGTCTGACGAACACGAACTGTGCGTTCTTCAAAGTTTTAGGCACAAAGGCACGCGGAAAACTGTGATGGGCAGGGCCCGGCAGAGTGCCTGTGCTTGTGCTACGCTGCAAAAGCTGAGACGGGCAGCTGCCCGGCACGGGATTATCTGGTAGAAATTCCCCGGGCAGCTGTAGGGGCTGCGCAAAAACGAGCTCTGCCGGGGAAGCTTCCAAATCCTCTTTTGGCATGGAGCGCAACCCCAATAAAACCCACGGCAACCTGTCTACCCAATTTGCATCCGTCAGTGAAGCCCTGAGTGCTGCTTTCAGTGATCTATGAAAACGCTCGCATAACCCATTGGCCTGTGGGTTGTACGCGGTTGTGCGATGAATTGTAACACCCAGGCTGCGGGCCATCGCGGACCAGAGTTCGGAAACAAATTGAGGGCCCCTGTCGGACGTAATGTCCGACGGGACTCCAAAACGCACCACCCATGCTGTTAAAAAAGCGTGTGCTACGTCCGCGGATGTGGTTGCCGCCAGCGGGACTGCTTCTGGCCAGCGCAGGGTGCGGTCCACCACTGTCAGGAGGTGCGTGCACCCCTGTGATGGCGGGAGGGGGCCCACGAGGTCCACGTGCACATGGTCGAACCTTTTAGCCGGTACCGGAAACGGCTCCAAAGGAGCCTTTGTGTGCCTGTGTACCTTGGCTCGTTGGCACGCCACGCAGGCTGCAGCCCACTTTTTTACTTGTTTGCGTAGGCTCGGCCACACAAACTTCTCTCCCACCATTTTGACTGACGCGCGCACTCCTGGGTGCGCCAGAGTGTGAACTGACTCAAACACGCGGCGGCGCCACGCGACCGGGACCACTGGACGCGGGCGTCCCGTGGAGACATCGCAGATTGGGGGGGGGGGGGGGCGCCATCTTGCAGCACCCTGCTCTCCAGCCTTAACCCTGTTGGTCCAGACTGGAGCGCGCGCACGTCTGCATCGCTAATCTGCTCCGCGGCCATGGCTGCGTATTCTGTCCCCACGTAGACCGGGGCCACCACGGCGCGCGAGAGGCAGTCCGCCACCACATTCAGTTTACCCGACACATGCTGAACATCGGTAGTAAACTCTGAGATCGCGGCCAGCTGTCTCTGCTGCCAGCCCGACCACAGTTCTGAAACCTTGGTCATCGCGAACGTTAGTGGCTTGTGGTCTACGAACGCGGTGAAGCTGCGCCCTTCCAGCCAGAACTGGAAGTGGCGTATGGCCAGGTGGAGAGCCAGCAACTCTCTGTCGAATGCGCTGTATTTATGTTCGCTGTCGCACAAAGTTCTGCTGAAAAAGCTCCGGTTTAAGCTCCGGCGACGCGCTGCTCCACGACAGCCCCTATGGCCACGTCTGAAGCATCGGTGGTGAGTGCTATCTGGGCCGTCGGGTCCGGATGCGCCAGCAGTGCGGCGTTTGCCAGGGCTGCTTTAACCTCCGAGAATGCCCGCTCTCGCTCCGGGGTCCATTCGACTCCATCCGCGGGTTTCTGTCTCTTGAGCACGGCGTACAATGGTTGCATGAGCCGCGCCGTGCGGGGAAGGAAACGGTTATAAAAGTTCACCATCCCCAAAAATTCCTGCAGTACCCTGACCGTCTGAGGCCGGGGAAAATCTGCCATGGCGCGCACTTTGTCGGGCAACGGGATCACTCCTTCCGGAGAGACGCGGTGCCCCAAAAAATCAATCTCCATCACGCCGAACTGGCATTTCGCCGAGTTGATTATCAACCCGTGCTCCTCCAACCTCCGGAAAACCGTCCTGAGGTGGGTTTCGTGTCCTTCTTCGGACATACTGGCTACCAGGATATCGTCCAGGTAGACGAACATGAACGGGAGATCACGCAGCACTGCATCCATCATGCGCTGGAATGTCTGTGCTGCGTCTTTTAACCCGAATGGCATGCGCAGGAACTCGAATAAACCGAACGGAGTTATTACCGCTGTTTTGGGTACGTCCTCCGCGTGCACTGGGACTTGGTGGTAACCGCGGACCAGGTCTATTTTGGAAAAAATGTGTGCTCTGGCGAGGTGAACGGAAAAATCCTGTATGAGGGGAATCAGGTAGTGGTCGTGCGCTGTGGCATTGTTCAATCTGCGGAAATCACCGCAGGGTCGCCACGATCCCTCAGCCTTAGGGACCATGTGTAGCGGGGATGCCCATGGGCTGTTCGAACGCCTGATGATGCCCAACCTTTCCAGGTTGGCGAACTCCTCGCGCGCTATGGCCAGTTTAGCTGCGTCCAAGCGCCGAGGTCTTGCGAAAACGGGCGGCCCGGTGGTGGTGATAAAGTGCTGCACCCCGTGTTTAGCGATGGCCGCCGAAAACGTCAGGACCGTGAGTGCTGGGAACTGAGTGAGCAGTGCGTGGAACTTACCGCCTGGAGCTGTGACATTGGCTTGTGCTGTTGGCTGGGTCGCTCGAGCTATACAGGGGAGAGAGTCAAAGGACAGTGCATTAACCAGGCGTCTGTTAGCAACATCAACCAGTAAACCATGTGCACACAGAAAATCAGCCCCCAGGATATGGTAATTCAGTGTTGCTACGACAAAAGTCCACTCGTATGTACGGCCGTGTAGAGATAAGATCAGTGTCCTCTCACCAAAGGTCTTAATTTCTGAGCCGTTTGCTGCCAACATCCCGGGGCCACTCGGTCCTGCCAGCCAGTCAGCGTAGGTCGGAAGGATGATGCTCCTCTGGGCTCCAGTGTCCACGAGAAAACGCCTCCCCGAGCGCGCGTCCGTCATGTAGAGCAGCTTGTTCTCTTCACTGAGGGTCGCAGCTGCTGCCGACTGCCGGCCTTGGCGTTTTCCTGAGCGCTTGAATTGGCACGGTGGCGCACATCTGCGTGCGTTCTCTCCAAAGCGGTGGTGGTAGAAACAGAGCGTGTCTCTCTGGCGCTCCTTGGGCCCCGCTGCTGCTACCGTCGGTGGCTCCTCGCCTCCTCTGGTCGTCTCGCTGGGCTCCGCCGCCGCTGCGTTGACTGTGATCGCCCTAGTGGTGAGGATGATCCTGTCTGCCTCCTGGGCTAGTGCACGGTAGTCACGCGCGGCCAGCAACGGCGAATTGGCCAGAACCGCTCTCGCCTCTGTTGGAAGGTTCCAGAGGAAAAGGTGGGCAAACAGAAAGTGCCCGTCGTCCGTGCCCATTAACGCCAGCATCTTCTCCATCAGGTCGGCGGCCGACCCATCTCCTAACTCGGTCCACGCCGGGAGCCTCTCCACTCTCTCACATTCCGAGAGCGTGTAACACCGGGTGAGCGCAGCCTTGAGCGCCTCGTATTTGTTACGGGCTGGTGGCTGATCGAGCAGGCTCGCTACCTGCTGGGCTGTGCGGGAGTCCAGCGCTGCTACCACATGGTAGAACTTGGTGTCGTCTGCCGTTACTCCCCGGAGGGCGAACTGGGCCTCGGTGTGGTGGAACCAAGAGCGCGGTTTGTGCTGCCAGAAATCCGGTATCTTGACTGAAACCGCACACGTGTTGCTGGGGGTTCCAGTCTGGGCTGTCTGTGGAATGGCTGCTGCGTCGCTGGGGCTTCCCGACCGGGCCGGCTTCGGGGTTCTTGCCTCGTGTTCCATAATACATCTTGGGTCACCAGTGTGGAGTGTGTAAATGAAGAGGCAGATTCATGACAGACGATTTATTACACACTCACATCTCACAAGCACAGAATGGACTGAATGGTTACAGCAAGCTCTCCTCTCTATATCCCAAGTCACACTTCACAAGTTTTATGGCACTTCACCTCACACAGCATGATATTTACACTACACTGCATTCAACCCCCTCTGTCCTTCCTGCGCATTGTTCTCCCATGCTTATTCCCTGTCTCTGTCTGAGGTGCTAAATAACCTGACTTCCCCAAGGTCCCAAAAGTCCACATATGTGTTTTCCACTCAAGTGGCAGCAAATTTCAGCTCTTCTAGTTTTTGTATTTTTTTAAATGTTTGGCGTCATTCTTAGCATTTCCTGGTGTTCCTGGTTGTACCAGACTGGATGAATGGAGGCTTATCAACACACGGTGACAGACGACATCCATGCACGGTGTTGTGACTTACGTCTGCTCTGAGGTAAATTTGATTATGTCCAACATTTTAACAAAATACAGACGACTTTATTGCGGTGGAGACATGTGACCCGTGCTGGCAAAATGAGTCAGAATGTACGCCGTGTCATAACGAACTTCAGGCAACGAGAAGTCATAAATCATGACTCTTTCTTTGTTTACTAGCGGCAAAGTCCCAGGAAACCCCAGAGTGTCTGGTATCATTTTAAAGCTTAGAAACTGTACTTTCTAAAAATACCTGTTTTTGTGGAAGACATCACTCCCGACCGATCGAACACGAGTTTTCAACCTAGCTAAAATATTGTTTACATTGATAGTATCTTAGCAGTGGCGCTAACTAATGGAGCTACTGTGTAGGAGGCCACTTTTTAAGATCATCTTTCCATCCCTTGATAGTCGTGGAAAGTGGTATGATTATGTTACTGTTTTGAGGTGCAAGAGGCTGTGTTCCTGCATTTCTGATGCCAAAGTCATTGTTTTTTAACAAGGAAAAATGTCCCATTTCAGTGACAACCATATGTTCTAAACTAGTACCGGAAGTTGCTACCATAATTCACGCAAGGCATCATGGGGCCTAGGAATAAGGTGGATTGTCCACATACGTGTTTTGCACTCAAGTGGCAGCTAATTTCAGCTCTTCTGCTTTTTGTATTTTTTGAATGTTTTTGCGTAATTCTGGTACTTTCTGGTGTTCGTGGTTGTGCCAGACTGGATAAATGGAGGCTTCTCACCACACGGTGACAGACGACATCCAAGCACGGTGTTGTGGTCTATGTCAGCTCAAAGGTAAATTTGATTATGTCCAACATATTTTAACAAAATGCAGCTGACTTTATTACGGTGGAGATGTGCTGGTCTGAGTACCCACTGCGTCATTATGGGTACAGGCAGCGAGAAGTCATAAATCATGACTCGTTCTTTGTTTGCTAGCGGCAAGTCCTGGGAAAAACCCCATGAGTGCCTGGTATCATTGGAAAGCTTAGAAATCGTACTTTCTAAAAATACCCATGTTTTTGCAGAAGACGTAACTCCCAACCGATCGAACGTGAGTTTTCAACCTAGCTAAAATATAAACAAATCATCTTTTTCTGGGTCAGTTTTTGCAACTTCATATAAATTAAATATCATTTTGAAGGTCTTTCAATTCAGAATATGAAAATAACGTTACATCAGTTTTAAAAATGTCCTCAAAGTGACTCATTTTGCCAGCATGGGTCATTTGTTTACAGTGTTAGCCTCTTAGCAGCGGCGCTAACTAACAGAGCTACTGTGTACGAGGCCACTTTTTAGGTCATCTTCCCGTCTCTCGATTGTCGTGGGAAGTAGTATGATTATATTACTGTTTTGAGGTGCAAGAGGTCATGTTCCCACATTTCTGATGTCGAAGTCATTGTTTTTTTAAAAAAGGAAAAGTGTCCCGTTTCAGTGACAACCATATGTTCTAAACTAGTGCCGGAAGTTGCTACCATAATTCATGCAAGGCATCATGGGGCCTAGGAATAAGGTGGAGTCTCTTACACAGTAACTGCATAAGGTATCATCTGATGAAACCTCCCTCAATTATATTTTTTGGCTACTGCAGGATATTGAAGGAAAGGTATAAACATAACAATATCCACCTTATTCCTGAGGGCGCTGCTGTAGAAACGATTATGGGCACAGCTTCCAGTTTCAGGCTGAAGTAGTGTTAAATGAGTCAGCAAGAGTGGAGTAGTGGGGCATTTAAAATAGCCTTTTTTAAGGTGTTTCAAATTTGTTTTAATGTATAGTCCACATACGTGTTTTGCAGTCAAGCAGTAGATAATTTCAGCACTTGTAGTTTTTGTATTTTTGAATGTTTTTGCATAGTTCTGGTACTTGTTGCTGTTCGTGGTGTGAGGCTCCTCACAGATAAGCACAGCTAAATCTGTGGCTTCAACAGCAATAAGTAGATCATGCACTGAAAACTAAAAAGGACTGTTTGTGTGATTGGTGGTACAGACACAGGACAGACACAAGTGTTGTGTCCATAATTATAAGAATAACAAGGAAGTAAGAACACGGTTAACAGGGCTTTATTCAGGATAACACAACTATATACAATAGGCTTACGGCACTGTTGCACGGTTGCCCGTGCCATGGCCTCATTGGCAACGGGCAACCGTGCCTGGGGCCTCCAAAAACGGACGAAAGCTGGCAATGGAACTCTCCAATACCACTTTTACCTCATCGCCAAATGTTGTGTCCATAATTATAAGAATAACGAGGAAGTAAGAACTCGGTTAACAGGGCTTTATTTAGGACAACACAACTATATACAATATGCTTACGGCACTCGCCTGCATGCCAGGTGGCTCCCACAACGAAAGAGGCAGAGCCTATTCCGCCCATTTCCTTTATACCCCGAGTGGCGTCACAACCGGAAACCGGCAGTTAGCCACCCCAGTCTAACCCACGTCCAACCCAGCCACCATCTTGGTAATACCAGCCTTTTACATATGTTACAACAAGAGTTCCAGGTATGTTTTCATTTACATGAATGTCACAGATTTGATGTTTATATATGTCACCAGATGCAAGGCTGCATGAAGTAAAATAATAAATAAAAAATAGTAACAGTTTGCTTCCCAAGGCTTAGCGATTTAAGAAAGAAATCAAATACGTAGTTGTTGTTTTTTTTGGGGGGGGGGGGTTGGCATTTGTTACACTGCATTGGAATAATATGGACTTGATATTAGCAGCTTCAGCGTGCATTAATTTTTAAATTATCACAAAATATAGATCAATAAAATTTTGAACAATTGTCAGAAAAGGTCTGTACATGTTAAGTTAAATAACAAGTATTCATAGCATGACAGGAGCATGAGCATTTTAATTTCGGGGTACTCCGACATTGTGGTGATCCAAGCGCTGAGTTTATCTGCACCTGAGCCACTCAGTATTCTCCCTTTTTCTCCCTTATTATTTCTGCTTAGTTATTAAGATAAGCCTTTATTAGATAAGCCTTTATTAGTCCCACAACGGGGAAATTCCAGGATTGCAACAGCACAGGGATAGCAACACTCAGCAACATTATTGGTTCTCCCAGGGCTTTTACTGTGACAGTGCTGCGGCCGGACTTCTGGCTGTCAAAGTCTAGCCAGCACTGTCACAGTTGATCGTGATTTGTAATTACGTTTCCTCCTCTCCTGTTTGGATCAGTGCTATTTGCCATGAGTATTTAAGGGAGCAGCTAAGGCTCACTCCTCGCTGCGACCTACACCAACATTAGACTGGATCCCTACATCCGGCTCCAGTCCTGTTCCAGTTTCCTTCCTCGCTCCCATGTATCTGTAAGTGTTTATTCCACAGTGTCAGGTTCTGCCCTCGCTACTTTCTTGTGTTAGTATTCTTTATTTGTGCCCAAGTTTAGTGTTTATGTTTTGCCCCACGTGGCTCTTTATTTTGTATCCTCTATAATAAACAAGCAAATTCTCTGTTGACGTCTGGCGCATCATTTATGCCCTGAAAGGGGCAAACACAACAGTAGGTCACAGCCAAGTGAGGTGCCAGCCACAGTAAGTTTGTTTTTTGGGCTTGAGTTTTTTCCCTTTTCCAGGTGCCAGTTTTATTTGGAGAGATGGCGTCATCAAGGACTGGGTATCCTATGAGTCTGGGCTTCGAGCTTGTCCAGGCTCTGATGGAGATTGATGGCCTCCATTCCAATGCTCGTATGTTCGCCACCTCCAGAAATGCACACTGGTACCTGGACCTCGCAGAGGCGGCAGTAAAGTGCCATCTTGACCTGGCCGAGCACGCCGAGGGCAGGGAAAGGATGGCCGAACTTGCGGCACTTCAGCAGAAGAATTATGGACTGGTGAAGAGTCCCAGCAGGAAGCCGAAGATGGAGCAGACGGTGGGGCATCCCTGCTCCTCGCCCCGGGATCGGGTTCCTGCTACACGTCTAGCCCCAGATTCTGCATCATCGAAGAGCCGTCTCCCAATGCAGCAGAGGAAGAGGGCAGCCAGGGTCCCCAGTGAAGAGGAACAGTGGGCAGCTGAGCTCATCAGGGGCCGTGTGGCTGAAGCACGCTCTTCCTTCCATCCTGCAGAATCTTAAAGAATGTTGTGGGTTGAGCGGTCAATGGAGTAGGACGCAGATTTGGTGGCTCCTGCCAACTTCGTATAATATTGTTATTCAGTTGTGCAGTTTTCCAAAAACCGAGTGTTTTTTCTTGAGATTTTTTTTTCGCTGTGTACCTCAAGAGATACTTTTGAATTGTTTTGCAATGTCGGGGAGAGGAAAAACCCGCACTATTCAGACGCACCTGAGGCCTTGCCCACAGGCCCCGACTTCCGAGCCGCTAGCTCAAGATGTCGAACCAGCCCCTGTTTTGAACGCTAAAGCCTTGAAATTTGAGCTGCTTTCCTCCCTAAAAGAAGACATTGCTGGTATTATTAAGAAGGAGCTACAAGAGATTATCGGAGACGCTTTGGCACCTCTTAAGCTTGAGCTGCAGTCCGTGAAATCACACTTAGCGAGCGACAATGCTGCTATCGATGCTAAGTTGGCTAAGCTAACGGGTACTATGGGGGACATGGAAGAAACACTCACAGGTTATACGGATGACATGGCTGACATGAAAACAAGCGTTGAGCACCTCACTGCCAAGGTTGCTATGCTGGAAGGCAAATGTGAAGACCTAGAATCAAGATTGCGACGCAATAACATAAGGATCATTGGCGTTGAAGAGGGCCCTGGCTCTTTCTCTCCTACAGCTGTGGCTGCGTTGCTGAAAGATGCTTTTTCTTTGGATAAGGAACCGCTAGTGGATCGGTCTCATTGCACTCTTCAGCCTAAACCTAAACCGGGTGGCCGACCACGAGCCATTGTGTGCAGGCTTCACTACCACAGTGACTGTGTTGATATATTACGGCATGCGCGAGAGCTCCAGCGGATTAAAGTCGGCAGTATGACTTTGTCGGTCTTTCCGGACTACACTGCCAAGATAGCACGGGCTCGGGCTGCATTCAACGAGCTCAAGCAGCTACTCCGTGGCATCGATGGAGTCAAATACGGACTTTTCCATCCGGCGCAGCTACGCATTACTTACCAGGGGACTGAAAAGAAGTTTACTTCGCCGGAAGACACGAAGGAATACGTCAAGACTCTAATTTCTGGGTGAGCTGTGAACCTTTCATTACAATCCTTATATCTGTACGGATTCTAGACTTGTTGCTATTACCTGGACATTTGTGCTTATTTGCTTTATTTTGAGAGTGATCATTAGAATCTCTTAGTGAATTGTTGAGTTTAACATTATTATTACTTTTTCTTACTTTATTGTTTAGACTATAATACTGGTATAAAATAGTATGTAACTTAATCATTGCATATATTATAATTCAATTTCTGGAAGTTGGCAAGAGTCATGTTTTCCACTGGTACTTCTTTCTCTGTTTGTTCGACTTTGCCTCTGAGTTGTTCCTGTTTTACTGAGAACAACTTTTTTGCTTTGTGTGTGACACTGCTGTCTCCATTGGTTTTTGGGTGTTGTTTTTTTTTTTTTTTTGTTACATGGAGACTTTGGGTGTATTTGTTTTGGGTTTTCTTGGGTGGGTGGTGTTTTACCTCAGCTCATGGCAATAGTTCTTGTGTTGTTGTTTTTTTCTACGTGTAAATGGCTAGTGGTTCCAAGGTTGTCATAGCCAGGAGCGGCACTGGGGTTAAGCTCCCAGTGCTCATAAAATGATCCTTATGCCGTGCGTCTCGAAAAGCCTCTGACAACTAAGTCCAACTCCTAGCCTGCCCGTGTGGTTTAGTCTCTAAGCCTGGTGGAACTGCTTTTACTAATAGGAGAAGGGGCGAGGGCGGATCTCTGGCGCCTTAAAACCAGATGCTTCGGGTAGATGATGGCTCGTCAACCTGGGAAGGTAGCCCATCTAGGGGAAGGTAAACCCTGATTTCAAACCTCTGCTGCCTTGCGGCATACCCGGTCACGGGAAAGGCTTCGGGAGTCAACCCTGAGGAAAAATCCGGAGTCGGAGCCCCTAAGGCAGTTCTATGTTGTGCTCAACATCGTTCTGGCAGCTCCTGCAACGGCGCTGGTGCCAAACTGTAGCAGCCCTGCTGTTCCTTTGGATTCATCAGTGACGTGGAGAGGGGGGACATGCTGCATGGGCAACATCTTGTCCTCCATATCTTCCTGCCCAGGCTTGAATCCTACCAACGCCCAACGCTGGAAGGTAGAACACCGGATCACTGGAGAGGACACTCCAGCTTTGCCTTTGGCGTAGACAAAACACGGGGAATGACAGTTACCGGTTATAAGCCACTGCTCAATTGGCGTAGAGCGTGGCACCAGGGGTTGTTCCCGACGGTGGGAGGGATCATCAGATCTCACTGGACAGCTACCGCCCGCCTCAAGCTGGGCAGCCCCCAGCCAATAAGGTGTTGTCCCGCCACAGCTTGCTTTCCTCATTGGGTGCATGGGGATGAGGAGAAATCCAAACAGCAGGCTGAGAACCTTCGCACCAGGCAAGACAATAAAATAAAAGAGACCAACTCTAAAACTGGGAACTTGGAACGTCCGCACTATGATGACAGGACTCGCTGCTAACCTCAAGGACATCAACGACACCAGGAAGACTGCCATCATCAATAATGAGCTGAAGAGACTGGGAGTGGATATCGCCACTCTCCAGGAAACACGGTTAGCTGATGCAGGCACACTGAGAGAGAAGAACTACACGTTCTACTGGCAGGGAAAGGGCAGTGACGAACACAGGGAACACGGAGTGGGCTTCGCAGTGAAGAACACTTTGCTGAAGATGGTGGAACCGGGCAGCACTGGCTCTGCACGACTCCTCACCCTCCGCCTGAACACCACTCAAGGCCCAGTCACCCTCGTCAGTGTGTATGCCCCAACACAGACAGCCACACCAGAGGCAAAAGACGAGTTCTACGAGAATCTCGCAACAACTGTCAGGATCATCCCCAACTCTGAACAGCTCATTCTCCTTGGAGACTTCAATGCCAGAGTGGGTGCTGACCACGACTCCTGGCCCTCCTGTCTTGGACCTTTTGGCGTGGGCAGAATGAACGACAACGGACAGCGGCTGCTCGAGTTCTGCACATATCACGATCTGTGCATCACAAACTCGTTCTTCAAGACCAAGCCCCAACACAAGGTTTCCTGGCAACATCCATGCTCAAAGCACTGGCACCAGCTAGACTTGATCCTGACCAGGCGCACCTCACTGAAGAACGTGCTAATCACCCGTTCGTTCCAGAGTGCAGATTGCGACACAGACCATTCATTGGTGTATTGCAAGGTCAAGCTGCAGCTGAAGAAATTCCATCGTGCTAGACAACCTGGAAAGGCACGGATTAACATCAGCAAGATGGCCCAACCAGAACTTATTGAGCAGTTTGCCTCCACCTTTGAGAAGGAACTTGGTGTACCACAAGGAGGAGAATCTGCAAAGCAGAAGTGGGAAGAGCTGCGAAACACCATCTACCGCACAGCCTTGGCTACCTTTGGGAGGAAGACCTCGAAGTCACAGGACTGGTTTGATGCCAAGTTGACCGAGATGACCCCCGTCATTGAAGCCAAGCGCTCAGCACTTGCTGAGTACAAGAAGTACCCAAACGAGAAGAATCTCCAGATTCTCAGGGCTGCGAGAAGTAAAGTTCAGCAGACTGCTCGGCGCTGTGCCAACGAGTACTGGACTCAGCTCAGCCAAGACATTCAAACCGCTGCCATAACAGGGAACATCCGTGGTATGTACGATGGCATCAAGAAAGCACTTGGTCCAGCTCAGAGCAAGACGGCCCCCCTCAAATCTTCCACTGGGGAGATGATCACAGAGAAGAACAAGCAGATGGAGAGATGGGTGGAACACTACTCCGACCTCTACTCTAGACAGAACACCGTGACACCGTCAGCCCTTGATGCCATCGACTGCCTGCCATCCATGGACGAACTTGACGCCGAGCCAACCATCGACGAACTCAGTAAGGCCATTGATAGCTTGGCCGCTGGCAAGGCACCCGGCAACGACGGCATACCCCCTGACCTGATCAAGCACTGCAAGACCGCCCTACTGCTGCCATTGCATGACGTCCTCTGCCAGTGCTGGAAGGAAGGTGCCGTACCACAGGACATGAGGGACGCCAAGATCATCACCCTCTACAAAAACAAAGGGGAGAGAAGCGACTGCAACAACTACAGGGGCATTTCTCTCCTCAGCGTTGTTGGCAAAGTCTACGCACGAGTTGTTCTCGTTCGTCTACAGAAGCTTGCCGAACGTGTCTACCCCGAGTCTCAGTGTGGCTTCCGCGCTGAGCGATCGACGGTAGACATGATATTCTCCATCCGCCAACTCCAGGAGAAATGCAGAGAACAGAACATGCCTCTGTACGTCGCCTTCATCGACCTCACCAAAGCGTTCGATCTGGTCAGCAGAGAGGGCCTTTTCAAGATCCTGCCAAAGATAGGATGCCCACCAAAGTTGCAAAGCCTCATCGAATCGTTTCACACCAACATGCAGGGGATAGTGCAGCACGATGGCAACGTCTCAGAGCCATTCAACATACGCAGCGGAGTGAAACAGGGCTGTGTACTTGCGCCAGCCCTCTTTGGGATTTTCTTTGCTATGCTCCTGAGGCATGCCTTCAGCACAGCAACAGAGGGAATCTACCAGCACACAAGATCTGACGGCAGGCTTTTCAACCTCGCCCGCCTGAAAGCCAGAACCAAAGTACGCGAGGCTCTAATCAGAGACATGCTGTTCGCAGACGACGCTGCAGTCGCAACCCACACACAGCAGGAGCTTCAGACCCTTATGGACCGCTTCTCCCAGGCATGCAAGGACTTCGGGCTTACCATCAGCCTGAAGAAGACTAACGTCTTGGCACAAGGCACGGAAGCACCACCAACCATCACCATTGACGACTACGAGCTGGAGGTCGTGAATCAGTTCACGTACCTGGGGTCCACGATCAGCAACAACCTCTCCCTTGATACAGAGATCAACAAGAGGATTGGAAAATCAGCCTTCACACTCGCTCGCCTCACCACACGAGTGTGGGAGAATCCCAAACTCTCTGTCAAGACGAAGATGGCAGTGTACAACACCTGCGTCATCAGCACACTGCTCTATGGGAGTGAGACGTGGACAACATACGCCCGGCAGGAAAAGAGACTGAACTCCTTCCACTTGCGCTGCATTCGCCACATCCTGGACATATCCTGGCAGGACAAAGTGCCCAACACAGAAGTTCTGTCCCGCACCGGCCTTCCCTCCATGTTCACTCTACTCAGGCAGCGCAGGCTCCGCTGGCTAGGCCACGTTCACCGTATGGAGGATGGCAGAATCCACAAAGACGTCCTCTATGGAGAACTGGCAACTGGCAGGAGAGACGTTGGCCGCCCACAGCTGCGCTTTAGAGACGTCTGCAAGAGAGACATGAAGGCCCTGGATATCAACACAGAGCGCTGGGAGGACCTTGCAACGGACCGCTCCAAATGGAGAGGCACCCTGACCAGACAGCTGAAGGCGGGTGAAGAGAGACTGACTGCTGCAGCAGATGAAAAAAGGACCCGCAGGAAGAACCGCCACAGACCCAGCAGCACGGAGACCACCCACAAGTGTGACCTGTGTGACAGGGACTGTCATTCGCGCATCGGCCTGTTCAGCCACAGGCGGTGCTGTTCCAGCAGAGTAGACGTTTAGGATTCTCTTCCATGGTCATCATAGACCGACGGAGGCCGACGACGAATGGCTAGTACCATTATAGGCCATGGTACAGCTTTGCTAGGCGCATCTTTGCAATTCATTAGCTGGAATATTAAGGGCATGGGTCATCCTGTCAAAAGATCAAAAGTTTTTAATCACTTAAAACAATTAAAATCCTCAATAGTGTTCCTGCAGGAGACCCATCTTCGGATAAAAGATCATCATCGGTTGCACTGCTCATGGGTGAGCCAAGTTTTTCATTCAGAGTTTAACTCTAAATCAAGGGGGGTTGCTATTCTTATAAATAAAAATGTACAATTCTCAGCTACTAACATTATAGCTGATAAAAACGGCAGATACGTGATAGTTGCCGGTACTTTGATGCAGAAAAAGGTTCTGTTAGTCAGTGTACGTATATGCCCCAAACATTGACGATGTTGAATTTGCAAATAAATTATTAAGTAGCCTACCATTTTTGAATTCACATTTGTTAATCTTAGGGGGCGACTTAAATTGTGTCTTTGATCCATCACTAGATCGATCTAATCATGACACAGAATGGCTTTGTCGATCCTTGGAGATTCCGCAATCCAACCAGTAAAAAATTCTCCTTCTTTTCTAAGGTGCATCATTCTTACTCCAGGATTGATTACTTTTTTATTGACTGTACTTTAAATTCCTGTGTAGTTTCCTCTGATTATTTAAGTATAATAATATCTGATCATGCACTATTACTATTAGATATTCAGTTGGGTGCCTATAAACGTAGTCTTCCTTCATGGAGGTTTAATTCTCTTCTTTTAGCAGATAAAGAGTTTTGTGATTTTATTTCCAATTCAATTGATGAGTTTTTGTTGTTTAATAAAAATGATTCTACTTCATATTCACTACTATGGGAGACACTTAAATCCTACCTTAGAGGACAAATCATTTACTACTCTGCACTTTCTAATAAGAGACGTCACGCTAAGTTTACTGAACTCACTTTAGCTATCAGTAATATTGATCAAAGATATGCCTTAAATCCTACACCAGAATTACTTAAACAGCGCATGGAAGTACAATCAGAACTTGATCTAATTTCAACCCAAGAAGCTGAACGGCTATTATTACAAAGTCGTGGAACTCATTATGAATATGGTGACAAAGCAAGCCATCTATTGGCACATCAGCTACGGCGTCAAGCAAACTCTCGGATTATAAGTAGTATTCAGAATATCCAACATATAATCACGACGGATCCTAATGAAATCAATGCCACATTTAAAACATTTTATTCTTCTCTATATACGTTGGAGTTCCCAACAGATTCATATAACATGAACATATTTCTTCATGACCTCTCGAATCCTGTAATTGACTCGGATACAGCAAAAAGCCTGGATTCCCCACTCTGCCTTGTCGAAATAATTAATTCAATTAAAGCAATGCAGTCAAACAAAGCACCTGGCCCTGATGGGTTTCCCATCGAATTTTATAAAAAGTTTATAGAAAAATTAGCACCATTACTTTTAGCTATATTTAATGAATCATTAGAACGAGGTATCCTTCCTCCAACTCTAACACAAGCTTCAATTGTTTTACTTCATAAAAAGGACAAAGACCCAACTCTATGTAGCTCTTATAGACCACTATCATTGCTTAATGCTGACGTGAAAGTGTTAGCCAAAGTAATTTCTTCCCGTTTGGAGGAGGTTCTCCCTTTGATTATATCTGAAGAACAGAACGGTTTTGTTAAGGGACGACAATTATTTTTTAATATACATACTCTCTTCAATATAATTTATGCAAAGCAGTCATCTGATTCACCAGAAATAGTCATATCGCTAGACGCTGAAAAAGCGTTCGACAGGGTAGAGTGGGAATATTTGTTTGCGGTTTTGAGGAAATTTGGATTCAATGAGAAATTTGTTTCTTGGATTCGTCTCCTCTATACATCCCCGAAGGCAAGGGTTATTCCCAATGTCTTGAGTATGTTAAATAATTTCAGTTCCTTTTCTGGTTATAAATTGAATTTGGAAAAAAGCGAATGCTTTCCCATCAATACGACTGCCTGTGATCTTCAGCAGTCTGATATACCCTTCAAACTTAGTCACACAGGATTCAAGTATCTTGGTATAAATGTGACACGCTCTTTCTCTAGCCTAGCTTCAGCCAATTTTTCTCCCCTTATTGCCAAAATAACCTCTGACGTCCAGCATTGGCGAAATCTCCCTCTTTCACTCTTGGGTAGGATTAATGTTGTCAAGATGAATATCTTACCAAAATTTCTTTTTTTATTTCAATCAATTCCTCTTTTTCTGCCTAAAAATTTTTTTGATTCTCTGGATAAGATAATTTGTGGCTTTATCTGGAATGGTAAACCGCCTAGAGTTCGTAAAAAATTATTGCAAAGATGTAGACTTAGTGGGGGACTTGCATTACCTGATTTTCAATCATATTATTGGGCGGCACATATACATAAAATCTGCTATTGGTTAAAGTCTTTTCGCTCCCCATGGTGTAGAATGGAATTATCATCCTGTCGTGGGTTGTCAATACCTGCATTAATTTTTTCCTCTTTGCCTACAAAACCCTCTTTGTATACGGACAGTCAAGTGGTTCTCAACACATTAAAAATCTGGTTTCAGTTTAGGTGGCGCTTTGGTTTTGTAGCTGCCTCCTCTTTGTGTCCTTTAACTAAAAATCATTTGTTTCCCCCATCTCTCTCAGATTCATCATTCTCCGACTGGCATGACAGGGGTATTGAACATATAAGGAATTTATATACATCCGGGCTTTTTGATAGTTTTACCAATTGATCTTCCAATTATAACTTACCCAGCACCCATTTGTTTCGTTATTTTCAAATTCGTAATTTTGTTTCTAAGTGTTTCTCTAACTTCTCTAACGTTCCTACTCTCACCTATGGTCACGAGCTTTGGGTAATGACCGAAAGAACGAGATCGCGGATACAGGCGGCTGAAATGAGCTTTCTCCGTAGGATTGCTGGACTCACCCTCAGAGATAGGGTGAGGAGCTCAGTCATCCAGGAGAGGCTCAGAGTAGAACCGCTGCTCCTCCACATTGAAAGGAGTCAGTTGAGGTGGTATGGGCATCTGATTAGGATGCCTCCTGGACGCCTCCCACTTGAGGTGTTTCAGGTACGTCCCACTGGGAGGAGACCCCAGGGCAGACCCAGGACTCGGTGGAGAGACTATGTCTCCCAGCTGGTCTGGGAACGCCTTGGTATCCCCTCTGAAGAGCTGGAACAGGTGGCTGGGGAGAGGGAAGTCTGGGCTTCTCTGCTTGAACTGCTGCCTCCGCAACCCGGACCTCCGGAAAAGCGGTAGAAGATGGATGGATGGATGGATGGTGTTTCTCTAACTTTCCTTCTATCCCTCCTGAGCAGCCCTGGGAAAGTATAGTTTCACATGGTCCACAACATAAAGGGCTGATATCTAAGCTTTATAATTCCATTTTAATATTAAACGATGAATCAAGTGTCAAAATAAAAAATTTGTGGGAGAAAGAATTGGGTATACAGATGACTGAAGAGTTTTGGGAGGATGCCATTATCAGAATTAGAAGGTCTTCCTCATGTGCTCGTCTTAGCTTGATTCAGTTTAAGGTACTATATAGAGTCCATTTCTCAAAATTGAGGCTCTCTGAGATTTACCCAGAAGTTGATGGTAGTTGTGATAAATGTAAGGGATCTCCCTGTCACCTTGGCCACATGTTTTTTCTTTGTCCGGAATTATACAGTTTTTGGTCTAGTTACTTTACAATTATCTCCACGGTTCTTCAAGTGACTCTGCTGCCTTCTCCATTTATTGCCATATTTGGGATTCCCGACTCCTCTGTAGTTTTGAATTCGGCATAAAGGGATATTGTGGCCTTTACATCCTTAATAGCAAGGCGTACTTTATTGCTGCATTGGAAATCTGTCAGATATCCCTCAGTTTCCCTATGGCTCAAGGATATGATGTTTTTTCTAAAACCTGAGAAAATAAAATATACGATAAGAGGATGCACAGAAAGGTTTTACCAGAAATGGCAATGTTTTATATCTCACTTTTCTAATCTAAAAGTCTTACCCATCTAATTATGTCAGCATGTGCCTTGTTATATATATATATTTTTGTAATTTTTTTTCCCTACTTTATTATGTGTATTTGTTTCATATTATACACCTGTTGAAGTACTTCCTCTACTGATTTTGTGAGCTGGGGTGGGGGGGTTGTTCTAGGGGATATAAAAAAAAAATAATAATAATAATATCTGGTGCTTAAGTGTGAAGTACTTGTTGATGCACTATTAGATCCTATATACATATATGTATACAGTATATGCTTAATAAGTGTATCTTTATTTCTTGTTTCAAGAAGTATTATGCAAACTTCTCTGTAATTTCTGAAACTGATTTTAATAAAAATATATTGAAGAAAAAAAAAAGAATGTTGTGGCGGCTCGCCGAGCTGGTGGCGTCAGTCTCAGCACAGCAGCGGCGCTTCCCTGACCTGAATTTAGCCTCACCTCCAGCCAGAAGATGTTGCCGCCCTGCCCATGATCTATCTCCTCCCCGGGACACGGCCGTTCTGACGGGGAAGGAGTCTCCTGACCGGGCCGCCCGATCCTCTGCGAGATTCCCATCCAGGCCCTGCCCCGGGTCGCCAAAGGAACTCGGCCTCCCAGCCAGCTGTTTTCCCTGCGTCATGACGGAAGGTGAAAATAGCAGCCTTAGCCTCTGGGTCATCTTTTCCCACTGTTCCGTCAGCTCCATGTTCCCAGACTGCCTCGGCTGCTCCTCCCTCCTCCTTGGCGCTCCATTCAGCTGCTGTGAGCCCTATGGTTCCTTGTCTGGCTCCGTCCGTCACCGATCCTGTTGGGACGGCTCCTCCTTGTCTTCCGGAGGGGTCCTCCATCACCATCCCTATGGGAAAAGGGAGAATCAAGCCCGCTGCAGCAGTCACCATCGTTCCCCAGGAAAGCAGGCAAGTGTTTTTTCATTCTAAATCTCTGTTTGATGAATTACCTTGTCTGATTCCTGCGGGTGGAGCTCAGGGTTCACAGTCCACTGAGCTCCCACCACCTGTTGGAACCATTGAAATTGAACCTGCTACCTCTGTGTTTCCTCCCCTTCTCCCCGAGCGTCCCCTGGTGCCAGGAGTAGACCGTCAGACAGAGGAGGAGCCTGCGGCCCTGGAGAGCCTGGTTCTAGCCCCGCAGCCACGTCATGGGCAGAGGAGGAGGGCTGGCTGTCATTTGGAGCCTGCGCCGACAATAAAGCATCCCCTGGCCTCCGTGGAGCAGCAGTCAGCTCCAGCAGGCAATCGATCCCCTGCCACCATGCCGAGTGGGCCATCGACGTGGGTTTCAGTGCCAGGGGATTATCGGACTGTGGAGACCATCATGCCTGCTTCGGAGGCCACCGCAGTCAAGTGGGAACAGGAAGTGGACCTCCAGATCGTCGAGCCTGGATCGTTGGAGTCCTGGACGGCGGTAGAGCTTGAGATCAGGCAAGTGCTCTATTTTGTCTTCTTACTTTCTGCCTTGAAGCATTCTTGCCTGTCTCCTGGGGAGAAGAGCAGGGTGCAGCCGGCCGCTGCATCCGAGCTCGTCTCGCCAGGCTCTGCCACTGCCGGTGACCCTGACCCCTGTTCTCCCTCTTTGTCCGAGCCTTCTCCCAGGGTCACTGGAGATAAGTCAGCTCCGGTCGTTTTCGTCGAGGCTCCGGGTTCGTGTTTGGAGGTCATCCCAGGAGTTGCGCTGGCCCGGTCGGGGTCCACCGTGGGTGCTGCGCTGGCCTGGTCGGGGTCCACCGAGGGTGCTGCGCTGGCCCAGTTCGAGGTCAGTGAGGGAGCTGCAGATCCCTTTCTGCCTGACACCAGACTGGTTCCCCGTTTCCCCCCTTCCCCCCATTCTCCATCACCGGACGCTGCTGGGGTCCCTTTCATTCGGTTCGGCTTCCCCTCATTGTGCCTCTCGGTAAGGAAGCTGCCTCCAAGCTCCCCCTCCGGTCCTGGTGGTCTAAGGATGCGGGTCGGCCGCCCGAAGGACTGCCTCGCTGGTTCGGTGACCTGGGCCGGCCGCCTGAGGTACTGTTTCCCCGGTTCTGGGACTTGGGTAGGCCTTGGGTTTCTCTCCCTCCTGGCCTGTTTCCCCCTCCGCCCACCCGAGGTTGGTCTTGTTAGCCTTCTGGTTGGTGGGGGGCCTCTTTGGGTGTTACTTTGGACGCCTGGAATGCATCCTTTGAACGGGGGTACTGTGGTGATCTGAGCTCTGAGTTTGTCCGCGCCTAGGCCACTCAGTATTCTCCCATTTTCTCCCTTATTATTTCTGCTTAGTTATTATTGGTTCTCCCAGGGCTTTTACTCTGACAACGCCACGGCCGGACTTCCAGCTGTCAAAGTCTAGCCGGCATTGTCACAGCTGATTGTGATTTGTAATTACGTTTCCTCCTCTCCTGTTTGGATCAGTGCTGTTTGCCATGAGTATTTAAGGGAGCAGCTGAGGCTCACTCCTCGCTGCGACCTACACCAACATTAGACTGGACTCTCTACGTCCGGATCCAGTTCCTGTTCCAGTTTCCTTCCTCGCTCCCATGTATCTGTAAGTGTTTATTCCATAGCGTCAGGTCCCGCCCTCGCTACTTTCTTGTATTAGTGCTAGTATTCTTTATTTGTGCCCAAGTTTAGTGTTTGTGTTTTGCCCCACGTGGCTCTTTGTTTTGTATCCTCTATAATAAACAAGCAAACTCTCTGTTGGCATCTGGCACCTCATTTATGCCCTGATACGGGCAAACACGACAGACATTAAAACACTTAAGCACGGCGTTGTGGTTCTTTGTGGCGCTGACTAGATTCTACGTCTGCTCTAAGGCAAGTTTGATTATGTCCAACATTCATTCAGTCATTCATTCATCTTCTTCCGCTTAATCCTTTTCGGTTCAAGGGGGAGCTGGAGCCTATCCCAGCATCTTTGGGCGAGAGGCAGGGTACACCCTGGACAGCTCGCCAGTCCATCACAGGGCCAACACAAAGAGACAGACAACCATTCACTCTCACAGTTGTACCTAAGGACAATTTTAGAATCCCCAATTTGATGCCAATTAAATTAACTTGCATGTTTTTGGCATGTGGGAGGAAATAGGCGAAATCCCAGAGTAAACCCACGCAGACACTGGGAGAACATGCAAACTCCACACAGATCACTGTTGGTCGGGGGCTGGGATCGAATCCAAGATCCCCGGCCAAGGGTGAATTGCTGTGCTGCCGCAGTGCTAACCACTCTGCCACCGTGCTGCCCTATGTCTATGTATATGTATGTATATGTCCAACATATTTTAACAAAATGCAACCAACTTTATTGCGGTGGAGACATTGATATATCTCAGAGCTTTTGTTTGTTTACAGCGTTAGCATTTTAGCAGCGGCGCTAACTAACGGAGTTAGTTACTGTCTGCAAGGTCACTTTTTAAGGTCATCTTCTTATCCCTCGATAATCGTGGGAAGTGGTATGATTATATTACCCTTCTGAGGTGCAAAAGGCCATGTTCCCACTTCCCGCATTTTTGATGCTGCAGTCATAGTTTTCTTTTTAACAAGAAAACATTGTTGTGAATGTGGGATTTTTATGACAACCCCACATTCTAAACTAGTACCGGAAGTTGCAAACATAATTCACGTAAGGCATCATGGGGGCTAGGAATAAGATGGATAGGAAGAGATGATTATGTCATTAAAAAAATGATGATAATAACAACATCATAGCAGAACATTTTAACAAAGAAACTGATATCTAGTATGAGTTTGTGATTTTTCAGAAAACACCAACAGATCATTGCACTTTAAGACAAAGAATCACATATATCAGGCACAGTGTTGGATGTAACACCGTTACTTATGCGTTACTTACTGTAGCATCACTACTTTTGCAGTAACATGCTGTGTAACAAAATTACTTTAAAAATTCAGTAATGCATTACAGTTACTGAAATTTGATCAGATACATTATTCATTACTTGTTTTATTAATATGGATAGATATTTTTAGCACAAATAAATGAATATACAAACTGACCCTACCGTAGCTGACACAGCCGTCAGTCGACATGACCTGTTGCAGAGCCTTTCTTCATTGATGGATTGAGCCGTCGCTAACGATGGATCTCCCGCCTTCTGGCTGCATTAAATTGTAAGGGGGTGCTTGTGACGGCGATGACTGATGAGGCCGATGCGTGAAGCACATGGCATATTGCAATCGGGACAGATGTACATAATTGGCTTAGTGGATGACACCGACTGCTGTAGACGTCTCTGTTGCTGGGCGGCACCGTGACATGCTTTATGGCAGGCATCCAAAAGGGCAGTTCTCTCTCTCTCAAAGAGGTCAACACCTTCATGGCAGATCTTTCACCAAAGGGGACGGTTCTTGGCCTGCATTTCCCATGTCATAGGATCAATTCCACACGACTTGAGTGAGGCTTTGCACACGTCTTTATACCGCTTCCACTGACCACCCCGTGACCTCCGCCCTTCGTCCAACTGGCCAAATAACAGGATTTTAGGAATGTGCTGATCTGTCATCCGAACAACGTGGCCGGTCCAGCGCAACTGGGAACGTATGATGAATGACTCGATGCTGCTGATATTGCACCGGCGGAGAACTTCTGTATTGGCAACTTTGTCTCGCCACGTGATTCCACACAGCTTCCTTAAACACCGCATGTGAAACTGTTCAAGTTTCTTCACATGGGGGTGATAGGTTGTCCACGACTCGCACCCACAGAGAAGTGTAGATAGAACAACGGTGCGATAGACCTTGATCTTGGTGCTTAGACGAATGCCACGCTTCAACCATAGACGATGCTGTAGGCGTCCATAGGATGCACTAGCATTGCTGATGCGGTGGGTAACTTCATCATCAATCTTAGCATTCTGCGAGCTGGTGCCCCCCAGGTAGCAGAACTTGTCAACTGCCTTGAGGGGTTTGCCACCGATGGTAATAACAGGATTTATTGGGAGCGTACCAGGACGAGGTTGATGTAAAACCTCTGTCTTCTTGATACTTATAGTGAGTCCATAACGATTCGTTGCTCTAGCAAACTGGTCAAAAATGAACTGTGCGTCTTCAAGAGTGTGAGCGATGAGTGCGCAGTCGTCACCATAGAGACGCTCTTGCAGCATCATGCATGACGTCTTTGTTTTAGCCTTTAAACGTTGCAAGTTGAATACATTGCCGTCAGTGCGAAACCGGATCCTTACACCCGTGTCACAGTCCTTGAAGGCATCAAGGACCATTGCAGCGAAGATGATACTAAAGAGCAGCGGGGCCATAGCACACCCCTGCTTAGTGCCATTGATGATAGGGAATGGATCGGAGATTAAACCACTCTCAACCACCCGCTCGACCATGCCATCGTGGAATGAGCGAATGACATTGACGATCTTAGGAGGGCACCCGACCCAGGCAAGCAGCTTCCACAGGCCCTCTCTCCCAACAGAATCGAAGGTCTTAGTCAGGTCTACGAACACTATGAACAAATCACAGTTTTGTTCTCGGCACTTCTCTTGTATTTGCCTGGCTGCAAACATCATGTCAATGGTGCCTCGTCCTGCTCGAAAGCCACACTGACTCTCGGGAATGATGTTGTCAACAACATAGTGATTGAGGCGGTTTATGATCACACGTGCTAGAATCTTACCAGCGATGGCGAGGAGCGATATTCCTCTGTGGTTATCGCAGCAGTGGCAGTTTCCCTTATGCTTATACAAGTGAACAATCATTGCATCCTTGAAGTCTTGTGGAACCGCCTCCTGCTCCCATATGGTGGCAAATAACTGGGCGAGACGGGCGACAATGATGTTACCGCCACACTTATAGATCTCCAGCGGGATACCATCTCCACCAGCTGCCTTACCACTAGACGTCTGTTTGATAGCATCTTTAATCTCAGTAATCGTCGATGGGACATTCAGCTCCTCCATGATAGGTCTCTGAGGAAGCTGTGCGATGGCTTCATCAGAGATCACAGATTGGCAATTCAGGACACTATTAAAGTGTTCTACCCAATGCTCCAGGATGCGAGCCGGCTCGCTTATGAGCGTCTGACCGTCCGAAGAGTACATTGGCGTACTGCCCTGTGATGTCAGACCATAGACTGCCTTCAGGCCATCGTAGAACGCTTTCACGTCGTTCTTGTCAGCAGCTTCCTGAAGGTCCTCAGCTCTAGCAATCCACCACTGGTCCATCATTCTACCCAGCGAAACCTGCACTGTCTGCCGGACATGGTGGTAGGTGTCCTTCTTTGCAATCAAGCTCTTATCATTCACATACTCAAGATGGGCACGGTGAAGACGGTCCAACAATTGGATGGCTGCTACATCATTTTCATCGAACCAATCCCGATGCTTGCGTTTGGTGAAGCCGAGCACTTCCTCTGCCGCTTCATAGATATTATCACGAAGTAACGTCCAATGGCTGTCAACGGTCTCAAAAAGGGCATCGTCAAAGTCAGTAAGTTTCGTAACAAGTTGCTGTTTCAGTTGGGTCCTGGAATCCAGTGAGCCAAGCTTGGCCAAATTGAGCTTCTTCACAGGTGTCTTCCGGACCCTACGCCATGGGGGCTTAAAGGAGAACGCAACTCTCGACCGCAACAACCGGTGGTCTGAGAGACATGTTGTTCCCCTCATTGCTCTAGTAAGGTGCACATCCTTGATGTCCCGCTGTCGTGTAATGACAAAGTCAATCTGATGCCAATGGCCTGAACGCGGGTGCATCCATGTGGATTTCAGTTTGTTCGCCTGTTGGAAGAACGTGTTGGTAACAGATAATTGATGCTGGGCGCACAAGGAGAGGAGCAAGGTGCCGTTGGAATTCTCCTTTCCAACACCATGGTGGCCAATAACATTCTCCCAGGTGGTCCATGAGGCTCCTACGCGAGCGTTGAAGTCACCTAGGACCACCAACTTGTCAGTATGAGGAGTGGCTTGAATAATACAGTCTAGTTCCTCATAGAATTGTTCCTTGCTCTCGTCTGTGTGTGTCATGGTTGGTGCATACGCACTAATGCATGTTATGTACCCAGTATCAAGCTTCAGGCGGAGCACCATAAGTCGATCACCGACCCCATGCGGTAGAAAGTCAAGCAGGTTGACGTAACATGTCTTGATGGTGAAGCCGACTCCTAACTGTTGTGCCTCATCAATCGGGCGCCCACTGCAATAGAACGTGTAGCCAGACCCATGCTCAGTGATCTTTGTCGAGTCAGGCAACCGAGTCTCACTAAGGGCAGCTATTGCGATGTCGTAGCGAAGTAATTCTTGTGCAACAATGGCTGTCCGACGTCACAGGCTATTGTCACTGTCTTGGAGGGTACGGACATTCCAAGCAGCTATGTTTATTGTGTTTTTCACTTTCTTCATTTCTTTCATTTTTCGACCGCAGACGTGGATGACCAGCCCATCGCAGCTAGCGAGCAAGCCAAAAATGGAGCAAGCTTTCTTTAGGCATCCTTTTCTCCCCCTCTCTCCATCTGGAGAAGGCAGTGATATCCCCAAAAAGGGCTGCCTTGTCATCCGGGCAGGATACGAACTGGGCCATTGCTCCGGGTGGGCACCAGAGCGACCATCACACCCGGACCGCCATGCGTGGGGAGACGTGACTAGAGGCTCCCAGAAGCATCCTCTTCCTGGCCCCCTCGCCACCTCATTCCTCGCCACAGGACTTCTATGCATGTGATAATGATACTGATGGTGAGTAAAGCAGCAGCCAAAAGAAGACACCTGCACCTGATGATTATGGAGGTGGTGGGGTGTACAAACCCAAGGCCACCCTCTCTTCCTGACACCCAGCTTCAGCGGTAGGGGCGGAAACTGCAACGTGCAGCCACTGGGGCAGGCGCAGCAACCGACCAGGATCCTCATTCCAAGGACTGCCCTCACAGCTGTTGCAAAAGCTGATCATTTAACCCATGACTGGGGGGTACAAAAGGGGGAGGACAGATGTTCCTCCATTCCCCAGCGAGGTCCTCTATGCTGGGTACTTGTACGTAGTTTAGCCGGCGAGGCGACGCTGTTGCCGGGATTGTGGCTGCTACTGTACTCACAGCAGCTACGAGGAGCCATACGTACGAGCTGGGGTGGGCGTGGGGACCAGGGTATTCGAACCACCCGAAGGGACGGGGCGCCTGTCCTCCTACCAAGGTACTACCCCTCCGCCACAACCCCCCGACAAACCAACCTTTCTTCTTTCATCCTTCTTTCAATCTTTCAACCTTTCCCAGCCTTTCTTCACTACTGAGCAGAGGAAAGAATGAAGCTACTTTGTTTTTGTGGAAATAGATTATTTTTCCTTTGTCACGGTTCAGGACAAAAGTATATTGGTGTGTTGCAAGCTAAATGCTGGCTGAGACCTACTGCAATTTTTTAGAAGCAATTGAAAACAGCAACAAAACTCCGGCAAAGCTAGTGCTATGCTATGCTAACAACACCGTGTTAGTGGATCTATGCTATCTGAACAGCCACTGCTGGATGTAAAGTAGAAATGCTCTTGTCTCAACACCGACGGCTGGATTTCACGCACAGGTATGCATCTGGATAGTTTGTGACCCAGACCCTGGACTGTGATCCACGGAAATTAAAATGCATTTACTTTCTACCTGGATAAAGATTATTCAAAAATGGATTTTGATCTCCAAAATGAATTTGAGGGACTGGATCATGTCTCTGTCACAGCAGACATTTGGACTGTGGATAATGGACATTTTCTTTGTATCACTGCATACCGGATTAACCCATATCATAAAGGTAAGATAAACATGAACAGCTTTATGCAGTGTTGTCAACTCTCACTCTTTTGGAGTGAGTCTCACTCTTTTTCCCTCTCCCTCACTCCACAAACCTTATTTCTCACTCCAAAAGGAGGAAATTACTGGCAATATCATGTTGATTTTCCTCAGATTCTTCCCACAATAAGAGCTCTCAAGGCAGGATAAAGCAGACTGAACATTTTCTAAAAGCTTTGTCTGAAAGTCTGTTTTCAGCCTGACATTAATAAGCCTGTAATGTAATCCATTAATTAAATTATCTTATGTGGGCAAGATGATTTAAGTATGCATTTAAAAGTAATGTGAAAGTTACTTTTCCAAGTAACTAATTACTTTAATCATGCAGTAATTGGCAAAGTAACTCAATTACTTTTGAAAAGAAGTAACTAGTAACTGTAATTAGTTACTATTTTTTAGTAACTTGCCCAACACTGATGAGGCATGATATGATTGCACATACATGTTTATTCTAGTTCTTATGAAGCCTTTGAGCATCACCCACGAATGAAGCTGAAGTGTGTAATTTTGTACAGTTATGCGACAGAGGTGGAAATGGTGTTATGTGGGTGTACAATGATTTTTTAGTGTAAAGTGTAAAGTGATTTTTTTTTTAGTGCCACCATCAGTGTGTGAATGTGTGTGTGTGAATGGGTGGATAACAGGATCTGTAAAGCGTTTTGGTCATCAAGAGATGAGAATAAAAGCATTATATAAGTGAATGCCATTTACCATTTTACCATTTACCATTTTAAAGCAATGCTTCAGCCGAGGGTCCTCGGACCCCGGGGGGTCTGTTAGACAATGTTCAGGGTCCGGTGGGAAATTGTCTAATTTCACTTCTTAATTGGTCAAAAAAAATTGCAAACAACTGGCTGTTGTGCAATCATGCCTGCAGTGCCTCCTCCATGCCAGTGGGTGGCAGCACAAACATTGCCCTCCTCTTCTTCTTCTTCTTCCTACTTTCGATGGAAAACTTGCCCGTGGAGAGGCAAGGCCACCTTCACAACCCCCGGAAAAATCCCCCACAAAAAATTTAAAAAACGATGCCATACCTGAGCCCACAACAATATCTGGACAGGGAAAATGTCTTCACCTCCCCCAGAAACCGCATCCTAAGGCTGGCAGCACCAAACAAGCTGATGTTGGAGGTGTTGTGCCAAGAAAAGCATGTCTGTCATAAAAGAACCCACATTGTGGGATTACGTGTCTCATGAGAGACATCGCCAGTAAGTGGCTGTCTCATTTTCAGACTAATTCAGTCAGCTGAACATCAATGCCGAAAGTATCACGCAAACTCCTGGCCCAAGTTGAATAAAATACAACTCACACAAACACAAACTTGCATGCACTTGCATCACTTGAAGCAAATGCGCGCATTTGTGTCTTTCCATTGACCTTGTATGTAACTGTGTCAAGTTTCACACTGAGTATAAACAAATTACAAGATAAAATTGTCATTAGATATGCCTTAATAGGCTACAATGTGTCATTTATAACATTTTTGATGAGTGGGGTGCTGTGGGATTTTTTGATAGTAAAAGAGGTTCCATGGCTCAAAAAAGGTTGAAAAATACTGGCACAAAGTACTGATGTTGACTAGGCTTTAAACAGACAAGATCAAAGTATCATAGCTTTGAAAAAAAGTCAGATATACGTTAAAGACTTTTTCATATTGAATGAATTATTGCTTGGTTGGTGTCATGAAGTAAACATACTGTAATTCCTTAGCTTGGCCTGCGTGCATGCACAGGTCACGCCCTGTTCAGTTTGGGTTGAATGCATTTAATTCATTGCCTCATAACTATTGTGAAATAGAAGCCAGACACTCCCAGGAGGACTTTTAGAGGACAAATTATTTCATGGTGATAGACAGTTTACACACATCTTTAGGTAGATAGTTTTCTTTTTTTAATATGACATCATTGCCCTCCTTTTTTTCTGCAACTGATGTAACCTGTGAATGTCACCTCCACTAACACAAAGAGAGCTGGAGAGCGTGAGCGAGGCAGAGAAGGGTCTGATTTCATTGGGGATGCGTGTCGTGCTATTTATGGACCCATCAATGAATCGTGCAGACTTAGTCCCTCTGATGCAAATTGTATTCACCCACTCAAGTCTAGCCTACCTCTCTCCCATGCCTGTTTCTGTGGGCCTCTGCAGCTGGGAAAAAAGGAGATGCTAAACATGACAAAAGGGAAGAACGATGCACTCAGGCAGGGACAATAAACCTCTCACCCTATTATGCCAAAGAAGGGTGGCTGGCTTCCACTTATCCTCACCAAAATTGGCATTTTTCTCATACAAAAGGAAAGCAACAGTTTTGTCATGTACAGTCTGTGTGTGGGGGGGAGGGGGGGTGCATGCGTGCATGTGTCAGTTTTAAATGTTTATACTTGTGAAAGTTGTTTGACTAGCTGATGTTATTATTCATTAACTAATTAGCTGCAATTTAAAAGAAATAAAGAATTACAATCTTTTCTTTCTCTATGATCTGTCTCTGTGGCTACTGCAAATTAACCCAATTTGGTAAGGTGCTTCCACTGTTTTAGGGCCAGGTCCTGCAGGGACCAGGAGCTTGGCTTCTATTGAGTCTGTTTCCGGCACGCTATGCTGTGTGGGCAAGTGTATAATGAAGCATGCTGAGTGTCTGCTTGCGTGCGTGTGTGTATGAGGGAGAGCGAGGAGAGAGACGAGGGGGAGGGTCGACCAGAGAAAGTGTGTCTGTGACTGTCGTGCATGCATGAATTTAGGAGGGGAGGATGGGTGAGTATGGCCCACTGTTCTTTTTTGGCCATGAAATGATGAATATCATCATGCTTGACATGTTTGGGTACAGCAATACGGGGCCGTTGGCCAGATATGCAGGTTTAATTTATCCCAAAATGCTGCAGAATCAACTATAAGAAGAGGGGAAAAAAAGCTGAACGATCAAATTAGCTTTCTGGCTTCTCTGCACTCAGCTGGACAGCCCATCCCACACATTGTTACCACTAGGCCCCTCCCATGTGAACAGATTTTCTTGGTATTTCTTTGGGAAGCACCAAATGGCCCTCGTGGGCATGCATTGTCAACTGTATCTAAAATTAAGACTTGTCCATCTGTTGCACTGCGTCATCATGAATAGCTGATTCTGATTTGCCAACCACTCTTCCTTTTCCCATACTTCCTCTGTGGCTTGAAAAAGAAAATCCCACGTTTGACTCCGAAACCATTTCCACACCACTGATTTGTTCATATTCACTATTCAAGCTTGCGCAAATAACTGATCAATTCTACCGGATGTAACTCTCAAAGTCTAACAGATAATGTGATGACAGTGTAATAATTTTTGTTGTCTAAGCTCAGCTAAAATTCCATTTATCTCACCTTAGCTTGTTTTTTTTTTTTCTTTGAAACCCCAAATCCCTGACAGATGCTGGCACAGATGAAGGCTGATGCAGAATAGAAAAATACTGGGAGAATGTTGCATGATATATTACATAATAGACAAATATTATCATCGGGTTACTGTTTTGATATTTGTAAAAAAAGCAAATACCAAAATGTCTGTTCGGGAAAAAAAAGCTCTGTTAAAATATTTAACAGAATGAAGCTTTCTGCAAACTCCAACACTATCAAATTTCCAAATTGAATTAGCACTTCTGTTATCAGTTTTAGCTGGATTGAGTTTAAGATTTCTGTAAATTAAAAAAAAAAAGTACTTTATCATATTTGGACTTGGGCACTTTATACTGGAAAAACATGCACCTTCTTACATACACCTCCAGCTTATAAATCTATTGTCTCTAGCCACCTAAAAGCGCTATATAAGTGCAGGTTAGTTAGTTAGTTAGTTAGCTATATACGCCTTTCTCTTGAGGTTGAGTCATATCTGTCTGTCTGTCTGTCTGTCTGTCTGTCTGTCTTGCTAATGGTTTTCCCGTCCTCTGGCCTCTCTCTCTGGTTGAATTTCTTTATGGCTTTATGGTTGCTCACTCATCTATCTCTGTTATTTTGCTTATCTGAGGGACTATTAAGTGTGTGTGTGTACTGAATGGATTTGCACGAGAGCCAGTAGGGTGACCCTGCTCTCTCACGCCAAGGCTTCTGTGGAACAAATAGGACTAGTCGGATGTCGTGACAGCACTCACATCAGTTTAAATAAGAGTGCTGTGCTGCAATCGTGCGTGTGTGTGTCTGTCTGTGTGTGAGTGTGTTTAAGCAGGCAGCCAGGCACGCATTTAGTGAGAGAAGCTTTGTGAGGCTCTGTGCGTGTGTGGGAGTGGGTGCATGTGTGCGTGTTTGTGTGCTTCAGTCATTCAGTATGCAATATCTTCAGAGGTTTGGGGTTTTGTGAGGAGGAAGACAGCCATATTAACAGTTTAATGAGCTCAGTGGGGTTTGCGCACCCTGACACATAGGCCAAATGCCTCACACGGTTCTTTCATAACAGGGAACAGGTTCGTCCTGTAAGGCCAACTTGCCTCCTGCATAAATGAATGCTATCATGGGGTTAAAGAGAGTTCACTGTGACATACATCTTTGCAGTTATAATGAGGCCTGACCACAAAAATGAAGTCACTCCATTGTATTTGTCATGGCTGAGATTTAAAATACTTGTGTTATTCCAGAAGGTGTAGTAAATACTGGATCTAACTAAAACAGTTATTTTTATATTGTGTTTAATGAATGTCTGTTTTCTTTGGGCTCCCATTCTGTCATTTATTTATGTCCACAGGAAAATACTAAATATTTTCCCATGAATCTCACTGGAGTGGTGGCCTAGTTGATAGAGCAGCTGCCCCACAATCAGGAGGTCATGGGTTCAAGCCCCGACTCGGTCATACCAAAGACCATATAAAAATGGTATTTCCCGTCTTCTAGCTTGGTGCTCAGCATAATAGAATGGGAGAAGGAAAAAGTTGTTTGTGGCGGTGCCTTGCATGGCAGCGACCCCTCTGATTACCTCCGCCAAGGAGGTTATGTGATCAAACAACGAATCTGAAAGCATACACACGAACACTGTATGGGGGGAACTGTGGCGCTAAACCGCCATGACGGAAAATGCCATTTTCGTCAATAACTACTGAACCACTAATCCTATTATTGTGAATTCAATTGCTAGTCATATGTTTTCATGGTCAAGGAATCTGAAAACGTCCACACAAACACTCTGTGGCGCTAAACCGCCATTATGGAAAATGCCATTTTCCTCAATAACTACTGAACCACTAATCCTATCATTGTGAATCCAATTGCTAGTCATATGTTTTCATGGTCAAGGAATCTGAAAACGTACACACAAACACTGTATGGGGGGAACTGTGGCGCTTGGCAGAGGTCTGCACTCTCCAAGTGCTTTTCTAGTTCTAGATGTGATTAATATTGTAGATAGGAGAAACGTAATTTCATTCTACTATACTGGATCACAATAAAGTTGGCTTCTTCTTCTTAACACTCTCCTTTTTAACACAGTGCAACATGGTGGTACAGTGGTTAGCACTGTTGCATAACTGCTAAAAGGTTCCAGGTTCAAATCCCCAGGTTGGCAGGGGTGGAAACCTTTCTGGGTGGTTTGCATGTTCTCCATGTGCTGTGTGGGTTTGCTGCATTTTCCCCCCACAATCCAAAGACATGCAGGTTAGGTTAACTGGTCATTTTAAATTGTCCCTAGGTATCTATCTCTGATAGGCCCTTAGAATAGAGGATTAGTACTAGTGAAGCACTTTGAGTGGTCTTTGAGACTAGAAAAGTACTATATACAGTTAGGCCCAGAAATATTTGGACAGTGACACAATCTTCATGATTTGGGCTCTGCATGCCACCACATTGGATTTGAAATGAAACAACTACAACGGAACTGAAGTGCAGACTTTAAGGTTTAATTCAAGGGGTTGAACAAAAATATATGATTAAACATGTAGGAACTGTAGCTATTTTTATACAAACGCTCCTCATTTCAGGGGCTCAAAACTAATTGGACAAATAAACATAACCCGAAGTAAAATGTTACTTTTCAATATTTTGTTGAGAATCCTTTGCAGGCAATGACTGCCTGAAGTCTGGAACCCATGGACATCACCAAACGCTGGGTTTCCTCCTTTGTGATGCTTTGCCAGGCCTTTACTGCAGCTGTCTTCAGTTGTTGCTTGTTTGTGGGTCTTTCTGCCTTAAGTTTTGTCTTGAGCAAGTGAAATGCATGCTCGATTGGGTTGAGATCTGGTGATTGACTCGGCCATTGCAGAATATTCCACTTCTTTGCTTTAAAAAACTCCTGGGTTGCTTTTGCAGTATGTTTTGGATCATTGTCCATCTGTACTGTGAAGCGCCGTCCAATCAACTTTGCTGCATTTGGCTGAATCTGAGCAGAAAGTATTTCCCTATACACTTCAGAATTCATCCGGCTGCTTCTGTCTTTTGTCACATCATCAATAAACACAAGTGACCCAGTGCCATTGGAAGCCATGCCATCACACTGCCTCCACCATGTTTTACAGAAGATGTGGTGTGCTTTGGATCATGAGCTGTTCCAATTCTTCTCCAAACATTCTTCTTCCCATCATTCTGGTACAGGTTGATCTTAGTCTCATCTGTCCAAAGAATGCTGTTCCAGAACCGGGCTGGCTTCTTCAGGTGTTTTTTGGTAAAGTCAATTCTGGCCTTTCTATTTGTGAGGCTGATTAATGGTTTGCACCTTGTGGTGAATCCTTTGTATTTACTCTCATGAAGTCTTCTCTTTATGGTAGACTTAGATACTGATACACCTACTTCCTGGAGAGTGTTCTTCACTTGAGTGGATGTTGTGAAGGGGTTGTTCTTCATCATGGAAAGGATTCTGCAATCATCCATCTCTGTTGTCTTCCGTGGATGTCCAGGCCTTTTTGAGTTCCCAAGCTCACCAGTGCACTCTTTTTTTCTCAGAATGTACCAAACTGTTGACTTGGCCACTCCTAACATTTCTGCTATCTCTCTGATGGATTTCTTCTTTTTTTTCAGCCTCAGGATGATCTGTTTCACCTCCATTGAGAGCTCCTTTGACCACATGTTGTGTGTTCACAACAACAGCTTCCAAATGCAAACGCCACACCTGGAATCAACTCCAGACCTTTTAACTGCTTAATTGATGACACGTTAACGAGGGAAGAGCCCATCCAGCCTTGTTATTTTTTAAAAAATTTTTTTGCAGACTTCTGAGTCAATTGTCCAATTACTTTTGGTCCCTTGAAAAAGAGGCGGCTACGTATTAAAGAGCTGTAATTCCTAAACCCTTGCTCCAATTTGGATGTGAATACTCTCAAATTACAGCTGAGAGTCTGCACTTTAAGCCCATATTGATTATATAATTGTATCCTGAATATGTTTTCGTAAACAGCTAAAATAACAAAACTTGTGTCACTGTCCAAATATTTTTGGGCCAAACTGTAAGTACCTATCCCTAACACAAAGCATACCGCACTTCTTAAAAGGTTTGCTGAAGCCATTAAACTTCAAAATGTGGCACAGTTTTTAGAGATTTTTCTGTAACAACTTTGATTATCAGATCTGTGTATCAAATGCAAATGACAAATAGAATGTACATACAAGGCAATAAAAAATGATGCAGCCAAGTTACGGCACCTGTGATATCTCTGTTTGGGCCAGTATCAATGTTGAAAATAGAAAGTTGGCCAATGGTCGATAGCCTATACCCATTGTTTCTTTTGTTTTTTTCATCTATTCCATCCTATTTTCCAGGAAGACAAAGAAATATGCATAATAACAACACTAAACTGAAGTACATTAAAAGGATTTAGTCCCAGATGTTTTCTGAAGTTGCAGCTGTAGTTTACTGTTGTCTGCTTTAAAAATATATGGCAATTATATCTGCACATTCCTACTAGAAACTAGAAGGCATTCAGAGAGCGTGTACCTCCACCAAGGCTCTGTCCATCCCTTCCTTCATCTGTCGCTCCCTCCGTCCAAACCTCCATCTGTACATTGTGAGATAGGGCCTTGGTGAAGGTATGTGTTCTTGGATCACCTTCAGAAACCACTGTGTTCATCGGTAGCCCAAGGGCCACCTCTGGTGAAAACTTCATCAAAATCCATCCAGTAGTTTTTGTGTAATCCTGCTACACGCAAACAAACAAGGGCCTTGGTGGAGGTTTGCACTCTCAGATCACCTCCAAAATCAAATGGGTTCATCCTTAGTCCAATGTCAACCTCTGGTGAAAATTTAATCAAAATCTGTTGAGTAATTTTTGTGTAATTCTGCTAACAGACAAACCACTCCAACTACATTGCCTCCTAGAGGAGCACAAATCTATCAGTAACTTGAAATCATCATCTGTATTTGATTTATCCACTGTTCAATAATGGGCGTTAAATTATTGTAGTTTAACATAAATATACAATTTTCTGATGAAAGATTATGGTTTTTTTTAACATGCGGAGAGTTTCTGCAACTCAATATCTGTGAATTGAGTCAAGTAGTCTGGCTTTAGTAATCCCTCTAAGCTGCTCCAGAGCCATGCAGCCTCAGGCAAGACGGCTGATAAAATGCAAGGAAGATATGCGTCACAGTTGCAGGACGGGGGAAATGAATGTGACGTTTGCTGCGGATGACTCTTGCATTGGAAAACCCTTTTATTGCATGGCGAATCATGAAGGTGTTTTATTCACATTGCAAGAGCAAAAGGAAGCTCTTGGAGTTGTCTCTGAGTAGTAGTGTGGTACTTTCATTGCACTGGATATCACAGCGTCACACATGCCCAGCTAGCAACGCTGAAGCAGCAGTGGTTCTGACCTCCAGAGAGAGAGAGAGAGAGAGAGAGAGAGAGAATGTCAGGCAAGGAGTGCGTGCGTGCATGCATGCGTGCATGAGGCTATGAGTGAGCTGGCTGCGAGACATAATTATGGCAGATTAGTAAAGCCACACTGGGAACCTGAGTCTGAGCTGTCTGTTGTCTTCTTTCCCAGAGACAATGACCTCTGGGAAAGAAGTCCACGTTCATGTCACACATACATACAAGCTTGAAGAAATCGTGGTTAAATTAGGTGGAAAAAAAAACGGGTATGCCCGCATTGTCCAGAAATTCAAATGTACTGCACATATGCATACAATATGTCTGTCAACATATCCATAGTACATCAATCCCTGAGCGCTACCAAAACCCAAACCTGAAAAAGCCGTCAGATAATGACAAGACATTAGAGTGCTATGATGAATCATCAGATGAAGTCAGCCTGTCATCCACAGACGTATATACTGCATTGTATATGGTGTTAAGATGCTTTGATGGAAAATGTGGCTTCTGAAAGCTTATCATATACATAACTGCTTTGCCTTGTTGCAAAAGCAAATTTACACAAACAACAGTGTCTTTAAGGCCACCTGTAAAATCTTCTCATACACAGCTTACAAATACTGTAGAGATATATTTGTGGCTCATGGGGATAGAATAGAATAGAATAGTGTAACCCTTGCCTTATGTTAATTAGGTAAGGGAAATAATTAAATGTAGACCAGTTGCTAGGTTCGTAAGGGTTACAATAGGGAATTAAAGTGAGTGTGGAATGAAATAGCTGGAGGCAAGAAATGAGCAATAATGGTTGTTATTTATAGGAATAAAGTGAGCAATATATACAGACAATTTACAACTATACAAATATAACAACGGCCGGTATGGAATAAAACCCCAAAGATGTCCTACTGAGCTCAGTGTTTGTTTGTCCTTTCGGGTTAGTCGTTTGACCAGTCAAGATATCTTGTATCTCCAGACTCAGGTTTCTTTTCTTCTTTTAAAGCGGCGACTTGGGTTGTTACCACTTTGAATCCTGGGCACTGGAGAGAGGAGGGATGCTCTTCAATCGAGATCTTAGTTAGATCTCAGTTCAATCTCAGTTCAGTCTCGGGTCAGGCTCACCATCTCCATTCAGAGAGAATCCAGGATCCAGAAGGTTCTTGATCGGCAACCAAAAAAACCTAGCCTGCACAACAATAATGGTATTATTGTTTACAGCTAGAGTAATTCGTCTTCCAATCCCTTCTTATATAACACCAAAGCTTAGTGTTTAAATTCTTCTCTCATATTACTATTATTACAATCCAGCAATATAGTAATATCTTACATTTCACATCTTACATCTTACATGCATGTGTTCTTTTCTCACAATCTCTCTGGTAGCACATGAAATACCCTTTTTTTTCATGTAACCAATTAAATGAATTCCTCTTTTTATCTCTGCATCATTTAACCATGAAATTATGATTAATCCTCTCTAACCTTGTCTCTGTAAATCATGAAATGAAATACAATTAATCTATCACATAACCAGGGAATATACCGTCCTATTACTTCCAATATTCCCTTTTAAAATCAGTAAAACCCTGTCTGAGCTACTGGGTTTAGCATAACCTATGGATTTACATAGGAGACCAACACCATGTGCTTTTAGCATCAAACTACACATTACATTCGACAGAAATAGTGCATAAGAACTAAAAGTACTTCAGCATACTGTTGGGAACTGAAATCACATTCAGGAAAACCATACAGACACAAAAATAGCCTTTTCCATGGCTTTTAAACAGAAAAAAAATCCACTCGCGATTAGCATTAGCATAATGCTAACATTAGCATGTATTTCACTCACCAAGATGAGGTATCGATGGAAATACAGCAAAAGGACACAGCCACAACGCCGCTCAAGCTCGTGCTCCCTTCAACTTAGGATAATAAAGGTTGCAAATTAGTGTTTGGAGAGTTTAGATCCATTTATAGCATCTTTCTGAATTAAACTTACCAAGAAGAGGTATCAGTGTGAACCAGACCGCCCACAGCCTCTCTCGTCCGCTCTCGGATCGTGAAAGACAGACGACCAGCAGAGCGCCTCGGCACTCTGCTCGGAAGGCGGGGCTAGTATCGCTCTTAACGAATGAAAAGACCCAGATCACCCAACGTGACCATGAAACGGGAATTTAAAAGTTGGGTACCGAGGATCACACTTCCTCTTCTCAAAATAACCGTTTTTCAAAATAAAATCACACACTTTCACTAATACAAATGAAATCTGAGAAAAAGGGTCATTTTCTCAGCTGGGTTACAATAGGCTTTACTGTCATTGTACAGTTGTACAGCACAACAAAATTGTGGGTGCTCCACCAGGCTACTGCGCAATAAAGTGAGAAGAATTTGAAATAAAACACAGTTTCAGAACACATGATTAACCATCCATCCATCCATCCTTCTTCTTCCGCTTAATCCTTTTTGGGTTGTGGTTGGGGCTGGAGCCTATCCCAGCATCTTTTGGGCAAGAGGCAGGGTACACCCTGGACAGATCACCAGTCCATCGCAGGGCCAACACAGAGAGACAGACAACCATTCACTCTCACATTCATACCTAAGGACAATTTAGAATCCCCAGTTTGATGCCAATTGACCTAACTTGCATGTTTTTGACATGTGGGAGGAAACTGGAGAAATCCTGGAGTAAACCCACGCAGCCACGGGGAGAACATGCAAACTCCACACAGATCACTGTTGGTCGGGGGCTGGGATTGAACCCACGATCCCCCGGCCAAGGGTGAGTTGCTGTGCTGCCGCAGTGCTAACCACTCTGCCACTGCGCTGCCCCCTGATTAACCATACAACTGAAATAAAAATAAAAGTAAAAATAACAATAGCCCATTGGTATATACACAGGTATAGTAGTGGCTTCACGGGTGGAACTATGTATATAAGAGTGTGGAGTGCAGAACACATAATAGATTAAAATGGCCCAAGGATTATGGAAAATATGTAGTGATTTCACGGATGGGTCAATATACATGAAAGTGAGGAGTGCAAAGACAGGTGAGTTATAGTGATAATTAAAATGTCCTCAGTTCTGTGCATGTGAGTGTTTGGCGGGAGGGGGGGTGGGGCCTCTGACTGTCTGCAGTTCGGATGGCCCAGGGAAGAAACTGTTTGTCATTCTGGAGGTGTGGGACCTGATCGATCTGAACCGTCATCCAGAGGGAAGCAGGTCGAACAGGTGGTGGGCAGGATGTGAGAGGTCTCCTGTGATGGCCTTGATCCTTCTGAGACAGGAGGCTCTGGAGATGTCTTCCAGGGAGGGCAGAGGACTACTGATAATTTTTTGGGTGGTGTTGCTGACCCTGTGCACAGCCTTCCTGTCCTCGGCCGTGGAGCCAGCATACCACACACCCAGACAGTAGGTAAGCACGCTCTCCACTGAGCAGTGATAGAAGGCCAGCAGCAGCTTCTGGTCCAGGTTGTGCTTCCTCTGGACATGGAGGAAGTGCAGCTACTGCTGGGCTTTCGTCACCAGGGCCTTGGTGTTGACAGTCCAGGAGAGGTCAGAGGAGATGTGGGTGTCCAGGAACCCGAAGGCGGGAACGTTTTCCACGCGGTCACCATTTATCGGGAGGGGGGGGCTGTGTATTCTTCCTGAAGTCCAAAATGAGTTCTTTGTTTTTTTTGGACATTCAGTTTCAGGTTGTTTGCTTGGCACCACAGCAGCAGATTCTCTACCTCTGCCCTGTATGCCTTCACATCGTCGTCGGTGATGAGCCCAACCAAGGTGGTGTCGTCCGCATGTTTCATGATGACGGTGGTTGGGTGGATTGGAATACAGTCAAAGGTGTACAGGGAGTAAAGTAGAGGGCTTAGCACGTAGCCTTGGGGGGAGCCAGTGCTGATGGACAGTGTGGAGGAGTGGTGGGGGCCAAGTCTGACTGTTTGTGGGCGGTTGGTGAGAAAATTCTTTATCCAGGAGCAGGTGGGGGGGATCTGGAGGAGGTGCAGTTTGTTGATCTGAATGTCCGAGATGATGGTGTTAAAAGCTGAGCTGTAGTCCACAAAGAGCATCCTCACATAGCTTCTTGGGTTCTCCAAGTGGCTCAGCACTCTGTGGAGAGTGGTGGCGATGGCGTCATCCGTCGACCGGTTTTCCCTGTAGGCGAACTGATGGGGGTCGAAGGAGGGAGGGAAGACAGTCCCTGATGTGTTGGGACACCAGTCGCTCAAAACATTTCATAACTACAGACGTGAGTGCTATGGGTCTGTAGTCATTCAGGCTGTCAATTGCGGCTTTTTTGGGGATGGGGATGATGGTGGACGCCTTGAGACAGGAGGGGACAGTGGCGTACGTCAGGGAGAGGTTGAACAACTTGATGAGGATCCCCGCCAGCTGGTCTGCACATGCTTTGACCACCACTCCTGGGATGCCATCTGGATCAACACCTCTGCTGGGGTTCACTGCTCTCAGCTGCCTTCTCACCTTGTGCACCTATAGAGAGGGGTGGGGGGGTGGTGGGAGGTGTGCTCAAACTGGGCAAAGAAGCTGTTAAGCTCCTCTGTCAGAGTGAGGCTGCTGTCTGATGCTGGGGGGCCCTGGCCCCTGTAGTTGGTGAGGGCCTGGATGCCTCTCCATATCTGTCAGGGCTTGTTGTCTGAGAGGAAGCCCTCCACCTTCCTCCTATAGGCGTTTTTAGCAAGTTTTATGCCTCTCCTCAGGTTAGCTCTAGCAGTGCTGTACAGAGAGCTATCCCTCTGTCTGAAGGCTGAGTTGCGGGTTCTGATCAGAGCCTGGACTTCAATGGTCATCCAGGATTTGCGGTTTGGAAATACCCGGATGTGTTTGGTGACTGTCACATTTTCTACACAGCATTTGATGTAGAAAAGGACAGATTCGGTGTAGGAGTCCTGGTCCTGCTGTTCAAAGATGCTCCAATCAGTGCAGGCAAAGCAGTCTTGCAGCTGGAGAAGAGCAATTTCAGGTCATGTTTTAATTGTTTGTTTGGTTGGGGGGAACTCTTCTTAAGGGGGGTGTAGGCAGGAATCAGAAGCAGAGAGAGTTGGTCTGATTGTCCAAGGTGGGGGAGGGGGTGGCTCTGTAGGTGTGCTTAATGTTGCTATAAACATGATCCAGTGTTCTTTCCCCTCTTGCGGGACACAACATGTTGGTAGGATGCAAGACCCAGAGAAAGATTAATAAATCCACAGTGAAGCATCATGTCAGAGTGTGTTTCATTTGCCAACTTAGAGGTGAGCCCTTTTAGTTTGTGACGTCACAAAACCCAGGAAGTACAATCTGCCCTTTTTTAAGTGTTTTAAAAAAATGAGTGTTGTGGCACATATGTTTGGTTCATATTTCCCACAAGAGTGTGGCACATATGTCTGGTTCATATCTCCCACAAATGTATGGCTTATGTGGATTGGGGCTTCACGTCTGGAGGAACAAAGAGTCTGGATCGATGGGGGCCGACAGGAGATGTCGAGGAGGTGTGAAGTCGGACCCTTGTCTCAGAGAGGAGGCCCTGGGGGGATCCCCGGAACATCGGAGAATAAGAGACAATGGTGAATCTTCAGAGACTTGCATTGTGATTAAATGTTTGCAGAAGCACCATGTGACTTGAGTTCTTAATCCCCCGGAGGTATAAGAATGTGATGTGACATGATTCTGCCTCTTCTTGCTATTTGAGAATGTTGGATGATTGTGCTCTGCGATAAAGCCGAACCTGAGGAATAAACTCAAGTCTCGTCATTGAATACAACTTCCACACTGTTTTGATATTTTGATGATACACATGGACCCATGGTGTATCTTCTGGACAAAGGAAAGAAGACAAGGAGACATGATGGTGGAATGAGGAGGTACAAGAAAGTATTCAAAGGAAGAGGATGGTAATGGTAAAGTGAGGAGATGAAGGAAGTAGACAGGAGTACTTTGAGTCTAGGCAATGAGTGAGGTAGCAAAGGCAAAGGAAAAGGCATATAGGGAGTTGTATGAGAGGCTAGACATTAAGGAAGAAGAAAAAAGACTTCTGTTGATTGACTAGACATAGATCAAACTGGAAAGGTTGTGCAACAAGTTCGTGTCAATGGCCGAGTGCTGGAGATTCCCAGACTTGGTCTCATGGCATTTTCTGCCTGCTTACCTATATGTTGCACTTATGTCCTTTTTTATTGTTCCAATTGCCATTTTTCTGTTTGTGTTTGTTATAATTTTATTTTCTGTACTGATGTGTAATTATACCTTGACTTGTTAATTTTATTCTTTATATTCCAGTTTAGTCTTTTTATTGTTGACAGCTGTCAGAGGCGTGAAGCTTTGCATGGGCATGCCCTGTCAGCTGTCAGTGTGGTTTGCCTTCCTCTCATGGCCTCAGCTGATCCCAATCATTTATCCTCGCTCTCTCCTACCCATTCAGGTGCCCACACCTGTTGTCTATTGTGCTTATGATTTAGTTCACTATTTAAAGGGCTGCGCATTTGTGTTCATCGCAGCACCCTACTATCAGCGACCACTTCCTTCTCACTTGCATCACATAAGTCAATTGTTTTTGTGTTACATGTTCGCTAATTTTTCTCCAGGTTAGTCGGTGATGCCCTCGTCTTAGCTGGGCTATCTTTACTTACCTGTTTTTTGAGATTGTCTCCAGGTTTAGCTGGCAAATTTCTCGCTTTAGCCTCAGTTATCCTTACTGGCCTGTGTTTCTTTTTCCCACGAGTTTTTTGTTATTCAGTTATTTTCTATCAATAAATTTGCAAACTCACAGCCGGCGTTTGGTGCCTTTTTTTTTCCCGCCTTGGGAGGTGATCATGACAGTTAGGTTGATTAAAAACAGAGATGGTAATGTAGTAACGAGTGAGGAGAGCGTGTTTAGAAGATGGAAGGTGAGAAGGAGTACTTTGAGGAACTGATGAATGGAGCCAATAAGAGAGAGAAGAGGATGGATGAAGGAAACAGTGAATCAGGAAGTGCACAGGATTAGCAAGGCAGAAGTGAGGGCAGCTATGAAGAAGATGAAGATCGGAAATCCAGTTGATCCAGATGACATACCCGTGGAGGTATGGAGATGTTTGAAAGAGATGGCAGTGGACTTTTTAAATAGATTCTTTAACACAACCTTGGAGAGTGAGAGGATGTCTGAGGAATGGAGTAGTGTTGTGGTACCAATTTTAAAGATAAGGGCCTGTGTTTAAATAGTGCTTTTTCTAGTCTCAAAGAGCTTCACTAGTACTAACCCTCTATTCTAAGGGCCTATAGGAGACAGATACCTAGAGACAATTTAGAATGACCAGTTAACCTAGCATGCATGTCTTTGGATTGTAGGAGGAAACCGGAGCTCCTGGAATAAACCCACACTGCACAGGGAGAACATGTGAACTCCACACAGAAAGGTTCCCACGCTGCCAGCCTGGGGATTCAAACCTGGAACCCTCTAGCTCTTAGGCAACAATGCTAACCATTGTACCACCATGCTGCCTGAGAGACAAAGTCAGGCAGGAGTCTCCGTGGACCATGATGTTTGCAGATGACATTGTGAGCTGTAGTTTATTTAGCGAATGCAAAGTCCTTAAGCCAAGCAGTTGCCTCCTGGTTTGCTGTATGGAGGGTGTGTAATCCTCCTTCCAGTCTTTGGAGCGGGCAAGCCTCTATGATGTGTTCCATAGTTTGCTCCTCTCCACATGCGCACAGTGGGCTAGGGCTACTGCCCCATCTGTGAAGGCTGGCCAAGCAGGGGCCATGTCCAGTCCTGAAGCGATTGAGTGTAGACCACTGTCTCCTTGGGAGGTTGGTGCCCGGGACCTGTTGGTTGGGGTTTATCACCAGCTGTTTGTTTGGGACCTCCTTGGTCTCCCATTCCTCTTGCCAAGCTGTCTGGATGGTAAAGTCAGCTGGGGGAGGGTTTTTCCAAATCGGCCGTCTGGATGAAAGTCGGGCAGTGGGTGGGGTGTAGATATCTGCATGGATTGGTAAGTGAGGAAAATCTTTAACTTTTTGGAGCATCCTTTGAGTTAATGCTGCTCGCCGGATGTGTGGAGGGGCTATGTTTGACAGTACAGAGAGCCAGGGGAGTGGTGTTGAGCGGATTGTTCCAGTTATAGTTCTCATGGTTGAGTTGAGCTGGGTGTCTACATGGTGTGTGTAAGATGACCTGGACCAGACAGGGGCACAATATTCTGCTACAGAGTATGAAAGGGCCAGTGCTGAGGTGCGCAGGGTGGAGACTGCCGCCCCCCATTTTGCACCAGCGAGCTTGCAGAGCAGGTTGTTTCGTACTTTCACCTTAGCAGCCGTCCCCTTTAGATGTTCCTTGAAGGATAAGGTCCTATCAAGGGTCACTCCAAGATAAGTTGGATTTGGGGCATGCTTAAGCTTGAGTCCGCTCAGGTGGATGTTTAGTTCTCTGGCAGCTTTTGCATTGTGGAGATGAAATACACTGGAGACGGTTTTTGCTGGGCTTGGTTTTAGGCGCCAGATTTTGCAGAACTGGTCCAGTTTAGCAAGATCTTCCGTGAGCACCCGTTCCAGTGGTTCAAAGTCTGGTGCTTGGAATGCCAAACAGATGTCGTCTGCATAGATGAATTTGCGGGATTTTGTAGTAGGCAGGTCGTTTATGTAGAGGTTGAACAGAGTTGGAGCTAGAACTGAGCCTTGTGGGAGTCCGTTTTTCTGCATTCTCTATGCACTTGTGTTCTGACTGAGGTGGACTCTGAACCTTCGGTTGGTCAGCAGGGTTTTTATAATTGCTGTTGCCCAAGCAGGGATCGCCTTTATAAGTTTCAGGAGGAGGCCTTTGTGCCAGACCGTATCATAGGCGGCTGTAAGATCGAGAAACACAGCCCCTGTCTTCAGTCTGCTCTCGAAGCCATTTTCAATGAAGGTGGTTAGGGCCAGTACTTGTTCTCCTGTACTGCGGTCCTTGCGGAAACCTGCTTGATCCACACTTAGAATATCCTCTATTTCTGGGGAAATGCGTTGCAGTATTAGGCGCTCCATGATTTTGTAAGGAACGCTGAGTAGGGAGATTGGGCGGTAGCTTGCTGGTAGTTTGTGGTCTTTGCCAGGTTTTGGGATGGCAATGACGTTTGCTGTCCGCCATTTCTTTGGGATCGAGTTTGTTTGTGTGATCCTTGTGTAGAATTGTGTCAACCAGGTTAGGGCTCGGGGGCCAAGATTTTTCATGAATTCTGGGAAGATGTTATCGTATCCTGCTGCCTTTCCACATTTCAGGCCCTGTAGGACTTTCTCCAGTTCAGCAGCCTCGAAGGGTTCAGGGTTCGTTTCCTCTACAGGCATTTTTTGGTGTTTTTTTAGCTCAGTTGTAACTGCTCTTCTGGTGTCTTTGTCTTGGGGTGCTTTGGCGATAGTCAGTAGGTGGGATGCAACTTGGTTGGGTGTGACGGATGCTCGGCTTTGGCTAGGGGGCTTCTGTGCAGCTCCTAGGCGACGGATGAGGCTCCAACATTTCCTGCTAGAGTGGGTAAAGCTCCGGTCAGCAACTGTCTCCTCCCATTTCTTTCGCCGGGCTGTATTTAGCGATTCAATGAGATGGTCTGCTATCTCTGGGTCCCCTGATGTTTGATAGGATTGTAGGAGGGCAGCACTTTCTCCGTCCAAACATGGGACATAGAGGGGTCGGTAGCCTCGTGGGATTGCAGTATGGGCAGCCTTGAAGATTGCGCTGCAGAAGCGGTTGTATGCTTCATCTACAGTGATGGTGTGGAGTGGGATGGTAACAACGCTTCGGTCCAGAGTTTCACTGAATTTCTTCCAGTTGGCTTTGCGGAAGTTCCAGCGCATCTTCCTTGGGCTGTATATGACTGGAAGTTGTAGGCCAATGTGTACAAGCAGGGGCCGGTGTTGGCTGTGTGGAAAATCATCAAGAATGAGGATCTGTGTAGGATATGGCTTCCCATTCAAAGAGCTGACCCAACACAGGTCAGGAGAATAGTCCTTCTTCCACCTAGCAGAGTGGAAGGTTCCTCTTTGTTTGGGGTCGTATATCAAAGCGAGGTCATTTCTGGATGCCCAGTCTGAAAGTGCCTCCCCATCACTGTCCACTGCTGGGTACCCCCAGTCAGAGTGATGGCTGTTAAAGTCCCCCACATAGATGGCAGGGTGGGGTAGGGTGGGTAAGACCTGCAGATCCCAGTTGGCATTAGGGGGCTTGTACACATTGACAATATGGAAGCCACCAATGATTATGGTGTCTGAGAAATGTGTTGTTATCGGGTGATTTGCTTCAACTATGTCAGAACGCACATAGGTGGCACGTCCATGTTTAGCATGTAGAACATAGCACAGGAGGTCAAAGCCTTTGATGGTGAAGCGGCCAGCTTCCTCTGTGCCAATATGAGTCTCTTGGAGGCAGATTACATCAATCAAATGTTGGAAGGCGAGGACTTCGATAAGGCTTCGCTTGGCTGCAGATAGGCCTTCAACGTTTAGTTGTAATATGCGAAGGGCAGATCCTACCACAAAGTGCTCTTGGGGCTGTTTGCTTTCGGCTTTAGGACTGTGACTAGGATTCTTCTTTGACTTGGCACAGAGGCCAAGCTGTAGTGACAGTATGGAGCAGGTGGAAGGGAACATGGAGAGGTGGAGGTATGCACTGGAGAAAAGAGGAATGAAAGTCAGTAGAAGCAAGACAGAATATATGTGTGTGAATGAGAGGGAGGCAGGTGTAACAGTCAAGATGCAAGGAGTTGAGGGAGTGAAGGCAAGTGAGTTTAAATACCTGGGATCAACCATTCAAAGCACTGGTCATTACACATGAGAGGTGAAGAAGAGAGTGCAGGCAGGGTGGAGATGAGTGTCATGGGTGATTTGGGACAGAAGGATAGCAGCTAGAGTGAAAGAGAAGATTTACAAGACAGTCGTAAGATCAGCTATGATATATGGTTTGGAGACTGTGGCACTGACAAAAAAGACACGAGGCAGAGCTGGAGGTGGCAGAGTTGAAGATGCTAAGATTCTCATTGGGAGTGACTAGGAGGGACAGGATTATAAGCAAGTATATAAGAGGGACAGCTCAGGTTGAGCAGTTTGGAGACAATTCAATTCAATGCAACTTTATTTATATAGCGCCATTTCACAACAACAGTCATCTCATAGCACTTTCAACTGTAGGGGAAACCCCCACAGTTGCAGAAAAAAACAGCAATCAGGCGATCCTCTGTGAGCAAGCGCTTGGCGATGGTGGAGAGGAAAAACTACCTTTTACCAGGAAGAAACCTCCAGCAGAACCAGACTCAGGGAGGGGCAGTCATCTGCTGCGACTGGCTGGGGGGTGAGGGGATAGAGAAGATGAAAAGAACAGACATGTAGAGAGCAAACAGCACGATGGGGACTCAATCTATGAGAGAGAACAAACAGATGTTAATGACCAGCAAAAAAAAAAATATATATTTCATTGAGAGTGAAGAAAGGAGTGAAGCCCAGTACAATTATTGGAGGTCCCCCGGATGTCTAAACCTATTAGCAGCATAACTAAGGGAGGGTTCAGAGACACATGATCCCTCCCTAATTGTAGGCTATATCAAAAAGGAAGGTTTTAAGACAAAGTAAACTTTAGACAAAGTAAGACAGGCAAGGCTGAGATGGTTTGGACATGTGCAGAGGAGGGATAGTGGATATACTGGACAAAGGATGACTAATTATAGGAGCTGCCAGGCAGGAGGAAAACAGGAAGACCACAGAGAAGATTCATTGATGTAGTGAAGGAGGACATGGAGGGTTGGTGTTACAAAGAAAGATGTAACAGATAGGGTGAGATAGAGATAGATGATCAGCAGCCAGAAGAAGAAGATGTAGCCCATGGACATATTTTATAAGATTAATATCCACAAAAATGCTATTTCCTAGTTAAGAAAAGGTTAGCAAAAGAGTATGTAATGGCCCAACTTCTCATTTCATTGATTTGTGTGTCGACCACACACGTGTGTCTGTGTGTGTGTGCGTGCGTGCGTGCGCAGGCACGCCTGGGCAGCACTCCAGTCTGTCATTTCAATCTGATCTCTATCACCCACGGCTGTCTGCCTGGGGTTATCTTAGCAGAGGACCACCCCTGCTGAAGCAAAGAGGCGTGCAGCAACGGAGCACCACTCATCCTCATTACATACTGCATTTATCTCTTCTTCCTTCATCCTCCTTTACCTCTTATTATTGTCCCTTCATCATTCAAAAACAGCTGCCCATTCTCCTTGCCTCACCACACATTCACACACTGTGCAGTTTTGCTGAGACTTGGAAGGGAAAATTGATTTGATCTTGATTCATCTTAAAACTGCAGCCAGTGAGTATAGCAAAAAAAAACAAGATTGGAAATGGGGAGATGCTCACTAGCAGCATTAATTATCTTAAAATTTAGTCTAGTGACAAAACAAGTTGTTTGTCATTTCAAGGATAATTAACCCTTTCTACCCCTCAGTCCATCAGTAGAGGACTTCTGATGTTTTGTAATAGAAACAAATGCAAACCCAATGTACGACTATTTGAAACTGAGAATGATGGTGCCAAAGGTTAATACATGTCATGCTTTTAACAGAGCAGTAAAGTCATCGCAAAGAAACTGGCAGGATGGTGGTGGTGTAAATAAGTGGTTGGGCTGCACGGTGGCGCAGTGGTTAGCACTGCGGCAGCACAGTTTACCCTTGGCCGGGGGATTGTGGGGATCGTGGGATCGTGGGTTCGATCCCAGCCCCCGACCAACAGTGATCTGTGTGGAGTTTGCATGTTCTCCCCGTGTTGCGTGGGTTTACTCCGGGATTTCTCCGGTTTCCTCCCACATGCCAAAAACATGCATGTTAGGTTAATTGGCTGTTCTAAATTGTCCCTAGATATCTGTTTCCTATAGGCCCTTAGAATAGAGGGTTAGTATTAGTGAAAGCGCTTTGAGTGGTCTTTGTGACTAGAAAAGCGCTATATAAGTGCAGGTTAGTTAGTAGTTAGTCATGCAGTAGATGTGTGCTTTTTTCTAGTTTGTTATCAATTTTTCCTTTTCCTTTTATTGGCTGGTTAGATTTAGGCTGGCCCTACACGGGGGGATTTTATGCCCAATTTTTTCCCACTTTGCCCCAGAGATCGGGAGGTGTGCCCTGATTTGAGGCTTGTCACAGTGAGTATTTATCAATAAATGTGTTGTGTCACTGCGATTATTTTATGTTCCTGGTCATGTTGGAACCCCCAAAATCTCTAATTGTAAATATCACACTGGAAAACGGAGATTCTCCACTTCCTCCCCAATCATCTGAAGCTGTAGCAGGTGCCTCTCAGCTTAAGAACATCAAACCCATTAAGGAAAGAGAGTCTGGAGCACACTGTCCAATTTACAGCCTTTACTGGTGCAAAGACTAACGCTTCAACACTGTTTGTGTCTTCTTCGGAGTCACATCAAGAGTCACGTGTGACTCTGAAGAAGGCACAGACAGTGTTGAAGCGTTAGTCTTTGCACCAATAAAGGCTGGAAATTGGACAGTGTAAATATCACACATTTTCCACCACACAGTACAGTTTGGTTCAATTTTATGCATCCAACAAAAAGGTGGAAAAGCAAGCAAGGTGAGAGTTTACCTTCTTGACTGAACCTCCGTCCTTCTGTACATTGTAAGATAGGGCCTTGGCAGAGGTACACTACTCACAAAAAGTTAAGGATACTGTATTTGGCTTTCAGGTGAAATTTCAGGATGCACCTAAATTTTATTATTTATTTTTTTTTGTACTTATTTTGTACCCGTAGGTAGATTTGTTTTGCAGTCTGGTGACAAGCCACCAGCTGCCGGTCGCTGCGTGCGCAAGCGCTCCGTATCCCTAACCTGCATGTTTTTAGCATGTGGGAGGAAACCGGAGAAATCCCGGAGTAAACCCAAGCAACACGGGGAGAACATGCAAACTCCACACAGATCACTGTTGGCCGGGGGCTGGGATCGAACCCACAATCTCATGATCCCCGCGATCCCCCGGCCGAGGGTAAAACTGTGCTGCCACAGTGCTAACCACTGCACCACCGTGCAGCCCGGTGTGCACTATAATGCACTATAACCTTTACAGGTGAACTTAATTTGACCTTCTCTAACCTTTTGAATGCACATGTCCAGCTGTTCAGTGTTTCAATACTTTTTGCATAACTTGCTGTTCTCTAACAAGGTGCTTAACAGCAAAATTCACAACAGGTGTTTGATCCATGAATTGACCAATAAATTTTCTAGTTCAATTAGAACTGGTATTTAAACACTCCTCTTCATCGTGCTGTTCACATTTTGACACCATGAGACCAAGACGGCACCTAACAACTGATCAACAGTACTCCGCAACTTCAAGGCTTCAAACAGGATGTTCTCAGAGGGAAGTGGCTACTGAGCTTCATCAGCAGGTTGCAACAGAGATGCAGAGAGACTGGAAGAGTCACAGAAAGGCATAGAAGTGGGCGTCCTTTGGCCACATCCCACACTGATGACCGATTCATTGCGAACAGTGCCCTGTGGAACCGGATGATAAATGACACTCAACTCCAGACACATTTAAGGGAGGTGAGAGTCACCCAAGTGTCACGCCAGACCATTCCAAACCATTTACATCAGTGTGGTTTGCATGCAAGATGACCTGCAAGGGTACCTGACCACACCAGGCACAGGTGCCATCGTCTTGCAAGGGCCAGGGAGCATTTACGCTGGACAAGGGACCAGTGGACCACTGGCCACTGTCCTCTTTATATAAAGGTAAGTACATGCACAGTACTAAGTAAGTACTAAGTAAGTACAGGTTTTTACTTAGCACCTGATCAAGAGAAACGGATGTCATTTTCAGATTCAGCGGTGCAAAATTGTCTTAAATCAGTTGAAAAAACACAGACAACTCACAAAAAAAAATATTTTTGTAACCCTGTGTAATTTATAGTGACAATAATACCAACATCTAATAATAATTGTAATAATAATAAGGAAATACTTCTGATATGTTTAATATTATAGACAATATTATCATCATCATAATCAGCATATATACCACCATATACCCCCACATGGCTTACAATACCTAGGCACAATAAGTAACCATATAATCATAACCATAATAATAGGTAGCCATATAGTAATTACAATAAGAACAATAATAATAATAATAAAAACACTCTCCATTTCACACTGCATTGCAGCTGGGTAGATGGACCAGTGAAGCCTGCACGGTGTCTATAACCTCCTTCTCTAAGCCAAGTTTACACAATTGCTCTCGTTCAAGGGCGATACATGAAGCCTCAGGAGCTGGGGATTCATATGCCAAATCCTGCCCCGTGCCTGTGAGAGCACATCCCGTCTGATTGGGAGAGGCCAAGGATGGCCCTCCAACATCTCGTGGATCTCCGTCATCCATGGTCTTTGTAGCCAATTCGGGACCATCAAAATTATTTGAACAGACAGTAGCCTCACCTTCATGAGGAAAGCTGGCAGAAAAGGCAGTCAAGGAAATGCAACATTTTCACTGGAGGCCAGGCAACACCCAGAGCATCTGCACCTAGTGGACCTGGCAGGCCGTGCATCGAGGCCCGGCGAGCACAGTGGGTGTTCTCCTCCATCGCAAACAGGTCTGCTTCTGCTTGGCCAACTGAAGCCAGATCTGCTTGACTATCTCTGGATGCAGTCACCTCCATCACGAGATGATTATATGCCAAGACTGCTGAGCCGGAGCCCAATGTCCCCAAACAAACCTGCCCTCCTAGACTACACCCCAGCCTGTTAGGGAGGCGTCAGTTGTAATAGTCACCCTGCAGCCCTCTTGGGCCAGGGGAACACCATCTCAGACTGCTGAGGAGTCTCTCCACCACCTAAAAACCATAAGGCCCTCTTCAGAAAGAACTAGCCTCCTCCTTTTGTCTCTGGGCAAAACTACCTTCTGAAGCGTGAACCACCACTGAAGGGGGCGAGTATGTAAAAGACCTAGTGGCACCACCTGGGCAACTGCAGCAAAGAGACCCAAGATCCTCTGGCACTGCTGCACTGACACAGTCCTCTGTGAGATGCAGCTCCTAATGCATTCCCTGATAATATGTCATCTCTCTGGAGTCACGGATGCTCTCATGGTAACTGAATCCAGGGTGAGCCCCAAATACTCGACAACCCTGGTTGGAACCAGGCAGATTTTCTCCGCTTTCAAATGCAACCCAAGTGCCGCCAAGTTAGCCAATTTGGTCTCCATATGGCTCCTTGCTATGGCTTTGGATGGCGCACAAACCAGCCAATCGTCCAGATAACTGAACTCAAATGCCCTTCTGCCACAGTGGGGCGAGTGCAGCATCCATACACTTGGTGAACGTCCAAGGCGACAGGGACAGCCTGAAAGGCAGGACGTTGTAACTGAAGGCTTGTCCTGAAGGAACCCTGAGGAACTTCCTGTGGGCAGTATTTATGGAAACAACCCCACCCCGGGAGGGAGGAGGGGGACCCAGGCACGGAGGGACCGATCCAACCCAGAGAAAATAAGAAAAACTTTCAGAATTAACATCCCATCAAAGTCCAGACTAAGAGGAAACAAAAACAAAACAAAAAACAAAACAAAGGCCCCGCTCAGGACCCACACAGAACCGGGAACCTAGGCCCCCTGGACCAAAGAATAAGACTGTTCCGGTGGCCGGCCAAAGTTCCAGGCCTGGCAGACAGTGAGGTGGTAAGAGTCGGGTGGCTTGCAGGAGCTGGGTCTCTTACTGGCCGGAGTATTCTATCATGATTTACCCCCCAGGGCAGAGAGAAGACCCAGATGCTGAACTGCTAGTTGCAAAATTTATTAAGAAACAAAATCGCAAAAGTGCACCAACAACAAAATCCAAACTATCAGCCAACCAGATAAACAAACTTATGAGTAAGCTCACCAGAACAAGGGCAGGGTTGTGGTGAGGACGAGGGGGAAGAAACCTCAATACTCCGGCAACCAGAAATGAAAACAACAGTCCTTAAATAAGGCTAGAAACAAATGAAACAAGTGATAGCAGGTGTGGGTCACCTGAGCGGGCAGGAGAAGACAAAGATACAATTTAGACCAGCTGAGAGTAATGAGAGAGAGCGGACTGACAGCTGACAGGGACCCTGCATACACGTAGCAACAACCCGGAAACATCACTGACAGTTGTCAGTGGAGAACACAACAGGATCGAAATATAAAGTGATGGCAAAATAAAGGCAAGTAACCTCAAAAATGTGAATAGCAAACTATGTAAACAGGAAACTAAATCATACTAAGACACAAAACAGAATACCTGACAAATCAACTAAGGATAAAATAACAGAAATTGCAACTCAAAACGACAACACTGTACAAATATGAAAAAAGGCAGAGAGACTGAGCCCGGTGGAATTCCCCCGTGCTCAGATCGTGACACTTATTCTGTCTTCATGTTCAACATTTGGCAAATTAATCTTTCATCCTTGGCTGTGATCCAAGATTAGATTAGGCTATTATTCTTTGATCATTAATTCTACCAGCAAAAGATGAACTTGACAGTGTCAGTACGATTTTTTGCATGGATAAGCAAGGTGTTTGCATTGAGCTGTCCCAGATTCAGTTTCCCTTTTGGTAAGGCTTTGCCGCATTTTGTAGTTAATTAACACATACAGGAAAAAAAAAAGGACAAAAGAAAGAGCTGACATTGCAGACGCGCGCACACGCACGTACACACACAGCCCCCTGTCATGAATGCTTTCTCTGCACCAGAAAGTGCACATTAACACATCTTTAAAACCTGACATTTATATCACTCCCTTTCTTGACTCCCTCTCTCAAAATTGTTTGCTTTATTGACTGTGGCACTGCTGGCTCCATTTGAATCCCCAGCTACTAATTAGCTGTTTGTTTTTGATTTTTTTTTTTTTTTCCTCTTGATTTTTCCCGACCGTTAACTTTTCCCACATTTGCATGTGAAGCACGGGCACACCCAGGCATTGAAACTATCACGGCTGGACTCTCTGGGGGAGCGACGGAACAATGACAGCAAAATGGCAACTCACATCACAGCCGCATTCACCAGAGGTTAAGAGGAGGCGCAACTTGATGATGAAAGTCCTGCAGTATCACCGGAAACATTTTTAGTTTATTTGGTGCACAGATGATACTGATAAATCTTAACTTTTGTATCAATTTAAGTTTTTCTGGTGGGTGTATTGCATGAATTACAGGAACTAAGTGTGTGTTAAAATAGGGCACTGGCTACTAAAGATACGGCACGTTATAAATAAGACTCGTGACATGCCCACTCATCGGCTCAAGTCGTGAAAGGTTCCTCAGCTCCAGCCCACAGACGCTCGCTCACGCCGCACTGAGAACGGTGACGTATTCACCTCACATCCGAGCATGGCAGCACATTAACTCTTCACCTGTGTGTGAGGTTCCTGTGTTGCCTTGGCAACCCGCTGCTGTTTCCCTTTTTGCTTTGCCGTTGGAGCCGAGGGAGAACTCACGCCAACGCAGCAGCACAAATCGAAACACAGGGAGGACGGAGATCGTCATCGGTCCTGGCTTTTTCATTTCACCCCTCGAGTGAACATCGCCCACGGCTCTCCCACCTGTTCTCACCTGTCAAGCGGCAAATGTAGGCTGATCACGCTGATAGGAGTACAGAAAGGAAATGGAGAAGCATGTCTCATCTGTCAGCTGTGGGTCTGAGGTCAGTTAATGTCTGCAGCTTTGGGTCGAATGCTCGCCAAGAGATGGTGCATTTATCTCATAAATCTAAAAACACTGCATAGTGGGCAAGCTTAGCTTAGCATAAACAACTGCTACAAAGTGACCTTGGCTTTGGCTGCAACTACAAGCACTTTTGTAGATTGAATGATTTCTTTAAAAAAATTATAAATATGGATACTACAAGTTGCAGTTACTAGGCTTTCTTGGGCCAAGCTAGTTATTTTTCAGGAGAAGCGAACCAAAGCAACCCACAGACACATCCAGACTAAAGTTTTCTTCCCATTTCCTGTTCTCCTACTTGGCTTGCCAAGCGGGTCGACCCTCTTGGTGATACAGGTAGGGTGCCGGACTCCGGAGCGGGAGGCTATGAGTTCAAAAACCTCGTTGGACACCACCAGTTGGGCTTAACCGCCCATCTCCTTGGTCACAGTACAGCTATGTTCAACAGTCAGTATTTCATTTTAAACAGCAACTAAGCATTTCTTCAAAAATTATTGGATCATTTCTTTGGGATCTTAATATTAGCTACAACTGGAATCTGCTGGTCTGATGTAAATCTTTTGCCTACAGCCAGTACCGTCCATCCATCCATCTTCTTCCGCTTAATCCTTTACGGGTCGCAGGGGGGCTGGAGCCTATCCCAGCATCTTTGGGCGAGAGGCAGGGTACCTTTAACAAAAATCATAAATGGAGGCATCTGGTGGTTAAGTTTAGGACACATACCATAGGAGCATCTGAACTCAACTGGAGAGATCCCTAGTTCAGTTCTGTTAGAGTGAACCCTTTACATATCCGTTCCCTGCTCTTTCTCAGGTCCTGTCTCTTTCATTTGTGTTTGTCCAATAAAGGCACATGCCCTAAACTATTTTTTTTTTTATTATAAATGTATGGAAAAAGTTGCAAATTCAAGCTCTTATAAACCTGTTTTACAAGTCTGTGACAAAAAAATGAGAAAAGTATAAACTAAATTTCTCTCATTCCTGTTAACACAAAGGGATGTCTTCTGATATCAAATGATTTCCTCATGAGAATAGCACATGTCAGTATTTATACAGACAAAACAGGAAGATGATAGCTAAACAGGATAGTCTGCTATCTGAAAAGAAGGAAGCAGGAGCCCCATATCCATTGTATCAATGAGAGGAAGACGAGAAAACATTATTTCCACCTTAATCTTGATGTAATAGTGCTTGGAGATGTGTTCAGTACCTGTTGTAAATCAATGCTAGGTAACAGGAAAATCAAATGCACAAACGCATACTATACTTTGGTATAGCTGGAGATCCTAGACAGGGTGCACTGACAGATCTTCCCTTGAGTACCTTTAAATATAATTTCAAATCCTTCCATGATGTTTGGATGTAAACTAGAATCTGAATATCTCAAACAGGTTAATTTTGTCTTCTTAATAATAAAACTGATATTGTTCTTCTATTAAGACAAAGCAAAGAGATGTCTCATACCTTTGATATGTTTCGACTGTCACCTGCAGTCTTCTTCAGAAAGTGTCGTTTGACACTTCACCAAGGAGGTAATATAATTAAGGTGGATTGTTTGTTTTATCTGTAGCAGGATTATGCAAAAAGTATTCAATGGATGTTGATGAAGTTTTCACCAGAGGTGGCCCTTGGCCTAGGGAGGTACCCATTAGATTTTGGAGGTGATCTGAGGGTGCATACCTCCACCAAGGCCCTACATTTTCGCAATGTGTTGGCAAGATTATATAAAAACTAGTGCATGGATTCTGATGAAATTTTCACCAGAGGTGGTCCTTGGTTTGTGGTGATCCATGAGCGCCTACCTATTCTCTCAAGGCCCTATCTCACAATGGATGGACAGATGGTCTGAGTGACGAGCGGATGGCTGGATGAAGGGAGTGAGTAAGGAATGGACGGAGCCTTGGTGGACATACAGTATCTCACAAAAGTGAGTACACCCTTCACATTTTTGTAAATATTTTATTATATCTTTGCATGGGACAACACTGAAGATATGGCACTTTGATACAATGTAAAGTAGTCAGTGTACAGCCTGTATAACAGTGTAAATTTACTGTCCACTCAAAGTAACTCAACACACAGCCATTAATGTATAAACCGCTGGCAACAAAAGTGAGTACACCCCTTTGGAAAACGTCCAAATTGTGCCCAAATAGCCATGTTCCCCCCCCAGTGTCATGTGACTCATTAGTGTTACAAAATCTCAGGTGTGAATAGTGAGCAAGTGTGTTAAATTTGGTGTTATTGCTCTCACACGCTCTCATTCTAGTCACTGGAAGTTCAACATGGCACCTCATGGCAAAGAACTCTCTGAGGATCTGAAAAAAAGAATTGTTGTTCTACATAAAGATTATCAAGGCTATAAGAAAATTGCCAACACCCTGAAACTGAGCTGCAGCACGGTGACCAAGACCATACAGTGGTATAACAGGACAGGTTCCACTCAGAACAGGCCTTGCCATGGTCAACCAAACAAGTTGAGGGCATATGCTTAGCGTCATATCCAGAGGTTGTCTTTTGAAAATAGACGTATGAGTGCTGCCAGCATTGCTGCAGAGGCTGAAGGGGTGGGGGGGGGGTCAGCCTTTCAGTGCTCAGACCATGCGCCGCACGCTGCATCAAATTGGTCTGCATGGCTGTCGTCCAGAAGGAAGCGCCTTTTAAAGATGATGCACAAGAAGGCCTGCAAACAGATTTGCTGAAGACATGCAGACTAAGGACATGGATTACTGGAACCATGTCCTGTGGTCTGATGAGACCAAAATAAACTTATTTGATTCAGATGGTGTTGAGCGTGTGTGGCGGCAACCAGGTGAGAAGTACAAAGACAAGTGTGTCTTGCCTACAGTCAAGCATGGTGGTGGGAGTGTCATGGTTTGGAGCTGCATGAGTGCTGCCGGCACTGTGGAGCTACAGTTCATCGATGGAACCATGAATGCCAACATGTGCAGTGACATACTGAAGCAGAGCATGATTGGAAACTGGGCCGCAGGGCAGTATTCCAACATGATAACCACTCCAAACACACCTCCAAGACGACCACTGCCTTGCTAAAAAAACTGAGAGTAAAGGTGATGGACTGGCCAAGCATGTCTCCAGACCTAAACCCCATCTGTGGGGCATCCTCAAACGGAAGGTGGAGGAGCGCAAGGTCTCTATCACCATGATGTCATCATGAAGGAGCGGAAGAGGATTCCAGTGGCAACCTGTGAAGCTCTAGTGAACTCCATGCCCAAGAGAGTTAAGGCAGTGCTGGAAAATAATGGTGGCCATACAAAATAGTGACACTTTGGGCACAATTTGGACATTTTCACTAGGGGTGTACTCACTTTTGCTGCCAGCAGTTTAGACATTAATGGCTGTGTGTTGAGTTATTTTGAGGGGACAGCATATTTACATTGTTATACAAGCTGTACAATGACTACTTTACATCGTATCAAAGTGTCATATCTTCAGCGTTGTCCCATGGAAAGATATCATAAAATATTTACAAAAATGTGAGGGGTGTACTCACTTTTGTGAGATACTGTATGCGCTCTATGAGTGCCCTCAAGTTGATTCACATCCCTTAAAAAATTCTAATTGCTTCTTCCTTTGGTTAAACTGCACCCTTTTCCAAAATTTTATTGAAACTGAGTTGTTAGTTTAGTTGTTGTGAAAAATTCCATCCATAATTAGGTGAATGTTGTGTCATGATGTGTCATGGGCAAAGAAATAAAACAGACCTTCCAGAGGAAACACATGCAGCAGTGAGAGAAAAGGCAGGCTCCACACAGATGGGCATATATGCAGACAGCTGGTATGTCTCTAATAGCAACTGCGCAAACCTTCGATTCATTACAAAAGACGTCATTAAAAGGGTTAAAAATTCTGGCTTACATCTTAGAATAGCTTTGTTGTTGTAATTACTTGTGAATTTTTTGAACAATACCTAAAACGTGTTCCATTAAGTGCTATATTTTTTTAGCTTGGTAAAAGTAGTACCAAATGTAGCTGTGTGAGCCCAACATATTATTCATACTGATCTATTTATTTGTGAGCTCTGTGACTGCAGTATATTAAAAGATAAGAACCTCTGCCAATACAGTGGAAACATGGATGAGAAAATACTATTACTGAAGGGTCAATATGTCATTACTTAACAAGCAGATATATCTTAAAGGTACACAAACATCACAGAGAAAATGTCTTGCTATTCTGGCCGCTTTCTTCTCAACCTTAAAAATTCCATCTCACCCAGCAGCTGTGTTTGACAGTAAACATTTGAAAGCCTGTGAGTACAAACAGCTTAAGACTGTGTCAGTAAAAATGACCCCAAAACACCCACCATCCTCCACAACACAAATGTACTGAGGTTGGAATAAAACCAGAGCACAACGGGTAAAACTCCCGCCCCAATGAATACAAGGATCTGTTCCTCAATGTTTGGTGTTTCTCTCTTCTCGTCTCCCTTGTTTAGGCCGTGTGTGGGATATTTGCCAGAGTACCAGGGTCTACAGCTCCAGGCTCACCAACATCCTGCCCCCCGCCCCCCATCAGCACCTTGTCAAACTCCAGCCTGTGTTCGTTCATGAGCAGTTCAATCAAGCGGGGCATCAAGACTTCCAAAACAATTATCAGATGATTGGGGACCATGACGCCCCCAAGGACCGTTGCCATAATTACCAGAGGAAGACAAAACAACAAACATTTACCAGACACACTATGGACAAGTGACAGAACCAAGATGTGTAGCACAGGCCTTCATTGTCTGCAACTGTGGGAAATGAACACAACCTATGTTGGGTATCAATAATAAAAAAAAATTAAAAAGTCTTTTTTTTTTATTATTATTCTGTTGTTATTCCTCCTTAGACACACAGCTTAACAAACAGCCAGTCTGCTGTCCTTCTTTGTTGACTATAGCTTTAGTTCTCTACCACTTTCCCTAGAACAGAAACTGTGTTCAGTTTGGCCTTGGTCCACACAGAGTCCACCACCGTCTCCCTTCTCCTGGCCAGTTTTAGGTGGAGGAAGTTTTTTTCTGTGCCACTCTTCTTTCAGTCTCCACAACTACAGAGTCATGGGAGAATTTCTCCAGATGTCTGTACGGATGTGTGTCTGTCTTTAAAGGGGTCATTGACTGCACTTTTTACACATTTTAACAGCTCAAACACATTTTAACAGCTCACACACCTCGGTGAGATGTTTGGGACATATTTTGGTAAAATTTGGCAGCAAAATTGTTTAGCATGTTTTGCAGTTTTTCTGAGAATGGCTAATTTCAGTGCATGTCTCTTTAAAATCAATGTTTTTCAACCAGGGCTCCGTGGAACATTCAGGTTTCTGTGGAAAATTTTCTAATTTCACTTCTTAATTGGTCCAAAAATTGAAAATATTTTGCCATTGTTGTGCATGGGTACATGGGTGCCTACAGAACCCATGCAAAACAATGGCAAATTATTTATTTTTGCCATGGAGGCTAAATATTCACCATAAACTTGCTGAAAGACAACCATAATCTTTCCATTAAAGGTGAAATATAGAAGATTTTCATGAAAACAAGGATTTAAAAAAAAAAATAACACATCAACAAAGCATGTAGAAGCGTGCACAATGTAAGTCTTAATATTCTTCTAAAAATTAGTATATTGATGAAAAAATTTTTTTTGTAATTTTTGGCAGACTGACAATAATATAAATATTTACATCCAGCAGCTGGAGTAAGACAAACATGGAAGTCCAGTGAGGTTGTCACAGCCAATAGCATCGCTAGCTTTATGTTATGTGCCATGTCTCGTTTTGGGTTGTTGGGTTGCCAAGGTAGTGAATTATTCAGCTAAATACCTGAGTCTCAAGGCAAACGTCAGTTTCCCAATCTTTCTCAAGTATGGCATGACAAAGGAGCAGGATAAATATGGGTTCTGCTTTTGATGGCTAATGTCTGCTGAAGAGTCTGAAAGGCTGAAAAGTCACGCAGAGGTGACCTTTTTTCTTCTGACAGGTAAGCTAACCAGTGCTAGCTATGATGCTAACTAGCTCATTCATCTTCTGCTGCTAATCTGGTAGTTAGGGGCATGGGGGCTGGCAGTCTAAAGTCTATGTAACCAAGTAAATTTTATTTCTGACATGTTCACATTACAATTATGAGTGTATAATAATATCAGCCAATATATGACTTGGAATAGACCCCACTAACTGCTCCTTACCAAGCTGACACGTATGACAGGTTCATGATTTGATCAACATTTGCATCTATGAATGTAACAGCACATAATACTTGTGCAGTAGTCATGTTTCACATAACTATTGTTTTAAAATTATCAGCTTTGATGTGCAGCTGCTCAGTCTAATAATTTGGTGTACAGTGAAAAAAGTTAGTTTATTGTCGTTACAGTTTAAGATAATAATGTAAAACTTTATTGATCACCAGGGTGGAAATTGAGATTAAAAATAGTTTAAGTTCTAATAGTAGAATAAAAGGTCTTAATTTGTTTTCTACTAACTAATGTTACTGCACAGCATTAGCCACAGGATTTCTTGAGTCCCTGAAATAGCTGTAATTATGTATGTAGAAATTTGTCAGATTTTTGACTATCTAAGTAATAAACCATAACATTTTTTTTTTCACCCTCTGTAAGGACTTCCTCCATCATGAAGACCCTGGAGAGACTGCTCCTTGCTCACCTCCGCCCCCTGGTGGGACCAGCGATGGATCCACTCCAGTTCGCCTACCAGCATGGTGTTGGGGTGGAGGATGCGGTCATCTTCCTCCTTCACCGTTCTCTGTTCCACCTGGAGAAGCCCGGGAATGCAGTGAGGATCATGTTCTTTGACTTCTCCAGTGCTTTCAACACCATCCAGCCGATGATCCTGAAGGACAAGCTGCTGTGCGCAGGGGTGGACCAGCACCTGTCATCATGGATCCTGGACTACCTCACAAACTGGCCACAGTTTGTGAGAACCAGAGACTGTGTGTCCAACACGATCATCGGTAGCACGGGGGCCCCCCAGGGAACGGTTTTGGCTCCCTTCCTGTTCACCCTTTATACTGCGGACTTCTCACACAACACAGCACACTGCCATCTACAGAAGTTCTCTGACGACTCTGCGATCGTTGGCCTCATCTCCAACGGAGATGAAGCTGAGTACAGAGGGCTTATTCTGGACTTTGTGGACTGGTGCCATCGGAACTGCCTCCAGATCAATGTGAGGAAAACTAAGGAGCTGGTGGTGGACTGCTGCAGGCAAGGACAACCCCTCACAGCACCAGTAAACATCCAGGGAACAGACATTGAGACGGTGACATCCTACAAGTACCTGGGTGTTCATCTGAACAATAAACTAGACTGGTCACACAATACTGACGCACTCTACAAGAAGGGACAGCACAGGCTGTTCCTACTGAGGAGACTCAGGTCTTTTGGTGTACAAGGGGCGCTGCTGAAGACATTCTACGACACGGTGGTGGCATCAGCCATCACTTTTGGAGTGGTCTGCTGGGGCAGTGGCATTACAGCAGCCGATAGGAAGAGACTGAACAAACTAATCAAGAAAGCTAGCTCAGTCCTGGGGCAGCGCCTTGACCCAGTGGAGGAGATGGGAGAGAGAAGGACGGTGGCTAAACTGTCATCTCTGCTGGAGTCCGAGTTCCACCCTATGCAGGACACGCTGAATGCACTAAGGAGCTCATTTAGCAGCAGACTACATCATCCTAGGTGCACAACTGAGAGGTTTCGCATGTCCTTCCTACCAACAGCTGTCAGACTGTATAACCTAAGCAGGGCTGCTTGCAGAGATAGCAAAAAGACGTGACAACCTAATAGTATTGAATGCAAAAGACGCAATAGACTTACACAATGGTCCCCTCCGGTATACAACTAGGAAAATACCGGTAGCTACGGAGGGTGACAATATGTATGGGTACAAAATCATACCATGTAGGATAACTCAGTAGACGGTTATGCTGTTTCATTCCATCTAGCTACAATGCTCCGCACTGTGTGTGTTTATATATTTATTCCATCTAGCGACAATGCTCCACACTGTGTTTATATATTTACATATTTATTCCATCTAGCTACAATGCTCCGCACTGTGTTTATATATTTACATATTTATTCCATCTAGCTACAATGCTCCGCACTGTGTGTTTATATATTTACATATTTAGTCCATCTAGCTACAGTGCTCCACACTGTGTTTATATATTTACATATTTATTCCATCTAGCTACAATGCTCCGCACTGTGTGTTTATATATTTACATATTTATTCCATCTAGCTACAATGCTCCGCACTGTGTGTTTATATATTCATATATTTATTCCATCTAGCTACAACGCTCCACACTGTGTGCTTATATATTCACATATTTATTCCATCTAGCTGCAATGCTCCGCACCGTGTGTCTATATATTTATGTTTATATGTACATATGTATACTCACTGCTCTTGTTTTTTTCTTGCCTTCTGATTGTTGCTCTGAGTGTTGCTATCCCTGTGCTGTTGCAATCCTGAAATTTCCCCACTGTGGGACTAATAAAGGCTTATCTTATCTTATCTTATCTTATCATGAGGTGAATAAATACAGATGGGTGTTTGGACAATGTCATCATGATACAGCAGAGAAGAGCTCCACCAAACAGTGATGGAGAGAGGGTCAACAGCTTCTGAAGCCTTCACTGATGTGATGGAACAGTGGGGGTTAAGGACAGAACATCAATATCTGACCTTTAGGTGAGTATGGTGGAAAGATTTACATGTAAAAAGTCACAAATAGGACTATTAATATGACTGTGTTCTCATAGATCAACATTTAAAAACCACATTCTGATGATGTCAGCAGAAGCTTCTCCTCCACCGCACTGGTGTATGAGGCCTGGACCCCATTAGCAGCTCAGGACAGCAACCACCAGAGGGATCATCCAGTGAGAAAGACAGTCGGTGGCACACCAATGTAAGTTTAGTCTTATCAAAACATTTCACATACAGTAATGTATAAAGCCAAATCCTTTATTTTGAATTTTTAAATGTGTTTGTTTAGGAGATTTTTAACTGATTTTGAAATGTTAAGGAGTGGGTTTTTTTTTTTAATATTTAATGAGTAACCTGGTCAAATCAATCATATTTATGGATTATTTTTGCCAAAAGTAGATGCAACAGATATTTGTTTCTTTTTTTTTTTGTTAACTTCTCAAAACAGTAGTCAAAATTTGGCAACTGAAATGTCTTGGACTTTTCATTTTTATGAAAACCACAACCTGCCTGTGCACTTGGTGTTCTAAGAATGTGGAATTAGAAAAAATGTTGTTCCTCTTCTTTAATCAGGTCCAGTCTTGCAGCGGGAATGAATATACAACACAGCCATCCATCCATCTTCTACGGCTTTTCTGGGGGTCCCGGTTGTGGAGGGAGCAGTCTAATCAGAGAAGCCCAGACTTCCCTCCTCCAGGTCTTCAGAGAGGACACCAAGATGTTCTTAGACCAGCTAGGAGACATAGTCTCTCTAACGTGTCCTGGGTCTGCCCCGGGGTCTCCTCCCTCCTCCCACAACACACACATAAAAAGTAATTCCATTTCTATACCTGCTCTTTCCTTCACCTACAGTATATTGTCATTCACATTATGTAGACCAAGAAAACTCTTTGCATCACTGCTGTAGTCCAAAAACTGTCTAGTAGTTCACATACTGTCATGTTTTAATGCTGTCAATCTGTGATGACACTTTCTTCAAGACTGTCCTTTTTTACATCAACAAATTGTACCTGACTATAGTAACAAAGGTCATCACTGACTATGGGGACAAAATCTTCCCTAAGTGTCCTAATCCTGATTTAATTAATTTCTCTATTGCTCTCTCAGATCTACCCCATGGACCCTGCATCTGGACTGTTTATTTTTTTAATAAATATTTTCCCTCAAATAAATTCCTGTTTGTTATATGTTGACTGAATGGAGTTGAGGAAGATTTTCTTTTACATTCTACTCATCCACCTCGAAAAGTTGAATATTGTAGTGAATTTATTTTTAGAAATAACGAAAATCTAAAAAGTAAAACTTTGATATTTTACAATCATCCCATATAAATTTAGCCATTTTCAGATTTATTATTTTTTTGTTTGAAATTTGGAAGACTATGTCTGAGCTATTTGATATAGATCTGAATGGTGATGTGCCCATTTTTGGAGATGGAGTTCTGTTTTTACACAATATTATTTGAAAAAAAGGTTATTATTCCACCATAAATTATTTCCAACTTCACTAAGGATTATTGATTACAATGTTATGTATATATCTAATATATACAATGTATTTTAGGTTCTTGTTTATCACTACATTATAAAAAGGTTGAAAATACTTTAGTTTTGCAGAGGTGAGGTAAACCATTACTTTGTGAATCTGTCACTCTGAATAAACAATAGATTTCATCTTCTACAGTAACTGAAAGGGGACAGATGAATTCAGGCATTCAACGTTTTACAACATTTATTTATACATTTTAAAACAATAAAAACAAAACACATTTGCAACCTAAAATTAACTGAAACTGATATAAATAACTAGCTAAAACGGATGAACTTAAACAGACCATAAAAGTGTGATTCAGCATATTTACAAAAACCACAGAACAACTAACAACAGTCAAAGTCCTTACAATCTGATCTAAAGTGTTGTCAGAATTACGTTGTCAAAACTAGAGAGCTATCCAGTTTGATCACAGCTGTGCTACATTAGCATTACTGTCAATAACACTATACCATAGAGTTATTTAAAAAAGGTTTACCGGAGATGCGCATCAGAGAGGATTATGTTAAATAAACAATTCTATACCACAAGAGTACTCGCTTGACACGCTGTCTGGCTCATAATAATCAAAGATCTGAGATGTTAGCAGTCTGCAGTGTTAGCCTCCAGGAAGTGCTGTTTATCCCTACCTGGCAACTGGTGCAAGATTATAATGAGTCAACAGTGCGTGTGACACCTACTGGCCAGGAGGTCAGAATCCTTTATATTGCACCTTTGAAACTATGCATGAATAAATGAAAGGTATACATGGTGTATTTATTTACCATGTATACCATTATTTACCATGTATACCTTTCATGCTGTACTTGAATTTGTGCACAAACAGTGGTATGATACAGAGTTTGCATGCCGAGTGCAGAAGGCTGGTATGCAGGCCTGCTGTGGCTAGTTAGCCATCCAGGGCTCAGCAGCATGCAACTCTGTGAATAAAGTGCACTCTGTGCTCATTGGCTACATGGTTTGCTCTGCTCTGGTCTCCAGGATAATTAGGACAAATGGAGAGCAGCTGTTTTGGGGGGGTAAAACATCAGGAAGTGAAGAGGAAGGGGTGTGTAAAACAGAGCAGACATTTTTACATGGGAAAATTATGTGGATGAAATGAATGGGAAGGGAATAAGCCTAAGGGTATGAGTAAAAAAAGGAAGAAACAAAAAGAAAAGGTCCAGGTCTGGCACATCAGTGCTGCAGCTGTATAGGAAAATAAAAGGGGAAGGTGGTTTCAGGTTCCAGTTTGTTTTATCATATGCAGGTTGAAATGCAATGAAATGTTATAGACAAGCAGAACCAGTCAATTCACTTACAAAAAACTTACAAAGAGCAATACATACAAGAAATAAAAGAACAGTGGTACACAAGTGGTAAAGATTGTGCAGATTCCAGAGCTACAAAGCCAAAGGATTAGAATGGTTTCTGAGAATTTATGATTTTCCCACCTGGATGTAGACGGAGCGGAGACAACGGCAAACGTGACTGAAAGTTTGGCTGTCGTGAGTGGAGGAGAAGCTTCTGCTGACATCATCAGAATGTGGTTTTTAAATGTTGATCTATGAGAACACAGTCATTTTTAGCTCTGAGGACATCCCTGCTTTCTGTGACTCATGAGGTGGCAGAAAGGCGTGACGTAGTAAACTGTGGAATCACCAACGCTGAGTCACTGCAGGGCCTTTGGGAACAGAGAGTGACAACAGGATCATCAATTCTCGACTACTCAATGTGCATCTCTGCAGCTAGCACTCTCCTTTTACAGGCAATGGCTTAAATCTCAAAGGCCCTTTTCTCTCGCTTGCCAGTCTCTTTGATTCTCATCCTTTTCACTCTAATTTTCCTTATTATCTAAGCATTCAAATCTCCCTCATGTTCTGTCCCATTCACAGAGGAGGGGGTTGCAAAGGGGAGAGATGGCAAAGAGAAGGAAGAGGAGGGAGGGACGAGTTTCACAACCTGCCACCAGGCAGCAAACATTCCTCAAGGGTTGTGCATCCTGTTCTTTCATCCCCAACTCCACTGAGGCTCACACACACCACGGCGCACGTACGCATGCCTCCACCCACAACAGTGCCAATTCTTCATCCAGCACACTCCCATGAACAGGAAATTACAACTTTCTTCATTTTCTTTCCGTCTCTGTCATCCATTAATTATCACTGAATTATCTGGACTCAGACTTCATGGACACAGTGAGAGACGCTTAAAAAATAAGACAAATTAGAGAGAAAATGAATAAGAAAAGCAACATGAAACTTCCTTCAATATACTTACATGCTTACACATTTCTGGAACGGTTGAGATCAATGGTTTTTTGTAGAGTGATGAAGAAAGAACTTAGGGTTGCAGATAATGCAGATGAGTCATGCATCTAGCATCGGCATGTCCTTCAGCCTTTACACCAGTAATTCTTTCATATTCTTTCCTATTTTCTCGATGACACAAATTCAGAACTCAGTGAAATCCATAGGTAGGAATTTCTCTAAACCACAAAATAGAATACATCTGAAAGAAATTCTAAACATGTTGAGCACAGAGCATGAAACATAACCTTAGCATTAATAGCATGATGTTCTAACCATCTGAGCTAAGTGGTCTACACAGGAGAGACCTTCAGACTCACATTTTCACAATGAAAGTAGATGTGGACATTGGAAATGGTTACAGTTTAGAAGAGACTGCAAGTAAGACATGAATAATTTGGTAAAGATCTTTTATCTCCCTTACCCATGTGGCTTAATATACATGGTAGCTATTTCCATGAAATTAACATTTTTAATTCACAAAATATAAAAACATGGTAGTTGCGGCGGATGATAAAATAAGGCAGCGATGCTGAGGTTTTAAGGAAGTTTATTATATCATACCGCCGTCACGAGCTCCTCTCCCGGTGCTGTGCATGCGCGCCGGGAGCGAGCCCACAGCTCTCAGAGAAGGAGAGGAGGACACAAAGTCTGTGTCCAGCAGCAGCCGTTGTAGAAGTGAGAATTGAGAGTGAGTTACAGGCTCTTGCAGCATATATACCCTGTTGCAACAATACATGAAAGAGCATTTCACAGTAGTTGGTATGGGCATTTGCATTTCAAGAGACACAGCAAGGACAGGATGCATGAACTCAACACATGAATGGCACATTAACATCACAAGGCATGAATGGCACATTACATCTCAGCAGTGTAGCGGAAAAAACCAGGAGTAGCGAGCTGTCTGTCCTTAGTCTGTTTGTGGGGGTTTTCCCAAACCGCCACAGCTCCCCCCCAGAGGGCTCGGCGGGTGGCCGAGACCTCGATAGTGCAGCTTGGGCAGCGAGTAGGGAAAAGCTCTGTGCAGGAGGGGGTGGAGGGGGTGGGGGTAGTAAAAGCTGGCCGGAGACGATGAAAACGTCCGGGCCGCGCAAAAATTGCTTGTGGGTCCGCGATGTCTTAGGGCTGTCCCGTTGAACGTGCAGAGGTCCACAAGAAGAAAAATTAGTCACTGGCTCCTCCCGCGATTAAGTCCTGCAAGGATTAATAGCGGCCATGAAGAAAAGACGAGGCTGCGTGGCGGCTGTAATGAGAGCAGAGGGACTGGCGTGTTGACTTTAGGTTCAGGCGTAACCCTAAAGCCTCGGGAACCGCAGACAGCTGAATTCCCCTTGTGTGCCGTGGCTAAGACCATAAAATCCAGTGAGCAAGCTGCGTGCCTCAGGTGAACGAGCAAGCCTGAAGGGCCAGTGTGCAGCAGAAGGAAGGCGGTCAGAAAAGCCGTATTTGTCCCGTGCGTGGTGTGCGCCGTCCTCATAACTCCCCGGTGCGTGCGCCGGGGTTCCGTGATGGGTGGGCCAGCTGGAGAGGAGAACCAGGGTCAGGGAGCTTAATCATCCCTGTTCAGTGTGTTGGAGCGGTGAAGGGAAGTAGACGCTCTGTCACTCGCTCGGTCATGGTGCGTTCAGGTCCACGTGTGCTCCGTCGGCCATGGGGATTGCCGTCGTGGAGTGGGGACGAGGTGCATGCGCTCTCGTGTGGAGGAGCTGTGAGCGCGGCCGGTCCAGCGTGGATGTGCCGATCTAGGCGTGCAGATCTCACCATGAAACGTTGCTCAGCTTTCCCGGTCGTGGGTGTTCTCCGGAGAGTTTCGCCTGGAAACTCCGCGTTGAGGTCTCCCTGAAGCAGAAGGGAGGGCAGATCAGTCAGGCTGCCACGTTCGCTGGTCGTCGGAGAATCACTGCCGGGCGTTGCGTTCGCTGGCAGCGTGTTCGTTTCAGCGTCGGGTCACCAGTGCGGCGGATGATAAAATAAGGCAGCGATGCTGAGGTTTTAAGGAAGTTTATTATATCATACTGCCGTCACGAGCTCCTCTCCCGGCGCCGTGCATGCGCGCTGGGAGCGAGCCCATGGCTCTCAGAGAAGGAGAGGAGGACACAAAGTCTGTGTCCAGCAGCAGCCGTTGTAGAAGTGAGAATTGAGAGTTAGTTACAGGCTCTTGCAGCATATATACCCTGTTGCAACAATACATGAAAGAGCATTTCACAGTAGTTGGTATGGGCATTTGCATTTCAAGAGACACAGCAAGGACAGGATGCATGAACTCAACACATGAATGGCACATTAACATCACAAGGCATGAATGGCACATTATATCTCAGCAGTGTAGCGGAAAAAACCAGGAGTAGCGAGCTGTCTGTCCTTAGTCTGTTTGTGGGGGTTTTCCCAAACTGCCACAGTAGTGATTAAATGGAAACTGAGTTGTCATTAAAGAATTCTCAATGAGGATTTCATTAAAATATGAAGGTAAAACTTGTTGAAGGGCACAGTGAGCATAACACAGACTCCACACAAGGACAAAACCCTAACCCAGGATTTACACTGACTCCGGATGCAGTACATTGCAGATGCAGTGCGGATGGAGCCTTGTGTTTGTCCCTACCAAATCCTTCTGTGTTTTACAGCGGCATGGATGAGAAAAGAGTTTGAAATACAAGATCATGTGAGAATTATACAAAATAACGCGAGATCTCAAGAAAGACCCAAAAGTGACTGAAATGAACCGATCGCGATCACGTGATAACAACAAGGAAGTGTGATGTAGTGGCGCCCTACCTGGATTTTTGGGCTCTAAATAAAACATAAGTAGCTCATTAATTTTAATTCTATGAAGCATTTGTATGTTAAGTCAAGTTTTTATCTTCTTTGACACAGTGGTGGAGGAGTAGACCTCAGAAAAAAAGACGATCCTTAAATCATTTTTAATGATTAAATGACTATTAACTACCATGAGATACCGCGGGATTTCCTTGTGGATTGTATCTGGCATCCTTCAAAAATAGACTTGTTGCATTTCATTAGCAAACCAAATCTGACGAGCCGGATTTGTTCTACAGTGGTCCGGACTAGGTGGGGATTAGAAAATTGATGAGAATGACAACTATTTGCTGCGAAGGCCAGATCGCAGCCGTAGCATACTGCATCCAGAGTCAGTATAAATCCTGGGTAAGACTGATTTGGTTTGAGGTGAAATTGATAATGATCGAACCATGCTAAGGTTATCCTACTAATTGCTGTGTTGACTATCTTGCAAATCCCCAACAATAACAATAACAATAACGTGTCATTTGGTAATAATTGCAAAAAAGAATTTCAAGATTGTAATAAAGCTCACGAGACCAAATAGGATTTTGACCAATGTCAAGCAACGGGGAAAGTGTATCTATTCCAGCTACAGTGCATTAGAACCATGTTTTTCAACTAGTGGTCCTCGGACCCTAGTGGATCCTTGAGAGAATGTTCAGGGGTCCTTGGGAAATTGTCTGCTTTCACTTTTTAATTGTCTAAAAAAATTGCAAACAACTTGCTGTTGTTGTGCATTGGTGCCTGCAGCGGGCGGCATCTTTTATGCAGTCTTCTTTTTTCCTTTTCTCCCTCCTCTCATTGGAGGCTGAGCACGAGTTGAGAATTGCTGTAAAAACCAAAGGCAGCAGTTTCAGGACTGCAGTAGTTTTGGGACTCTATTCCTGAACTCACAACACTATCTGGATAGTGTTGTGAGGATAGTTGGATAGTTTCCCCTCCCCAGAAACTGCATCCCGACAGCCACTGCAGCAAACACAACACAAACAAGCTTTAAATACGGAGGTCCACCGGTGTTGAGCAAAGAAAAGCATGTCTGCCTTGAAAACAACCGCCTTAGCCGGAATACATGACTGATGAGAGATGTCTTCAGTAAGTGGCCTTTTCATTTTCAAACTAATTCCAACACCATCAGAATCCAGCTCATGTGGAGGCAAACTTGCGTGCACTCGTGTCGCCCAGAGCAAATTCAGGTGTGTTTGCTTCTTCCCATTGACTTTGTATGTAACTGTGCTGTGTTTCAAAAGGCTACAATATGCCATTTTATAACATTTTAGATTTTGAGGGTTCCGACAGAATTTTTTTTTAACTTTTAAAGGGTTCTGTGTCATAAACCCTCATGCGCCTTTACGCGGCGCCCGAGGGGAGGAATAGAAAACCCAATAGCGGAAGAAGATTGTGCCATTTTATTAGATTTCACCACAGAATAACAAGTCCAGCTGATCACAAAGTTACAGGGAAATGCAATTGATGAGGTTAAGGCCACCAGACATACAGGGCACTTGCCGGATGCTCTACAGCCCGGTCAAGGGGAAAGCCTAGTGCTGCAGACTGCTGTCAGCACGAAAAGAAAGGCGATCATGAACTTATGAGGCTGGAGCGATCCCGGGGTGATCTGTGCAGTCTGGAGGATGAATCAGAGAAGATGGACCAGCCGTAACACCAAGGGATGTACCAGGCTTGACGTGATGGACTGGATAACAACGAAGGTAGTGACAACACACACGAAGAGAGCTAGCTGCCGCGTATGGAGGTGGATGCGCCGACAATCTCATTCCATAAATGCAGCAAACAAATACTCCTGAAGCTAACGAAGAAAGAGATTGCTGGTAAGAGAAAGCGTGGGCTGAACTTGATTGGGTCTGGTGTGTGAGAGAGCGTGCATGAGTGCATGAGTGTATGAGTGGGAATGAATGGAGCGTGTGCATGTGTGTGTGTGTGTATGTGTGTGTGAACACCTGTCACCGTACAGCTGATGGCACTTGACAGGAGAAGGGGGCATGTCCAAGCTGTCAAGGAGAGGAGGCCCAATAACTCCTGAAGCGCCAGGTGGAAAATAAGGCAAAACATAACAATAAGTCAGAGCTGGGTTTGGAACAGCCAAACCCAGATTCATGACAGCCACCCCCCTTCTAGGAGTGGATACCAGACACCCCAGTACCATCAGTCAACAAAAAAAAGGCACCCCTCAAGGGAACCCCCCATCCCCCAGAAACAAACACTAACTCAGGGTGGGAGGTGGGGGAACACCGGTTAGGAGGGAAGCAACCGGTGAAAACACAACCAGTAAAAAACAAAATACTGAGTAAGACCCTCCTAACAACCCCCAACCTGGAACACTAACCACCCTCCCCAGAAATCCAAAGTTCAGGGAGTCAACCAGAATCCCAGGCCCCCAGCATGGTGAGGAGTGACAGATCAGGTGGCCTGCCCAAGTCCCAAGTCCCAAGTCCAGCAGGCGGCCCGCATGATAATGTCCAGCGGCCTGCCCGGGCCAATGGACTACCTGACCCATAAGCCAAGTCCTTCGGATGGCCGACCAGCGTGGTGGAGCCACCAGAACTGGAGAGGAAGGCGGAGAGGCAGCCTCCATACTCGGGAACATCAGTGGCAAAACCAAGGAACAGGAGCCCCCCTGCCATTCAAGGTTTGGGGCAGGGGAACCGTAGCACCCGCGATGGTCCCGGTCTGGGACGTGGCTGCACCCATGATGGTCCCAGTCTGGGACATGGCTGCACCCGTGATGGTCCCGGTCTGGGACGTGGCTGCACCGGCGGTGGACCCCGGCTGGAGCTCTGCTGCACCGGCGGTGACCCCCATCGGGGGCCTCATTGCTCCCACGGTGGCCTTCCCAGTGAGGGAGGTGATGCTCCTCCCATCACCTGATGCTGGACCCCGATCCTCAGTGGCCTCCGACGAGACCAGCAGCTCTCCAGTGACCCCGGTCGGGGGCTCCAAACCTGAAAGGAGAAAAAGAGAAACCGGGTCAGGGTTGCCGGCAGCGGCAGAGCCCGGTGTGGTGGCCCCGAGGGGTACTATGAGCTGCCCCGGGTCAACCTCACCACGAGTCGGGCAATTTGACATTAACAAAGACATTGCTGACATAATGGAGCACACTTGCCTGAACTCTGGCTCCACCACTGTCCAGGACTCCAGCGATCTAGGGTGTGCAGGTTCCCCTGGTCCATCGGGTGCTTCACCCCCGTCGACCTCCTCCGCGAAAACTGTGCCCGCGTCGTCGTCTGTGGGTGCCCCAGGTTGTGGCAGCTCCTCTCCAGTGACCCTAGGATGAGGTTCGAGGGGGATAGGAGACGAGGAGTGATTAGGGTCGCCAGCAGCAGCAGAGCCTGGCAAGGAGAGTCCAGATGCAGCTGGGGCTTACATCCGGCTCTCCTCCCCAAGAGCCAGACAAGATCTCTCAGTCATAGTCAAGTGGACTACAGGAGGGATTACTTGCCTGTGCTCGAGCTCTACCGCTGTCCAGGACTCCGACGACGCTGTTCCAGGTCCTGTTGACAGGAGATCTGGTCCAGGGAGTGACTCTGTGGTGGCGGCCCCCACCACAGGCGTGATGGTCATAGCAGTCGTGGTACTCCCGTGTGCCGTTTCCCACACCTCCGACTCCTCTGGCATGGTGGCCGAGAACAACCTCTCCGCTGGCTCATGGGCTGGACCCTCCTGGGCCTCCGGCTCCTCCTCCCCCGAGCGACCTGGACCCAGAACTGGTGGGCTCATAGGGGCATACAAAAAGGAGTTGATGAGGTCAAATTCGGGAGCACTATATGCCGCTGGGGCAGAGTACTCAGGGGACTGCACACCCCAAGCCTCCTCACCAGGAGGGAGGCAAAATTGTTCAGATATGAAACTTAAATGAGAAATTACTTGCCTGTCCTCCTGGCACAGAGCATCCTCAGCGATCTTCAGGATGTCTCCCCTCCTCTCCGGGCGTTCCTCCTCTTGTTGCGCTGGCGGGACCGGGAGCCTCCTCCGGCGGGAGTTCCTCCTCCTCTTCCCCCCCGGACAATGCAGGAACCAAATAGTCCAGAACACGAAGTGTTGTGCTGGACCACGAGTCCACCATGCCAAGATGCTCCGTCTTCTCTGGGGAGGGAGGCGGAGTGGCCACGGGGAGCTCGAGCGCTGAGGGATCCTGCTCCAGCTCCTCCTCCATCTGGCAGTTGAGCCGGGCCAGTCTCTGCTCCTCCTTCGCCTGGCGCTCCTCCTTAACCCGGTGGTCTAGCTGAGCAAGCAGGACCAACCACTTCTCCTCTGTCGAGCCCATGGATTGAGAGGGCACAGGGGCTGGAACCCTCTCTGCCGGAGAAGCGCGTCCTCCTCCTCCGTCCTCATGTCCGAGGATTGGGTGGGCGCTGGCCCGGGAGATGAAAGGGATCCGAGGGAGGAGGAGGTCTTCCTCCGACGGGAGCGTTTCTTCTGGCGGATTGCTGGCTCCGATTACGGAGAGGCACCCTCCGACTCCACTTCAGGAACAGGAAGGATGGCGGAGAGGATGGCGTCTACCCTATGAATTACCCGGAGGTTAGGATAGCGCCGTACGACGTCCTCCGTGACGAGTTGTGCCCACTCCCGGTCCTCGGGAAACTGCGGCCACTGAAAGGCGAAGTTCGCCTCCTCCAGCAGATCCTGGGCTTCCAGCTCCTCGTCCGTCCAGATCATAGCGCCAACATACGAGGAGGAAAAGGAGAAGAAAAAACACAAATCTACTCCGCTGTTTTTTTTCTATTGTCGGAGCATTCTGTCATAAACCCTCATGCGCCATTACGCGGCGCCTGAGGGGAGGAATGGAAAATCCAATAGCGGAAGTAGATTGTGCCAATTTATTAGATTTCACCACAGAATAACAAGTCCAGTTGACCACAAAGTTACAGGGAAATGCAATTAATAAAGTTAAGGCCACCAGACATACAGGGCACCTGCCGGATGCTCTACAGCCCAGTCAAGGGGGCTGTAGAGCCCCCTTGACTGGGCTGCTGACTGCTGGGCTGCTGACTGCTGTCAGCACGAAGAGAAAGGTGATCATGAACTTATGAGGCTGGAGCGATCTCGGGGCGATCTGTGCAGTCTGGAGGATGAATCAGAGAAACTGGGCCAGCCGTAACACCAAGGGATTTATCAGGCTTGATATGACGGGCTGGATAACAACGAAGGTAGTGACAACACATACGAGGAGAGCTAGCTGCCACGTATGGAGGTGGATGCTCCGACAATCTCTTTCCACAAATGCAGCAAACAAATACTCCTGACGCTAACGAGGAAAGAGATTGCCGGTAAGAGAAAGCGTGGGCTGAACTTGATTGGGTCTGGTGTGTGAGAGAGCGTGCATGAGTGTATGAGTGGGAATGAATGGAGCATGTGCATGTGTGTGTATATGTGTGTGAACACCCGTGACCGTACAGCTGATGACACTTGACAGGAGGAGGAGGCATGCCCAAGCTGTCAGGGAAAAGAGGCCCAATAACTCCCTGAAGCGTCAGGTGGAAAACAGGGCAAAACATAATAAGTCAGAGCTGGGTTTGGAACAGCCAAACCCAGATTCATGACATACTGTGGCTCAAAAACTCCTTATACAAAGATATAGAGTGATGATAATCAAGTCAGTGGCGGTAAAACACTTGTAAGCTTGTTGTTAACCACCAATCAAATCTAAAAGAAGAAGAAAGGTTAAATAACACAGCATTAGTGTCAGTCACTGAAATGTTGACTCCCCCAGCAGAGGAAATGTGGCACACACTATAACACTTGTTTTTATCATGGAAAATATTGCAGCCAAATATTGCAGCCACAAATAACATAATAAAGAGAAGAATGTATTCTAGAAACAGAATCAAAACCTCAATCTCCTGCCTATAGTCAGACAGTTTGATCCAATAGGCCACATGGCCTCTAAACCAACCATACCTTTAAATCTTCTTGCTATAATTATATCACCGGTGAAAATATTTGTTGAAAAACAGGGTGATAACATTTGGTTTTCTTCTGTAAACAAGTCTGGAGCACCTCATAAACTGCTGGCATTGCAATAGTTTTATGTGCTACACTTCTGAAAAGCACTGCAGAGCTATCAGCATCAGCAACAACAGCATACTCTATGCAAGGAACTTTGGGGAAACACATTTTGTTGAGCTTACTCTTTACAGGTTTGCCTTTATCACCTATTGACATGACCATTCTACAGTTTTAGTGGAAATTGCTCTAGATGACACAAATTTCAATCAGTAGTATCTACTACTAAATTCTTCTCAAGACCAGTATGGGGACTGACCCCATCACCTTAGCACTCCAGGCTCTGCCCATCTGATATAACTGGCCTATAAATGACATCTTCAGATTCAATCTTTTCCATGTCTACATTAGCTGTGGACCTTGAGCTGGTTATTTGCTTACAGTATCCATATACTTGTAGCGCACAGTCAACAAAACAGTGTCTACAAACAAAACAGACTCCCTTAAAGGCCAAATGTCACGTAATTTTTTTTTCTAATTTTTTTTTTTTTTTGTTACTTATTTGTACCCGTAGGTAGACTTGGTTTGCAGTCTGATGACAAGCCACCGGCTGCTGGTCGCTGCGTGCGCGAGCGCCCTAAACCTACATGTTTTTGGTGTGCGGGAGGAAACCGGAGAAATCCCGGAGTAAACCCACGCAATACGGGGAGAACATGCAAACTCCACACAGATCACTGTTGGTCGGGGGCTGGGATCGAACCCACGATCTCATGATCCCCGCGGTCCCCCGGCCGAGGGTAAAACTGTGCTGCCACAGTGCTAAACCACTGCGCCACCGTGCAGCCCAATGAATAAATGACAACGAATTTAGATAAAATACACATAGCTTAAACCAAATATTCATACCGGAGACCATATCACCCACCTGTATTTACATAATTGCACAAAATACACCAGGTGAAGGCCCCACCTTGCCTGCTGGCTTGTGACAGCCAGTCCAGACCACGCCCATGTTTTTGACATCACCAGTTGTACCCTGGCTGCCCTGCCTATCCACATTCACACTTATCAACATTGGACAATCATGACGGAAAGTGACAACGATTGGGAACAAATTAGTTTAGTTTTGTCTTTTTTTTTTGTCTTTTTTTTTGTCAGTGGTTCAGACAGTGACAGAGGCATAGAACCTTACAGGTTCGAGCCGTCCGAGACGGAATCAGATGCTTTGTCTGATGACAACAGTTCCAACGATGACCAGAGAGCAGAACCAGTGGAAAATGTCATTGAACTGGACATTAATCGCCTCCAGAATTGCGAAGCCGAAGGGGGTCTGTCCAGGGCGCCCCATAAATATTGATTTTTCGGAAGCCATTATTATTACAGTGGAGGAGAGCCGCTGCTGTCAAGAAATTGACCAGATCAATATGAAAATGGAGGCGCATACCTGTCAAGTGAGACGTTTTCGCCGTATTTTGGTGCCAAGCGCGGCTGTGGGGGACGGTGGAGTGGTTTGGGACACTTTTCTGGGAAATGTTTTAAATGTAGTTCGTGTTGTTATTGTCAAATATTTTAAGGAAAATACGGGGAAAATGCAATTTTAGCAAAAACGGGCGTATTGCCATTTCTGTACGCCCAAAAGAAAAATATACTGGAAAAAAAATTGAGTGTTTTGCGGAGCACGTCCTGTGTGTGATCACCCACAGCTGGTGCTGGCAGATCGCTCAGCGTCAGCTATTCGCACTACCATGAGAAGTGTGGAGTCACTCATTAGTCTAATTGTCGGGCGGGCTGATCGCTCAGCTTGAGCTATTCTCACTACAATGAGAAGTCATTAGGACAATGGTTTAACACGTTGAGCTGTGCAGCGGTTGCGGAACAGACAGAGATCGCCTGACAAATACAGAATTCTGCTTTTTTTTTTATTTTGCGCCGGACGCTGAGTTGTGTTGTTATTGTCAAATATCCATGAATCCTTAAAATATTTGACAATAACAACACGAGTTGCATTTGGGGCATTTCCCAGAGAGGTGTCCCTTGTTGCTCCGCCGTTCCTTATAGCCGCTTTTTACGGTGTTGAAGTACAGCAAAAACGTCTCACTTGACAGGTATGAAAACATTTCCCAGAGAAGTGTCCCTTATTACCCAGCTGTCCCTGATAGTCCCGTTTTAAGGTATGGGTGAAATATCCAATTTTTTCTTTCTTGTTGCTCACTTCAACCTTCCAGTCTCCATATAAACAATCAATTGAAATACCCCAAGCATCAAACTAGGGTACAATCGATTTAGTCACTTCTGCCTTCTTCCCCAGGCGATTCCAGGGGCCGTGTCAGGCCAAGCGCGGCAGTTTTAAATTAACAAATATTCCGTTGTTACTGAAGCATATGCACCAAGACCCGAACGGATCGGTTCCCTTTTATATCTAGTTTCAAGATATTTAAAGTACCCTGTTACGTGACATTTGGCCTTTAAAGCTCTATGGGCAAAATCACAAGGCTGATTTGGTTCAGGAAAAAAAATGATAAAGACACTGTATTGGAAAGAAATCAAGCTAAGGTTAATCAGTTAATTGCTGTATTGACTAGCTTGAAAATCCTAATCTATAACAAATAACAATAGGTAATATCAGCAAGAAGGAAACTGAAGAATATAATGAAACCCACATAGTCAAACAGGAATTTGGCCAATGTCAAGGAGGAAAAAAGTGTATTTATTTAGAGTACTCAAATCCTATCTAGTAATCAGAGTTTCTCTACACAATGCAATATAAGGGACTACTGTGATTTTTTTTTTTTTTGACATTGTGAAGTGAAAAACTTATTTTGAGCAGTTCTGGTCAGTCATGCATACTCTTGATCATCAAGCAACTCTGATTATTTGTTAAAAGGAAGAAATGTTTTTGATCTAAGATAAGACAAGCTTGAATACTTTAGTGAACGATGTACAGTACAGTACGTTCATCATTTGTGAAGCAGTCTCAGCCCTACAGTACAGAATGTGAAAGTGTGATGGGCGTGCTGACTCATAGCCAGTCATCATTTTGCTACGATTTATTGTAAAGTTTAATTATTAAATGCGTACATAGGTCTGAGTAAATAAGGGGTGGAGAAGACTGACAATCCTCCAGGTGTGAGAGATACACAACCACCCATCTAAACCAAGAACACTTCCTGGAGAGAGACTGGGGAAAGATTAGAGTGACTGGAAGAAAAAAAAACTCTGTATGTGTGGAAGATATAATCCTTGAAGCCTTTGGAAGGTGCCGACATGTTCAGCCTTTTTCCTGTTGCTTCTCATTAATTCCACCTGTATACACTGCATGAGACCATGCCAGCTCTCGCCCATCCTGCCTCCACCCTCATTCCCCTCTGACTCTAAATCCCCATGCTGCTCTCTTCTGTGACACATTGTTTCTCATGAGCATACACCAGGTCTCAGTCTCACACCCCGGTTTGAGTGGATAAGCATATTTATTCAAATCATCATTTGAATAGCCATTTTGCTGGAACATATAAGACAGCTGCCACATGGCTGCTGAACTTTTGATAATGTTGCCATGGGAATGAGCACTGGCACGGTACACAAGGCTCACAGAGCTGAGGTGTAGCCAGCTGTGAGCATTTGGATAGTGTGTTTCTGTCTGCGCTGCACACACATGCACATTTCTATAGCTATCTCTATGAGGACATACACCGACATTATGACTTTTTATTTTTGCGGTTACAAAAAGTTCCACCTCGCCAGGCTCACATGAGTAGTGCTTTTGGACTTTTTTATTTCATCAACCATGACCAAAATTAGAACCACTGATTGTTTTGTGGTTGCTGAACAGAGGCCCGTAGCATTGTCTGGAAGTGCCCACAGCTCAGCAGGATTCTCTGTCTGCCTCAGTGGAACATCAGTGTTTACAGGGTTTCACTGTGTCAGTGACCAGCCCAGTGTCACAATGAATGGAAGTTTCATGTTTACCTACACTTAGAAAATGTGTAATATACACAGAAAGCTGTCTTTTTCCATGTATATTACATGTTTTGTATCTAAGTAGTTTTATAAGTAGAGCAAACAACACTGTAGTTGTGAAAATAACTAAAGTCAAGGAAATTAACACAAACAGTGTAATGTAGTGAAAACAGGGTTTTCTAGTGGTAAAGTTGAAAGTGGTTTAATAGTTTGTTAAAATGAGGCCCTCACACTTCCATTAGACTAACCTCAATGGTTACAGAAATAAGTATTAAGCCTTGTTTGTGCTTCACAAAGCACTGGTGCACTGAGATGTGTGTATGCTTTGGACAGGCTGGTGTGCTCACGGCTGTATATATGCTACATTTTTTTTCACCTGCTAGACCAAGGGTCATCTGCAGTTTCATCCCAGCCTGATAGGTAGTGAAAATGTGCTGCCATGCCAGTTTGTTCACCAGCTACACAAAACAGAGAAAGAGCAAGAGCCATGCACAATATCAGCAACAATATCCCGACAATCAGAGGGACGGCTGGCCCATCTCCACCATCTGTTGGGCCAGCTATCATCATCAACGCAGCAGACACACAGAGGACCCTAATCAGGGTCAACCCACGTAAAGCTGCAGGTCCGGACAACATCCCGGGACGTGTGCTCCGAGTCTGCACGAGCGGGTTGGCGGATGTCCTGACTGACATTTATAACATCTCCCTGAGTCAGGCCATCGTTCCCAGATGCTTTAAGACCTCTACCATAGTACCGGTGGCAAAGAAACCAGTTGTGTCCTGTTTGAATGACTATCGTCCTGTTGCACTGACACCAGTTGTGATGAAGTGTTTTGAGCAGCTTGTCAAACCACACATCACAGCCTGCCTCCCTGCATCACATGACCCGCTCCAGTTTGCATATCGTTCAAACCGCTCCACGGAGGATGCTATAGCCACCACCCTGCACTCTGTCATCACCCACCTGGATCAGAAAGACACCTACACCAGACTCCTGTACATTGATCTCAGTTCAGCATTCAACACCATTACTCCCCAGAGACTGATGGAGACATTACTCCTTCTCGGTCTGAACACCGCCACATGTCTCTGGATCCTGGACTTCCTGACTGAGAGACCTCAGTCTGGTGTTGGAAATAACATCTCCAACTCTATCACACTGAGCACTGGATCCCCTCAAGGCTGCGTACTCAGTCCACTGTTGTTTACACTTGTAACACATGACTGTGTATCCAGACACTAGGGGAACCAGATTATTAAGTTTGCAGATGACACCACAGTGGTGGGACTTATTCAGAGGGCTGAGGAATCAATGTACAGGGAAGAAGTTAGAGACCTGGAGGGCTGGTGCAGGGAGAACAATCTGGTGCTCAACGTGGACAAAACGAAGGAGATGATTATCGACTTCCGGCAGTCAAGGCCTGAACACGTCCCTCTCAGCATCGGCGGCTGTTTGGTGGAGAGAGTGGAGAACATCAAGTTCCTCGGAGTACAGATCTCGCAGGACCTGACCTGGAGCAAGAATTCCTTGGGGATCAGGAAGCAGACTCAGCAGAGACTGCACTTCTTGAGGAAACTCAAACAGGCCTCTCTCCCCATCTGCATCCTCAGGACCTTCTACAGAGGTGTGGTGGAGAGTGTTCTGACGTACTGCATTGCAACATGGTACTCCAGCTGCAGTATGTCAGACAAAAAAGCCCTGCAGAGGATAGTTAAGGGAGCTGAGAGGGTAATTGGAGTTTCCCCTCCCCTCTGTCCAAGAACTTTTCCGAACCGTTGTAGGAGCAGGGCACTGAACATTGTCAAGGACCACTCTCACCCTCTGCATAAACACTTTGAACTGCTGCCATCTGGCAAACGATTCCGGAGCATCAGAGGCAGAACCACCAGACTGATTAACAGCTTCCTTCCACAAGCTGTAAGGATGCTGAACAGTTGATCCAGAATCTTTCATACATACTACTGCACCTTATGGACATTATGTATATTATTTGTATATTATAGTTCTAGTTAGATTTCAAGTATGTCTCAGGGACGTGTGAATGGCTGTGTTGGGGTGTGGGGTGAGGGGGTGTGTGAGTGTGTCTTAAATTATGTTCTTTTTACTTATATGGATGCCTAGAGAAATGCAATTTCATCTTGCCTGCACTACAGTTGTATGTACAGCAACATGACAATAAAGGTTGATTTGATTTGAATGCAGGTGAGAAGGGGTGCTCCTGTGTTTACCTTTGGTGGAAGAAAAAGCTAAAAAAAAAAAAGGAAAAAGAAAGAAGAAGGTATAATAGTGTGCTGTTGCTTCTGTGTCTTCATTTTCCTTGTCTTCTTCATCTGCTTTGACTTCGCATGCTGTGTCGGTAGCACCACCTCATGAATGGGAGGTTGTGCATGCGTAGTCAACGTGCACAGGCAATGTGGTGACAAAATCTGGGCCGCTCGCACTCAGCTGCAAGGGGCTCTGCAGAGCCTAGTGGACTGGAGACGATGATGTAATTTTCGTCAAAGAGCCCATCTTTCCTAATCCTAACCATTGCAGTAACAACACTGTTTCACCCTGCAAACAGGCTGGATAGCTTGCCATTGTCCCCAACCCATCTCCATACTAGACCCTTATCGCATTTGAGGAGGCGCATTAGCAGTGTCCCTAATTAGGGCTACATTTAAAATATTCATTAATCGAGCTAAAATCAATTTCATTTGAATTGATTTGTAGAGGGTTGGAAATAGTTAATAGTTATGTAAGAGGTGAAAAAGACATTTGGATAAGAAAATTTAAGAAAAACAGGCACCCCTACAATTTTATGTTATTCCTTAATTGTTTATTTTTCTACAATGCATTTGTAATCCACGTGGTTCCATTATAACTCATGTGAGTTGAGTGCAGTTCCATACGCCGACCAATAGATGGCGCATGTCGCACAGTGATAGAGAGTAGACTCACGCACTGGAGGACGAAGAATAAAACTCCTTGTGTGAAATAACGAACGTGTTTTGCTGATTCTCTATCACAGGTTGGAGAGTTAACTTCCACATGCACGTTTCCTCCTCCTGGGCCGCTACCCAGGGGAGCAACAATTTTGGGGGCTCGTCCGGGATTAGCGCCACCTACTGGTCTGGCACTAATCATTGAAGAACCAAGGGATGCTGACCACCTGTTCCTGAGCCACTGACCTAAGCGACTGACTACAGGAGACCACAGCCATGTCTGCTCTACATGACCTGAGATGGGAAATCCAGCAAGAGCTTCGCCAGCTGACCATTGCCCGCTGCAGAAACGTCCTTTACAAGCTGGCTGAGTCATTCAAGGATGAGGTGGGAGAAGATTTGCCAGGCGCAGAATCGACCGAAGTGGAACTCTTCGACTTCATTGTTGACTCGCTGAGAAGTCCACAACTGAAGAGCCTTGAGGACCAGGGGATGTCTCGCCTGCTTGCTTTCCGTGACCTCATCATTGAACTACAACGGCCCACAACAGCTGGAGAAGTGGATGCAGAGGTGTCACCCGACGATGATCCGGTCATAGTGGTTCCTGTGACCACTGGAGCTGCAGCACCATCAGGGAAGAACCATCCAACATCACCATCTGTAGTTCCTGACCCAGGGTTAGTCAGACTGACTGAACTTACGTCACTGTTGCCACGTAGAGAGTACAAGATTTATGGTGGTCAAATCTCTGATTTTGATTCTGATTTGAGTTACAATAACTTGTGCAAACAGCTTGATGAAGGGCTAAATGAAGGGTTCACAGAGGCTGAGATTATCAGAACGGTGTTTAAGATAATTAAGCCTGGTACCTTTAAAGATATGCTTGTAACCAAGGATAGCCTTACTGTAGCTGAGTTAAAACGTCTCTTAAGGACACATCTACGCGAGAAAAGCAGCACTGAATTATTTCAGGAGCTGAGTAATGCTAAGCAAAATGACAAAGAAACACCACAACAGTTTATGTATAGACTAATGGGGCTAAAACAGCGTGTGTTGGTTGCATCTAAAAACAGTAGTGGGTTTCATTATGACGACAAGTTGGTACAAGGTGTGTTTATCCATTCACTGTATCAGGGTTTGAATGAAAAATACTCTTATGTTAGGAGAGACCTTAAACCTCACATCTCCAACACCAGTGTCACAGATGACTCCATCCTGGAGCTCATAGCAAATTTTGTTAGTGAAGAGACAGAGAGATTGAGTAGGTTGGGACAAAGCCACAAACACAAAGTCACCAGTGTTAATGCAGCACAGGTAGAGACAGATCAGAGCTCGATTAAAATGCACACTGAAGTCCAAGCTAATCGTGTAGCTATCCAGGAGCTGACGGCACAGGTCTCCTCCCTAACCAAGAGTTTAGAAAAGGCCCTAACCCCAATGGTAAATACAGTAAACACCAGTCCCACAGCACCTGTCCCTAAACAGCCAGCACTGAAACCCGCAGTGAAAGGAAAATGCCAAAAGTGTATCGCCCAAGACACTGAGCGCTGCACACACTGTTTTCGATGTGGAGAGGAGGGGCACAGAGCTATAGGGTGCCTGCAGGAAAAGCAATGTGTCGGGAAACTGGAGGAGGTCGCTGGGGAGGGACCACCAGTGATTGAACCACCGGCAGAGTCCCACAACACTAAAAGACTGAACTCCGAACAGACTACTGCCAAGTCCCAAAAGTCACCCAACACAAAGCGTGTGGCACAGCTCATTGGCGGTAGGTGTATGATCAGTTGCCAGTTAAATGGAGTAAACCTACAGATGTTATTGGACAGTGGGGCACAAGTAAGCATTGTTGAAAAGTCATGGGTACAAGCAGCCTTACCAAATGTGAAAATACAGCCACTCGAGAGCCTACTCCCAGGCCATCCACTCGAAATCACCGCAGCCAATGGGACGGATGTTCCGTTCGAGGGGTGGATAGATGTCCTGCTCGAGATCACAAGTTCACAGTATGGTTCTGTATCCTTGTATGTTCCAATGCTTGTCAGTCAGCAGCATTTAAGCACTCCGCTGCTGGGCTTTAACGTGATCCAAGAGATAATAACGGCAAACAGTGAACAAAGTGACGATATTAGCTTAGTGGGCTTACTGTCGGAGACTTTAAAGGTCCAGAAAGGTAATGTTGAGTCACTCATCTCTGTTGTCCACACCAAGTCAACAGAAAATGAACCAGAAAGTCCAGTGGTGAGAGTTGGAAAAAAAGGACTCACTGTTCACAGTAGCCAAATCTGTATGGTAAAATGTCACATCAGAGCATTTCCCGGAGGAGGAGGAATGTTGTTCGAGCCAGCTGTGAAATGTAACTTACCTGATGGGTTGGAGTTATTCCCAGCTCTTATTGATGTACCCGGTGGTGCTTCAAAAACTGTCAAAATCCCAATCCAAAACTCAACAAAGCACAACATTTTTCTAAATCCAAAGACTGTTTTAGGACTTATTTCAGCGATCACTGAATACAAACCTGTAAATGTTTGTTCCAGTGCTGAAAATGCAGCCAAAACTACAGACAAGCCATTTTGTCACTCTGCTCAAGTGACATGTGACAGTCAAGGTGAGGGTGAAGAAACATTAAGCACTGCCCCCTCACACCTGAGATGGCACCCTAATGTCAATTTAGACCATATCTCAGAGGGTGATCGGGAGGTGGTTCGGCAGATGCTCTATGAACAGTCTGATGTGTTTGCTCATGATGAAGGAGACATTGGATGTATTCCTGGACTACAGCTAAAAATCAACACCACTGACAACACACCCGTGCAGAAAAGTTACAACTCCATTCCAAGACCACTGTATAAAGAGGTGAAGGAGTATGTTCAAAACCTTTTAAGCAGGGGCTGGATCAGGAAATCAGTGTCAAACAACTCGTCGCCAGTAGTGTGTGTGCGTAAAAAGGACAATACTTTGCGCTTGTGTGTTGATTTTCGTGAGCTGAACCGAAAAACCATACCTGACAGGCATCCGTTACCACGGATACAAGATCTACTGGACAGTCTTGGGGGTAATTCCTGGTTTTCCATATTGGATCAGGGAAGTGCCTACCATCAGGGTTTTGTAAGTGAGGAGTCAAGGCATTTAACTGCTTTTAGCACACCCTGGGGACTATACGAGTGGGTGCGGGTTCCATTCGGGTTGTCAAACGCTCCGGCCGCATTCCAAAGGTGTATGGAGGGGGTGTTAGAAGGGATCAGAGACGAGTGTTGCGTGCCTTACTTGGACGATGTACTGTGTTACTCCAAAACCTTTGATGAGCACGTAGAACACCTTAAACAGGTTTTGTGCAAAATGCGACAACACGGCATAAAACTTCGGCCAGCCAAATGTGAACTGTTCAAAAACCAAGTACGCTACCTGGGTAGGCTAGTGTCGGGAGAAGGAGTCCAGATTGACCCAAAAGACTTGGATGCTGTGTTCGCTCTGAAAGACAAGAACCCTCGCACAGTCGGAGAACTCAGAACGTTACTGGGTTTTCTCAGTTATTACCGATCATTTATTCAAGATTTTTCATGTCTGGCGAGACCCTTGTTCGAACTCCTCCAGAGCACTAATGAAACAAGCAATGACAATAAACCAGCACCAAAAAGGAGTAAAGGACAAACAAAGAAAGGGGACAGAAACCAGCTTCCTTCTCGCACACCAATAATATGGACCAGTGAACATCAGGAAGTTGTGTCAAGATTTGTGGACATTCTGACCAATCCTCCCATTCTAGCCTATCCCAATTTGGACCTTCCATTTGTATTGCATACAGATGCGTCAAACAAAGGCCTGGGAGCCGTCTTGTATCAAAAACAAAGAAAACAAACTTAAGGTGATTGGCTATGGATCCAGAACTCTCACACCGGCCGAGAAGAATTATCACTTACATTCCGGTAAACTAGAGTTTCTAGCTCTCAAGTGGGCCATCTGCGACAAATTCCGTGACTATCTGTATTATGCACCGACTTTTACTGTCTATACAGATAACAATCCTTTAACCTATGTCCTCAGTTCAGCCAGGTTGAATGCAGTGGGTCATAGGTGGGTCGGGGAGTTGGCTGACTTCCATTTTGATATCAAGTATAGGCCAGGGAAAAGGAATGCAGATGCAGATATGTTATCCAGGCACCCATTAGATCTGCAAGAGCAAATGAATGAGTTCACAGAGACAGTTTTACCGGAAGTAGTGTCCGCAGTGTGGCAAGGGAGCAAGGCAGCACAAAACAGTGATGTGCCATGGATAGCTGCGTTACAACTGAGTTCTAATGACAACAATGTGCCAACTGACAGTGTTTTGAGCATGACGCCTAAAGACATCAATGCTGCTCAACAAGACGATGAGTCAATTAGAGAAGTAATCTCACTCAAACTCAAAGGATGGACACCAAACGATAAAGATAGACGGACAATGAGTAAACGGACACGGAGACTACTGTATGAGTGGAACAAGTTGGAAGTTGACAATGGATTATTGTACAGAAAGACAGAGCACAGCAAACAACTTGTCCTACCTGAACAGCTAAAGCCGATGGTGTTAAAGAGTTTACACAATGACATGGGTCATATAGGGTGTGATAAGGTGATACATCTGACCCGTGAGCGTTTCTATTGGCCATGTATGCAACAAGATGTTGAAGATTATGTAACAAAAAAATGTCCGTGCATCAAACAAAAACGCCCAAATGTTCCCCAGAGAGCTCCAATGGGCTCTATCACAACCAGTGCTCCCTTTGAGTTAATCTCCATCGACTACTTACACCTTGAGCCAAGTAAAGGAGGGTATGAGTACATCCTCGTACTAGTGGACCATTTCACTCGTTTCGCACAGGCATACCCTACAAGGAATAAATCAGGCAAAACAGCTGCAGAAAAGATATTTCAGGATTTTATTCCTCGTTTCGGGTACCCTGAGAAGTTGCATCACGATCAGGGACGTGAGTTTGAAAACAGTCTCTTCCACAGATTACAACAACTGTCTGGAATTTCTCACTCACGAACCACTCCATACCATCCGCAGGGCAACCCCGTGGAGCGCCTGAATCGTACACTACTCCAAATGCTTCGTACCCTACAGGAGGAGAAAAAAAGTGAATGGAAGGATCACCTACCCCAAATTGTACATGCTTACAATTGTACAAGACACGAGTCAACAGGCTATTCTCCATTTTTCCTCTTATATGGCAGAGTCCCAAGGTTGCCTGTAGATCTACTATTGAACCAGACAAAAGACACTGACACACACAGCCATCAAACCTACGCTAAAAAATGGGCTGATAGGATGCGTGTTGCTTACAAAATCGCTGCAGAAAACAGTCAAAAGTCTTCAGATAAAGGCAAAAAGCAGTACGACAAACGCTTAAAAGGTGTCACACTCCAACCAGGCGACAGGGTGTTGGTCAGAAACCTCTCTGAAAGAGGAGGCCCAGGGAAACTGCGCGCTTACTGGGAGTCAGCAGTACATCGCGTAGTTGAGAGAGTGGGAGATGGACCAGTCTATAAAGTACAAGCAGAGAGAGGCAGCCAAGTGATGCGAGTGTTACACAGAAACCTGCTGTTGCCTGTAAATGACTTGCCTTTAGAAGAAGAACTGCCTGCAAAAGAAAAGACAAAACAGAAACGGAAGAAGAGGACAGAGACAAATCCTAACAGTGACAACACAGACAATGACAGCTCGGAGGAAGAAGAGGAAAATACTTACCGCTACAACCTCCGTAGCCAAATCCCATGTTACAGACCCGTAAATCGTCAGCAAAATGCCTCAAATCTCCCAGACCAAAACACTCAGCAACCAGTACCTGTCATGCCAGAGCAAAATCCTCAAAATCAGCAAAGGCTTCGAGCGACAGCTAGAGAGTTCTGCCCACCAGTAAGGCAGGAACCGGTCCCCGTTCAGCGGGATGCTGAGGAGCAAATGGATGGACCAGCTTTGCTGCAGGAAGAACGTCAAGGACAAGTGGAGGTGATGGATAGAGAACAGGAGGAACTGAGAAGGTCACAGCGGAGAGCAAGGCCAGTAGAGAGACTGACCTACGACGTCCTGGGACAGCCATCGTACCAGCTTTGGACTGCAGACGTAAGACCTGTCCTACTCCCCACCCCTGTGCCGCTAACTCAAAACTATATGCCATTCCACTACCTCATCCAACCTCAGTCCCATGGTTATAATTGGTACACTCTCATGCATTAAGTCACCCTAGAACATGAAATGTCGGGAGACATTTATTTGAAGTGGGGGAGAGTGTAGAGGGTTGGAAATAGTTAATAGTTATGTAAGAGGTGAAAAAGACATTTGGATAAGAAAATTTAAGAAAAACAGGCACCCCTACAATTTTATGTTATTCCTTAATTGTTTATTTTTCTACAATGCATTTGTAATCCACGTGGTTCCATTATAACTCATGTGAGTTGAGTGCAGTTCCATACGCCGACCAATAGATGGCGCATGTTGCACAGTGATAGAGAGTAGACTCACGCACTGGAGGACGAAGAATAAAACTCCTTGTGTGAAATAACGAACGTGTTTTGCTGATTCTCTATCACAGGTTGGAGAGTTAACTTCCACATGCACGTTTCCTCCTCCTGGGCCGCTACCCAGGGGAGCAACAGATTCACAAACTTCAAAGAGCAATCTTTTTAATATAATGCCTGTTCATGTGTGAAGAGGTTTACAGGAGGTCTTGTGTTGCTGAACTCTCACGTTCAAATGTTTATTTCACTAAGTTCCACTGTTCTTTGTACAATTTACAAGCAATATCCATGACTGAATCGATCTCGAATTAAATCGAGTTTGATTGAATCATATCAATACTTTCTAAATCAGAATTGAACCGGTTCTGGAAATCACTGTTTCCCAGCTCTATCACTACTGGTGGCAAAACCAAAGGCAATACACACTGGGGCAGATTTACTAAGGCAGCGCAAATTAGCAAGTGTGCAATTTAGACAGCGCACCTAAGGGAGTGGCCAATTTTTGCTAGTGATCTAACAACACGCAAAATTTCAATAATGACCACCAATTAGCGCACCACAAAATTGCGCACAGGCACACCTGATGAGAAAGCGGGTCATCAACACAGGCACAGCCAGTTCGGAGGACTATAATATATAAAGCTTTTTTTAAGCATTTGTTTAAATGCAAACTGCACTAAAATAGTTTATTTTTGTTTGTCATATTTCCAAATTTAGATTTTCATTTAACATGACAGACTCTTTTGTTTAATATGTATAAATGAAGCATTTGTATCTAATTTAAAAAGGACTACTCATGAATGAATTGATTATTTATTAACCAGCGTGTTTATTTTGTTAACACTAGAACCATCAAGATGGTCTGATGGCGACACTGGGGTTTTATTATGTGAATAACTTTGTTTTTTTTGTTTTTTTTTTATTTAAGTTTTTGTAAAGGGTATACAGGTCGTTACAGCAATGCATTGTTTACATTTTCATCACATGTTCCCTTATTTTCTGATATCTGACAACATTGGAAGATTAATTCTTACAACACCCCTTTTTTTTTTTTAAAGTGAAAGAAAAAGTGAAATTAAAGAGAAAAAAAACAAAAAACAAATAACAAAAAAACAAACAAACCAGTAAAAAAACAAACAAAAAGAAAAAGTAAGTAAATAAAGATAAAAGAGCATCTGAGTAGTGATGGAACAAAGAGCGGAACCATTATTGAAATGGTATTTGTCAAAGATTAGATCTAATGGAAGACACATATGCGGTCCAGAGTTGCCAAAAGTTCATGAACCCATCCATGTCCTGTCTCAGTGCGAATGTCAACTTTTCCATCGAGTAAATGTCTTGGATCACGTTAGTCCAATCTTCAGGTGTAGGACAGTCCTTCAACATCCATTTTTTAGTTAGAGCTTTTTTGCTTGCCAATATTAAAACATTGAATAAGTATTTTTCTCCTCGTCTTTCCAGTGAGTCCGGTAGTAAACCCAAATACAAAGTTACAAAAGAAAAGGGAACTGTAATTTTGAATATTTTCCCCAATATTGTCTGTACCTTGGTCCAATATTGGTGGATAACTGGGCATGACCAAAACACATGAAAATGATTTGCAGTCTTTTCACCACACAAGCGCCAACAGTTCAATCCCTTATGGGTAAATTTGTTTTGTGCAGGTGTTCTGAAAAATCTTGCCAAGTTTTTCCATCCAAATTCTCTCCACTGCAGGGATGAGGTACTTTTCCATTGCTGTTTATTTAGCTTTTCCCATATTTCCAGTTGTAAAGTGAAATTCCCCTCTTTTTCCCATCTCTCTTTTATATAAGATGTGTTGTCTCCTTTTAAGTCTTGAAGACCTTGGTATATTTTAGAAATGTATCTGATCCCTGGGATCCCTTTATATGCCATTAAGAAGACCTTCAGAACACCTGACTGGGCCCTTTCCAAAACCTCCTTTTTAAGTATATTGTTTATGTGGTGTCTAAGCTGGAAGAACCTGTAAAAGTCTTGATTTATTAGGCCTTTTATTAGGACTCCCACCCTTTGCACTGCAACTTTCAGCTTCTTCCCTCCAGACGGAGGTTTGCTGTCCCAAAAAGTAGAACCCAGCGCTACAAAAACAGCTTTGTCCCTGCTGCTGTCAAAGAGTTGAACAAGCTATAAAAATTATATTGTACATATTTTATATTTACCTATTTTGTAAGATGTGTGCCTGTGTTTGTGTCTATGTTGAATGTAATTAGTGGCTTGTAAATATGGATGTCACCAACTGCAAAACAAATCTACCTACGGGTACAAATAAAGTAACCTGAACCTGAACCTGAACCTTGTTTTTTCAAATCTTCAAAACTTCTTAAGATTTGCCCTTTAAAAAAATCGTAATATTTTATCAGCCCTTTCTCCTTCCACTTTTTAAATCTGGTGTCTGTTTTATTAGGAGTAAAGTCCTGATCATAGGCAATCCATTGCAGAAGTCGATAGGGCTCTTTAGTTTGATTCTCTCTGACTATCTTAAACCAAATTTTTAGCGGGGTCTCTATCCACGGGTTAGTGTTATTCAAAAGCTTAGGTAAGGCATTGTTCCCTATTATCGCCTGTAGGGGGATGTCACTTGTTATTTGGCATTCGATCTCCTTCCATTGTGCAGTGTAGACTGGGTTACATATCTCTACTAAAGTTTTAATTTGTGCGGCTTTAAAGTAGTCCCTGATATTTGGCAGCGCGAGCCCACCTTTGTCTTTGTTTAGCTGTAGGGTTCTATATCTGATTCTAGGTCTCTTGCCCTGCCATATGAATCTTGAGATCCTTCTGTCCAGCTCCTGCCATGTTTTTTTGGGAGGTTCTACCGGTATTGTTTGGAAAAGGTATAGAAGACGTGGAAGTATATTCATTTTGACTGCTTCAATTCTTTGTGCAGTACCCAAGAATGGTATCATATTCCATCTTGCTAGGTCAGATTTTATTTTTGTCACCAGTGGATCATAGTTTAGTGATACAATTTTGTTGAGTTGTTTCGGGATATTGACCCCCAGATATTTCATAGATTCCGACTCCCAGTTAGTTTTGAGTTTGCTTAGTGAATAATGATTTGGGTCATAGTTGAATGTTAAAACTTGGGTTTTATGCATGTTTAATTTGTACCCCGATAAATCTCCATACTCTGAAAAAACTGAGGTTAGTTCTGGTAAAGAAGTGTTCGGCTGCCCTAGGTATATTAAAATGTCATCAGCAAAGAGTGCTATTTTATGTTCCTTCTGACCAAGTGTAATACCTTGAATTTTTTGGTTTTGTCTTATCCAATGGCTCAGAGGTTCTATGAAGATTGCAAAGAGCAGTGGAGACAGGGGGCAGCCCTGACGACATCCTCTTTCCAGTTCAAAAGATGATGATAAATTACCGTTAATCCTTATTTTAGCTGTTGGTTTTTTATATAATGCCTATATACTGTAGTTCTAATGAAGTTGTTATGAAAATTGAAACTGGATAAGATTCTATATAGAAAAGACCAGTCAACCGAATCGAATGCTTTTTCAGCATCTAATCCCAATATGACTGCATTTAAGTTATATTTTTTTATATGATGAATTATGTGTAAAGTGCGTCGAATGTTGTCTTGTGTCTGTCTTTGTCTTATAAAACCTGTTTGGTCTAAATGAATTAGGTCTGTCAGTATATTTTCTAACCTTTTGGCAAGGATAATGGTAAAAAGCTTATAGTCCTGATTTAGTACACTGATTGGTCTGTAGTTGGAGCACTCTAGTTTATCCTTTTCAGGTTTAGGTATAACTGCAATGACCCCTTCTCTCCAGGAGGGGGGGATTTCCCCTGTGTGGAGGACATAATTAAATGTTTTCAGGAGGAGAGGAGATAGTTGCTGTTTAAAGGTTTTGTACCACTCTGCTGTATAGCCATCAGCTCCTGGGGATTTGTTAGCTTTAAGTTTCATAATTGCTTTTTCCAATTCTTTAGGATGTATTTCTGACAGTAGTGTTTTATTTTGTGACTCCGTAAGTTGGGGAAGGTTTAATGTGTTTAGGAATGCCTCGGATGCGTTTTTATGTTTTTTGTGGGAGTATAAGTTCTTATAGTAATTCTCGAAGCTTTTAAGAATATCCTGAATTCTGAATTTTATTTCCTTTGATACTGGGTCTCTGATTTTGTAGATTGCTCTTTCTGTTTGATGTTTCCTCAATTTATAGGCTAGCAATTTTGCCGATTTACTGCCTGCTTCATAGTATTTTTGTTTCAGAAATGTAAGTTTCTTCTGGATTTCTATTGTGTAGATCTCATTTATTTGGTTTTTAATTTCCTTAATCTTGAGCGAGTCAGTAGAATGAGTGTTGCCTTTGTGTTCTTTTTCTAGGTTCCTAAGTTCTGACTCTAATGTGGATAGTTTTTCTTGTCTTAGTTTCTTTTGGGTTGCCAGTTTTGCAATAATCTTTCCTCTTATTACAGCTTTGCATGCATCCCACAGTATTAAAGGGGATACTTCTCCATTAACGTTATCTTCCAAATATCTGAGAATATCTGATTCCAATTCATCTTTCAATGGTCCTTTCAGGACATTTGAATTTAACCTCCAAGAAAATGTATTATTTGTGTATTTTTGGATATTTAAGTCCATGTAGATCGGACTGTGGTCGGAGAGATCCATCAGTCCTATTTTACATGTTTTTACTCTTCCAATGTCTCTATTAAACATAAAAAAATAGTCAATCCTTGAGTAAGATGAATGTGGAGTTGAGTAAAATGTACAGTCTTTTACACTGGGGTTGAGTTCCCTCCACACGTCACAGATTCCCATTTCTTTTAGTAGCATCCGAGTCTTCCTGTTTTGGGTGTTATTTTGATGTGGGGAATTACCAGAAGCATCCCAGTATGGATTCAGTCTAAGATTGAAGTCCCCACCACATATCACTAAACCTTGAGCTTTAGTTATCATTAGGTCGAATACATTTTTATAAAATTTCCAGTTAGCCCCTGGGGGAGCATACACATTCAGCAGGGTGATATCTTCTCCCTCTAGCCGCCCAGTTACCAAACTGTATCTCCCTTCTTTATCTTTGTGTTCTGATTTTTTTTCAAATGTAATTTTGGTTGATATCAATGTCGCTACTCCCCTCCTCCTCCCTGATTTATATGAAGATGAAGAGATCATTTTAAACCCTTGTCTACTGAGTTTATTGTGTTCCACATCTGTTAGGTGGGTTTCTTGTAAAAATATTATTCCTGCTTTGTCTTTTTTCATTTTGCCTAGAATCTTGGATCTTTTAACTGGATTCAGGATTCCTTTTACATTATATGAAATTATTTTGGTTACACCCTGTTTCTCCATTGTGTTGTTTTGTTTAGTATAACTGTGTGGTGGCCCTCATTTGTGCTACTCAGAAACTGAAAGAACATTAAAAACAAGAAAAACATTAAGAACATAGTGTAAAAAACTTTAAAACAAAAAGCTGTCATAAGAACTTCCTGAGCTGAGGTCTTTTTAAAGACCCTGTAAGAGCCTTGATGGAGTGAAGGCCCTGAGGGAAATTCCTCAAGCTCTGTTACGTGTTGAGGGCCCTCTCTTACCACTGAAAGTAGTCCCATGCTTTTAACGTGAGTTTCAGAACCCAGTCCAAACTTGTAATGATTTTTTTTTTTTCCTTTTATGCCTAAACCCTGTGAAATTGTGTGCACCCTCCCACCCCCATCACATCAAACATTCACGCAAAAACAGTATTTGTTAGTATGAGGAGAACATGTGGATTATTGTCACATTTCTATTTTAACAAGTTTTTTTTTTTTTTTTTTATTACAAAGACTTATTTGTTTCAAATAATATGATTGTTCCATGAAATGTTTTACCACATGCTGAATATGCATCTCCTTTAATGTTTGTTACCTTGTATGAGGGGGGTTGGATGTGCGGATTGATTCAAGAGAAAGGAAAAAAAAAAAAAAGGTCGCTATTCCAACCTGAAAACGGATAGTTTATCCGAGACGCTCTGGCGCTGGGTTTCCCGCTGCTGGTCCGTGGATTTTGAGGGTCTTTGTGTTGTCCATGTTTGCGCTTTGATCTTCTCACTCGGGTCTGCTGCGGGTTTAAATACCGTTACCGGGAGCCCTCTTTTCGCCATGTCAGCTGTTGCTTCTTCCGCCGAATTATAGAGACACGTTTCATCGCCGTAGAAGACCCTTAACTTCGCAGGAAATGGAGTCTGAAAGCGCAATTTCTTCTCTCTTAACACCTTTTTCGCGTCATTGTATTCCCTGCGCTTTTTAAGGACCTCCGGGGCGTAATCGTGTTCCACGTAGACTTTTCTCTCCTGGTGCATAAATCCTTTTTTCTGCCAGGCCAGTCTTACAACCTCTTGTTTTATTTTGAAATTGGAAAATCTTACCAACACCGAACGTGGGGGCGCTTCCGCCGCCGGCCTAGCGGCTAATGAACGATGTGCCTTTTCTATCTTCAAGTCGGTGGTTTGTGGAATATCCAATTTCTCTCTTAGTAAGGATTCCACGCATTCTGCCATTGAGTTAAAACCATTTTCGGTTCCTTCTATCAGACCATGAATTCTTATGTTGTCTCTTCTTTGTTTTCCTTCTTGGTCGGTTAGCTTAGCCTCTATAGCTGCTTGTCTTTTGCGTAGGTCTAGCACAGAATCTTCGAGCACTTTTATTCGATCCTCTGTTTCCAAGATTCGGTTCTCGGCCTGGTCCACTCTGCTGTTTGTCCTTTTCAATTCTTCTCTGAATTCCCGAAATTCGGCCATAACTTCTCGGCGAAATCGTCGTAGCTCCTCAAATAGTGATTTCAGGCTAACCCTTTTGTTAGCTATCACCAGTTCCTCGTCTTCTGAACGGAGATCTTCCAGTTCAGATTCTCCGGCCGATACGTGTCCTGGCCTGGAGAATTTCGGTTTCTTCTGTTTTCCTTTAGACATGATGATTTTGTCTTTTGATTTTCACTCCTCCAAAAATCCGTTAAGTTTGATTTTCAAGGTGTTATCCTGGATTGGGTCTGAGAGCTTCAGTGTTAAGCTGCAGTCGCCATGGCGTCCAGACCGGAAGTCGTGAATAACTTTGTTTTAACAAAATCTACAGGTCTCCCAGTTCACAACTTTTTATAAATGCCATTGAGTTACAGTGTTGCAATTACAGGGGACGTTTCTATGGATCTGTGTGCTCTTTTTGTTAATAATCTCATTGTTGTTTTCCTCCTATATTGTGCATCCTGAACTGGGAGAGTGAAATAGAGAGAAGAGGGAACTGAATTACCATTTTATGCAGAGCAAAAAGAAATACTGGAAATATAGAAATATGAATAGAGGAAAAAAATGAAAAAAATTGGCAATGTGGATGATTTTACTTCAAGAGCAAGGGAGAGCTGACAGGAGTGGAAAACTCCAGAGTCCGAGTCTGAACCTCCGCAGAAAAGAGAAAAAAAGTCACGATTGGCTGATACCATCTGTATGTTCACTGCAGGTAGGAAGGGCTCCTATATTCCGAACATTCCGGAACATTCCGGTTCCGGTTCCGCCGGACCGGCGGCGCCACACGAGTCGGCTGCCTGTTGCAACAGCCTTTTTTTATCTTCCTTCTTCTTTCTACACCTTTCACTCTGTATATATATCACGGACGCACGGATCACCCCGGGGGTCTCCCGGGTCGGCGGACGGAGCCACGGTTTGCAGCGGGAGACGTTACAGCGGGGAGGAGCTAGTGCTAGCTAGCACTTGGCCGCCGCCCGGTGCTAATGGGAAACTCGACATACCGGGAGCTGTAGCGAAAAGGACGCGGGTGCCGGGCTGGAGTTTAGGCGGCGTGAAAGAAATATAAGACAGAATAATAAAGAGCGATGGCAAGAACCAAGCAGACCGCCCGTAAAATCTACTGGAGGAAGAAGCCCCCCAGGAGACAGCAAGCCACCAGGGCTGCTCGGAGAGGCGCTCTGGCCACCGGCAGAGTGAAGAGGCCTCGCCGTCACAGGCCCGTGGCTCTGAGAGAGATCCGTCGCTACCAGAAATCCACGGAGCTGCTCATCCGTAAGCTGCCCGTCCAGCGCCTGGTGAGGGAGATCGCTCAGGACTTCAAGACCGTCCTGCGTTTCCTGAGCTTCGCCGTCATGGCTCTGCAGGAGACCAGCGAGGCCCACCTGGTGGGTCTCTTCTTCGCTAAGGAGGTCACCATCATGCCCAAAGACTTCCAGCTGGCCCGCTGCATCCGCGGAGAGAGAACTTAGACTTTCTGCTGCACATTGACCAACCAACCATAATGCTCTGCACTGTGTGTCTATATATATACGTACATTTATAGTAATATGGACATATGTTTACTAGATGTTGTTTTTTCTTGCCTTCTGATTGTTGCTCTGAGTGTTGCTATCCCTATGCTGTTGCAATCCTGGAATTTCCCCATTGTGGGACTAATAAAGGCTTATCTTATCTTATCTTATCTTATATCCTATTTTATGGATACAAATTCATGTAGTAGGCTATACACAGTATTAACAAATGAAATTTTAAAAAAAAAACTGCTGGCTGATGTCCAGTTCAGCATAACCCTGATCTCTGTCAGACAGTTGATATTCATATAATCTGCTCTTCTGTCATGCCAAATAAAGTCATGCACAGAGAGAAGCTTCTGTCTCTTCGACCACGTGCCCTTGGTTCTCGCCAGTGTCTCGGCACCAACGATCGCCATCATGTCAGATGAATTAAGACAAGCTTTTTTGGGGCTTTAAAGCCTGGTTCATTTAGCAGGAGACTGACAACCGCAAACCTTAATAAATCACCTTGGGCCAGTCATTTAAATACTCTCCTCCCTCAAATTTGTGCTTTGACATGACAGCTCCTACAAATACATATGCAATGAGGTCAGGTGCAAAATTAACATAGCCCATGCCTTTCCACCACTAATTTTGCCCTGCACTCTTTAGTAAATTTCTACAGTAGCTTTTTGAACACCAAAACAGGGTTTTGCGATGGTGCAGAATGTTACTAAATCTGCCCCATTGTGTGTAAAGACTACGCATTGGAAAAAGAAACTGTGAGAGTTAAACGGCGTCCTGTAGTGGACATGTCAATCATACACAGGGGCAGGACTCCAGGTTGCAATGGCACAAAATCAAGCTTTTGACAGAGCTTAAATACACAAAACACAAAATCACACTGTTCATAAAGCGTGTAGCTTCCAGGTTTGCATTTTTGATGTCTTAAAGCAGCACTATAACTTTCTTGGTCCAGGTAGGAACACTGGAAAGACTATAATGAAGACTACGATCTCAGCTCCAACAGCCAATCGCACGGCACAAATTTAGCCACCAACAACAAAGCTTCCTGTGATTGGCCATTGGGACTGAGGTCATAGTCTCCATAGTTGTAGTTCTTTCAATGTTCCTACCAAGAACGTTGCTGTTGCATGCAATAAAGGCCCACCCAGGCTATAGGAAAAGTGACATTCACCAGGCCAATGGTTGATGCACCTTCAAAATAATTTCGGAAACATTATTTTAAATGAAAATCTTACATAGTGCTGCTTTAAACAATTCTAACAACCAGTGAGGAGAAAATATTTGATAGTATTTCATGTGACTAAAGGAACACACTTTTCCTGTGTCAGTGGCCTTAATCACTAGTTTAAAGGTTAAACATATGAACATGATGTTTATTTTGTGCACTTTTTTCAGTTCCAGTAAGTGTCAATAGTTTGTATGATACATCAAGATACAGTGGGGCAAAAAAGTATTTAGTCAGCCACCAATTGTGCAAGTTCTCCCACTTAAAAGATGAGAGAGGTCTCCAGTTTTCATCATAGGTATACCTCAACTATGAGAGACAAAATGAGAAAAAAAATAAAAAATCCAGAAAATCACTTTGAAGGATTTTTAATGAATTAATTGGTAAATTCCTCGGTAAAATAAGTATTTGGTCACCTACAAACAAGCAAGATTTCTGGCTCTCACAGACCTGTAACTTCTTCTTTAAGAGGCTCCTCTGTCCTCCACTCGTTACCTGTATTAATGCCACCTGTTTGAACTCCTTATCAGTATAAAAGACACCTGTCCACAACCTCAAACAGTCAGACTCCAAACTCCACTATGGCCAAGACCAAAGAGCTGTCAAAGGACACCAGAAACAAAATTGTAGACCTGCACCAGGCTGGGAAGACTGAATCTGCAATAGGTAAGCAGCTTGGTGTGAAGAAATCAACTGTGGGAGCAATTATTAGAAAATGGAAGACGTACAAGACCACTGATAATCTCCCTCGATCTGGGGCTCCACACAAGAGCTCACCCTGTGGGGTCAAAATGATCATGAGAACGGTGAGCAAAAATCCCAGAACCACACGGGGGGACCTAGTGAATGACCTGCAGAGAACTGGGACCAAAGTAACAAAGGCTACATCAGTAACACACTACGCCACCAGGGACTCAAATCCTGCAGTGCCAGACGTGTCCCCCTGCTTAAGCCAGTACATGTCCAGGCCCGTCTGAAGTTTGCTAGAAAGCATTTGGATGATCCAGAAGAGGATTGGGAGAATGTCATATGGTCAGATGAAACCAAAATAGAACTTTATTGTAAAAACTTAACTTGTTGTGTTTGGAGGAGAAAGAACACCATACCTACTGTGAAGCATGGGGGTGGAAACATCATACTTTGGGGCTGTTTTTCTGCAAAGGGACCAGGACGACTGATCCGTGTAAAGGAAAGAATGAATGGGGCCATGTATCGTGAGATTTTGAGTGAAAACCTCCTTCCACCATCAAGGGCATTGAAGATGAAACGTGGCAGGGTCTTTCAGCATGACAATGATCCCAAACTCACCGCCCGGGCAACAAAGGAATGGCTTCGTAAGAAGCATTTCAAGGTCCTGGAGTGGTCTAGCCAGTCTCCAGATCTCAACCCCATAGAAAATCTTTGGAGGAAGTTGAAAGTCCATGTTGCCCAGCGACAGCCCCAAAACATCACTGCTCTAGAGGAGATCTGCATGGAGGAATGGGCCAAAATACCAGCAACAGTGTGTGAAAACCTTGTGAAGACTTACAGAAAACGTTTGACCTCTGTCATTGCCAACAAAGGGTATATAACAAAGTATTGAGATGAACTTTTGCTATTGACCAAATACTTATTTTACCGAGGAATTTACCAATTAATTCATTAAAAATCTTTCAATGTGATTTTCTGGATTTTTTTTTTTTCTCATTTTGTCTCTCATAGTGGAGGTATACCTATGATGAAAATTGGAGACCTCTCTCATCTTTTAAGTGGGAGAACTTGCACAATTGGTGGCTGACTAAATACTTTTTTGCCCCACTGTAATTATAGGGTGGAATACCATGTGATCGCCCTGTATGACAGCCATTTATGTCATAGAATGGTAGACAAGTTTCTTAGTATTCTCATCAAAAAACGTGTTCTCAAAAACAACTAAATCTTCATATATCTAATTAGTAATATGCGTTTAATATATGGGTGTAACCCATTACGAAGCATCCTGTTAGTGTACACTATTACTGTTCACAAGAAACTGGTCAGTATTGCAGTTGTGTATTGCTTTAACACAAAAAAATGATCACATTTTCATTTGCATTACATGAATTGCATAACTACTTGCATTATGAAACTTACTGAACAATGGGAGAGTTAAAAAAAATGACAAAAAACCAAAGGTAAAGTGCAAACTGCTACAATCCACTACTGTGAATACAGCATCATGTCTGCTATTAGCATAGTTATTTTTTAAAAAAAAAATCACAAACAAAATCAATATTCAGAAAATCTTTTCAAAAAATCTTTGTTTGTTTTAGCCCCTAATGCTGTTTACTTTGATGAAGGACAAATCAAAGAGAGGGCCTGATGACAATACAGTCTTTGAATATACCCAGACAGGTTCTACTTAACACTATTAACTGCATTTATCCAAGCACAAAATATGCAACACCCACAGATTAGATTTTTCAACATGCAAAGCAGAAACTTGTGCCTAATATGGTTATTTCCTTAAAAAGCAGCTAGACAGAGATTTAAAATGTTATTACTAGCATCACTTATTTTCAAATCCTTGTGAGCCTCTTGTTCTTCAGGTTTGTGACTCACAGTTAACCCAACTACACATCAGTGCTGCATTCAGCACTTCACAGATGAAAATCACGTCATCTTACAGATGAAGTGATATCTACGTCCTTGAATATGGTTGAGAAAAATATCATACCTTACTGCTGAAGGGGGATGTAATGAGTTTCTTTTTTAAGTGACTAAAACATGAGTGGGCTGCATAACCTTTAAAAAGTAGTCCTTCAAAGTAAAGCGTTGACTCTTTCAAATCCTACCACACTATGCTTAAGTGCACTGAGCTGAATTAGAGCTTATTTGATGTAGCCAATCTTTACCTCTAGAAGATTTTTGCCTAAGGTACACTGTTATGTGTGACCGCATGTTTGAGGTTAATATCTTGCTGTCAAAGTGTTTTAGGGCCAGCCAGAGGTCTCATACAAATCTAAGGGCACACTCTGACTGGAGCCAGTTGGTCCTGCTGAAGGTGATTCTCCCTCTCCCCATGTCCTCGACCATCCTGTACTCACACTGTTATTAATGCACCTATGCCAAAGTGCCACTACCTCTCAGATATGAAGTGCATGCATGCGTATGCTCATACATAAGAATCTGAGCTGGGGCTGAAGTGCAAATCTACATGAGGACTAAAGCCGAAGGCCACTAAAACATGGCATGAAGCAATCATACTGTTTACAAGAAGCAGACTGTGGCTTTGGCTCAGACAAACTTTATAGAATCAGTGGGCCCCAAAAAACCTAACCCAACATGGAACTCTAACAAATACACATGTATATGTGCATATTGTCAATAGATATACAGTTTTTATACAGTATCAGGCAATATTCAGTACCAGATATACAGTACCAGACAAAAATTTGGACACATCTACCCATTGAAAGTAAATGTGGAAGCGTGTCCAAACTTTTGGCTGGTAGTATACAGTATATACTGCATGCATATACAGTATGTATGTACTGTATGTATGTGTGTGTGTGTATCGATTCCCAAAAGCAAATAGTTTAGGCGGCGTGCAAGAAATATAAGACAGAATAATAAAGAGCGATGGCAAGAACCAAGCAGACCGCCCGTAAATCTACTGGAGGAAAAAGCCCCCCAGGAAGCAGCTAGCCACCAAGGCTGCTCAGAAAAGCGCTCCGGCCACCTGCGGAGTGAAGAAGCCTCACCGTTACAGGCCCGGTACCGTGGCTCTGAGAGAGATCCGTCGCTACCAGAAATCCACGGAGCTGCTCATCCGTAAGCTGCCCTTCCAGCGCCTGGTGAGGGAGATCGCTCAGGACTTCAAGACCGACCTGCGCTTCCAGAGCTCCGTCGTCATGGCTCTGCAGGAGGCCAGTGAGGCCTACCTGGTGGGTCTCTTCGAGGACACCAACCTGTGCGTCATCCACGCCGAGAGGGTCACCATCATGCCCAAAAACATCGAGCTGGCCCGTCGCATCCGTGGAGAGAGAGCTCAGACCTTCTGCTGCATATTCACCAACCACAATGCTCTGCATTGTGTGTCTATATATACTGTATATATACTGTATATACAGTATATAGTAATATGTACATATGTATACTAGCTGTTCTTGTTTTTTCTTGCCTTCTGATTGTTGCTCTGAGTGTTGCTATCCCTGTGCTGTTGCAATCCTGGAATTTCCCCATTGTGGGACTAATAAAGGCTTATCTTATCAAATCAATAAAGAATTAGCTTAGCTTACCTCAAAATGACAGTTGAAAATTAAAAATGTGGTGAAAAATAACCCAAAATTACAACAAAGGGCAGGGGACACTCCAGGTAAGGACGTATGTGACTGAATACTGGGTACATGAAGTTCTGAGTAATTAAGCTTGGACAAACATGTTGTAGCTGCTCTCATGTCTGAACCATTACTGACTGTGAGGGGGCAAACATGATGTTTGAACATGTGCTTGTTAAGAATTGATAATTAAAGAATGGTCCACAGCACTGGCATGCATAACCTTTTGAACTCAGCCCAGACAAGCTTGGTCAGCATGCATACACTTGCCTGCATGGACTCACGCTGCATATGATCCAATTAACCTTTTGAACCTACACAGGCAGACAGATCTATATGATTACAGACATAAAAAAACAAACATATTGACTCACAGGTAACATTTGTATTACTACAACTTCCCAAACAAGTTCTATACATTTGAAATAATCTGTCCTGCACATGACTGGCCTGGCTGGAGCAGATACCTGATTCTGAAGATTGCTGTGCTCTTGAGAATAGCATCTGTTTTCTATGCTTTGAACTGCCTCTTCAAAGCTTTGTGGTATGCAGAACAGGATACCTTTGAAGGATAACGGTACCTTCATTGTACATATTGAGATGAAAAGTAGGAAAATGGACTGAAATATCTTGATAGGCTTTAGTAGAATACTATTACATACAGACGTGGACAAAATTGTTGGTACCCCTCTGTTAATGAAAGAAAAACCCACAATGGTCACAGAAATAACTTGAATCTGACAAAAGTAGTAATAAATAAAAATTCTATGAAAATTAACCAATGAAAATCAGACAGTGCTTTTGAATTGTGGTTCAACAGAATTATTTTAAAAAACAAACTCATCAAACAGGCCTGGACAAAAATGATGGTACCCCTAGAAAAGATTGAAAATAATGTGACCATAGGGACATGTTCAACCAAGATGTGTCCTATAATTAACATCACAGGTGTCTACAAACTTGTAATCAGTCAGTCAGTCTATTTAAAGGGTGACAAGTAGTCACTGTGCTGTTTGTTGACATGGTGTGTATCACACTGAACATGGACCAGAGGAAGCAAAGGAGAGAGTTGTCTCAGGAGATTAGAAAGAAAATTATACACAAGCATGTTAAAGGGAAAGGCTATAAGACCATCTCCAAGCAGCTTGATGTTCCTGTGACTATAGTTGCACATATTATTACGAAATTTAAGATCCACCGGACTGTAGCCAACCGCTCTGGACGTGGCCGCAGGAGGAGACGGATAATACGAATGGTAACAAAAGGGCCCAGAACAACCTCTAAACACATTCATGGTGAACTCCAAGGTCAAGGTACATCAGTGTCAGATTGCACCATCCGTCGTTGTTTGAGCCAAAGTGGACTTCATGGGAGACGACCAAGGAAGACACCACTGTTGAAAACAAATCATAAAAAAGCCAGACTGGAATTTGCCAAACTGCATGTTGACAAGCCACAAAGCTTCTGGGAGAATGTCCTATGGACAGACAAGACAAAACTGGAACTTTTTGGCAAGGCACATCAGCTCTATATTCACAGACGCAAAAATGAAGCATACCAAGAAAAGAACACTGTGCCTACTGTGAAACATGGAGGAGGTTCTGTTATGTTCTGGGGAAGATTTGCTGCATCTGGCACAGGGTGTCTTGAATCTGCGCAGGGTACAATGAAATCTCAAGACTATCAAGGTATTCTAGAGAGAAATGTGCTGCCCAGTGTCAGACAGCTTGGTCTCAGTGGCAGGTCATGGGTCTTGCAACAGGATAATGATCCAAAACACACAGCTAAAAACACCCAAGAATGGCTAAGAGCAAAACATTGGACTATTCTAAAGTGGCCTTCTATGAGCCCTGATCTAAATCCTATTGAACATCTGTGGAAGGAGCTGAAACATGCCATCTGGAGAAGGCACCCTTCAAACCTGAGACAACTGGAGCAGTTTGCTCATGAGGAGTGGGCCAAAATACCTGCTGAGAGGTGCAGAAGTCTCATTGACAGTTACAGAAATCGTTTGATAGCAGTGATTGCCTCAAAAGGTTGTGCAACAAAATATTAAGTTAAGGGTACCATCATTTTTGTCCAGGCCTGTTTCATGAGTCTGTTTTTCAAAATAATTCTGCTGAACCACAATCCAAAAGAATTGTCTGATTTTCATTGGTTAATTTTCATCAAATTTTTATTTATTACCACTTTTGTCAGATTCAAGTTATTTCTGTAACCACTGTGGGTTTTTCTTTCATTAACAGAGGGGTACCAACAATTTTATCCACGTCTGTAGTTCCGATCTCATGTGTGTTAAATTTTACTTTGTTAGCAAGATTTTTTATTAAAAGTTAGCATGAATTTTAATTGCTACAATTTTACCTTTTGCTCTGAAGTAGAGGAACGAGTAATAATTTGTACAGGCAAAAAAATTTTGTGGGGGGGTGGGGGAGTTGTGCTAGGGACTAGAAAACATATTTTAAATTTTTTGGAAAATTTAAACACAGCTTAGGAGTAGGGTCTGTAAAAATGCTGAGTGGTTATGGAAAACTAATAGTGACAGTGTGAGTAAAGAAAAAAGATAAATGTCAAACCCTTGTTGTCAGGTCGGCTTCATGTATTTGTGTTCAGATGTGTAGGGGGCGTTTTGGGGGGTGAAATGTTCGCATAATTTTAGTATTATTTTTGTATTTACGCAGAGCTGAATGTAGAAAAGCTTGGGGTGAGATTTAGAGGGAATTGATTATGGGGGAGACTGGGGGAGGGGCGGCGTTTGCGTACATGCGCTTAATACATGATCCAGATTTCTTGCATATAAATTCTGTAACTTAGAATTTTTAGCTTGAGAGTTAATCTTGGCTGTACACAGCTTTCATCTGATAACTAAAGGAAAGGTACCGTCTGTGGCTTATATTAATCATATATTCCATACCTACATATGTATAGACATATTAGAATGTTTAGTGATTACATATGTGGAATGACCTCACGCCTATGAACAGGACAAGAGGTCTCAACCGCCAGCGAGGATCAAAGAGCAGACAGAGTCGCAGCGGTGGAGACCGGATCGATCTCACTGACCACCCAGGGTCAGGTGGAGGAGACGGAGGACAATGGAGGGGGGATTATGTTAATGCGGGATGTCAGCTTTGATATGCAATGTCTTTTGTTGGGTGTGGTATAAGTATGAAGGTCTGACTGCGTTCGACCTCTTATTCTGCTTCTGCACCGAGATGAGACATGTTAGGGAGGTGAAGCTGATATTAAACTTTGATTTATAAAGTCACATCGCTTCTTCATTTCTAACTCCCTACACTGGTGACCAGACGTGAGGATGGAACACAGACGTTCTCCCGCGATTAACTCATCAGAGGCGACCCAGGCAAGCGCCGGCGCCCATGCAGACAGGGGAACGGATGGAAGACGTTCCCCCACGGCAGAAGCTACAGAGAGGGCTCAACCGAGCACCATCCCCAGCCCTGCCGTGAGAGCAGAAGAAAGGCGCTCTCACCCGGCGGACACATCAGGGACGGCCCACACAAGCGCCGTCACCGTCAAGCTGCCAGAATTCTGGCAAGAAGACCCGAGCTCGTGGTTCCAGCAAGCTGAGGCTCAGTTTGCACTGGCGGGCATAACGGCAGACGAGACGAAGTTTTATCACATCGTCGCCAAACTCGACGCTGCCACGTCAAGATGTGCGGGGAGCATAATCCAACAGCCGCCCGCCCATGACAAATACAGAGAACTTAAGGCGACCATCATCGAGAACTTCGTCCCCTCAGCCGAAGAGAGAACAGAGAAGATCCTGGCGATCTACGGCCACAGAGGATGCAGACCCAAGGCCCTCATGGAGGACATGCTGCAGCTCAAGGAAGAGGACAACGACAACTTCCTCTTCCAACACATCTTCCTCAGCACTCTGCCGCCACACATGAGAGGGACGCTGGTCAACATGCGGTGCAGCACCCAGCAGGACTTCCGCGCGCTGGCCCGAGAAGCGCAGCGGCTCATCAATGCCTGCGGGGAACAGATGGCCACAGCAGCATCCGCAGATCTCAGCGTGGAAGTCCAGAGCAGCGGAGAACCACAGACAACCGAGCAGAGCCCGCCCACCATGGCGGCAACACAACCAAGGCGCAGCAAGCGAAACGACATCTGCTATTACCACCACCGTTTCGCCGAGAGGGCATACAAATGTGTGCCCCCCTGCAAATTCAAAAAGTTCGGGAAACGCCAAAGCCGAGAACCATTAACAGCTGCGGCTCTCGGCGAAAAAAATAAGCTGCTTTATGTGACTGACGGACACACCGGGAGACAGTTCCTGATCGACACCAGAGCTCAGCTGAGTTTTATCACCCCTTCCCACGCAGACCAGGCCATGGGTCCCCGGGGAAATGGAGCAATGGCAGCCAACGGCTCGATCATCGACACTTTCGGTGAAAGGAACCTGCCTCTTTGCATCCACGGCCGCAACTATAGATGGACATTTATTGTAGCGGCGGTGAGTTTTAACTTGTTGGGCGCTGATTTTTTGTGTGCACATGGGTTGTTAGTCGATCTAGCAAATAGGCGCTTGGTTAATGCACTGTCATTTGCTTCTATCCCCTGCTCAGCTCGAGTTTCTCCACCACCCGTGCAGGCCAGCGTCACAACAGCAGGAGGTAAGTTTGACCAACTCCTCACCCAATTTCCAGCACTCACAGTTCCAAAATTTTCAGCGACAGTAGCGAAACACGGGGTTGAACACTTCATCCCCACAACAGGCCCACCCGTGTTCGCCAAAGCTCGGCGCTTAGACGCGACCAAGCTCGCCATAGCACGGGACGAGTTTGCCACCCTGGAAAAATTAGGCATTATTAGCCCCTGGGCATCGCCACTCCACATGGTCCCGAAAACCGACGGTTCTTGGAGACCTTGCGGTGATTACCGCAGACTAAACAATGCGACAGCGCATGACCGCTACCCAATTCCTCACATCCAAGATTTTTCACTACATCTGGCGGGTGCGTGCATTTTTTCTAAAATAGACCTGGTCCGCGGCTATCACCAAGTCCCCGTTCGAGCAGAAGACATTCCTAAAACGGCTGTAATAACCCCTTTCGGTCTTTTTGAATTTTTGCGGATGCCGTTCGGCCTCAAAGGCGCTGCTCAAACCTTTCAGCATATGATGGACGCGGTATTACGCGACCTCCCCTTCGTGTTCGTCTACCTCGACGATATGCTGGTAGCCAGCCCGTCAGAGGAAGAACACGAACAACACCTCACTACAGTTCATCTCACTATGGTTTTTCAGAGACTAGAAGAGCACGGGTTAATAATCAACCCAGCCAAATGCCGATTCGGCGTGTCACAAATTGATTTTTTGGGACACAGAGTTTCACCGAAGGGGGCAGTCCCATTGCCAGACAAAGTCCACGCGGTAAAAAATTTTCCACGACCACAAACGGTCAAATCGCTGCAAGAATTTTTGGGAATGGTGAATTTTTACAACCGTTTCCTCCCCCGCACAGCTCAACTTATGCAGCCCCTATATGCCGCGCTCAGAAAACAAAAGCCTTCCAACACGGTCGAATGGACCCCGGAGCGCGAACACGCCTTCGCAGAAGTAAAAAGTGCTCTAGCGAATGTCACATTGTTGGTTCACCCCGATCCCTCGGCCCGCATAGCGTTAACCACAGACGCTTCAGACCTGGCCATAGGGGCAGTCGTGGAGCAACATGTTGGCGGAACCTGGCAACCTTTAGCATTTTTTAGCAAATCTTTAAACCAAACCGAGCGTAAATACAGCACTTTTGACAGGGAGCTGCTAGCGCTTCATTTATCCATCCGCCACTTCCAGTTCTGGCTGGAAGGGCAGCGCTTCACGGCTTTTGTAGACCACAAACCACTCACTTTTGCGATGGCTAAAATTTCAGAACCATGGTCAGGCAGGCAACAAAGACAGCTAGCTGCAATTTCAGAGTTCACCACAGACATTCGACATGTGGCAGGCAAACTTAACGTGGTAGCAGACTGCCTCTCTCGCGCTGTGACATCGCCAGAGCACGAGGAGACAGATTATACCACCTCAGCCGCAGAACTCTTCGCCAACGCGGACGCGTACGCGGCCCCAATTCACGTAGGGATAGATTACACAGCCATGGCAGCGGAACAAAGCAGCGACGCGGACATTGCGCGCGCTCCTGTCTGGACCAACAGGGTTAAGACTGGAGGAAAGGGGTTTACATGACGGTGTACCCCCCCTAATCTGCGACGTTTAACCGGCCGACTTCGCCTGGTAGTCCCAGCTGCATGGCGCCGCCGCATTTTCGACTCGGTTCACTCCCTCGCGCACCCAGGGGTGCGCGCCTCGGTTAAAATGGTCGCAGAAAAGTTTGTTTGGCCGGGCCTACGCAAAAATGTAAAGAAATGGGCAAAAACTTGCATGTCTTGTCAGCGCGCCAAAATACACAAACACACAAAAGCTCCTCAAGAGCCTTTTCGAATCCCAGCCAGAAGGTTTGACCACGTTCATGTCGACCTCGTTGGACCACTACCTTCGTCTCAGGGTTTCACACACCTGTTAACGATGATAGACCGTACTATGTGCTGGCCTGAGGCAGTCCCTTTGGCGTCAACCACAGCTGCGGAAGTCGCTCGCGTTTTTTTAACAGACTGGGTGGCACGTTTCGGCGTCCTATCGGACGTGATGTCTCAGAGCTTTGGGCCTCAATTTGTCTCAGAGCTTTGGTCAGCCATGGCTAGCAGCTTAGGGGCGACAATTCACCGCACCACCGCATATCACCCTCAGGCTAATGGGTTATGCGAGCGTTTTCACAGATCTTTAAAGGCCACCCTCAGGGCCTCACTAACGGATACAGATTGGGTGAATAAACTTCCCTGGGTTTTATTAGGGTTGCGTTCTGCGCCTAAAGAGGATCTAGATGCCTCCCCAGCAGAATTAGTTTTTGCACAACCTCTCAGACTCCCAGGTGAGTTTTTACCAGAGAACCCAGAGCCCGGGCATCTTCCAGCACTGAGGCCTTTAGGCAGCACCGGACCGGACACTCTCCCCGGACCGGCACATCACTCTTTTCCACGGGTTTTTGTCCCCCAAGCTTTAAAAAACGCCGAGTTCGTTTTTGTTAGGCACGAAGCTTTAAAATCAACCCTCCGTCCACCATACGACGGACCATTCAGAGTGCTGGAACCTGGTGATAAGCATTTTGTGCTTGATTTAGGGGACAGAAAAGAAACAGTCAGCATTGACAGACTTAAACCTGCCTTCTTGTTGAGAGACGAACCTGCACGGGTGGCGAGAGCACCTCGACAGGGTAGACCCCCCAAGAAAAAAAACTCAGCCCCTCTGCAGGGAACGAATAACCACTCTCCTCCCCAAGCTGCAGATTCCTTACAGGAGGGTCCCACCACGACGCCAAAGCGGACCCACAGCAGATTCGGGAGAAGATTAAAACCCAGACGGCGCAGGGACTGATACAAATTGACCAAGAGTTGTTAACTGTGTTATCAGATTGTGCCGTGACAGTTCTAAGGATGATTTGTGATATTACTATACTGTTGTTACCACTGAATTCTCTACAGGAGCATGACTGCTGGAAAGATTTTTCCTCGTTTTCCCTGTCAAGAGGTTAACAGTATAATATGTCATAGAGATTATCTTAAACTGTAAACTTAATTTGATTGTCCTTTTCTTAGTCGTTTGGGGGGCTGTGGCTTATATTAATCATATATTCCATACCTACATATGTATAGACATATTAGAATGTTTAGTGATTACATATGTGGAATGACCTCACGCCTATGAACAGGACAAGAGGTCTCAACCACCAGCGAGGATCAAAGAGCAGACAGAGTCGCAGCGGTGGAGACCGGATCGATCTCACTGACCACCCAGGGTCAGGTGGAGGAGACGGAGGACAATGGAGGGGGGGTTATGTTAATGCGGGATGTCAGCTTTGATATGCAATGTCTTTTGTTGAGTGTGGGTATAAGTATGAAGTTCTGACTGCGTTCGACCTCTTATTCTGCTTCTGCACCGAGATGAGACATGTTAGGGAGGTGAAGCTGATATTAAACTATGATTTATAAAGTCACATCGCTTCTTCATTTCTAACTCCCTACACTGTCCACATTAGCTGTTTTTATTTTCAGGTTGCTAACTGAGCAAACAAGAGGATACCAGTGTCCTTACCATGACACTTAGGTACTCAACATACTAACAGACACTAAACTACTCTGAGCTAAATTAACTACTGTATTATTTGCACGACTTACCACTGTCTTGCTTTCTTTTCTCCTCTTCCTCTTTTCTTCTTTCTTTTGTCACTGCCAGACAGATAACGTTGCTTCATTTTAATACATCCGCTCTCGCTTGTTTGTTTACATAAGACATGCACTGGTACTTGCAAGAGTGAGAGGTGGGGGTGGGGCCTCTTTAGGGAGTTCTGCACTGCCAACTGTCATTGCAAACTCTACACATTGTCACTGCTGTAGTGATTCAAAGTTGGACAGCCCTCAGGGGCCACCTTCTGGCCTGGAGCCCCAAGCATTTGCCTGCCTTTCCTGCCAGAGCATAGTGCCTCTGATTACTACTATTATTTATTTTATTTGTTGGTCTTAATTTTCTTGCTATGCTAATGCTAATAGGGCAGACATATAGCCAAAATCACAGATTATAATAGAATAGAAATAGTATTGCTTAATTTTCTTGAAGTTGTTTTTGTGTATAAACCTGTGTAAAAAGAGTCATGCTGTAGGTTTCATGCTACAGAATACTTAGTCACTTCTTCTAGAATTAATTCACAGAAATTTTCCAGCCTGCTTGGGCTCCTAATAGGCCTGTTCCTGAAGTCTCTTTGTCCTTCACTGTCACCTCCCGGTTGTCTCTCTGTCCTGATCCTTCCTCCATGCCAATAAGAACTCCAATTAGATAAACAGGAGGTGACAGCAAAACTGGTGGAGCATAGCTACAGAGATAGATGATGATTTTTTTTATTTTTTTTTTTAAAAAGGACCAAAATTGATAGCTGCTCAAATACTAAATGTGCATTCATTTTGTTTTGGGTATTTTTAACACCTGTACTGATATCGTTCTGTCACAATTATGGTGAAGTTTCTCATATCTAGCTGATATGTTTTGCTCCTTTCAAGTGCTGAAGTTCCATCTTCAGCCTTCCACTCATTGAACTAAACTGAGTGTAAAGCAGAGCCGCTGCTAGCTATTTGGGTGCCCTAAGCATAACTTGTGTTTGGTCTCCCCCCCCCCCCAACAACATGTAGTAACAACATATAAAACAGTCACAAATGAACAAACAATCCCACACTCACATAGGCGTAAGTGCAGCTTTCGGTAAATAAACCAAAACAACATATTTTCGTCATCAGTGCTACACATCATGAAATTAGTCACACACTGCAGAAAAAATGGTATAAAACTGTCAGAAAAATGTACACACATGTTATCATTTTTCATGTCTAAGCCTTATACAAGTGTAGAAGTGTAGAAAAGTACCAAGACTGCATGCAGAAGCGTGTTCCTCTGGAAAAACACTAAGTCTGAATGCAGGGAGCCAGTTCTGCCGGAAAGCTACAGGAAGCCCCCTGTAGAGCAAGAGGACACAAAGAGCCCTCTGCGGAGTGAGAAGGGGAGCGGGGCCCCCTTTGTTCTTTTAAGAAAGTCAATACACCTGATTCCGGATTTACGAACTCTGTCAAACTCTGTTAATAATGTGCCAGACCTGTTTCACCGCTTTCTGTCTGTGATGTATTCAGCTGAAACCGTTTGTGTATTGCAACTGCCACTCACATATAAGCCTGCTCGCTGAAGCCAGTCTTCAGTACTGACCTCCTGCAACCTGAGGTTCGTACTCCTTGTATATAATTTATACAAGTAAAAACTCTTAAAAGAATATTCTTGTGTCTCGAATCTTTATTGAGGTAACGAACTAATATACTATCACATTCTGAGTGTTTTCAGAGATTCCTGACAAAAACATTGCAAAGGCATTAGTTAGAACTGGCTGAAAAAAAATCTGTGTACACACTTTAATAAAATAAACATGGGAAAGCTATACAATAATATTGCATCTAAGTTAATTATGGAAAGAGTTATTTTTTACAATTTAAAGATGCACTTGCATAGATTCAATGCCATTACACATACAGTCAAACTTTTTAAGCCCTTTTTAATTATACTTTGATGACTATATTTATGTATACATGTTTTTGTAATTAGAAATCATGACATTGTGGAGATGAAATAACCAGACCGAACTTTCCGAGCAGACAAACTTTATTTCACTCTCACATCTTCCAGAATCAGAACATTAAACATTTGTAGCAGGGACTCTCTCTTTCATATCCCAAAACTCACACCTCCCTGCTACCTGAGGTCCTGCATTCACCATTCACTCCCCCAAGACAATTCCCCTTACCCCCCAGCCCTTTGATCTCCATGCTCTCTCAGTCTGAGAGGAAAACTACTGAACTCTACAGCATGGGTCCCCCACACCGCCCCCACTGAGTCTCAGACTGGGTGTTAACTCTCCTGTCCTCCCGGCTTCAGTCTCCGCCCATAGCTGCTGTAACGGGGGTCCTCGGCTCCGCAACGCTGCTGTGCCGGTGGGGGGTTCCTGGGGGTGCATCCGTCTGTGGGGGGACAATGGAGGGGGGGGGGGCATTCAGCATGCTCGTGTGACTGCTGTGATGAATCATTTACCTGGGGAGCTCTCAGTGGGGGTCTTCCTCGCCGAGGAGCTTGAGCCAACACCAGCTGCTCGTCTGCCACAACAAAGGCGGGCTTAAGCCTGTCTATACAGATTCTCTCCCGGCGACCCCCCAGGTCTAACACAAAATGTTTGTTCCCGGTTTCCAGCACTCTGAACGGGCTATCGTAGGGTGGGCGCAATGGGGTCCGGTGGGCATCGTGTCTGACAAACACGACCAAACGTGCCAAAACGTGCCACCCGTGTTGTTAAAAAGGCGCGTGTCACGTCTGTAGACACTGTGGAAGCTAGTGGGACTGCTTCGGGCCACCGCGTGATGCGGTCCACCACTGTCAGGAGGTGCGTGAACCCCTGCAATGGCGGGAGGGGGCCGACGAGGTCCACATGAATGTGGTCAAACCTCTTAGCCGGGATATGTAACGGCTCAAGGGGGGCCTTTGTGTGCCTGTGCACTTTGGCTCGTTGGCACGCTACACAGGCTGCAGCCCACTCTTTCACCTGTTTGCGCAGACTCGGCCAGAGAAACTTTGCTGCCACCATTTTGACTGACACGCGTACGCCTGGGTGCGCCAGGGAGTGAACCGACTCAAAAACGTTGCGTGGTACCACCGGGCACGGGCAGCCCGTGGAGACGTCACAGATTAGGGGGTGGCCCCCGTCTTGCATAACTCTGCTCTCCAGCCTTAACCGTGCTGGTCCAGACTGGAGCGCGCACACGTCCGCATCGCCGATCTGCTCCGCAGCAATGGCCGTGTAATCTATCCCCACGTAGACTGGGGCCACTAATGTGCACAAGAGGCAGTCCGCCACCACGTTCAGTTTACCGGCCACATGCTGAATGTCGGCCGTAAACTCCGAGATCGCGGCCAGCTGTCTCTGCTGCCGGCCCGACCATGGTTCCGAAACCTTGGCCATCACGTACATTAGTGGCTTGTGGTCCACGAATGCAGTGAAGGCATGCCCTTCTAGCCAGAACTGGAAGTGGCGTATGGCCAGGTGGAGAGCCAGCAACTCCCTGTCGAATGCACTGTATTTACGCTCATTGTCGCGCAAAGACCTGCTAAAAAAGGTGAGTGGCTGCCAAGAACCAGTGACACACTGCTCCACGATGGCCCCTATGGCCACGTCTGATGCGTCTGTAGTGAGTGCAATCTGAGCCGCCGGGTCTGGGTGCACCAGCAGTGCAGCGTTCGCCAGAGCTGTTTTAACCTCGGAAAATGCATGCTCCCGCTCAGGAGTCCAGTCAACTTTGTCCGCCGGCTTCCGTTTCTTAAGCACGGCGTACAATGGCTGCATGAACTGGACTGCGCGGGGAAGGAAACAATTGTATAAGTTCACCATCCCCAAAAACTCCTGCAGCGCCCTGACGGTCTGAGGCCGGGGAAAATTTGCCACTGACCTTGTCCAGCAAGGGTATCACTCCCTCCGGTGAGATGCGGTGTCCCAAAAAATCAATCCCCGTCATGCCGCACTGGCATTTCGCCGGGTTGATTATTAACCCGTGCTCCTCCAACCTCTGGAAAACCGTCCTGAGGTGAGCTACATGTTCGTCCTTGGACGCGCTGGCCACCAGGATGTCATCCAGATAGACAAACACAAACGGCTGATCGTGCAACACCGCATCCATCATGCGTTGGAATGTCTGTGCCGCGCCTTTTAACCTGAAAGGCATGCGTAAAAACTTAAACAGACCAAACGGGGTTATCACTGCCATTTTAGGTATGTCCTCTGCGTGCACCGGGACCTGGTGGTAACCACGGACCAGGTCTATCTTCGAAAAAGTACATGCCCTGGCGAGGTGAACGGAAAAATCCTGAATATGGGGGATCAGCTAGCGGTCGTGCGTTGTGGCGTTGTTTAATCTGCGGAAATCTCCACAAGGTCACCACGATCCCTCGGCCTTAGGGACCATGTGTAGTGGGGATGCCCATGGGCTGTTTGATCGTCTGATGATGCCCAGCCTTTCCAAGTTGGCAAACTCCTCGCATGCTATGGCCAGTTTAGCTGTGTCCAGGCGCCAAGGTCGTGCAAAAACGGGCAGCCCGGTGGTGGTAAATAAAATGCTCCACCCCATGTTTCGTGATGGCCGCCAAAAACGTTGGGACTGTGAGTGCTGGGAACTGGGTGAGCAGTGTGTGGAACTTACCACCTGGAGCTGTGATGTTGGCTAGCGTTGTTGGCCCGGCTTATCGAGCTGTACAGGGGAGAGAATCAAAAGACATTGCATTAATCAGGCATCTGTTAGTAGCATCGACTAGTAGTCCATATGCACACAAAAAATCAGCGCCTAAGATTGGGAAAATGCATGCCGCTATGACGAATGTCCACTGGTACGTACGGCCGTGCAGGGATACAGTCAGTGTCCTCTCACCAAAAGTCTTAGTGTGTGAGCCGTTTGCGGCCGTCAGCTCGGGGCCGCTAGTTCCCGCTAGCCGGTCGGCGTAGGATGGCAGGATGAGGCTCTTTTGGGAGCTGGAGTCCATAAGGAATTGTCTCCCCGAGCGTGAGTCTGTCACGTAGAGCAGCTTGCTTTCTTCACCGGCGGTCGCAGCTGCTATCGACTGCCGATCCTGGCGTTTCCTGAACGCTTGAATTGGCATGGTGGCACGCATCGGCATGCGTCCTCTCCAAAACGGCGGTGGTAGGAGCAGATCATGTCTCTCTGGCGCTTCCTGGCCCCCGTTGCCGCTACCATTGCTGGCTCCTCGCTTCCGCTGGCCATCTCTCTGGGTTCCGACGCCGCTGTGTTCACTGTGAGGGCTCTGGTGGAGAGGATGATCTGATCTGTGTCCTGGACTAGCGCACGGTAGTCACACGCGGGCAGCAATGGCGAGTTGGCAAGGACCGCTCTAGCCACCGTTGGGAGGTTCCAGAGGAAAAGGTGAGCAAATAGAAAATGCCCATCGTCCATGCCCATCAACGCCACCATCTTCTCCATCCGTTCGACTGCCGACCCATCTCCCAACTCAGAGCGCGTCAGGAGTCTCTCCGCTCTCTCGCAGTCTGAGAGCGTGTTGTGCTGGGTCAGCGCGGCTTTGAGAGCCCCGTATTTGTCGTGGGCTGGGGGCTGTTGGAGCAGGCTCACTACTTGCTGAGTCGTGCGAGCGTCCAGCGCTGCGACCACATAGTAATACCTGGTGTCATCTGCCTTTATTCCCCGGAGCGCGAACTGGGCCGCGGTGTGGAGGAACCAAGACTTCGGGTCGTGCAACCAAAAGTCCGGTAGTTTGACCGAAACAACGCACGCATTGCTGGGGTTTCCTGTCCGGGTCGTCTCCGGGGTGTTCACCTCGTGTTCCATTCTGCGTCAAGGGTCACCAGTGTGGAGATGAAATAACCAGACCGAACTTTCCGAGCAGACAAACTTTATTTCACTCTCACATCTTCCAGAATCAGAACATTAAACATTTGTAGCAGGGACTTTCTCTTTTATATCCCAAAACTCACACCTCCCTGCTACCTGAGGTCCTGCATTCACCATTCACTCCCCCAAGACAATTCCCCTTACCCCCCAGCCCTTTGATCTCCATGCTCTCTCAGTCTGAGAGGAAAACTACTGAACTCTACAGCATGGGTCCCCCACACCATTCTAATTTACTGAAATGCGCTAGTATACAGCTCCTGTGTTGTTACCTATACCTGAACTGCTGCAGATGGTTCTGGGTCAGGGTTCTGGCTCTGTTCCAAGGTGTTGAGATCTGCTGTAGATGATTGGGGGTCTGAATCCTCTGGGTGCTCCTGGATACCTCGTAGCAAATTTCATCAATGACATTGCATCAATTCAAAAATACAAGCACGGTTAATTAGCAAATTTTAAATTTTTCAATATTCTCAAACTTCAGGAATGAACTGAAAGAAGACTGAAAGGTTTAAATCAAGCTGAAAAATTTAAACAATTATGTGTGTCACACCTGATATACCATGACTTTATATTTGACTGTACTTTCACAAAAGAAATCAAAACAATTACTACACTACAACTTAAATAAGACCTTATATTTGATGATCTAAGTAATACATTATCTAAAAAATCATTTCAGACAAAGTCTATTCCATAAATATTTAGGGAATTTTCCTTGGTAAGGTCAAACATAAAAGGTAATATTCTGGAACATCTGTACACACAATTTCTTGTGTGCACTGATAAGATTTCTATACATTTGTGGGCGACACACATTGTGGGCCCACGTTTCCACAGAGACAGGACTGCATGTGTATTGAGGGTGTCAAGTCTGCAAGGACAAAGGACTCGAATCTGCAGAAGATAACAAGGAGGTGTGAGATTTGTCTCTTTGTCCCACAGAAGATGCCCCGGAGAGATTTCCGGTTCATCAGGAAATGAGAGACAATGGTGAAGATTCAAAGGGATGCTTTGTGACTGTATGTTTACTGAAAACACCATGTGACTTGAATTCTGATGCTGGAAACATATAAAAGGGTGATGAGATATGATTCTTTCCTTTTCCTGCTTTGAGAATGCTAGAAGCTGTGTTCTGTCAATAAAGCTGGTTTACGACTAAACTCAGCCTCATCATTTGAGCACATCTTCTACACTGGTGACCTACGACGAGAAATGAGCAGACAGAATTCTCCCGAGCGGGGCTCGGCGGAAGCCAGCCTGATGGCCGCCTCCACGATCCGGCTGCCCGATTTCTGGCAGCACAGCCCGCGCTCATGGTTTAGCGCAGTCGAGGCGCAGTTCAACCTCCGGAGAATCTCCAACGACGACACAAGATTCTACCACGTGGTAGCGAAGCTGGACAGCAACACGGTCCAGAGAGTGGAGGATCTGGTTAATCATCCACCAGACAGCGACAAGCACAGCGCATTGAAGGACGCGCTGATCAGCCATTTCACCCCTTCAGTCCAACAACGAGCAGAGGGGCTCCTGGCGTTGACGGAGTCAGAAAACGATAGACCCGCGACCTGATGGTGAAGATGCTGAAGCTCAAAGACTCTGAGGATGGCGAATTCATTTTCGCCCACCTTCTCCTTCGGACCCTGCCGCCAGCGGTGAGAGTGGCCCTGGCAGAGTCGCCCCGATAGGCCAGGCGAGACTACCATGGGTTGAGCAAAGAGGCGCAGCAGTTGGTCGACGCCCACAAGCGGAACGCGGTTTCGGCCGCGGCGGCTAGCCCGGGAACGGCATCTGGAGACAGCGCAGGTCCAGCGGCCGCGGCGCCAGACGCACCAACGACGGTGGCGACGGAAGCCAGACGACGTGGAGCGGAGGACGGCCCGTGTTTCTACCACCGTCGTTTTGCAGAGAGAGCACACAGGTGCGTCCCACCGTGCAACTTTAAGCGCCAGGGAAACGCCAAGACCGAGGGCCGGTAGCAGCTGCGACCCTCGGCAACGAGAACCGGCTGCTTTACCTGACGGATGCACGCTCGGGGAAACAGTTCCTCGTGGACACGGGCTCTCAGCTGAGTTTCGTCACACCCACCTACGCGGAACGGCTGATGCCTTCTAAAGCTCCCTGGGTGTCAGTGTCAGCAGCGAACGGCTCCACGATTAAAACGTTTGGTGAGAGGACCATGCTTCTGTCCTTACAAGGCCGTTCATTTGAGTGGACATTTATTGTAGCAGCAGTCAGTTTCAACATGTTAGGGGCTGATTTTTTGTGCTCACATGGTTTATTGGTTGACCTTGCTAATAGACGTCTGATTAATGCACTGTCCTTTCATTCTATTCCCTGCACAGCTCGCGTGGCCCCGCCGACTGCACATGCCAGCGTCTCAGCTGCGGGTGGTAAGTTTCACATATTGCTTGCTCAGTTCCCAGCACTCACAGTCCCCACGTTTTCGGCAACGGTGGCTAAACATGGGGTGGAGCATTTCATAAGCACCACCGGCCCTCCCGTTTTTGCAAAAGCTCGGCGCTTGGACCCAGCTAAACTGGCCATCGCGCGCAAGGAGTTCACTAATCTGGAAAAACTGGGCATTGTTAGACGCTCCAAGAGCTCTTGGGCTTCGCTGTTACACATGGTCCCAAAGGCTGACGGCTCGTGGCGACCTTGCGGCGATTTCCGCAGGTTGAACAACGTTTCAGCTCATGACCGCTACCCGATTCCGCACATCCAGGATTTTTCTGCTCATTTGGCGGGGGCGCACATTTTTTCTAAAATAGACTTGGTGCGCGGTTACCACCAGGTTCCAGTGCGCGCGCAAGATGTACCCAAAACAGCGGTCATAACTCCTTTCGGCCTTTTTGAGTTTTTGCGCATGCCTTTTGGCCTCAAGGGGGCCGCGCAGACTTTCCAACGCATGATGGATGCAGTTTTACGCGACCTTCCTTTCGTGTTCGTTTATTTGGACGATATTTTGGTAGCCAGCGCGTCCGAGGGCGAGCACGAAAAACACCTCACAGCAGTTTTTCGGAGGCTGGCAGAGCACGGGTTAATAGTTAACCCAGCGAAGTGCCAGTTTGGGGTGGCGCAGATTGATTTTTTGGGACATCGCGTTTCGGCAGAAGGAGCGGTTCCTCTTCCAAATAAAGTGCGTGCCATAAGGGATTTTCCGCAACCTCAAACGGTCAAGGCGCTTCAGGAGTTTCTAGAGATGGTTAATTTTTACAACTGGTTCCTCCCAAGCGCAGCACGGCTCATGCAGCCATTGTACACCGCGTTAAAAAAACAAAAGCCTGCAAATAAAGTTGAATGGTCTCCGGAGCGGGAGCGTGCTTTTGCCCAGGTCAAATCAGCCCTGGCAAACGCAGTTTTGTTAGCGCACCCAGTTCCAACGGCCCGCATGGCGCTCACCACTGACGCTTCCGATGTAGCGGTGGGGGCAGTAGTTGAACAGTTTGTGGCAGGTACCTGGCAACCCCTCGCGTTTTTCAGCAGGACTTTGCGCGATAGTGAGCGTAAATACAGTGCGTTTGACAGGGAGCTTTTGGCCCTACACTTGGCCATCCATCATTTTCAGTTCTGGTTAGAGGGGCGACGTTTCACCGCGTTTGTGGATCATAAACCGCTAACTTTTGCGATGGCCAAAATTTCAGAACCCTGGTCAGGCCGACAACAAAGGCAACTAGCCGCAATATCGGAGTTCACTACTGATATTCAGCATGTCGCGGGTAAACACAATGTTGTGGCAGACTGCGTCTCGCACGCGGTAGCACCACCAAGCCCCATAGGGGCAGACTCTGTAGCCGTGGCCGCGGGCCCGGGCAGCGACGCGGGAGCGCGCGCAGCCCCGGTCTGTGTTGGGTTAGATTATGCAGCCATGGCTGCGGAGCAGGTTAACGACGCGGACGTGCGCGTGCTCCAGTCTGGACCAACAGGGTTAAGGCTGGAGCACAGGGAGCAACAAAGTGGTATGCCCCCACTTATCTGCGATGTCTCCATGGGACGGCCCCACCCCGTGGTGCCAGCCACGTGGCGTTGCCGCGTTTTTGACTCGGTCCATTCTCTCGCGCATCCGGGGGGGTGCGCATCGATTAAGTTGGTGGGGGAGAAATTTGTTTGGCCCGGGTTGCGCAAACAGGTCAAGGAATGGGCGGCAGCCTGCGTAGCGTGTCAGCGAGCCAAAATACACAGACACACTAAGGCCCCGTTGGAACCTTTTCACATCCCCGCTAAGCGTTTTGATCACGTGCATGTTGACTTGGTGGGCCCGCTCCCATTATCACACGGGCACACACATCTTTTGACGATGGTGGATCGCACCACGCGTTGGCCAGAGGCGATTCCTCTGACATCAACCACAGCGGAAGAAGTTGCGCGAGCATTTTTAGCAGCGTGGGTTGCGCGTTTCGGTGTCCCGTCGGACATAACGTCCGACAGGGGTCCCCAATTTATTTCCGAACTATGGTCATCGATGGCCCGCAGCTTGGGGGTGAAGATTCATCGCACTACCGCGTATAACCCCCAGGCTAATGGTTTATGCGAACGCTTTCACAGGTCATTGAAAGCAGCCCTCAGAGCGTCGCTGACGGATACAAGTTGGGTGGACAAACTTCCATGGGTTTTATTGGGGTTGCGTTCTGCACCTAAGGAAGATTTGCATGCTTCCCCGGCTGAATTAGTTTTTGCACAACCTCTCCGTTTGCCGGGGGAATTTCTCCCCGATAATCCCGCACCAAATGCCCCCCCTGCTCAGCCGTGGCAGAGCGACTCGGGAGCAAACACGCTCCCTGGCCCGGTCCATCACAGTTTACCACACGTTTTTGTGCCCAAGGCTTTAAAAAATGCAGAGTTTGTTTTTGTTAAACATGATGCTCAGCGTCCAAGTTTGCGGCCGTTTTATGACGGACCGTTCCGAGTGCTGGAGACCGGGCAGAAGCATTTTCTGCTAGATTTAGGGGGCAGAAGGGAGTTAATTTGCATAAACAGGCTCAAACCCGCCTTTGTTTTGGCTGATGAGGAAGTGCAGCTCGCGAGGCCCCCCCGCCGTGGCAGGCCTCCGAGAGGGCATTCTCCAAAATCTTCACAGAAAGGTGCTAACAGCTTTAATCCACAGGTGCAGAGAGATGTTGCAGGTGCAGCCAAGCCAGGTTGCAGCAGATTCGGCAGAAAGTTAAAACCTAGGCAGTTGGTGGATTGATTAGCGATATATGGAGTGTTTTGTGTTTTTCTTTTTTTTATGCCATGCAGGTTTTGCCCTTACTAGACGTTTGGGGGGGGTAGTGTGGGCGACACACATTGTGGGCCCACGTTTCCACAGAGACAGGACTGCATGTGTATTGAGGGTGTCACGTCTGCAAGGACAAAGGACTCGAATCTGCAGAAGATAACAAGGAGGTGTGAGATTTGTCTCTTTGTCCCACAGAAGATGCCCCGGAGAGATTTCCGGTTCATCAGGAAATGAGAGACAATGGTGAAGATTCAAAGGGATGCTTTGTGACTGTATGTTTACTGAAAACACCATGTGATTTGAATTCTGATGCTGGAAACATATAAAAGGGTGATGAGATATGATTCTTTCCTTTTCCTGCTTTGAGAATGCTAGAAGCTGTGTTCTGTCAATAAAGCTGGTTTACGACTAAACTCAGCCTCATCATTTGAGTACATCTTCTACACATTTTACTATTTCAGAATAAAAGTTTAATTTGATTTATTTCATTAAAATGATAGCAGTTATAATGCTGTATCACATACTATATGTGTGAATATCACATATACACTACTCACAAAAAGTTAGGGATATTTCGCTTTCGGATGAAATTTATGGAAAATGTAAAACGTTCACGCTACAGTGATATTATATCATGAAAGTAGGGCATTTAAGTAGAAGCATGCAATGGTGATTTCCTCATCTCAAACAATTTATTGAAACAAAAGCCAACAACAGTGGTGGGTATACCACAACAAAAAATGTCAGTGTCTCAATAACTTGTCATGTGCTCTTGAGCATCAGTTACAGCTTGACGACAACGTCTTATGCTGTTCACAAGTCGACTTATTGTCTGCTGAGGCATGGCATTCCACTTTTCTTGAAGGGCGGCCCTCAGGTCATTGATGTTGTGGGGTGCAGGGTTACAAGCCTCTACATGGCGACTCAGCTGATTCCATAGATTTTCTATGGGATTCGAGTCTGGAGAAAGTGCAGACCACTCCATTTGAGGTACCCCAGCCTCCAGTAGCTGTTCCCTAATGATGCGACCTCGATGAGCTGAAGCATTGTTGTCCATGAAGATGAAATTAGGCCTGTGTTGTTCATGCAAGGGCACAATGACTGGATTAATGATGTTATTCAGATAGTATCGGCTTGTCACTGTACCATTCACAAGGTGTAGGGCAGTTCTGTATTGACTAGACACACCTGACCAGACTAACACCACCACCACCAAGAGCTCGTCTGGTGACAACAGTGGCTGATGCATAACGCTCTCCTTGACGTCTCCAACATTGTTGGTGGCAATCATTTCTGCTCATCATGAATTGACTTTCATCAGAGAACAGCACTGAAGCCCACTGGTCCCTAGTCAAGTATAAATGCTCCCTGGCCCATGCAAGACGATGACGCCTGTGCCTGGTGGTGTGGTCAGGTAACCTTGTAGGTCGTCTAGCACGCAGACCACGCTGATCTAAATGGTTTCAAATGGTCCGACATGACACTTGGGTGTCTCTCACCTCCCTTAAATGTGCCTGGAGTTGAGTAGCATTCATCATCCGGTTCTGCAGGACACTGTTCACAATGAAGCGGTCATCAGCGTGGAATGTGGCCAAAAGACGTCCACTTCTATGACTTTCTGTGACTCTTCCAGTCTCTCTGTATCTCTGTTGCAACCTGCTGATGACACTCTGAGACACTAAGCTCAGTGGCCACTTCCCTCTGAGAACATCCTGTTTGAAGACTCGCAGTGGCGAGATACTGTTGATTAATTGTGAAGTGTCATCTTGGTCTCATGATGTCAAAATGTGAACAACATGATGAAGAGGTCTGTTTAAATACCAATTCTAACTGAACCAGAAAATTTATTGGTCGATTCATGGATCAAACACCTGTTGTGAATTTTGCCATTAAGCACCTTGTTAGAGAACAGCAAGTTATGCAAAAAGTACTGAACATTGAACAGTTGGACATGTGCATTCAAAAGGTTAGAGGTGGTCAAATTAAGTTCACCTGGAAAGGTTATAGTGCATTTTAGGTGCGTGCTGAAATTTCACCTGAAAGCCGAATATCCCTAACTTTTTGTGAGTAGTGTATCATCAAGTCCCAAATGGAATAGCCTATGTTTAAGTTTCATTTATATCAGCCCAGAGGTCACTGTGTGATTTTTTTAAAACACTATCAAACAGCAACAGAAAAAGAATGGGATTGAAAATGACCAGTAGCTTCTGTAAGCTCAATGGAAACTAATATCTAACCTACAAACAACAAACTGAACTCTGAAAATTTCACAGGAGAAATAAAGTTATACTGGTGATGTAATGATTATTAAGATTATGTTTATCAATTTGGTGCCTCACACACAGTGTGTGATGTGTGTAATGTCAGTGGTGGCTTGTGGGGGGGGGGGGGGGGGGGGTATCGCAGAAAACAGGGTTAACATAGCCTGAAATAAACCCTGAACTCAGGGTTCAGTGAACCTGCCAAAGCTTACCGAGTTTGATTCCAGAAGCATCTTGACGCAAGTAGAGTGGTGGTGTGGAAGGTTGGGAGTTCAAACCCCTGGTTGGATGTCACCCAGGGTGCTTCCCCGCCTGTCCCTTTGGTCACATTTATTTTACAATTTAAAGAAAGTATTATAATGTGATGTTATAAATCAAATGCATTGCAAGGCAGTATTTTACAATCTTTATCATTGCATTCAGATGTAATGGCTTTTCCTATAGAAAATTTGTTTCATGTAAATTTGCACCTTTTTCGTAAATTTTCAGCTTTTCATGTAAATTTGAGAGCTTTTTTCCTTGTAATTTTACTACTTTTCTTATAATAGCCTAAATATGCATATTTTTTCCTTGTTATTTGAATTCATTTTCCAAAAGACACTTTTTTTCAGATTTCTTTGTAAATATAAATATTTTGTTCATCAATTTACAATTTTTGTTACTTGACTTTTAAGTTTTTTTCTATATACTGTATATTTCTAACTTTATGTAATTTTGTGATCTTTTTTTAAATTTAGTAAGTCAGAATTTTTAAAATTTTTTTCCTGTTCCACACATCTGGTGCTAAGGGTGGCTCTGTGGAGGAACAAAATAAGTTCAGGCAAGACACGGCGAGCTGAAGGTGTAAGAGTTTTATTCCTCCATCATCATGAGACACACTGCAGCGCTGTGTGTGCGCTAGTGAGGCATGTAAAGTCAGCTCTTTTATACAGGCAAGAGAGAATGCATGGCACATTTACATATTGATATACTGTACATATCAAGTGCGTGATTAACTGGCGCCAGACTCCTCTCCTTACTCCAGGGATGAATAATAATAGTCATTGTTCTGGTTGTCCCCCTAGGGCTCTCTGTTTGTATGCAATCCCTGCTGAGCGTGAATATTATCAGTCTGCATTGTGCTGGGTGCCCACAGCCCAACCATTTATTCGGTTTTGGGGGCAATCACTTTTTCACATCGGGCCACGGAGGTTTGGATTTTTTTTTACCCTTAATAATAAACACCTTCATTTAAAAACTGCATTTTGTGTTTACTTGTGTTATCTTTGTCTAATATTTAAATTTGTTTGATGATCTGAAACATTTAAGTGTGACAAACATACAAAAAAAAGAAATCAGGAAGAGGCAAACACTTTTTCACACTACTGTATAATGCTGCCCATCATTTTGAGCTTGCGATCTACAGTGCCTCTCAAACCTTGCTCTAGGACTCCTCTCAGATGCGGATCAAGCCTACACCATTCTTCAAGGTTGTTGGACTTGGGTCATTACCTCCGCCAGGCCGAAGGCCAGGAGGAGGTTATGTTTTTGCCGGGGTTTGTCTGTCTGTTTGTCTGTCTGTCTGTTTGTTTGTTTGTCTGTCTGTTGGTTAGCAAGATAACTCAAAAGGTTTTGGACAGATTTCGATGAAACTTTCAGGCGTTATTGGAAATGGTACAAGGAAGAACTGATTAAATTTTGGGCATGATATGGATCACCGTCTTGATACAGGAATTTTTAAAAGCATTCTTTAACATTGTGAGATACGGCCATTTTCAACATGTGTGCAGGGGCAATAGAGGGCGCTGGTCGTCGTGTCTGACGAACACAAACTCCGCCTTCTTCAAAGTTTTAGGCACAAAAGCACGCGGAAAACTGTGGTGGCCAGGGCCTGCCAGCGTGCCTGTGTTTGCGCCACGCTGCAAAAGCTGACACGGGCAGCTGTCCGCCGCCGGATTATTTGGCACAAATTCCCCGGCCAGCCATAGGGGCTGCGCAAAAACCAGCTCTCTGCCGGGGAAGCTTCAAATCCACTTTTTTTCCGCGGAGCGCAAACCCAATAAAACCCACGCCAACCTGTCTACCCAATTTGCATCCGTCAAAACAGTGGTGGACAGGGCCCGCCAGTGTGCCTGTGTTTGCGCTACGCTGCAAAAACTGAGACGGGCAGCTATCCGCCGCCGGATTATTTGGCAGAAATTCCCCGCCCAGCCATAGGGGCTGCGCAAAAACCAGCTCTCTGCCGGGAAAGATTCAAAAACCTCTTTTTTTCCGCGGAGCGCAAACCCAATAAAACCCACGGAAACCTGTCTACGCAATTTGCATCCGTCACTGAAGCCCTGAGTGCTGCTTTCAGTGATCTATGAAAATGCTCGCAGCCTGGGACTTTGCACATGAAGGAGATAGACACAACAGCAACACTTCAGTTTATTACCTCTGCCAAGGAGGTAATGCTTTTACTACTGAACCACTAATCCTATCATTGTGAATCCAATTGCTAGACATATGTTTTCATGGTCAAGGAATCTGAAAACGTACACACAAACACTGTACGGGGGGGAACTGTGGCGCTTGGCGGAGGTCTGCGCTCTCCGAGTGCTTTTCTAGTTTCAGTTTGTTACGCCTCTCCACTGGTTTTGGCTGACACACTGGTTCTTCTACACGAGGGCTGAAGTCATCGTTGCTCTGGAGGACCCCCTTCATCTCCAACTCCTTGCTCCGTTATCAACCTTCCAGCACTATTGGGTTCTACTGCCCTGTGGTTCTCTCCCTGGCTTTGGGACCCTCTTGTCTGACCTGCTGGAGCAGTGCACGTGTGCTGGCCTATCTTCCCTTCACACTTCATCTTCTTCTGGTGAATGTGCAATCCCCTAAGCCACGTTGCATTCTGCCACCCACATGTACACGTCTGGAGGGATCCCTGTCCATTCCATTCGTTACTGATACTTCTGTCCTAGCAGGCTCATCTTCCACCCCGCCTCTCAGAGACCCATTGCGTTGAATAAATGTAATGGATGCTAAATGTAATGGATAGTCACGGTTTAATACGTCCAATAATCACTTGCCAAAAGTGACTCACTTCTCTTTTTCTTCTCATATTTCTGAGGAAACTCTGCCTCCTTTGCCTCCTTCTACAAGCCGCCACTGATTTGGAGAGGAAATATCTGCATGTAAAGATAAAGGGAAAATGATGTTTGTTCAGAAAATAAAGAAAGCATGTTAAAAACAAATAAGTGATGGTGTGTTTTAGTAAAAGTGATTTTGAGTGATAAGTTATTTGGTTCTCTGCCATCACACTTCTATTTGTGGATGTGGTTCCCCTTAAGTTTAAATACTCTAAACATACCCTACTCAGGAGCAGGTTATGTTCACAGCCTTTGTAACCAATGGTTACAAACATACACTGACTTTTTGGAACCGAAAACTCAGTTACCACAAACTCCGAGTTAACTCCAAGTGCCACTAAATCTGCTTTCCGGAACAGGGCCCTGGTGTAAAGTTTACCAATAAATCTGATGAGAGAAGATAATCTAGTTTTCTTCTTTAGTCTTTACCCCATGAGAACGAAGCAATAAAAAGGCTGAAAAATGAGACTACAAAATAATAAGTGGTGGAGATAATTAGGAAGACATAAACAGATTCAAAAGCAGTAAACTGAGCCACTAAATAGAAATATTTATTGAGACACAGACCATGAACTTACACACCATTATGTACATATGCACATCGAAATTCTTTCCGTGGTCATGCAAAGCAAGCCCTAAAGCTCAGCCTCAGGCGGGGTCTTAAAGGTCGTGAGCTCTCTGCTGCGTTTGAAGGTCGCACAAAGTTCATGACACAAGCCTGACCATATTTGGCTGCTTGCTCTCTTTGTGGCTTTGCGATGAAATTTGAAACGATGGAGAGGGAAGGAGGAGAAAAAAGCAGCAGCTGGAATGTTCATTGGTTGCAGCTGGGCATCACTGGAGCAATATGGACACAGGCTTAATACAGGAGGTGTGTGAGCGTGTCTGCGTGCACACGTGCATCACTGTGTTCATATATTAATGTGTGCGTTCGTGTGAGAGCGGTTACGAGATATTGGGTTAATGGAGACCAAAGCCTTGACATTTTCAGATGCATGAGTCTATGTGACTGCACGTGTAACATAAATAAACACATATGTGCAAGCTTCTGCGTGCATATCTGCACAACATGCCAACGTAAGTGTGAATGGCAGATATATTAGAGGCATTTTAAAAAGAAGAGTAGGATTACCTGTGAAACATGTGAGGAGAGGAGGCAAGAAAGGCAAACGAAGCAAAGAGTGTGTAGCGATTCTTTAAATGAATAAACCCCTTCATGTGGAAAATGAACTATAAAGTCTAAAGTTTTAAAAGTGAAGTTTTTAGGTTTCAAAAATGCAGATCTTAATAATTTAAGAAATGCAAAATATAAAGTAAACTGTTCATATTTGAGCCTTTAAAGCCACTTAAATGGCATATTTTCTCTGGCAGGTATCTACATTAATTTAGTAAGATAAGCCTTTATTAGTCCCACAACGGGGAAATTCCAGGATTGCAACAGCACAGGGATAGCAACACTCAGAGCAACAATCAGAAGGCAAGAAAAAAAAAAAAAAAAAAAAAAAAAAAAGTAGTTGACCAGTTTTAGAGATATCTGCTGTAGAAGTGTGGCTTCTTTCTGATCCTCCTTCCACTGTCTTGAAGGAAGTCCTCCACTACTCTGTACTAATGGGTGGTTGATAATCAGCAAATGTAACTCACTTATAGGCCGACCATCTCTTTTCTTAATGTAATGGGACAATGATATAATTTGTATTTTGCTGAAAGAGAATGCCATTTAAAGGCAACATACTGTGCAAAACTGTGTTTTCTTGGGTTTTACCCAGCTAGGACACCCATGCGGGTCCCACCATAGGTTAAATCTGGACTCTCTTTTGGGTCCCATGTGGGTTTGTCCGTGGGTTCCATGTTGGCCTCACGTGTGTTTGCCTACATCGACTTTACTAACTAACTAACCTGCACTTATATAGCGCTTTTCTAGTCATAAAGACCACTCAAAGCACTTTCACTAGTACTAACCCTCTATTCTAAGGGCCTATAGGAGACAGATATCTAGCGACAATTTAGAACAACCAGTTAACCTAACATGCATGTCTTTGGATTGTGGGAGGAAACCGGAGCCCCCGGAGAAAACCTACGCAGCACAGGGAGAACATGCAAACTTCACACAGAAAGGTTCCAACCCTTTACCTGTGGTACTGGTAGGCAGGTAATCTGCTTACCTGCTTTGAACCATCTGGGCCCCACATGGGTTTAATGTGGATGAGAAGGTTTCAATAACAGAGTATGCCAGAACCACAATTTTATAAATGAAATTTGGAAACACTGAAGGTATGTTCCTGAAATACTTTGGTTTAGCTGAAAAAGCTGAGTGGAAAGGGCAAGAATGTGGCTACTTCAGCATTTCTTTTATTGTTTTGGGAAAGGCTTTTTTCTAAACAAAACAACAGTTTCCCTAAACCCTACCACTTTATTTTGCTGCTTAAACAAAGCCAGGTAATTTTATTCCTAAATCTACCCAAACTGACAGAAAAAGTCAAAACAAGTTTTCACAAACAGGACTGAAACTTTTGTCTTTGGGATTGTTTCTTTCTGCTACACTGTCACCCCTCCATGCTACTTCTGTAGGTTCATTAGTGCACGTTCACAGGTGCAGAGAGAAGACTGTAACTGTATCGCTCATGAAGAAATAATGAGTCTGACTGATTTCACAGTCCACAGCAGACTACCAGCAGTCGTTATGTCCTATAAGTTAGAATAACATTACAAGACAATTACAACCCTTAACTCTAAAACCAATGAAATGCACACACATGCACGCACACACACACACGGATGCACACACACACATTTTATAAAGTCTACAAACTGTTTTGTTTGGTCTCATTTCTCTACAAAGCAAACCCCTGCTAGACACCAAGTAATTTAGGTTGGAGAGCGGTGGTTGTATATAGGCTACTGTAAGTTTACCATAGGTGCACATTTAAACCTGTGAGACCCAAATGATTTATAAAACCATTCGAGATGATTTGGATGTGTTTAAGGAGCCTTGTATCCATTCATCCACTCAAATACATTAGGTTGTGGCTTATATTATTCATATATCCATACCTACATATGTATAGACATAAGTGGAATGTTTAGAGATTGCATATGTAGAATGACCTCACGTCTCAGAGCAGGACAAGAGGTCTCGACCACCGGCGAAGATCAAGGAGCAGACGGAGTCGCAGCGGTGGAGACCGGATCGAACTTCCTGACCACCCAGGGTCAGGTGGAGGAGAGAGAGGACAATGGAGAGGGATTACGTTAATGCAGGATGTCAGCTTTGATATGCAATGTCTTTTGTGGAGTGTGGGTATAAGTATGAAGGGCTGACTGCGCTCGACCTCTCTTATTCTGCTTCTGCATCGAGATGAGACATGTTAGGGACTGGAAGCTGATAATAAAACTTGATTTATAAAATCACATCGCTTCTTCATTTCGAGCTCCCTACATTGGTGACCAGACGTGAGGATGGACCAAAGACGTTCTCCCGCTTCAAGCTCATCAGAGGCGACCCAGGCTGACGCCGTCGCCAACACAGACAGGGGAACGGATGGAAGACGTTCCCCCACAGCAGAATCGTCAGAGAGGGCTCAACCGAGCACCGTCCCCAGCCCCGCCGCGAGAACGGAAGAAAGGCGTTCTCGCCCGGCAGACACATCAGAGACTGCCCAGACAAGCGCCGTCACCGTCAAACTCCCAGAGTTCTGGCAAAGCAACCCGAGCTCGTGGTTCCAGCAAGCTGAGGCTCAGTTTGCACTGGCAGGAATAACGGCGGACGAAACGAAATTCTACCACATCGTCGCCAGACTCGATGCCGCCACATCAAGATGCGCGCGGAGCGTGATACAACAACCGCCCGCCCACGACAAGTACAAAGAACTGAAGGCGACCCTCATCGAGAGCTTCGTCCCCTCGGCCGAGGAAAGGGCAGGGAAGATTCTGGCGATTTACGGCCACAGAGGACACAGACCGATGGCCCTCATGGAGGACATGCTGCAGCTGAGGGAGGCAGACAATGACAACTTCCTCTTCCAACATATCTTCCTCAGCACTCTGCCGCCGCACATGAGAGGGACCCTGGCCAACATGCGGTGCAGCACTCAGCGGGACTTCCGCGCGCTGGCCCGAGAAGCGCAGCGGCTCACCAACTCCTGCGGCGAACAGATGGCCACAGCAGCATCTGCAGATCTCGGCGCGGAAGCCCAGAGCAGTGGAGATCCGCAGACAACAGAGCAGAACCCACCCACCATGGCAGCGACGCGACCAAGGCGCAGCAAGCGGAACAACCTCTGCTATTTTCATCAACGTTTCGCCGAGAGGGCATACAAATGCATGCCCCCCTGCAATTTCAAGAGCTCGGGAAACGACAAAGCCGGGAAAACGTTAGCAGCTACGGCTCTCGGCGAGACAAATAAGCTGCTCTATGTGACTGACGGACACTCCAGGAGACAGTTCCTCATCGACATGGGAGCTCAGGTGAGCTTCATCACCCCGTCCAACACAGACCGAGCAATGGGACCCCGTGGAAACGGAGCGATGGCAGCTAATGGCTCGATCATCGACACCTTTGGTGAAAGGAACCTACCTCTGTCCATTCACGGCCGCAGCTATAGGTGGACATTTATTATAGCGGTGGTGAGTTTTAACTTGTTAGGCGCAGATTTCTTGTGTGCACATGGGTTGTTAGTTGATCTTGCAAATAGACGCTTGGTTAATGCACTATCATTTTCTTCTATCCCCTGCTCAGCTCGAGTTTCTCCACCACCTGTGCAGGCCAGCGTCACCACAGCAGGAGGTAAGTTTGACCAACTCCTCACCCAATTTCCAGCACTCACAATTCCCAAATTTTCAGCGACAGTAGCGAAACACGGGGTTGAACACTTCATCCCCACAACAGGCCCACCTGTTTTTGCTAAAGCTCGGCGCTTAGACGCGACCAAGCTCGCCATAGCACGCGACGAGTTTGCCAGCCTAGAAAAATTGGGCATTATTAGGCGCTTGAAAAGCCCTTGGGCATCACCACTACATATGGTCCCGAAAACCGACAGTTCTTGGAGACCTTGCGGCGATTACTGCAGATTAAACAATGCGACAGCGCATGACCGCTACCCAATCCCCCACATCCAAGATTTTTCACTACATCTGGCGGGTGCGCGCATTTTCTCTAAAATAGACCTGGTGCGCAGCTACCACCAAGTTCCGGTTCGACCGGAGGACGTTCCCAAAACGGCCGTAATAACCCGTTTTGGTCTTTTTGAATTTTTGCGAATGCCGTTCGGCCTCAAAGGCGCTGCACAAACTTTTCAGCGCATGATGGACGCAGTATTACGCGACCTCCCCTTCGTGTTCGTCTACCTCGATGATATCCTGGTAGCCAGCTTGTCAGAGGAAGAACACAAACAACACCTCACTACAGTTTTTCAGAGACTAGAAGAACACGGGTTAATAATCAACCCAGCCAAATGCCGATTCGGCGTGTCACAAATTGATTTTTTGGGACACAGAGTTTCACCAGAGGGGGCAGTCCCATTGCCGGACAAAGTGCGCACGGTAGCAAATTTTCCACGACCACAAACGGTCAGATCACTACAAGAATTTTTAGGAATGGTGAATTTTTACAACCGTTTCCTCCCCCACGCAGCTCAACTCATGCAGCCCCTATATGCCGCACTCAGAAAACAAAAGCCCTCCAACGCGGTCGAATGGACCCCGGAGCGGGAACGCGCTTTCGCGGAAGTAAAAGGTGCACTAGCGAATGCCACATTGTTGGTTCACCCCGATCCCTCGGCCCGCATAGCGCTAACCACAGACGCTTCAGACCTAGCCATAGGGGCAGTCGTAGAACAGCATGTTGGCGGAACCTGGCAACCGTTAGCATTTTTTAGTAAATCTTTAAACCAAACTGAGCGCAAATACAGCACTTTTGACAGGGAGCTGCTAGCGCTTCATTTATCCATCCGCCACTTCCAGTTCTGGCTGGAAGGGCAGCGTTTCATGGATTTTGTAGACCACAAACCACTCACTTTTGCGATGGCTAAAATTTCAGAACAGTGGTCAGGCAGGCAACAAAGACAACTAGCTGCAATTTCAGAGTTCACCACAGATATTCGACATGTGGCAGGCAAGCTTAATGTGGTAGACTGCCTCTCACGCGCTGTGACATCGTCAGAGCACGAGGAAGCAGATTATACTACCGCAGCCGCAGAACTCATGGCCAATGCGGATGCGTACGCGGCCCCAATCCACGTAGGGATAGATTACGTGGCCATGGCAGCGGAACAAAGCAGTGACGCGGACGTGCGCGCACTCCAGTCTGGACCAACAGGGTTAAGACTGGAAGAAAGGGGTTTGCATGATGGCGTGCCCCCCCAGTCTGCGACGTGTCAACCGGCCGGCCTCGCCCGGTGGTTCCAGCCGTGTGGTGCCGCTGCATTTTTGACTCGTTCACTCCCTCGCGCACCCAGGGGTGCGCACCTCAGTTAAAATGGTCACAGAGAAGTTTGTTTGGCCGAGCCTGCGTAAATATGTAAAGGAATGGGCAAGGACTTGCATGTCTTGCCAACGCGCCAAAATACACAAACACACAAAAGCTCCTCTAGAACCTTTCCGAATTCCAGCCAGGAGGTTTGACCATGTACACGTCGACCTCGTGGGCCCACTGCTGTCGTCGCAAGTGTTCACACACCTGTTAACAATGGTAGACCGTACTACGCGCTGGCCGGAGGCGGTCCCGCTGGCGTCAACCACAGCCGCGGAAGTCGCTCGCATTTTTTTAACAAATTGTGTGGCGCGTTTCGCCGTCCCATCGGACATCACGTCCGATAGGAGGCCTCAATTTGTCTCAGAGCTGTGGTCAGCCATGGCCAGCAGCTTAGGGGCGACAATTCATCGCACCACCGCATATCACCCTCAGGCTAATGGGTTATGCGAGCGTTTTCATAGGTCTTTAAAGGCCGCCCTCAGGGCCTCACTAATGGATACAGATTGGGTGAATAAACTTCCCTGGGTTTTATTAGGGTTGCGTTCCGCGCCTAAGGAGGATCTAGACGCCTCCCCGGCAGAATTAGTTTTCGCACAACCTCTCAGGCTCCCAGGTGAGTTCTTACCAGAACATCCAGAGCCCGGGCACCTACCAGCCCTGAGGCCCCTAAGCAGCACGGGACTGGACACGCTCCCCGGACCCCTACATCACTCTTTTCCGCGGGTTTTTGTCCCCCAAGCTTTGAAAAACGCCGAGTTCGTTTTTGTTAGGCACGAAGCTTTAAAACCAACCCTCCGCCCTCCATACGACGGACCATACAGAGTGCTGGAACCTGGTGATAAGCATTTTGTGCTTGATTTAGGGGACAGAAAAGAAACAGTCAGCATTGACAGACTTAAACCTGCTTTCCTGTTGAGCGACGAGCCTGCACGGGTGGCGAGAGCGCCTCGGCGGGGTAGACCCCCTAAGAGAAAAGACTCAGCCCCCCTGCAGGGAACAAATAACCACTCTCCTCCCCAAGCTGCAGATCCCTTACAGGACGGTCCCGCCAGGACGCCCAAGCGGGCCTACAGCAGATTCGGGAGAAGATTAAAACCCAGACGACACATAGACTGATGTAAAATTGTCAAAGAGTGGTTAACTATGTTGTCGGATTGTGCCGTTGCAGTTTTAAGGCTGACTTGTGACATTAAATGTACTGTTGTTGTTACCACTGGTTTTTTTAACAGAATCATGCTGCATAACTGGAAGGTTAACATGACTGCTGAAGAGATTTTTCCTTTTTCCTGTCGAGATGTATAACAGTATAATATGTCATGGAGGTTATCTTAAGCTGTAAAACTTAATTTGATTGTCCTTTTCTTAGACGTTTGGGGGGGGCTGTGGCTTATATTATTCATATATCCATACCTACATATGTATAGACATAAGTGGAATGTTTAGAGATTGCATATATAGAATGACCTCACGTCTCAGAGCAGGACAAGAGGTCTCGACCACCGGCGAAGATCAAGGAGCAGACGGAGTCGCAGCGGTGGAGACCGGATCGAACTTCCTGACCACCCAGGGTCAGGTGGAGGAGAGAGAGGACAATGGAGAGGGATTACGTTAATGCAGGATGTCAGCTTTGACATGCAATGTCTTTTGTGGAGTGTGGGTATAAGTATGAAGGTCTGACTGCGCTCGACCTCTCTTATTCTGCTTCTGCATCGAGATGAGACATGTTAGGGACTGGAAGCTGATAATAAAACTTGATTTATAAAATCACATCGCTTCTTCATTTCGAGCTCCCTACATAGGTCAGGGGTCAGCAACCTGTACTTCACAAAGAGCCACTAGCGCGATGTTTGTCTAAAAAAATCTGCATGGAGCCACAAAAATATCTGAGCCTGAGAACTGATATAAAAAAAGCAAAACTGCAGCTGGCCTCACAACATATGGATTAAAAGAGTTTTTGTCAAAAATCTGCAGCTTTTTTGATGGTAATTTTGTTACCTTATTGTTCACAAAATTGCATCTTTTTCCTGTAAAATGTTTAAAAAAAAACAAAACAAACAACCTTGACTTTTTTCCTTGCAAATTTGTGTTCTTCATTACATTAATGTTGTTAAAAGATTAGTTATATTTTTGGCATAAATGTCTTGCTTTATTCCATTAATTTAGCCTGTTTTTCTTTGCAAATTTGATACCTTTGTTAACTAAAATTAAAAACATTACATGCAGTATCTCACAAAAGTGAGTACACTCCTCACATTTTTGTAAATATTTTATTATATCTTTTCATGGGACAACACTGACGATATGACACTTTGATACAATGTAAAGTAGTCATTGTACAGCTTGTATAACAGTGTAAATTTGCTGTCCCCTGAAAATAACAACACACAGTCATTAATGTCTAAACCACTGGCAACAAAAGTGAGTACACCCCTAAGTGAAAATGTCCAAATTGTGCCCAAAGTGTCAATATTTTGTGTGGCCACCATTATTTTCCAGCACTGCCTTAACTGTCTTGGGCATGGAGTTCACTAGAGCTTCCCAGGTTGCCACTGGAATCCTCTTCCACTCCTCCATGACGACATCACGGAGCTGGTGGATGTTAGAGACCTTGCGCTCCTCCACCTTCCGTTTGAGGATGCCCCACAGATGCTCAATAGGGTTTGGGTCTGGAGACATGCTTGGCCAGTCCATCACCTTTACCCTCAGTTTCTTTAGCAAGGCAGTGGTCGTCTTGGAGGTGTGTTTGTTATCATATTGGAATACTGCCCTGTGGCCCAGTTTCTGAAGGGAGTGGATCATGTTCTACTTCAGCATGTCACAGTACATGTTGGCATTTATGGTTCCCTCAATGAACGGCAGCTCCCCAGTGCCAGCAGCACTCATGCAGCCCCAAACCATGACACCTGTACACTTGTACAGGTTATAGGTCACATTAATGGTGGAAAAAGTTTTGAAATGATTTATCTTGGTCTCATTTTTTTACATCACAAAAACCTGGCATGTGAACAGTGGTGTGTAGACTTTTTATATCCACTGTAAATTTGTTACATTTTGCTAATAAAACTACAACTTTTTCCTGTTATTTTATTTCCCAGAAATTGTCTTTTTGTTGCCAAATTCATGAGTATGCTTTAAACAATTTTAAATATGTTTAAGATGTTTGTTTTTTTTCAGGTTTCCTCATTTCTGCCTTTTATGATAGTTTTCTCACGAATGTGAAACTTTTTTTTTCCTGAAAATGTATTGCTTCGTTTGTTTGAAATTTGTGAGATGTTTCTCCCCCCCCCCCCCCCAAGGTGTCAAGGAACCACTTTTTTTTTGGGGGGGGGAGCCACATGTGGCTCCAGAGCTGCAGGTTGCAGACCCCTCCATTAGATGAATGACAAGCAACATTAAAACAAAAACACATGGCTGCACTGCATCAAACACACCCCGTTCAATAATTCAAAGTTCTGTCCCTGCTCTTATGATGACTTTACCTAATGGTCCACCCTGTGTCTGCAGCTTTGTCTTATGTCTGTATTATTTTTAAATTTCCCCCAGTGCATCCTTGCCTCTCTCACCGTCTCCATTCTATATCTTCTCCTCTCCTGACCCCAGCCAGCAGGTTTACAAAGTAGATCTTTCTGTGTGCCAGCAGCAATTCCTGGAGGACACTCAGGCAAACAAACCCGGTCAGTGCCCAGTGCATGAGACAGAGATGTAAAGAGAGAAAAAGAAAGGGGGGAAAGGGGGCAGGATCATTAAGATCAGGGTGTAAATGGATTTGGAGATGGAGGGAGCAGAGAGATTTTTTTTTTGGGGGGGGGGGTACAAAAAGAAAGAAAGGCTGTTAAAGAGATTATGAGGGGAGAGGACAGAGAGACCAGAATATAGACAGAAATGGGAGCAAATAGAGGGCACCCTGCACAATCTTACATGCACAGAGAAGAGCAGACAGGCACGCAGCTCAGCCAGGAGGCACGAAGAGAGCAAAAATAACCCCTCCTCCCTTGCTATACACTTCTATCTCTCTCCATCCGCTGCCTGCACGCTTGTCTTTCCTGGTGCTCTCTCATCTGCCAAAAAGCAAAGATCAGCATGACAGCCTTACGTGACCAGTTTTAGCTAAGGGGAGGCAGAGGAGCACACTTTCAGAGAAACAAAGGAAATTAGACAAAGGCATAAAAAGGCAGGATCATTTGAAAGCTCATAGATCAAGCATGGATGCTAAAAGTCTTTTTTTTTTTTTTTTTTTTACTTAAGCCAGTGTTCTGATGAGGCAGGGTGCCCAAAAGGCCATTAGGCCAAACATTTCTTTCTTTGTAAGCATCCTGTACTGAAATTTAGAAAATTTTAGAATGCTAAATATAAATGATCCATATAGTCTGTTAACCCCTTGCACTCCGGTCAATTTTCCTAAAAACGCCAAAAAATAATGTGCCCAAAGTAAATCGAAAGTTGTTCTTCAACCCTTTGCAGCATCTTCATGGGGTTGGTCTCATTTAAAAGAAAACACTTTGAATTTTTTGGCAAAACAGTCATAATCTCTCTAAGTGCTCCTGCCACTGAGTTACAGTCATCTAAACATACTGAACTTGAAGAAAATAAATTTGGCTGGCTGTTTTTTTGGATACAAATGCTTGCAAATAACACACAGCAGACCCGGGCTGGAAAATGCAACAGAAATGTAGAACCAAGTGTTATCCAGCTGAGGTCCAAATTTTGTAACAATACCACAAAAAATGAATATATTACACAGCTTTTTCCTCAGGTAGTTCCCAGGCGTTTTGGAACTGTGCCAAATTGTGCCAAATGGCACAGTTTGGAAAAACGTCTGTAACTTTTGAATGATTCAATGTAGAAGCTTCATTTTGGGCTCTAATGAAAGGTCACATTCAGGGTTGTGTCTGTGTGTGTGTGGGGGGGGGTTGTCCCCCCCCCACTCGCTACAGAGGACGGAGATCGGCCATCGCTACATGACGGATTAGCCTCATGTGGGATGTGGGACAGCAGCTCAGTCACCGTGGCCCCCCCCCCCCCGCTACAGAAGAATAGTCAGGAATAAAGAATAATATAGCTTATAACACCTTACCTCTTCACAGCAGCGTCCTGGCAAACTTCTCTTCCCCTTTGTCAGACGAACGCGACGCTGGTCTCCTCGTGGTTCTGATCTCGCGACCCGATCAAAACATAATTCCATTATTGCGGTTTTGTGCTTCCATGATTGCGGTTTTTGGTGAACGATTTTTCAAAACAAATAACAGTAGTAATTAAAAAGACTGGCAAAGGCGTGTGTGTCACTCAGCCTTCGTCGTCAGCCTCCGTCGGTCTATGACCATGGAAGAAATCATAACGTCTCATAAGGTCTAATCCTTTTTTGATCTGCTCCAGCAGTCAGTCTTCACCCAGCCTTAAAAAAAACAGCTTGCGAACTTCTCTGCTTCAATTGGCTCACTGCATTCACAGCAGGCGGGTCCTTCTGGCTAGGTTTTCAGTCATTGGTTCTTCAAGGTTTCAGAAACCCAATTCAAGGCTCTTATTAGTTGAATGAGAGGTCAATCAGATGAACTAATCTGTTCGTGGCTGTGTCTGCAGCTTTTATTTTCAGTGCGCGCTTGGACGCCACTACATCACCATCACAACCTACATCACCATCTACACCATGCATCCTAGAGCGCACGAGAGTGCCCTCGTGCGCTCTAGGACGCAGAGACTTGCCCGTCCGCGGTACAACGGAGCGCAAGAGGTTAACTGAATAGCTGCATATGTCTATCTGAAGCATTAATTAAATGAAATGGTGGCCTGGTATTTTACACCTAGGCCAATAGGCGACCAAAATGTCACTGACCTCTTTTTTTTTTTTTTTCCAAGGAAGCTCTAAATGGAGTCAGACTGCCAGTCTGGATGGTGTTGCTGTACTGGAAGCAAAGTTGCCCTTATTGCTTGGTGTTGCGTCCTCCATGGTGTAAAATCGATTGAATTATGTGTTGAGATCTTTAAGATCTTCCAGGATGAACATTGGCTATATCCCGAGTAATGTGAAATAGAAAAAATATTTTTTTTAATTAAATTGTCTCTCTAGCTTCTGGTGGCCATCTTAAATCTTTTGTGAAATCTCTTGATCATTCACATCCTTGTCTTCCTCCCCAAAATAAATATTTTTTTCTTCTGCGGCCTGGTACATAGTGGTCCATGGACTGGTGGTTGTCACCACTGCATACATGTCCACCTAGGCATCTTCTGATGCCTAACGAGCATGAATGGAGTGTAACCACAGGAGCCATAACAGATGATTGATTTATGTATGTATTGTTGGCAAAACAAATGAGCTGCACTTCACTGGATAACATGTAGGGGCGGACTTAGTCCATTTGGGGCCCAAAGCAAAAACAGAAATGGGGCCCTACCTTTTCTTTGTTCTACACTTTCTTTTCTGGCCTTATTGAAATCCTACCTGAAACTTATTGTCCTTGGAAGTCTTCAAATGATGATATCATTCAGGCATCAGGAATTACATCTGTAGAAAAACAAAGATGTTTAACAAATTGAATGTAGACTCTTGTCTATTATAAAAAAACAACAATTAAGATAAGATAAGATAAGCCTTTATTAGTCCCACAATGGGGAAATTCCAGGATTGCAACAGCACAGGGATAGCAACACTCAGAGCAACAATCAGAAGGCAAGAAGAAAAAGCAAGAGCAGCTAATATACATATGTACATATTACTATAAATATATATATATATACACACAGACACACAGTGCAGAGCATTGTAGCTGGATGGAATAAATATATGAGTATATAAACACACAGTGCGGAGCATTGTAGCTAGATGGAATAAGTATGTAGATATACAGTATAAACACCCACAGTACGGAGCATTGCAGCTAGGTGGAATAAATATGTAAATATATAAACACATACAGTGCGGAGCAATGTAGCTAGATGGAATAATATGCAGATATATAAACACACAGTGTGGAGCATTGTAGCTAGATGGAATAAATATATAGATATATAAATATAAACACACCCAGTGTGGAGCATTGTAGCTAGATGGAATAAATATGTAAATATATAAACACACACAGTGCAGAGCATTGTTGCTAGATGGGATGAAACAGCACGACCGTCTACTTAGTTATCCTACATGGTATGATTATGTGCCCATACATATTCTCACCCTCCATAGCGACCGGTATTTTCCTAGTTGTATGCCGGAGGAGACCATTGTGTAAGTCTATTGCATCTTTTGCATTCAAAAAACCATTAGGTTGTTACGTCTTTTTTGCTATCTCTGCGAGCAGCCCTGCTTAGGTTGTACAGTCTGACAGCCGTTGGTAGGAAGGACCTGCGAAACCTCTCGGTTGTGCACCTGGGATGATGTAGTCTGCTGCTAAATGAGCTCCTCAGTGCATTCAGTAATTCACATGGAAGCTCTGTTTGTTCACACTTATCAGCCCCTCCAGGATTTTGTGATATTGCGATTGTACTAATTCACATGAAATCAGGCCATCGCCGCATCTTTTGTGCGACCTTGCAACTTTGTCCAATCACTGCAACTTTCCTGCAATTTTGGCCAATCCTCATAAACTTCCACCAATTTCACCAGTCAAACTTGTCCCTGAGTAGCGCTCAAACACTCAGTCTAACCAATCAAATGCGTCGCTGCACTGCGCTCATTTCAAAGATTCAAAGATTTGTCAATACTACTATACGTACAGGACATACAGGAGAATTGAAATGGCATTTCTCTCTTCAGTGCTGTGCACAATATTAAAAAAAAAAGAAAAAGGAATAAGGCTGGAAAAACAACAGCAGTCTCTGTACAGTAATGCTACCCATAGAGCAAATGCTGACAAAAGATAGAACCAGACTTCCCATACTACAAGAAAAGATAAATGATAGACGATAAAACCCAGCAATCCTATATACAGAAAAAAAGAGCCATAATACTCATAGTTGCAAATTCAATGTGGTAGCGTAGGTCCAGACAGTGACAGATAGGACTGCACATGATCAGTATTGCAATAACAGACAGCAGCAGATATGGTATTTGTGCAAATGGTTGCAGTAAAGTGCAGAGACATACAGCAGGAGATGTATTACTGTTGGTGTGCCAGTCTTTCTGTGCCAACAGCTGAGGTAGTTATTGTGCAGGTGAGTGCGTTACTGTCTGGGGGGAGGGGTGGACAGAGTTCAGGGTCCTGATGGCCTGATGAACAAAGCTTTTTAGCAGTCTTGTGGAGTGGGCCCAAAGGCTTTGGTACCTTTTCTCCGAGGGTAGGGGGCTGAAGAGGGAGTGGGACGAGTAGGAGGTGTCGCCTGCAATGTTGATGGCTCTGCAGGTGAGGCGCGTGAAGTAGATGTCCAAGAGGGGAGGCAGAGGGGCACCAATGATCTTGCTGGCTGCTTTCACTGTGCATTGTAGTGTCTTCTGGCAGGAGGGGGCGCAGCTTCCATACCATTCCGTGACGCAGTTGGTGAGGATGCTCTCAATGGTGTCCTGGTAGAATGAGCACATAATGGTGGGTGGGACTCGTGCTCTCCTCAGTTTGTGGAGGAAATGGAGGTGAGTTTGAGCCTTCTTGGCCAGTGATATGGTGTTGTTGGACCAGGAGAGGTCCTAAGAGATGTGCACCCCCAGGAACTTGGTACTGCTCACCCTCTCCACAGCTGCTCCATCGATGATCAGAGGGGGATGATGTGTGTGTCCTCTCCCGAAGTCAACCACAATCCCCTTGTTTTTTTCCACATTCAGGAAGAGGTTATTGTCTTTACACCACTGGACCAGTTGGCTCACCTCATTTCTGTAGTTGGCCTCCTCGTTGTAGGTGATGAGGCCCACCATCGTCACGTCATCCGCAAACTTGATGATGTGGTTGGTGTTGTAGGCTGGTACACAGTCATGGGTCAGCAAAGTGAAGAGCAGCGGGCTGAGCATGCACCCTTGTGGGGCTCCTGTTCTTAGTGTGATGGTCTTGGACAATATATAACATTACACACATTGCACGTTGCTCAGCCTGCTGAGCATACAGTGAGTATTAACGGACCACATCAGCAAAAAACAGAATGTACGATTTTAAAAAAAACAACAAAAAACACTCACCCGCGAGTTTTCCCACATCGTCCCTCCCTCTGTCTTCCCTAGCCCACCAGTGGACGTCTCCCCACGTCTCTGTCTTGACCGTGTGTACGAAGTACTAGGTTTGCGTTGAATAAAGTCCGCCCGCCTGAAAAGTACCCTGTTGCAGAAGCACGCACAAGGAGAGACGCCGTAAAACCACAAACTGTAGGGATGCAAGTTGGAGCCATATCCTTGCTTTCGATCTATCCATCTTCTACCACTTAATCCTTTTCAGGTTGCAGGGGGGCTGGAGCCAATCCCAGCATCTTTGGGTGAGAGGTAGGATATACCTTGGACAGATCGCCAGTCCATCGCAGGGCCAGCACAGAGAGACAGACAACCATTCACTCTCACATTCATACCTAAGGACAATTTGAAATCCCCAGTTGATGCCAGTTAACCTAACCTGCATGTCTTTGGCCTGTGGGAGGAAACCGGAGTACCCGGAGTAAACCCACACAGACACGGGGAGAACATGCAAACTCCACACAGAAGGGTCACTGATGGTCTTGGGGGTGGGATCCAACCCACAATAGTCTGGGTTGAATCGATCCCTTGACCTTCTTGCTGTGCTGACACAGTGCTAACTACTGCACCACCGTGCTGTCCTCACTTTGTGTTATAATTTTCATTTCTTGTCAAAAGGACGTGGCGGCCAACCCACATCCTTGCATTAAGTTTATTTTCTGGGTTTCTGTATTTATTATTGTTTATTTTCTTGGTCCTCTTTGTCATTTTGATTCCTATATTCACGTTCTCTCGTTTGTATTCAATGCGTGTTATTTCCACCATAGTCTAGTTTGTTTCTTGCTCTGTTTAGTTCCTGATTAGTCACAGCCATTTTGTGTTTCATTTGATTCGTGTCTACCTTATTTAAAGGACACAGCCCCTCAGCTGGATGCTGTGTCATTAGTCATACTGGCGTTTCACACACGCTTCTGTCGAGTTTTGTTAATTCATTTGCCTTGCCTAGCCCATGAGTTTTTCTCTGTCAAGTCTAGTTTAGTTTTGTTTCACCTTCCAAGCTGCATTTTTGTGTTTGTTTAATAAAATGTTTAAGGCTCGTTACGCACCTGAGTCCAGCTATCTGCCCCGAGATCCGAACCATGACAGTATGACGCAGCCAGTCATGGACTCAGCAAGCGAGCCCGGCAGGAGGAGAAGGTGGAACCGCGATGAGCAAGAGGCAGTGGCTGCAGTGGAAGATCTGGCGGCCAAAAGCAGTTCTTCCCCAGAGGATGCTTGAGATTGCTGGAGGGGAGTGGCGAACTTAATGGCAGCTAGACCGAGTTTGCACTCCCATCCCCAGATTCAGAGGCTGGCGCTTTCTCCACTCCATTACCAGCTGTCTCCTCCTTGCCAGAGCCAGCTTTCCAGCTGCCTGTTCTATTTTCGGCAGAGCGGAGAGAGCTTCTCGGCTGCAAGTTGGCGTTCGGGGGACCCGGGTGGAAGGATGACTCAAGGAGATGCCGCTTCTCTCGTTGCTCCACCCCTACGCCCACAGCTCCCAGCCAGACGATCTCCGCAGCCACCCAGAGGGAGTCATCTGGATCATCAGCGGAAGCAGAGCGGAAACTCAGGTAAGTACCCTTTCATTTTTTAACATCAATAAATGATAGGTCTTTACGGATTCCTGGTGGGAGGGCTGGGTGGCAGCCATCTGTCACTGCTGAATTCTCACCACCTGCCTCTGCCATTTTTTCTGCTGCCGCCTCCATCCCTCCATCCTCACCTGCTTCGTCCCCAACTGCTTGTGTTTTTTTTGAGTGTTTGCCAATTCTGGGTGGAAACCACATTGTTTGGGAGGAGTCTACTGTTCCAGAGGGCCCACTAGCAGCAGCTGCCTCCACACTGATGCCGCTGGACACTGAGGTTTGTTGAATTGGGGCTGCAACGTTGAAACCCCTGTGTGAGGGTGACGAGGAGGAACAGGAGGAGCATTGGCAGGCTGCGCAAGCACAGGAGAAGTTAATGCTGGATTACAAGCCATGGTTCCTTCCAGAGCATGTGTCCCAGCTGGGTCGGATCCAGCTAGCTATGGACATTCCAGCTCCAGTATTTGCTCTACAGTGCCACCCAGCTCCAATACCTGCTCCACGGCACCACCAAGCTCCAGTACCTGCTCCGCGACACTTCCCAGTTCCAGTATCAGCACCACGCTGTTTCTCAGCCCCACCACCAGTTCCTGTTCCTGCCCTGCCTGTCAGTGTTCCTGCTTCTGATTCTGAGGTGATCACCCCGGTGACAGGAGACCAGGAGTTAAGGCAAGTACACTTTCATTTATGTTCAAATACCATTTTTTTTTTTAAAGTTTTGCCTTGCTCTTGTGGGGGGACCCCTGTGAAGATTCCGCCAGCTGTGGTGCTCCTCATCAGTCTCTGCTGTTGATGACTGTGGTGTCACCTCACTGGCCTCCTGTTTCCCTCAGTCATCAGAGGTGGCCATGTCGAGGATGGAGTCGCGGGAGGACCATATTCCAGCCGATGTTCCCGCGATCGGGAGACCCCTAGCCGATGTTCCCGAGGAGGGGAGACGTCTAGCCAATGTTCCCGAGGAGGGGAGACGTCTAGCCGATGTTCCCGAGGAGGGGAGACGTCTAGCCGATGTTCCCGAGGAGGGGAGACCTCTAGCCGATGTTCCCGAGGACGGGAGACCTCTAGCCGATGTTCCCGAGGATGGGAGACCTCTAGCCGATGTTCCCGAGGACGGGAGACCTCTAGCCATTTCTCCAGAGGTTGATATAAGATAAGATAAGATAAGATAAGCCTTTATTAGTCCCACAACGGGGAAATTCCAGGATTGCAACAGCACAGGGATAGCAACACTCAGAGCAACAATCAGAAGGCAAGAAAAAAAAAAAAACAAGCAAGCAAGAGCAGCTAATAAACATATGTACGTATTACTATAAAATATATATATATATACACACACACACAGACACACAGTGCAGAGCATTGTAGCTGGATGGAATAAATATATGAATATATGAACACACAGTGCAGAGCATTGTAGCTAGATGGAATAAATATGTAAATATATAAACACCCACAGTACGGAGCATTGCAGCTAGGTGGAATAAATATGCAAGTATATAAACACACACAGTGCGGAGCAATGTAGCTAGATGGAATAACATGTAGATATATAAATATATAAACACCCACAGTACGGAGCATTGCAGCTAGACGGAACAAATATGCAAATATATAAACACACACAGTGCAGAGCATTGCCGCTAGATGGAATGAAACAGCATAACCGTCTACCCAGCTATCCTGCATGGTATGATTATGTGCCCATACACACTCTCACCCTCCATAGCGACCGGCATGCTCCTAGTTGTATGCCGGAGAGGACCACTGTGTAAGTCTATTGCATCTTCTGCATTCAAAAAACTATTAGTTTGTTACGTCTTTTTTGCTATCTCTGCGAGCAGCCCTGCTTAGGTTGTACAGTCTGACAGCCGTTGGTAGGAAGGACCTACGAAACCTCTCGGTTGTGCACCTGGGATGATGTAGTCTGCTGCTAAATGAGCTCCTCAGTGCATTCAGTATGTCCTGCATAGGGTGGAACTCGGACTCCAGCAGAGATGACAGTTTAGCCACCGTCCTTCTCTCTCCTATCTCCTCCATCGGATCAAGGCGCTGCCCCAGGACAGAGCTAGCTTTCTTAATCAGTTTGTTCAGTCTCTTCCTATCGGCTGCAGTAATGCCACTGCCCCAGCAGACCACTCCAAAAGTGATGGCTGATGCCACCACCGTGTCATAGAATGACTTCAGCAGCGCCCCTTGTACACCAAAAGACCTGAGTCTCCTCAGCAGGAACAGCCTGCGCTGTCCCTTCTTGTAGAGTGCATCAGTATTGTGTGACCAGTCTAGTTTATTGTTCAGATGAATACCCAGGTACTTATAGGATGTCACCATCTCGATGTCTGTTCCCTGTATATTTACTGGTACTGTGAGGGGCTGCCCATGCCTGCGGCAGTCCACCACCAGCTCCTTAGTTTTCCTCGCGTTGATCTGGAGGCAGTTCCGATGGCACCAGTCCACGAAGTCCTGGATAAGCCCTCTGTACTCAGCTTCATCTCCATTGGAGATGAGGCCAACGATCGCAGAGTCATCAGAGAACTTCTGTAGATGGCAGTGAGTTGTGTTGTGTGAGAAGTCCGCAGTATAAAGAGTGGACAGGAAGGGAGCCAGCACCGTTCCCTGGGGGGCCCCCGTGCTACTGATGATCGTGTCGGACACACAGTCCCGGGTTCTCACAAACTGAGGCCGGTTCGTGAGGTAGTCCAGGATCCATGATGACAGGTGCTGGTCCACCCCTGCGCGCAGCAGCTTGTCCTTCAGGATCATCGGTTGGATGGTGTTGAAAGCACTGGAGAAGTCAAAGAACATGATCCTCACCATATTCCCGGGCTTCTCCAGGTGGGACAGAGAACGGTGAAGGAGGAAGATCACCGCATCCTCCACCCCAATGCCATGCTGGTAGGCGAACTGGAGTGGATCCATCGCTGGTTCCACCAGGGGGCGGAGGTGAGCAAGGAGCAGTCTCTCCAGGGTCTTCATCAAGTGGGACGTCAAGGCCACCGGTCTGTAGCTGTTCAGGTCTTTGGGGTGGGAAGTTTTTGGTACAGGTACCACACAAGATGTTTTCCACAGCTGTGGTACCCTCCCCAGTTTCAGGCTCATGTTGAAGATATACGTCACAATCCCACACAGCTGGTCTGCACAGGACTTGAGGAGCTTTGCGCTGATGCCGTCCGGTCCCGGCGCCTTCCTCGCCTTGATCTTCCTCAGCTCCGTCCTCACCTGGGTCCTGGTCAGGGTCAGGATGGGGGGCTGTGTGTTGGGAGTGGGGGGGTGTTGGTAGAGTGGGGAGTGGGCAGCAGGACTTGATTTCTTTAGAGGCAGCAGTGGTTGTTGTGCAGTCAGGGGGGAGGGCGGTTGGTCAAATCTATTGAAAAACAGATTCAGGTTGTTCGCCCACTCCCTGCCCCCTGTGGCCTGGGGGGAGGTATTCTGGAGCCCCGAGATGGTTTTGAGGTTTCTCCAGACCCCGCTGATGTCGCTCTGTTGCAGCTTGTCCTCCATCTTCTTCCTGAAGCTGTCCTTGCCTTCTCTGATCTTTCTCCTCAGCTCCCTCTGTACGGACTTCAGCATCTCCCTGTTCCCTGACCTGAAGATCCTCTTCTTCTCTCTCAGAAGTGTTTTAATCTCAGGGTTGATCCAGGGTTTGTTGTTTGAGTGACGCCGTATGGTCTTGGTGGGAACGGATTTGTCCACACAGAAGCTGAGGTAGCCCGTGAAGGTGTGAATGAGGCCATCGATGTCCTCACCATGTGGATCGCAGAGCTGCTTCCAGGCGGTGGCTTCAAAACAGCCCTTTAGGGTGTCCATTGTCTCCTCAGACCATAACTCCACAGTGTGCATGGCCGGAGGTTGTCTGTGCACTAGGGGTTTGTACACCGGCCGGAGATGAACCAAGTTGTGATCCGATCTCCCGAGTGGGGGTAGTTGTGATGAGGTGTACGCCTCCTTAGTGTTTGCGTAGAATAAATCCAGTGTTTTATTGTCTCTAGTGTGGCATGTGACATACTGGGTGAACGTGGGTAGAATGGGAGACAGTGAAACATGGTTGAAATCGCCTGAGATGAGGAGAAGAGCATCTGGGTGTTCTGTCTGCAGCCTGCTGGTTACTGAATGGATGACGTCACGTGCTGTCCCAGCGTTCGCCGTCGGATTTGCATAAACAACAATGCAGATCACGTGTGAGTGTTCTCTCGGGAGATATGTAGGCCTCATGCTAACAGCTAGCAACTCAATGTCTTTGCTGCAGTGTCGTTGTTTAACAGTGATATGTCCCGGTCTGCACCAGTTGTTGTTAACATACATGATCACTCCACCGCCCCTAGCCTTGCCACTGTCTGGTGTTCGGTCAGCTCGTATCATGTGAAAACCCTCCAGCTCAATGTTAGCATCTGCTGCTAGTTCAGTTAGCCACGTCTCAGTAAACAAAAGGAGAGAGCACTCCCGGTATGTGCTATCATAACGGGAGATAGCCGCTAGCTCATCTAACTTTCCCAGTATCGACCGTACATTTCCCATGACAACAGATGGAAGGGAGGGTCTGTACCTTATATTTTTTGTCCTCCGCCTTACTCCAGCCCGGCAGCCGCGGCGTTTTCGCCTCAGTTCTCTCGGTATGTCGAGTATTTCCAATGGGACCGGGTGGCGGTTGAATGCTAGCAGCTGTTCTCTGCTGTATCGTATCCTGCTATAGACAGTGGCTCCGTCCACCGGCTCAGGAGACATTTAGGACGATCTGTGTGTCCGTGATATAAGTGGGGTGAAAAAAAAAAGACGGATCAAAAGAGAGAGGAAGGGAAAAAGACTCGGAATCGAGCCGCTGTTGCAAAAGGCAGCCGACTCGTGTGGCGCCGAGAGAAAAAAAAAAAAAAAAAAAAAAAAAAAAAAAAAAAAAAGAAAAAAATGTGCATATGTGCATGTTATCACCTCCAGAGGTTGATATGTGCATGTTATCACCTTCAGAGGTTGATATGTCCATGTTACCACCTCCAGAGGTTGATATGTCCATGTTACCATCTCCTGAGTTTTTGGTTTCCTTTTTATCACCTCACAAACCGACCACAGTTTGTGAGAACCCAAAACTGTGTGACACCATCATCTGCAGTATGGGGGCCCCCCAGGGAACAGTTCTGGCTCCTTTCCTGTTCACCCCCTACACTTCTGACTTTTCACACAACACACCACACTGCCATCTACAGAATTTCTCTGACAACTCTGATGACTGCGATCATCGGCCTCGTCTCTGATGAGGATGATGCGGAGTACAGAGGACTTATCCAGGACTTGTGGACTGGTGCCTACGGAACTGCCTCCTGATCAATGCAAGGAAAACTAAGGAACTGGTGGTGGACTGCCGCAGGTGAGGGCAACCCCCCACAGCGTCAGTAAACATCCAGAGAACAGACATCGAGATGGTGACATCTTACAAGTACCTGGGTGTTCACCTGAACAATAAACTGGACTAGTCACACAACGCCAACATGATCTACAAGAAGGGGCAGCGCAGGCTGTTCCTCCTGAGGAGGCTCAGGTCTTTTGGTGTGCAAGGGGCACTCCTGAAGACCTTCTACGATTCAGTGGTAGCATCAGCCATCATATTTGGAGTGGTCTGCTGGGGCAGTGGCATCACGGCAGCCGAACTGAACAGGCTGATCAAAAAAGCTAGCTCTGTACAGGGGCGACGCCTCGACCCAGTGGAGGAGTTAGGCGAGAGGAGGATGGTGGCTTCTTCTTCTTTTAGATTTGATTGGTGGTTGGCAACCAGCTTACAGGTGCATTACCACCACGTACTTCACTCTATATCATCACTATCTGGGTCAGGAGCTATAGTCCTATCATCATTGCTGTGTCCAATCGAATCTCAACTCTAGCTTCAGACATCACTCTTCTTTGTCTCCTCGGACTTCACTCCATATCATTACGTCACTTCAAGGCCAAGAGGATGGTGGCTAAGCTGTCATCTCTAGGATGGCTAAGCTGTCCAAGTCCCACTCCATGCAGGACATGCTGAACGCACTGAGGAGCTCATTTAGCGGTAGGCTGTGTCATCCTAGGTGTATGACGGAGAGGTTCCACAGGTCCTTCCTACCTATGGCTGTCGGACTTTATGACCTAACCAGGGCTCCTCATAGAGGTCGTATTAAATGTACTAAATGTAACAACTTTGCACAATTGAGATTGTCCCCTCCAATACACAACTAGGACAATAATTATTATTGAGGGTGGCAACAACACTGTTGATTCAACTGTGAAATATACTGTCTGGGTACATATTCATATTCTGCAGGGTAATTTAACAAACCGTAATGCTGTTTATTCCATCTAGCTGCAATGCTCCTGCACTGTGTATATACAGTATATACATATCTGTGTACATATGTATGTTCATTTACTGCTTTAGCTAACCAGTTCTTATTATCTTGTTGACTTTTGCTCTGAGTGCTGCTATCCCTTTGCTGCTGTAATCCTGGAATTTCCCCATAGTGGGACTAATAAAGGCCTATCTTATCTTGAGTTTTTGAGTTCCTTGTCATCATCTCTTGAGTTTAAGGTTTCCATGTTATTTTTTGAGCTAGAAGATCCTGTGCTAGCTTGTGAATGAGAAAATTCTGTATTGAAATCTTTATTATCTTCGGTACAAGAAGATCCTGTGTCATTTTCTGAGCAAAGGGCTAGTGTGTTATTTTCAGAGCAATGGGCTCTTGTGTTTTCTCCTGCCTGGTGGGCCAGGAACTTTGATAGGCCATCTGACGCATCATGTTCACCCCTCAGGTGGCTTATGGATTTGGGTAGGCCCCCTGACCCGCCGTGCTCTTTGGTCCGGTGGCCCTGGGACTCTGCTAGACCACCCGACCCACCTTGCTTTTTGGTCTGGTGGCTCTGGGACTTTGGCAGGCCACCTGACCCATTTTTGGATTTGGGTTTGGGGCTGTGGATTTTGGTTATGTCCCACAACCTGTGTTCCTTGTTTTTAGCCCCTGTGTGTTTGTGTTCCCCCACCACCCACACTGGGGGGGGGGGGGGGTCTTTTTGGGTCTTTTGTGTTTGGTGTTACCTTGGATCGTCTGCAAGCCGCCCCTTAACAGGGGGGTACTGTCAGGATGTGAGTTGGAGCCATGTCCTCACGTTGTGTTATAATTTACATTTCTTGTCACCAGGACATGGCCTCCAACCCACATCCTTGCATTAAGTTGATTTTCTGGGTTTCTGTATTTATTATTGTTTATTTTCTTGGTCCCATTTATCATTTTGATTCCTATATTCACGTTCTATCTTGTTTGTGTTTAATGGGTGTTATTTCCACCATCGTCTAGCTTGTTTCTTGCTCTGTTTAGTTCCTGATTAGTCCCAGCTGTTTTGTGTTTCATTTGATTCATGTCTGCCTTATTTAAAGGACGCAGCCCCTCAGTTGGGTGCAGCATCATTAGTCATACTGGCGTTTCACACATGCTTCTGTCGAGCCTTGTTAATTCATTTGCCTCGCCTAGCCCATGAGTTTTCTCTGTCAAGTCTAATTTAGTTTCATCTTCCAAGCTGCATTTTTGTTTGCTTAATAAACTGTTTTAAAGCTCATTACGCACCTGAGTCCAGCTATCTTCCCCAAGATACAAACCATGACACAAACAAACAAGCAAATCTAACACCACAACCAGTGTTTGAACATTTTATACATTTTTAGAGGTAAAATCATTACTACATCTTTTCAATAAGCTTTAAAGCTGTGAATCTCCGGTCTGGACCCAGACCAATGCGTGCCCACAGCAAACCCCCAAGGACAGCCCCTCCTCCCGGTAAAACTCCCAGTATAACAGGCTACAGTATAACCCCAGTCTAGACTATACCCGGGGTTAGAGCAGTCTAGGCTAGATTGTACCACGGGTACAATCTAGCCGTGGGCAGGGTCACCCAAGCCGAACACGGGTATATTATGGCTTAGGCCAATTCATACTCCGGGGTATATTATGGCCTAGGCTAGGGGTGCCCACACTTTTTCAGCTTGTGAGCTACTTTTAAAATGACCAGGTCAAAATGATCTACCTACATTTAAAAAATGTCAAATATTGCAATATATGTTGGCGTACAATGTACGCCGTACATTATATAACTGCGTGAACCTTTATGGCACAACACAATTCAATTCATTTACGATCATTACCTTACTCTGACGACTTGCACTGGATGGAGTCAGCCAGGGTCGCATAGTCTGGACAGTAGCTGCTGGTAGCTAGTCTCAAGCAGGCTTCCAAATGATCATCAGTCATGCTGGAACAGTATTTGGACTTGACAATCTTCATGTGGGAAAAGACTGATTTGCACAAATAAGTAGAGCCAAGGGCAGCGCGGTGGCAGAGTGGTTAGCACTGCAGCAGCACAGCAACTCACCCTTGGCCGGGGGATCCTGGGTTCGATCCCAGCCCCCGACCAACAGTGATCTGTGTGGAGTTTGCATGTTCTCCCCGTGTCTGCGTGGGTTTACTCCGGGATTTCTCTGGTTTCCTCCCACATGCCAAAAACACGCAAGTTAGGTTAATTGGCATCAAAAACTGGGGAATCTAAATTGTCCTTAGGTATGACTGTGAGAGTGAATGGTTGTCTGTCTCTCTGTGTTGGCCCTGTGATGGACTGGCGATCTGTCCAGGATGTACCCTGCCTCTCACCCAAAGATGCTGGGATAGGCTCCAGCCCCCCCGCGACCCGTAAAGGATTAAGCGGAAAAAGATGGATGGATGGAAGTAGAGCCAAATAATGCAGTCAACAAGGGGGCATATTTTCTCCTGTTTGGATACTCTTCCTCTGTGAGTAAGTTCCAAAACTGTCAGTGAGCCCTGGACTTAAGCTCAGTGTCAGCCTGTAGTGTCAAAATCTCATCCTCCACTGCAGACGAGTTCAGATGAATTGCAGTGAGAAACACTTACATTCTGTGATGTCCTTCCAAAGCTGCTGTGTCATATCATAGGCCATTACTTCACAGCACCATGTAACTGTACTTCTTGATAGCTGAAGCGCTTTGATTGAAGATAATATTTCTGGTTTGTTTTTAAAATCCCGAAACAAAGACTCCACTGCCCCAACGAAGGCCTCTTTTGACATCTCTCCATCTTGAAAGGACTTCTTATGCTTAATAATACAATGACTCATCTGGAACGATGCTTCAGTGGCTGCCTTTGCCTTTGAATTTAGCTGTGTGAAAAATGACTGCTGTCTGATTAACTGAGATTTCAGTTCTTTCACCTTTCCTTTTCTCAGCTCACTTTTCAGAGGAAAGTTAGTGTTGTAGTTTTTATGAACGGTTCGAAAGTGCCTCTCCACATTTCTCTTCTTTGGAAACGCAATGATAGATTGACAACACTTCGAAAATGACTGTGAAAAAAAAATCTTCCTCCCATTCCACATGGAAATGGTAAGTTTTTGTCTTCTTACTGGGTTCAGCTCCCCCACTCATTTTTAATATCCCTTCTTTAGTTGATCAAAATTGGAAGTGCTAACACGGTCACAGCTCACTGGAGTTTAGCAGTAGCTAGCTAGCGTGTTTGACTGCACATGCAGGGTGACCTATGACACAGAGGACAGGACCTCTCCTGATTGGCTGCCCTGTAACATCAATCAAATGGTAAATGCCAATAAGAGGACAGCTGGAAGGATAGGCGCTAGAATTAAAAACTTATTATTATTTTTTTTTTAATGTCTCACGATCTACCCGCAGTTCTTTGTGATCTACCAGTCGATCACGATCAACGTATTGAGCACCCCTGGCCTAGGCCAATTTATACCCCTCAGGATTACGCAAAAACTACTGGACAGATTTTAGTGAAAATTTCACCAGAGGTAGCCCTTGGGCAAAGGATGAACCTGTTAAATTTTGGTGAAGATCTGAGAGTGCATACCTCCACCAAGGACCTGGTTTATATTTGTGCAGTAGGATTACACAAAAATTACTGGATGGATTTGGATGAAATTTTTACCAGTAGTGGTCCTTGGTCTAGAGAGGAACCCATAACATTTTGGTGATGATCTGAGAATGCATTCCTCTGCCAAGGCTCTAATCTTCTCACATTGTGTTAGCAAGAATACTCCACAACTACTGGATGGATTTGGATGAAATTTTTATCAGAGGTGGTCCTTGGCCTGGTGCAGGATTGGAACTCTTTCCCAGTTTTCAAATTGTGTTGATAGGGCAAGTAAAACCAGAATTATGACAAACAGATTCTGCCATGTTTTTCCGACTATTTTCGTCACGTTTGGTGTACATTTGGAGATGCAAAAAACAATAAAAATTTAAGGGAAAGTAAAAGCGAAAGTGCAGATTCTAAACATATGCTTGATGTTGATAGACGATGTAAACAATGAGATATGGTTTTAATATTGTAGCACTGCTACATAAGTGCTTCATAAAATGCAGTGCATCAACATATTATGTTGATGCATTGCACTTTATGAATAAAAGTATAAATATATAAAAAATAAGCCTAATAATCATAAAGTGTAATTATAGCCAAGGTAACAGGGTGTTAAGTCCAACTAGTGGTGCCCAACCTGGGGTTCGAACCATAACCTCCAGAGTCCAGCACTCTAACTGTGTCGCTATTAGGATCAAGGAATGTTTTTATTGACTCTGCTACATACTCTAGAAACTCTTATTTGTTTGTGACCCTATAGCTGCCTAAGTTTCACAGTATTGTTGCATTTATTAATGTTGAGCTGAGCTGTCAAAACAACCCAGGGGTGACGGGGCTGTATGCTGGTGAGATTGAGCCTTTTTTTCCTCTCCCTTTACGAACTGCTATTTTTCCTGAGCCCAGGGTCCTTTTCCATTATTTTAAAGACATTAACTTGCAGTTATTTTTGATCGACTATCTGGACTCCTTTTCATTTTTTTTTTTTTCTTGCCAGTGAAGATTTGTGGGAACATTGCTACGGACTATCTGTGGTGTGTGAGATATGTGTGTCTGGGATGCCGTGCCCACCCGCAGGATGACGTCGGGCGGGCACGGCCCACTCTGTATATAAACCCCAGTTCTGTGTAATAAAGTTAGTTGTTTGCTGCATGAAGACTCGTTTCCTTTCTCCGTCATTTCTCAGACATAACATTTGGCGATGAGGAAAATCAATGATATTGAATAATGGATTACACGTGGGAGGACTCTTTCACTCTCGTTGAGAGAAGGTACAAATTCCTGAACCTTAAACAGTGGACGGGCGAGTCCATTTCATCATTTCTGGTAAGGCTTTGTAGCCAAGTTAAGAAGTGCAGGTTTGGGACTATGGAGTTCGACTTGGTGACGGAAGGGCTGGCCTATGGCACAAGCGACGTTTGGCTGGAGCAAACGTTGAAGAGACCTGAGGTGCCGGAGTCGTTGGAGGAGGTTCAGGCTTTGGTGGAGTGGAGAGAGTCCGTGATCCAGCATGAGCTAGCGGCTAAGGCCAGTGTGGGACCGACCGTGTGCGATTTCCCGCCGAGAGCGGAGGTTCACGGGCTAACTGGGCAGTGAGATGCGGTAACGGCACAACGGAGCACCGAGACCGTGAGTGCTGGGAACGATGGCCAGGAGCCGGTGTCGGAGGACATGACCGGTAAGGGTGGCGTCGAGAGCCCCGGAGGTGAGGAGCGACAGCCGTTTGTGGAGGCTATGCAGTGGGTGAGTGAGCCTGGGCAGGCTGACGGCCCCGGAGGTGAGCAACAGCCGAATACGGAGACTACACGACAAGACACATGGAACGAGGGAGTCGAGAGCTGCATCGGGGTGTCTGGACCGGAGAACGATGCCGGTGAGGATGACACTATGAGCCCTGAAAGTGAACGACAAGAGCTGGACATGGTGACAGCACAGCAGAGCACCAACACCGAGAGCACGGCATATAGCGGTGAGGAGTCCAGGTTGGTGAGCGGGCCCGACGAGGGTGATGGTGCGTGTCCCGAGGAGGAGCAGCAGCCGCGGGACATGGTGACAATGCAGCAGAGCACAAACACCGAGAGCACTGAATGCAGCGGTGAAGAGCCCAGGTCGGTGAGCGGGCCTGACGAGGGTGATGGTGCGTGTCCCGGAAGTGAGCAGGAGCCGAATATGGAGGTTACGTAGCAAGACACATGGAGCGAGGGGGCCGAGAGCAGTGACGATGTGCCCGGGTCGGGAGATGGAGCCGACAGGAGTATCACAGAGGGCCCCAAGGGACAGCAGCTACAGCCAGACATGGCTGACGGTGCGGTTCGGGACATGAGTGGGTCTGGCGAGCTGGATGTAAATGGTGACTGGTGTGACAATAACCCAGCGAGGGTTGACCCCGGTGCCGGTAGCTGCGGTACCCTTGGTGTGGGTGCTGGAGGGCACTGCGGGGTCCCTGTGCAGAGGGCTGCTGAAACTGGAGGACATGTAAGTGGAGCAAAGAAAATTGGCACGGTTTTGCAGAGTGCTAAATGCCGTCATCAGAATGAGAGTTTGGACTGGGTCGGCAGGACAGCACGAGGCAGAAAGGAGGCCCTGAGACGACGTGGCGGGCACAGGAGACCGGGTCGGGTTTCCATGCAGGTCGACGGTGGGGTTCAGCCCCAAAAGAAGAAACCAGTTTGGAAAGGTGGAGACAGGTTGGCCAGAGAGGGATGTTTCGACCTAGGGGGAGCGGCAGCAGCCAGACTTAAGAATGCCGTGGGGGTACCCAGGCCCTCCGTGACTGTATAGAAGATGGTGGCTACCCAGAGACATTGGGGTTACCTAAGATTTTGTTTTCTGGTGTAAATACCGGTGTGTATATATATATATGTGAGTGAATGTGTGTAATATGGGAGTATTTTATGTATTTTAAGGAGACATGGTCCATTTTGATTATTTTGGTGTGAATGTGATTGGTTGTTTTATTACAGTATATTACTCTCCCTGTTCTTAGTGTGTGATTCGGGTTACCAAATTTGGGTGGGTTTCCTGTATGCTTGACATTTTTTTTTTTTGGGGGGGGGGGGAGAATGTGGTGTGTGAGATATGTGTGTCTGGGATGCCGTGCCCACCCACAGGGTGACATCAGGCGGGCACAGCCCACTCTGTATATAAACTCCAGTTCTGTGTAATAAAGTTAGTTGTTTGCTGCATGAAGACTCGCCTCCTTTCTCCGTCATTTCTCAGACATAGCACAATCTTTTTTTCGTGTTTGGAGTCGGCATATGTACATGATAAGAGACTTAGCGTAATTGAGAAATTATATTTAGTTGTTGATGAGAACAATTTTATGTACCGGTAAAACTGTAAAGAAATAAAATTTAATGTGTAACTATTATTTGTCTTTTGAGTTGAATTACAACACTTGCTTGCTATTTGCTTGTGCATTCAAAATCATTTGTAACCCTTTTTTGGGCAATAGTCTCTATTTAATAGTAGATTGTTACAATATTATAGTAGAAAAATATTTACAGTGGGGCAAAAAAGTATTTAGTCAGCCACCAATTGTGCAAGTTCTCCCACTTAAAAGATGAGAGGTCTCCAATTTTCATCATAGGTATACCTCAACTATGAGAGACAAGATGAGAAGAAAAAAAAATCCAGAAAATCACATTGAAGGATTTTTAATGAATTAATAGGTAAATTCCTCGGTAAAATAAGTATTTGGTCACCTACAAACAAGCAAGATTTCTGGCTCTCACAAACATGTAACTTCTTCTTTAAGAGGCTCCTCTGTCCTCCACTCGTTACCTGTATTAATGGCACCTGTTTGAACTCATTATCAGTATAAAAGACACCTGTCCACAACCTCAAACAGTCAGACTCCAAACTCTACTATGGCCAAGACCAAAGAGCTGTCAAAGGATACCAGAAACAAAATTGTAGACCTGCACCAGGCTGGGAAGACTAAATCTGCAATAGGTAAGCAGCTTGGTGTGAAGAAATCAACTGTGGGAGCAATTATTAGAAAATGGAAGACATACAAGACCACTGATCATCTCCCTCGATCTGGGGATCCACACAAGATCTCACCCTGTAGGGTCAAAATGATCACGAGAACGGTGAGCAAAAATCCCAGAACCACATGGGGGGACCTAGTGAATGACGTGCAGAGAGCTCGGACCAAAGTAACAAAGGCTACCATCAGTAACACACTACGCCGCCAGGGACTCAAATCCTGCAATGCCAGACATGTCCCCCTGTTTAAGCCAGTACACGTCCAGGCCCATCTGAAGTTTGCTAGAGAGCATTTGGATGATCCAGAAGAGGATTGGGAGAATGTCATATGGTCAGATGAAACCAAAATAGAACTTTTTGGTAAAAACTCAACTTGTCATGTTTGGAGGAGAAAGAACACCATACCTACTGTGAAGCATGGGGGTGGAAACATCATGCTTTGGGGCTGTTTTTCTGCAAAGGGACCAGGACGACTGATCCGTGTAAAGGAAAGAATAAATGGGGCCATGTATCGTGAGATTTTGAGTGAAAACCTCCTTCCATCAGCAAGGGCATTGAAGATGAAACGTGGCCGGGTCTTTCAGCATGACAATGATCCCAAACACACTGCCCGGGCAATGAAAGAGTAGCTTCGTGCAAAGCATTTCAAGGTCCTGGAGTGGCCTAGCCAGTCTCCAGATCTCAACCCCATAGAAAATCTTTGGAGGGAGTTGAAAGTCCGTATTGCCCAGGGATAGCCCCAAAACATCACTGCTCTAGAGGAGATCTGCATGGAGGAATGGGCCAAAATACCATTAACAGTGTGTGAAAACCTTGTGAAGACTTACAGAAAACGTTTGACCTCTGTCATTGCCAACAAAGGGTATATAACAAAGTATTGAGATGAACTTTTGTTGTTGACCAAATACTTATTTTACCGAGGAATTTACCAATTAATTCATTAAAAATCCTTCATTGTAATTTTCTGGATTTTTTTTTTTCTCATTTTGTCTCTCATAGTTGAGGTATACCTATGATGAAAATTGGAGACCTCTCTCATCTTTTCAGTGGGAGAACTTGCACAATTGGTGGCTGACTAAATACTTTTTTGCCCCACTGCACCTGTGCATACATGTGGGATGGTCAGGTGTGTCATTCATTTCATATGTTGGTTTATCCACCTTATTCTGGGGGGTGCTGCTGTAGGAACGATTATGGGCGGCGTTTCCAGTTTCAGCTGACTTAGTGTTAAATCAGTCAGTAAGAGTGGAGTAGCAGGGGCATTTAAAATAGCGTTTTTAAAAGTTTTTCAAATTCATTTTAATGGATAGTCCACATGCATGTTTTACACTCAAGTGGCAGCTAATTTCAGCTCTTCTAGTTTTTGTATTTTTTGAATGTCTTGACGTAGTTCTGGTACTTGCTCATGTTCATGGTTGTGCCAGACTGGAAAAATGGAGGCTTCTCACCACATGGTGACAGACGACATCCAAGCACAGTGTTGTGGCGTACGTCTGCTCTAAGGTAAATTTATTATGTCCAGCATTCATTCATTCATCTTCTTCCGCTTAATCCTTTTCAGGTCGCGGGGGGGCTGGAGCCTATTCCAGCATCTTTGGGCAAGAACCCCCCCCCGGTGACACCTCCTCCTTCGGTCCATTGTCTCCTGGGTGGAGAAGTCCAACACTATGCCCCCACAACTCTCTTTGTTTGGTAGTGGCAAAGTCCCGGGAAAACCCCATGAGTGTCTGGTATCATTGGAAAGGTTAGAAATTGTACTTTCTAAAAATACCTACGTTTTTGCGGAAGACATAAGTCCCGACCAATTGAACGCGAGTTTTCAACCTAGCTAAAATATAAACAAATCATCTTTTTCTGGGTCAGTTTTTGCTCACTTCCTACAAATTAAATATCACTTTGAAGGTCTTTCAATACAGAATATGGAAATAACGTTACATCAGTTTTGAAAATGTCCTCAAAGTGACTCATTTTGCCAGCACGGGTCATTTGTTTACAGCGTTAGCATCTTAGTAGGAGCGCTAAATAACAGAGCTACTATCTACGAGGCCACTTTTTAAGGTCATCTTCCTATCCCTTGATAGTCGTGGGAAGTAGTATGATTATATTGCTGTTTTGAGCTGCAAGAGGCCGTGTTCCTGCATTTCTGATGCCGAAGTCATTGTTTTTGAACAAGGAAAAGTGTCATGTTTCAGTGACAACCATATGTTCTAACCTAGTACCGGAAGTTGCTACAATAATTCACGCAAGGCATCATGGGGCCTAGGAATAAGGTGGATAAAATGGAAAAAAGTGGTCCGATCAGCTGATAACATAAGGTAACATAATGTAGTGATGTCATGACGTGGTGACATATTGTGTTGTAAATATAATGTGTAAATACAATCAAAACCTCTTTACACATGAGGGGTATATTCTGGCCTGGAGGGGTGTAGTCTGGCCTAGGCTGTTTTACATCCCGGAGGTATAGTTTGGCCTAGACGAGTTTACCGGGCTTAATCTGGGCCGGGGTTAATTTGGCCTGTTACACTGTTAAAGGAAAGATGAGTATCTGATGAGAGGCGTGTGTCAAAACGCACAGCAGATAGACAGGTAGGAATCAAGCATAGAAAGACAGAATATTCAGTAATTTTTTTCAGAAAAACACAGACTTTGATAGACAATACAGAGCAACAAAATAAATTATTTCTTTTTTCTCTGCACTCAGTACCGAGTGGTTGGGGACCACTGCAGTTAAGGAGTTTTCAAATGAAGGTGCTGCCATAATTTCCAAACCTATACTCTAACATCTATTCAATGCAATTTAGCTGTTGTAATGCATAATTATTTTTTCATCCCTTTCAATTCAAGATCTCAGCAAGAGTCGCCTACAGTTTTGGTCATTTTTATGACAAATTTATGAGTAGCTACTTCATTCTCAATTGTGTTCAAGTCTGTATTTGCTGTTGCACAGAGTTTTTCTGTATAGTAGAAGTTTCTGCTTAATTTACAAATCACTGTTTAATAGGAAATTTTTTGACAATCCTGTGCTTTTCTTGTGGTGTTATAGAATATCATTACAATAAACTATGGAAAAAAGCATCTGCTTTAAAATTTGTATTTCTTCCCACAACTTTTAGTGCAGAAAAAACCTCTCAAAACATCACAACTTTTATCGCAACTTTTTTAATAAAAGCTCCAGCAACGACTTCCGGTTATGGCTGCCACGTAGGACGGACGTGTCTCGCTCTGCTCTGCTCCTGGAGAAAAAAATCGGCAAATAACTCTCTCATTTGGGACAGAACGTATCCCAGCATTTGGGCGAGGATATGTCGGCGAAGCCTAAGGCTGGAAAACCAGGAAAAGGAAAAAGCGAGCCGCCGAAACAGTCCAAATTAACGGACTTTCAGGTCTGTGACGCAGCAAACAAGGCTCCATATATGGCGGAGGAGGCTGGCGGCGGTGCGATTTCTGCGGGGAATGGCGCAGATGCGCTGATGGCTGCCATGAGTTCAATGAGAGCGGACTTTTCCTCTAGATTTGATGGGATTATGACAGCGCTGGAAGGAATAAGAAAGGAATTGGGTGACTGTGTAGAACGAACGGCGCAGATGGAGCTCCGTCTCGCTAGTGCTGAAGATGACGTCACCCGTCTTCAATTAAAGGTGCGCACTTTGGAAAAAAAAAATAAATCTCTGGAAGATAATATTTTGGATTTGGAATCTCGGTCGAGACAGAATAATTTGAGGCTGGTGGGTCTTCCAGAGGAATCAGAAGGTCGGGACGTATGTTCCTTTCTGGAAAAGTGGATTCCGGAGGTGCTGGGCAGCGAGGAGTTGCAATCAGCAGTGGTTCTGGAAAAAGCACATCGTATTGGCCCACGGAGAGATAAGGGACCGCCGAGGACCTTAATTATGAAGTTTCTTAGCAACAGAGACAGGATGAAGATCTTCAACGCTGCACGTGCTAAAGGAGAGATTAAACACCAGGACCAGCAGGTGCGGTTCTACCCAGATTTGGCCACAGGAATCCAGCAATTGAGGAAGCAGTTTGATCCCGTACGTAAGGAGCTGCGCAACCTTGGGATTCGTCATGGTGTAATCTATCCTGCGAGACTGCTGACCACGTATGAGGGCAGAACCCACATCTTCAAGACCCCAGAGGAGGCGCAGGAGTTCATCAAGAAGATCAAAGAAGAAGAAGAGACTGGTGGGAGCTAAGCATGAACAAAATATAAGGTAGAATAATTAAGCATTTGCACAGGCATCTAACTGACTTGAAGTAAATAGTAAGTTTACAAAATATAGATTGTATTATATATTAAAAAAAACAAAACAAAAACAAAACAAACAAAAAAAAACAAAAAAACTATGATGTACAAAGTTGTTAAAAATTTTGGAGTTAAGTTGGAAAACTACAGAAGAGAGTTAATGTTACGTCATTAAAAGCAGTAGAGTTAGGGTGATTGGGAGGATGAAGAAGGAGTGGCTTAGGCTGTTCCCCGTGGGTGTGGAACGGTCGATGGCTATATCGGGAGACAGAATTTTTCTTTTGATTTTGGGGGGTTTGCCACAAGTGTGGGAAGGGGAAATTTGTTTGTGTGTAGTTTGTAGGATGAATGTTCAACCACTCATGTTTTTGCTTCTCTGTATGAGCATGTTTACACTGCAAGGTAATCCCAAACTCTCTATTGATCATGGACCAAAGTGTTAATCTTAATTTAACTTCATGGAATTGCAGAGGTCTACAAAATTTAAAAAAACTTAAACAAGTTATGAATAAAATAAAGGACATGGGTTCAAGAATTGTGTTTTTACAAGAAACTCATCTGATAGAGGAGGATGTTAAAAGAATTAGGAGTAGATGGCAGGGAAGTGTATTCACCTCTTCATTTTCATCCCGAGCCAGGGGAGTTATGACTCTCATACATAAATCAGTTCCTTTTCAAGTGAAAAATGTAATTGGAGACAAATTTGGAAGATATGTAATCATTCAAGGTTCTTTGCTATTAGAAAATATAAATCTTGTGAACTTATATGGTCCCAATATAGATGACCAGAAGTTCTTTGCTAATTTATTTCTCATCTTATCATCACTTACAGGGCAACATATAATAGCAGGGGATTTTAATTGTACATTGAATCCAGGTGTGGATAGATCAACAGGACTGGATTGTATGCACATTGGATGTAGGATGACTATTAATCATTTTATGAAAGAATTGAGATTGTTAGATATATGGAGAGAAATGAAACCACAAGTTAAAGCCTATTCTTGTTATTCCAGTACCTACAAGACATTCTCACGTATTGATTATTTTTTGATTTCCACAGAATTAAGGTCCAAGATTCAAAACTGCTTTTATGATAACATTGTGATCTCTGATCATGCACCCTGTTGTCTAATATATGTAGATAAAAAATTGATAAAGGAATTAGGTAGATGGCAATTTCAGCATAAATGGCTTCAGGATGAGGAATTTGTCAAGTATATAGAAAAACAGATAGACGAGTTCTTTGACATCAATACTACACAAACATCAGCATGTGTAAAGTGGGAGGCTTTCAAAGCTTTTATTAGGGGACATATTATTAGTTATACAGGATCAAAATCTAAGAAGACTCGAGAGGAGAGAGCTAAATTGGAACATAAAATAAAAAATCTTCAGGAAAAAGTGTATGCAGGAAGTGACCCAAGGTTGGAGAATGAATTACTGATTTTGAGAGCTGAATACGACAAAAAATCAGCGAATAGAGCTGCCTCGAGTCTTCTAAGATTGAAACAATCTTTTTATGAACAAGGTGAAAAATCAGGAAAATTATTAGCATGGCAGATTAAACAATTGGAAATTAAAACACCAATTACCAGTATTATAAGTAAGGGACAGGTAGTTATAGATCCTTTAGAAATTAATAGAGCCTTTAGAGATTACTATGAAAAATTATATGATACCAAAAATGAACCTGATTTAACAAAACTAAATGGGTTTTTGAACGAACTATCTATACCGTGTATTCCAAATGAAAACAGGGAGATATTGGAGTCTAAAATTAGTCAAGAAGAAGTTGGGCTAGCCATTGATAATATGAAATCAGGAAAAAGTGCAGGACCAGATGGTCTTCCAGTTGACCTTTATAAAAAATTTAAGAATAAATTAATAAAACCTTTTTTGGAAATGGTTTTAGAAGCATTTCAAAATAATAATTTACCATCATACATAAATAATGCCTTAATTATACTGCTGCCAAAACCAGGTAAGCCCTCTAATAAATGTGAAAATATGAGACCAATAAGCCTATTAAACGCCGACCTTAAGATAATCTGTAAAATTTTAGCAAGACGAATACAAGAAATTTTACCAAATATTATTAATCGAGATCAGAATGGCTTTATAAAGGGTAGACAAGGCTTCCATAATGTAAGAAGACTATTTAATATTATTTATTTTAATAAAGAAGCACCGGATACAGCTCTCCTATCATTGGACGCCGAAAAGGCCTTTGATAGAGTTGAATGGCCCTTTCTTTTTGAAGTCCTACAAAGGTTTGGACTTGGAAATAATTTCATAAAATGGGTTCAAATAATATACAATAATGCTACAGCAGAAATCCTAACAAATAACAATATTTCAAAACCAATAAAAATCAATAGAGGATGTCGACAAGGCTGTCCACTTTCACCTTTACTGTTTACTATGGCAATTGAACCTTTAGCGATAGCGATACGTTTACATTCACAAATATATGGAATTAAAGTTGGACCAACAGAACATAAAATCTCCCTGTACGCCGATGACATAATTTTGTTTATGTCGAATCTAAAAAAATCAATTCCAACCTTGTTGAATTTAATAAAGAATGTTGGGGAAATATCAGGATATAAAATAAATAAAACTAAATCTTCAATATTAATGCTAAATGAGACCCAGAGAAATTACCCAGCCCCTGAGGTAAATCAATTCAATGTTGTAAATCAGTTTAAATATTTAGGAATCCAAATTATGCCTAAGCTAGAATCAGTCGCCAGTGTCAACTATGAAGCCTTAATGTCAGATATCAATGAGTTAACTCAGAGATGGATGTCACTACCAATGTCGATGATCGGGAGAATCAATATACTTAAAAGTAATATTTTACCTAAAATACTTTATTTATTTCAATACATTCCCTTATCACCACCTTTAGATCTATTCTCAAGAATAAAAAAAAAGTTAGTGGAATTTATATGGAACAACAGGAGGGCTAGATTACGTTTGTCTTTATTATATTTACCATTTGATCGTGGAGGTCTGAAATGTCCAAATTTTATGTTGTATTATTGGTCGGCACAACTGAGGTCTATGACATATTATTTTTCATCAAATGATCTCCCTCACTGGACTGAAATGGAATCATACAATTTACCTTTACCTCTTCCCATATTCATATACTCAGATTCGGCAAAAAAATTACAAAAACAAGTTAAAAATCCATTTGTAAAGCATATGATCAAAATATGGTGTGAAGCTAAAAACTATTTAAAAGAACCACAGTTATTGTCACAATTTAGTCCAATATGGGGTAATCAATATTTTAAACCAGGGAGAGCGGACGCTGTATTTAAAGTATGGAATTTAAAAGGGATACAAAAGATTCAGGATTTATATTTGCCATGTGCAGACAACATAATGTCTTTTGAAGAGCTGAGGATCAAATTTAATCTCAATAGAACACATTTTTTTAAATATCTTCAACTTAGAAACTTTATTCGATCAAATCAAAATAAAGCTCTCACTCGACCTATTTATTCATCCTTGGAAAAAATGATGATGAAAGATAGTAAAAGAAAGGGTATTATTTCAGAGTTTTATAACTCACTGACACTATCTTCAAGTGAAAATTCACTGAAAAGATTAAACTACTGGAAAGAAGATCTGCAAATTGAAATTTCAGAGGAACAATGGGAATTGGCTTGTACAGAAGCTCAAACCAAATCAATAAATGCACGCCTTAAATTGATACATTTCAAATGGTTAATGCGGATGTATGTTACACCGGAGGAGTTAAATAGATATAACAAAAATATACCAGATACATGCACAAAATGCATGGAAAGTAAAGGAACCCTATTTCATTGTTTATGGGAATGTAGATTAATAAGAATGTTTTGGGAAGAGGTGAGGGTAACAATTGAAAAAATAATCTCAAAACAAATCATATTGAATCCTAAACTGTTTTTGTTGGGTCTGTACCCAGAAAAGCACAATTTTAATAAAAGTGAAAGAACATTCATAGACCTCAGTTTGCTTAATGCCAAAAAATGTATTGCACTATTATGGAAAAAGACTCATAGACCAGATGTGACTCAGTGGTTAAGACAGATGTTAACAAACCTTCCATTAGAAAGAATAACATATATACTAAAATCAAAGGAAATTGTGTTTGAGAATATATGGAGACCTTTTATTGATTATGTAAAAAATTTAAACATAACTCTTGAAGAAGAAGGTGAATGATGTGTGTGGACCTTGTAAATTCCAAACTGGTGAACATAATATGTATACTTATGTATTGGATTGTCTAGACTAAACAGAGGAGCATTGTTGAAGACTTGATTTTGTTGGTGGTTGTTGGTGTTTTTAGTGCATTTTTTTTTTTTTTTGTAGTACTTTAGTGTTAGTGTTTGATTGTTTGTATCATGTTTGTTAAAAAAAAAAAAAAAAAAGGTTCAATAAAGATATTGTGGAAAAAAAAAAAGCTCCAGCAACTTCAGACTTTTTGGGCCGCAGGAATCATAAGAACAATCCCGGCGGGACTGGCTTAGCCACATTTGCCAGATCCTGCTCATGGTCTCCTGACTGGCTCATTTTGCAGAGGAATTATTGTGCTTCCTCTTCTGTACAACATAGACACAAAGGAGAATATATATATGTGTGTGTGTGTGTGTGTGTGTGTGTGTTAAATCCCAAGAAGAATAGGTAATGTTTTATACAAGTACTAATGGGGATCTTTTTTTTGTAACTTAAGATTTTTATTCATTTTTCATTATATATATTGCATTCAGATCACAGTCTACATTTAAAAAAAAAAAACAAAGGGGCTAGAGTAAAAAAGAAAAAGGAGAAAAAAAAAAAAGGGGGGGGGGGACAAATGTTGGAGCATCAAGTTTTTAGTTTCCATCTCTTAATTCTTCTGGTTTTTCCAGCGTCTTTGGTTATTCTTTCAATATCTGTCTCGTTGTTGCACTTTGTAGTGTGTCCATTTCCGCCATTTTTTTTCCCATAGTCCTTCTTGCATTCTTTGTCGATATGTTAGTTTTTCCATCATACGTATGTCCTCAATAATGTCAGTCCATTGCTCTTGGTCAGGAAGAACTTCTGATCGCCATTTTTTTGTGATTGTTTTTTTACATGCAATCAACAAGATTTTAACTAGATATCTGTCCTCAGCCTGTATAACATTGTCTCTTTTAAGATCACATAGGTACATCAAGTTACAGTTCATTGGTATATTATATCCTAATATCCTCTGTATTGTCACATGTATAGATTTCCAGAATGATGAGATTTTGCAGCATTTCCAAAACATATGCGAGTGGTCTGCATTTTGAGCCCCACATCCCCTCCAGCATATAGATTGGGTATTTGTATACTTTCCTTGAATCTGTGGTGTAATGAAAAAGCGAATCAGGTTTTTCCATCCAAATTCCCTCCATGTTCTTGAATTTGTTGATGTGTGTTGTGTTTTCCATATTTCCTGCCAGCTTTCTTCTGTTATGTTTAAATTGAGCTCTTTCTCCCATTTCTCCTTTATATAGTTACTTGAATGATTGTTTGCCATAAGTTTCTGATATAGCTTTGAAATAATTCTTGTTTTATTTCCTGTATATGAGCTTAAAATGAATTGTATAATCTCGCTCACATCTGTTTGGAGGTTATGCCTAATCTTCTTCATATAATAGTCTCTCATCTGCAGATATCTGAAGAATTCCGATCTTTCTAGTTTAAATTTTCTCCTGATGTTTACAAAGCTCCCGAGATCTTTTTTTCCGATATTGCCCCATGCTGTGATTCCCTTGTTCACCAGATTTTTGTATCCCCTATCTTGTTTTGCCGGTTCAAACTGACTGTCAAATGCTACCCATTTCAATAGTTTTATGTCTTCCTTTATATTATACTTTTGTACTATTTTATACCACAGTTCTAAAGTAAATTTAGTGATTGGGTCTATTTGTTTGATTTGCTTATATGCATCTTTATCTCCTATTATGCTTTGTACTGGGAGTCCCTCAATTTCCTTTTCCATTTCTTTCCATTTTGCCTCATATCCCTCGTCGCACCAACATATGATATATCTTATTTGTGCTGAGTAGTAATATTCCTTTAGACTCGGTAGGCCCATGCCTCCTTTCTCTTTTGGTAACTGGAGAGTTTTATATTTCACTCTTGGTTTTTTACCTCCCCAAACAAATCTCGATATCATCCTGTCCCACTTTGAGAATTGGGCATCTGGAATCTCTGTTGGTATAGCCTGGAAGAGGTAAAGTAATCTAGGTTGTATGCTGATTTTGACTGTCTCAATTTTTGAATTCAGATCCATATTTAAGATTGACCATCTATCAATATCTTTTTTTATTTCTTGTTCCAACCTATCATAGTTTGCTTTATAGATTTTGCTTAGATCTTTAGGTATGTTCACTCCAAGGTATTTTATTTCTTTTTGTTTCCAGTTTAGTTTGATCTTATCAGTTATCTGGTTTAGAGGGTTATAGTGGAATGTCAGTATTTGTGTTTTTGTTATGTTTATCTTGTATCCTGATAATTTTCCAAAATTTTCTATCAAGTTCATCATTTCCATTATTGATTCATCTGGTTGTTCAAGGTAAACTATAATATCGTCTGCAAATAGCCCAATCTTGTGTTCCGCCCCCTTTATTGTTACACCTTTTAATTTCTTATTTTGTCATATCGCTTGAGCCAGTGGCTCTATGAACAGAGCAAACAAGGTGGGCGATAAGCAGCATCCCTGCCTAGTTGATCTTTGTATATTTACTTTGTCTGTTAAGCTACCGTTTATCTTGATTCTTGCCACAGGTTCTTGATACAGTGTCCTTATGCATTGTACTGATTTTTCGTTAAATCCAAAGCGTTCCAGCACACTATATAGGAATTTCCAGTTAACCCTGTCAAATGCTTTTTCTGCGTCTAAACTCATTATTACTGCGCTTTTCTTTTCTTTATGTATTTGATTAATTATATGTATTGTTCTCCTGATATTGTCATGTGTTTGGCGTCCCTCTATGAAACCAGTTTGATCATCTTCTATCAATTCCGTCAAGAATGTCTTTATTCGTTTACATATAATTGTTGTATATATTTTATAATCCACATTTAATAAAGAGATTGGCCTATAGTTTCCGCATTGTTCTCCATCTTTCCCTGGCTTTAAAATGACTGAAATAATGGCTTCGTTCCATGATGGAGGTATTTTGTTGTTGTTCAACGTCCAATTAAATGACTTTAGAAGCTGTGGCGTGAGTTCTTCTATAAACAGTTTATAAAACTCAGAAGGGTATCCATCACTACCTGGTGATTTACCGTTTTTAAGTGACTTAATCACATCTCTAATCTCTTGTGTTGTTATTTCTGCTGTTAGCTTTTCATTTTGTTGATTTCCTATTGATGGCAAGTCCAATGTGCATAGAAATTTTTTAATATCTTTAGTATTTGTTTCTTCAGGTTGCGAGTATAGTTCTTGGTAGAAATTATGGAATATTTCTTCGATGTTTTCTGGGTTAACTGTGGTTTTATTTGTGGTGGGGTCTTTAATCTTATATACATTATTCATTGTTTGTTGTTTTCTTAACCGTTTTGCCAGCAGTTTTGTGGCTTTTGGTCCCGTTTCATAATATTTTTGCTTTAGATATCTATTTTTCCTTTCAATTTCATCCATTTGTGTTTCTTTTATCTTTATTTTTTCTTCTTTAATTTCTTGATATATTTTTGGGTCATTTGTGCTTTGATGTTTATGTTCTAATTCCCTCAGTCTCTCACATCTTTGTTCATATGCTTCCAGTTTAGTCTTATTTGCTTTTCCTGTTTCAACAATTAATTTACCTCTTAACACGGCTTTTAGTGCATCCCATAGTATTGTTGGGTCCACTTCTTCATTGTCATTCTCTTGGATATATTCATTTATGTTTACTTTTATTCTTTCTTTCATTTTATCATCATTTAACAGTCCTACATTAAGTTTCCATGTTGTTTGTCGTTTTCTATTGTTTAAATTTATTTCCATGTATATAGGATTATGATCTGATATTTCTGCCCCTCCAATCCAACAATTTCTCACCCTGTGTCTGTCATCTTCATTCATAAGGAAGTAATCTATTCTAGAGTGTACTTTATGGACTGCTGAATAATGTGTATAGTCTTTTTCGAGTGGGTGCAGGTCCCTCCAAATGTCTACCATACCCATTTCTGCCAGTGAGGTTCTTATGAATTTTGTTACATGTTTTTTTGTCTTCTTAACACTTGTTGTATCAATTTCATGATCCATGACAGCATTTAAGTCTCCTCCACAAATTAGGACTCCTTCACTGTGTGTTGCTATGAGATCAAACAGATGTTGAAAAAAACCCTTGTCACTTTCTGGTGGGGCATAGATGCTCACTAATGTGATCTGCATTCCATCTATGCTACCCTTTATTATTACATACCTGCCTTCTTTATCCTGGATTTCCTGTTCACATTCAAATTGTATTTTATTTGAGATTAGTATCATAACCCCCCTTTTAGTTCCTCCCTTAAATGAACTGTAGTAGGAGTTCTTATAGCCAAATCTCTTTAGTTTCACATGTTCTGTCTTGCTCAAATGTGTCTCTTGCATAAATATAATTTCGGCTTTTTCTTTCTTGAATTTTCTTATTATTCTTTCCCTTTTAACAGGTGAGTTCAGACCATTCACGTTTAGTGTTATTATCTTAAGATTTTTACCCATAATCATGTTTTTCCATTTTTTTAACTTGTGCTCCTAGCCCCTTTAACAACAAAAATAACACATATTTATATAAAAACACATTAAAAAATCTCGACCTCCGTACTTTGGGCCTTTCTTCTGCCCACTGGTCCCTGTTGGTGGGTGGAGGGATTGTCCTCACCGAGTGTAGGGCCCTCCCTAGACCTGTATTTACTATCCAAGAAATAGTCATTAGTCTAGAAATGTCCAACAAATATCACTTAAACCTCTCCTAGCCGTCTGTTTCTCTTTTACCTTGTCTTCTTGGCCTTCATTTCTTCTGTGTCTTTCTTAATCTTTGTTATAATCTAGGCTTTCAGTTGAAAGCCCTGTAGTCTTTCCTGGGCCCGCTGCGCCACGTCTCCCCCCGTCTTTTGCCGTTCACTCGCCTCCACTCCGGCTGTCGTGATGCGTTCAGGGCCTCCGCTGCTCCTACCGTTTCCTCCAGCACGTACACCTCAAGGCCCCGCTCCATCATGTCCTGCGCTGCCTCTCTGGCTGTGTTGTAGGTTCTTACGCCGTTCTCCCAATGAATCCTCATCTTCGTTAGCGGCGTTTGGAATCTAATTTTTTTTTCTTTCAGCGTTTTTTTAATGTTGGCATATTTCTTCCGCTGCTGCACAATTTCCGCCGGGTAGTCATGATCAAAGAATATCTGCTTGTCGCCGATTCGTATCTTTTTTTTCCACGCTCGTGTCAGGATTCTTTCCTTTACATCATATTTCAGAAAGTTTACCACAACTGACCTGGGTGTAGAGCGTGGGTTCGGGTTCTGTGCCGAGGCTCTGTGCGCTCGTTGAATCTGCAGATCCGCTTCGCTGGGCAGTTCCAGCTCTTTTTTTAAGAACTGATCCATGAATTTCGTCATCGAGTTGCCTTCAATGCCCTCCGGGATCCCGAAGATGCGTATATTGCCCCGTCTGGACCTGCTCTCCAAGTCGGTTACTTTCTCCTGCATCCTCTGCATTTGTGCCGTCAGGGTCTGCAGCTGTTCGCTTGCCTCGCTATTCCAATCTTCCAGCTCTGATATTCGGGCCTGCGCTTCTGTCATACACGCCCGCTGGGAGCGCAGCTCCTCCATGTTTTCTGCTAGCTTGCGCTCCATTTCTCTTCGGAGGCCCATAATTTCTTCCTTAATCTCTTTTTTCAGCTCCTCCTTAAGAGCCGCTAAATCCTGTTGTAGCTGCCGTTTGAAGTCTCTCAACTCTTTACCCAAACTGGCGATGCCAGTGTTCATGGTATCGAGTGTGTCTTCCATTTTCTCTGCTGCGGTCACCTCGTTTTTTTGGGCCCCGTGTTCAGCGGTTTCTCCTGCGTTGTTGAAGAGGAATTCTTTAATTTTACTCTGCTTTTGTCCTTGTGCCTGGCTCCTTCGTGTTTTCATCCCTTAGTTTATTGATCCGCTTATGTCGAGTTGGCCATTTACCGATGATTTTTAATCCGGCTAGGGAGAGCTCTCTGTTTAAGCGTTATGTCTCTCCGCCATCTTCCCGGAAGTCACTAATGGGGATCTTAATAAAACAAACTATATTTAATCGCATATAATGTCATCTTCTGTGAGGCTGCAGATATCCTGTGCATGCCCGGGGAGCACAGCTGATCATACCTAAATTTAACCTTATGAGTCTTGGCCTCTGCAAATCTTGCAATTAGAGAAAATAGTCCCCCCTACAAAAACTGTTGTTCACCTGTACTGTCAGCAACCAGCGTCACCGCTGCCTCCTCATTAACAACAGGTGCTCGTCATTAGTATTGTGTGCTCATACAAGCAGTGCTGCTATCTGTTCCTCGGGAGGGCAAGTCTCCTCCCATGTTGAACTGAAAAAGGTTGTTTTGATAAAGAAGAACAAGAAGAAGAACTTTATTCATATAGCACTTTTCATAGATAAAGATCACAAAGTGCTTTGACAATAAAAATGCAGAGTTGTGTAAGATGAAAGCAGACAAGGCAGCGAGCTGCACAACACACAAACTTTATTCCTCTTCCAGCATAAAACACAGAAAAACTATCTGAGTGCCTGAGCACACTCTTTTATACACTTCTATTCCCGCCTCCAGCACACAGGGTAAATACATTAGCATTCAAATATGAAAGACATGTACACACATTAACATGACAGTGACCCATATGTCACAGAGCAGGTCTTGCTACCATACATTCACACCCCTGCATACTCAGGTGTGAACCTGGCATGGCGGGGGGCAAACGGCACATCTTTGCCTGTTTAGCAGCCCTCACCTTTCTCCATTAGCATCCCTAACTATCTTCTCCCCCACCAACACTGAGTGCCATGTGTATTGTGTCCACCACAGAGTAATATAAAAACAAGGAAATAAGATAACACAGCAATTTAAGCAAAAAGAAATATTAAAACATGCAATTAAAATGATAAAATAATAAATAAAAGCCAGGCCGCTAGTCAGTTAAGACAACAGAACATTAAAAATATTATGTACTCTTCCCTTTTTCTCCATTTCTCTGCACCGCTCGAATAACTTCATTTTATTTTGCCTACAGGCTGTACGGTTTGTTTACAATGTAACCAACGATACACGCCTATCTCAGAGGCAACATGGAAGAGTCCAACAGTCTGAGGAGAAGGGGGGAGGATGTTACGTTCGTGATTTGATTTTCCATTTATGTAAATACTGGTGTTTCTTTATTTTGTCGGACATCATGTTAAATGCTAAACATTTCAAAAAAATATATATGGGGCTCCGGGCAGCGTGGTGGCAGAGTGGTTAGCACTGTTGTAGCACAGCAAATCACCCTTGGCCGGGGGATCCTGGGTTCGATCCCAGCCCCCGACCAACAGTGATCTGTGTGGAGTTTGCATGTTCTCCCCATGTCTGTGTGGGTTTACTCTGGGATTTCTCCGGTTTCCTCCCACATGCCAAAAACATGCAAGTTACGTTAATTGGCATCAAACTGGGGATTCTAAATTGTCCTTAGGTATGACTGTGAGAGTGAATGGTTGTCTGTCTCTCTGTGTTGGCCCTGTGATGGACTGGCAATCTGTCCAGGGTGTACCCTGCCTCTCGCCCAAAGATGCTGGGATGGGCTCCAGCCCCCCCCATGACCCGAAAAGGATTAAGCAGAAGAAGATGGATGGATGGATATAGGGCTTCTAGTAGATTGGGGCCCTTAATAGACTGGGGCCTAAGGCAGTCGTCTACCTTTGCCTAATGGTAAGTCCATCTCTGTCGACGTGTCCTTTGGTGGTCAATCTGTTCACTCTCATCCAAGATGGCACCAGGATGGTAAACTTTCTCCTAGATCAGGGGTGTCCAATCATGTGCCATGGAGGGCCAAGACCATGCAGGTTTTCTCTTCTACCCAGTCTCTTCAGCAGGTGTTTTCACTTGTCAGCAATCGGTGGGAAGAAATTCAGTGAAATCTGCTGTTGAAGACATTTGGTGGAGGTAAGCCTGCAGGGTCTTGGCCCTCCATGGCACATGATTGAACACCCCTGTCCTGGATCTTCAGAAGTAAATAACAAAACATTTCTGAAAACAATTGAGACAAGAACTAAATGTTGTAGTTGTTGAATATGTGTTACTTTTTACTCACAGTTGCGGTTTTAAAAGTTCAGCACAAAGTCCCTGAAGTGATGGCCTCCATGCGCCCACAACACTACCAGAATGCATTGCAAGGCGTCCTGCATAGACAATGGATTGGAAGCAGAAAAACACACCTAGGTGGACATGAACCTTCATTGCTCCCAGGGTGCATCAGCTGTAGCAATGTCATTTGCAATGTTCTTAATCAAGTTTTTTTTTTTTTTTTTTTTAAAGTGTCGCTGTATAGTTCGATCATTTTAATCAGCAGTTGTTGTCAGACAACAATGGATTCATTAACTCAACTATTTCTTGCCTCAGATGTTGTGAGAAACACTTTTGCTTCAGTGATATCAGACAAAATTTACTTGCCATCCGCCATGTTGTCTCAGAGCGGAAATATGGTGAAAGACCGCCCACGAATGGATGTGTCAACCAGTCAGGTGCAGCCTTTGTGTTCTCAGCAGCATGGCCAATGACAGTCTTTCCCCTGAGACAGAGTTCTTTGAGTATTGGTTTTCCACAATGTTGTGGAGAAGTGTGGAAGGACGAGGCTGAGTTTATTTCTCAAGTCCAGTTTTATTCACATTCACATTCTCCAACATCCAAAAACAGAAAGAGAAAGGAATCCCCCAACATCTGTCCCTTAAATACCCCAGGACATCAAAGCACACAGTCACATTGTCTTTTAATCCCAAATCACAATACATCCCCCACCAGGTCTTCTCGTCTCCACCTAAAGTCCTGGTGGTCAGGAAATCTCTCACGGCCATCTCTTTGCATACAAAAGGCCAGACTTCACATCCTCCTGTTACCCCTAGGAGGTTCAGACCTTTTGTTCCTCTGAGACGTGAAGCATACAATAAGCATACAGTAATAACCATGTGAAGCATATGGAACCCACATATGTGCACCACATGACCCCTCCCAAACATCTAAGATGGAACAACATAACCACAGATTGCATGTCATAATAAAATCACTACATATCAGTCCACATGCCGCTTGGGCCTCAGCCTTCTCCCGTATTTGCTGTAAGCAGGCTGTACCACTTCTGCGGCGTCTTCCTGCTGTGGAGCTGCTGCCTGGGGGTGAGAACTGTTAGTCAACCTCTGTGGGTGTTCTGGGGAATGCTCTCTAGGGGGTCTGCCGCGCCGAGGAGCCTTAGCCAACTGCACAACTTCGTCAGCTACCACAAAAGCGGGTTTGAGCCTGTTAATGCCAATCATTTCTTTTCTGCCCCCCAAATCTAGCAAAAAATGCTTATCCCCTGTTTCCAGCACTCTATATGGTCCGTCATAAGGTGGGCGTAACAGCGGACGATGGGCATCATGTCTGACAAAAACAAACTCCGCATTTTTTAAAGCTTTAGGCACAAAAACACGTGGAAAACTGTGGTGAACGGGGCCAGGTAGCGTGCTCGGGCCCGTGCTATTCTGTAACCGCTGAGCCGGGGAGCAATTCCCCGGGCAGCCGAAGTGGCTGTGAGAAAACTAGCTCAGCTGGGGAGGCTTCTAAATCCTCTTTAGGTGCAGAACGCAACCCCAATAAAACCCATGGTAGCTTGTCCACCCAATTTGCATCCGTAAGCGACGCTCTGAGAGCCGCCTTCAGTGACCTGTGAAAACATTCGCATAACCCGTTAGCCTGCGGGTTGTACGCGGTCGTGCGGTGGATCGTTGCCCCCAGGCTGCGGGCCATCGCTGACCAAAGTTCGGAAACAAATTGCGGGCCTCTGTCGGACGTAATGTCTGATGGGACTCCAAAACGCGCTACCCATGCCGTTAAAAATGCGCGCGCAACCTCCTTGGCTGTGGTTGACGACAGCGGAACCACTTCCGGCCAGCGCGTGGTGCGGTCAACCATTGTCAGAAGATGTGTGCACCCTTGTGAGGGCGGGAGGGGGCCTACAAGGTCCACGTGGACATGATCAAACCTTTTAGCTGGGATGTGAAACGGCTCCAAGGGAGCTCTCGTGTGTCTATGAACCTTGGCCCGCTAACAGGCCATGCAGGCTGCCGCCCACTCTCTAACTTGTTTGCACAGGCTCGGCCATACAAATTTCTCTCCTACCATTTTGACCGACGCACGCACTCCCGGGTGCACCAGAGAATGGATCGAGTCAAAAACGCGGCGGTGCCACGCGGCTGGAACCACCGGACGCGGACGCCCAGTGGAGACATCGCAGATTAGGGGGGGCATGCCGTCTTGCAGCACCCTGTTCTCCAGCCTTAACCCTGTTGGTCCAGACTGGAGCGCGCGCACATCCGCGTCGCTAACCTGCTCCACGGCCATGGCTGCATAATCTATCCCCACGCGGACCAGAGCCGCGCGCACTTCCGCGTCGCTAACCTGCTCCGTGGCCATGGCTGCAGAATCTACCTCGACGCGGGCTGGAGGCGCCACGGCGCGCGAGAGGCAGTCCGCCACTACATTAAGTTTACCCGCCACATGCTGGATATCGGTAGTAAACTCCGATATCGCGACCAGCTGTCTCTGCTGCCGGCCCGACCAAGGTTCTGAAATCTTGGCCATCGCGAAAGTCAGCGGCTTGTGGTCAACGAACGCGGTGAAACAGCGTCCTTCCAGCCAGAGCTGGAAGTGGCGAATGGCCAAGTGGAGAGCTAACAACTCTCTGTCGAATGCGCTGTATTTTCGTTTGCTGTCGCGCAGGGTCTTACTGAAAAAGGCGAGCGGTTGCCAGGCTCCGGCTACAAACTGTTCCACGACCGCCCCTATGGCCACATCTGACGTGTCAGTAGTGAGTGCTATGCGGGCCGCTGGGACTGGATGTGCCAACAACGCAGCGTTTGCCAGGGCTGTTTTGACTTCAGAGAATGCACGCTCTCGCTCCGGAGACCATTCGACTTTATTTGTGGGCTTTTGTTTTTTTAGTGCAGCATACAATGGTTGCATGAGCTGCGCTGCGCGGGGGAGGAAACGGTTATAAAAATTCACCATTCCCAAAAACTCCTGTAACGCTTTGACCGTTTGTGGTTGGGGAAAATTTGTTACCGCGCGCACTTTGTCAGGCAGAGGGACCGCTCCTTCTGGGGAGACGCGATGCCCCAAAAAAACAATCTGCGTCACCCCGAACTGACACTTCGCTGGGTTAATTATTAACCCGTGCTCTGCCAACCTCCGGAAAACTGCCGTGAGGTGGCTTTCGTGTTCGTCTTCGGACGCGCTGGCTACCAATATGTCATCCAGGTAGACGAACACGAAAGGGAGATCGCGCAAAACCACATCCATCATGCGTTGGAACGTCTGCACCGCGCCTTTAAGCCCAAACGGCATGCGCAAAAACTCGAAAAGCCCGAAAGGAGTTATTACCGCTGTTTTGGGTATGTCCTCAGCGCGCACTGGGACCTGGTGGTAACCGCGTACCAAGTCTATTTTAAAAAAAATGCGCGCCCCCGCCAAATGAACTGAAAAATCTTGGATGTGTGGGATCGGGTAGCGGTCGTGCGCTGTAGCGTTGTTCAGCCTGCGGAAATCACCGCAAGGTCGCCTTGTGAAGCGGTGAAGCCCATGGGTTGTTCGAACGCCTGATGATGCCCAACCTTTCCAGGTTGGCGAACTCCTCGCGCGCTATGGTCAGTTTAGCTGAATCCAAGCGCCGAGCTTTTGCAAAAACGGGCGGACCGGTGGTAGTAATAAAATGCTCCACCCCGTGTTTAGCCACGGTCGCCGAAAATGTTGGAACCGTGAGTGCCGGGAACTGAGTGAGGAGTGTGTGGAACTTACCACCCGCAGCTGTGACGTTGGCTTGTGCTGTTGGCGGGGCCACTCGAGCTGTACAGGGAATAGAATGAAAAGAGAGTGCATTAACCAGGCGTCTGTTAGCAAGATCAATCAACAACCCATGTGAGCACAAAAAATCAGCCCCTAACATGTTGAAATTGACTGCCGCTATGACGAAAGTACACTCAAATGTACGGCCGTGTAAAGACAGAAGCAGAGTCCTCTCACCGAAGGTCTTAATCGCCAAGCCTTTCGCTGCTGACACCCGGGGACTACTGGAAGGTGCCAGCCGGTCAGCGTAGGAAGGTGTGATGAAACTCAGCTGGGAGCCCGTGTCCACAAGGAAATGCCTCCCCGAGTATGCATCCCTCAAGTAGAGCAGCTTGTTCTCCTCTCCGAGGGCCGCAGCTGCTACCGACCCCCGGTCTTAGCGTTTCCCGAACGCTTGAAATGGCACGGTGGAATGCACTTGCGTGCCCTCTCTGCGAAGCGGCGATGGTAGAAGCAAAGGACGTCGTCTGCCCCGTGTTTCCTGGCCCCTGCCGCCGCCATCGTCGATGAGTCTGGTGCTGCAGCCTCTGGCCCCCTGCCCTCTCCGGACGTTGCGCCTGGCTCCGCTGCCGTCGCCGTAGCCGCACACCGTTTATTGGTGTCGACGAGTCGTTGCGCCTCCTGGCCCAGTTCGTGGTAGTCTCGTCGGGACAACAGCGGTGAACTGGCCAGGGTCACTCTCACCGCTGGCGGTAGGGTCCTGAGGAAAAGGTGGGTGAAGATGAAATTATCATCTTCGGAGTCTCTCAAACTCAACATCTTCCCCATCAGGTCTGCAGGTCTGTCGCTCTCAAATTCAGTCAGCGCCAGGAGCCTCTCTGCGCGCTCCTCCACCGAGGGGGTGAAGTAACGGATGAGTGCAGCCTTCAACATGCTGTACTTGTCGCTGTCCGGCGGGTGGTTGATCAGGCTCTCCACTCGCTGGGCTGTGTGGTTGTCCAGCTTTGCAGCCACATGGTAGAACTTTGTGGTGTCTACCGAAATCCTCCGGAGGTGGAACTGTGCCTCGACTGCGTTAAACCAGGAGCGCGGATTGTTCGATCAGAAGTCCGGTAGCTGAACTGTGGCTGCATTCGTTTGGCTGGCTCCTGACGAGTCTGGCTCGGGAGATTCGTCTCCGCTCATGATACGTCGTAGGGTCACCAGTGTGGAGAAGTGTGGAAGGACGAGGCTGAGTTTATTTCTCAAGTCCAGTTTTATTCATATTCACATTCTCCAACATCCAAAAACAGAAAGAGAAAGGAATCCCCCAACATCTGTCCCTTAAATACCCCAGGACATCAAAGCACACAGTCACATTGTCTTTTAATCCCAAATCACAATACATCCCCCACCAGGTCTTCTCGTCTCCACCTAAAGTCCTGGTGGTCAGGAAATCTCTCACGGCCATCTCTCTGCATACAAAAGGCCAGACTTCACATCCTCCTGTTACCCCTAGGAGGTTCAGACCTTTTGTTCCTCTGAGACGTGAAGCATGCAATAAGCATACAGTAATAACCATGTGAAGCATATGGAACCCACATATGTGCACCACAATGTCAGTTATTTTCTGTCACTCCACCTGGTTACGTAGTTAAGGTTATGCGATTCCTTCCATCTAAAAAACGGACCAATGGATACATACCATGACCATCCAATCCAAACTCAAATTCTGATTGGTTAAAGTAACGGGCTCGTTACCATTTATTTTAAGCTACAGATACCTGCGCTCTTGATTCTGATGTACTCAAGTCTCAAGGCAGAGTTCTTTGACCCCATGGCGGCTAAAATATGATTGGACAAAAACTCTATCATATACTACACAACTGGGAGTAGTGCAACCAAGAGAAAAGCTATGAAATGAAGAGAAGTAAGTATTGAGAATAATTTAATACAGTCTTATGGAACAAATATAAGAATAGAGTGTAAATGTAGATCAATGAATATGATAGTGTTTTGGCCAGCAGAGAAGGCCTTGTTGGCCCTGAGGATCAGTCACTAACGGCTATTATACATACAGATTATTTATTTATTTATTGCGGGGGCATTTAGCATGAAGCTTGGGTGTTAATGGCTTCTACCTCTTATGGTTGTTGAGAAACCACTTTTTTGTGTGTGCCTTTGAAGCTGTGGCAGATAATGGTGCAGTAGTGTTCCAGCCATGCAGAAATGTGGGCTCAACTCACTGTCTTAACATCCTAAATGTAAATGCGGGGTGATTTTGCTTTGGGGCAATATAGAAAATAGAGATAATTTTATTAAAGTGCCAAAAAAGACATTTAAAAAATACATTGTAAACAAGTGCAATTGAGGTTTAAGCTTTTGAACTTCCTTGGTCGCCTGTGAGCTGTATCTGGGCTGGAAAGGATCTCAGCCTGTGCCAGCCTTCCCCTGGACCACATTTGACATGCTGCTTAGATAACACACTCATGGGGATGACGGTGAAAAGAGAGTCTGGAAAGCTGGAAGATAAGCTCGGGCCAAGCATGTAGAATACTTCTTCTGTTTTTAATACAACTGGGCCAACACAAGAACAAATAATCAGATGATTCACAGAACTCACAGAAAACACCGATGGAGAAATGCAGCATGTCAGAACTCACATCTTACAGCACATACTGGAGAAAAGTTATTGAACATTTTGGAAAATATACACTTAACCACATTTTCATCAAAGGTTTAAGATTGATATCACTTTCATATTTATAGAGGAAACAGCAGACTGTTAAAACCAAGAGACAAAGTGTTGCCTAAACAGAAGGAAGCAGCCACTATTTTTCTGCATTTGAATCCATAAACATTGTATTTTACATGTTATACTGTATATTGTTTGATTGATGCCCATTAAAAATCTTTTTTGTTGATTTATCTATGGCGTGACTAATTACTAGTGTGCTTGTTTTTTTTTTGTAACTTAGATTTTTATTCATTTTTCATCATATATAATGCATTCAGATCACATTCTACATTTAAAAAACAAAGGGGTTAGGGTAGGGAAAAATAAAAAAAAATAAACAAAATAAAAATAAAAAAAAATAAAAAATAAAAGGGGGGGGGACAAATGTTGGAGCATCAAGTTTTTAGTTTCCATCTCTTAATTCTTCTGGTTTTTTCAGTGTCTTTGGTTATTCTTTCAATTTCTGCCTCGTTGTTGCACTTTGTAGTGTGTCCATTTCCGCCATTTTTTCTCCCATATTCCTTCTTGCATTCTTCGTCGATATGTTAGTTTTTCCATCATACGTATGTCCTCAACAATGTCAGTCCATTGTTCTTGGTCAGGAAGAACTTCTGATCGCCATTTTTTTGTGATAGTTTTTTTACATGCAATCAACAAGATTTTAACTAGATATCTGTCCTCAGCCTGTATAACATTGTCTTTTTTAAGATCACATAAGTACATCAGGTTACAGTTCATTGGTATATTATATCCTAATATCCTCTGTATTGTCACATGCATAGATTTCCAAAATGATGATATTTTGTAGCATTTCCAAAACATATGTGAGTGGTCTGCATTTTGAGCCCCACATCCCCTCCAGCATAAAGATTGGGTATTTGTATATTTTCCTTGAATCTGTGGTGTAATGAAAAAGCGAATCAGGTTTTTCCATCCAAATTCCCTCCATGCCCTTGAATTTGTTGATGTGTGTTGTGTTTTCCATATTTCCTGCCAGCTTTCTTCTGTTATGTTTAAATTGAGCTCTTTCTCCCATTTCTCCTTTATATAGTTACTTGAATGATTGTTTGCCATAAGTTTCTGATATAGCTTTGAAATAATTCTTGTTTTATTTCCTGTATATGAGCTTAAAATGAATTGTATAATCTCGCTCACATCTGTTTGGAGGTTATGCCTAATCTTCTTCATATAGTAATCTCTCATCTGCAGATATCTGAAAAATTCCGATCTTTCTAATTTAAATTTTCTCCTGATATTTACAAAGCTCCCGAGATCTTTTTTTCCGATATTGCCCCATGCTGTGATTCCCTTGTTCACCAGATTTTTGTATCCCCTATCTTGTTTTGCCGGTTCAAACTGACTGTCAAATGCTACCCATTTCAATAGTTTTATGTCTTCCCTTATATTATATTTTTGTACTATTTTATACCACAGTTCTAAAGTAAATTTAGTGATTGGGTCTATTTGTTTGATTTGCTTATATGCATCTTTATCCCCTATTATGCTTTGTACTGGGAGTCCCTCAATTTCCTTTTCCATTTCTTTCCATTTTGCCTCATATCCCTCGTCGCACCAACATATGATATATCTTATTTGTGCTGAGTAGTAATATTCCTTTAGACTCGGTAGGCCCATGCCTCCTTTCTCTTTTGGTAATTGGAGGGTTTTATATTTCACTCTTGGTTTTTTACCTCCCCAAACAAATCTCGATATCATCCTGTCCCACTTTGAGAATTGGGCATCTGGAATCTCTGTTGGTATAGCCTGGAAGAGGTAAAGTAATCTAGGTTGTATGCTGATTTTGACTGTCTCAATTTTTGAATTCAGATCCATATTTAAGATTGACCATCTATCAATATCTTTTTTTATTTCTTGTTCCAACCTATCATAGTTTGCTTTATATATTTTGCTTAGGTCTTTAGGTATGTTCACTCCAAGGTATTTTATTTCTTTTTGCTTCCAGTTTAGTTTGATCTTATCAGTTATCTGGTTTAGAGGGTTATAGTGGAATGTCAGTACTTGTGTTTTTGTTATGTTTATCTTGTATCCTGATAATTTTCCAAAATTTTCTATCAAGTTCATCATTTCCATTATTGATTTATCTGGTTGTTCAAGGTAAACTATAATATCGTCTGCAAATAGCCCAATCTTGTGTTCCGCCCCCTTTATTGTTACACCTTTTAATTTCTTATTTTGTCATATCGCTTGAGCCAATGGTTCTATGAACAGAGCAAACAAGGTGGGCGATAAGCAGCATCCCTGCCTAGTTGATCTTTGTATATTTACTTTGTCTGTTAAGCTACCGTTTATCTTGATTCTTGCCACAGGTTCTTGATATAGCGTCCTTATGCATTGTACTGATTTTTCGTTAAATCCAAAGCGCTCCAGTACACTATATAGGAATTTCCAGTTAACCCTGTCAAATGCTTTTTCTGCGTCTAAACTCATTATTACTGCGCTTTTCTTTTCTTTATGTATTTGGTTAATTATATGTATTGTTCTCCTGATATTGTCATGTGTTTGGCGTCCCTCTATGAATCCAGTTTGATCATCTTCTATCAATTCCGTCAAGAATGTCTTTATTCGTTTACATATAATTGTTGTGTATATTTTATAATCTACATTTAATAAAGAGATTGGTCTATAGTTTCCGCATTGTTCTTTATCTTTCCCTGGTTTTAAAATAACTGAAATGATTGCTTCGTTCCATGTTGGAGGTATTTTGTTGTTGTTCAGCGTCCAATTAAATGACTTTAGGAGTTGTGGCGTGAGTTCTTCTATAAACAGTTTATAAAACTCAGATGGGTATCCATCACTACCTGGTGATTTACCGTTTTTAAGTGACTTAATCACATCTCTGATCTCTTGTGTTGTTATTTCTGCTGTTAGTTTTTCATTTTGTTGATTTCCTATTGATGGCAAGTCCAATGTGTCTAGAAATTTTTTGATATCTTTAGTATTTGTTTCTTCAGGTTGCGAGTATAGTTCTTGGTAGAAATTATGGAAAATTTCTTCGATGTTTTCTGGGTTAACTGTGGTTTTATTTGTGGTGGGGTCTTTAATCTTGTATACATTATTCATTGTTTGTTGTTTTCTTAACCGTTTTGCCAGCAGTTTTGTGGCTTTTGGCCCCGTTTCATAATATTTTTGCTTTAGATATCTATTTTTCCTTTCAATTTCATCCATTTGTGTTTCTTTTATCTTTGTTTTTTCTTCTTTAATTTCTTGATATATTTTTGGATCATTTGTGCTTTGATGTTTACGTTCTAATTCCCTTAGTCTCTCACATCTTTGTTCATACGCTTCCAGCTTAGTCTTATTTGCTTTTCCTGTTTCAACAATTAATTTACCCCTTAACACGGCTTTTAGTGCGTCCCATAGTATTGTTGGGTCCACTTCTTCATTGTCATTCTCTTGGATATATTCGTTTATGTTTATTTTTATTCTTTCTTTCATTTTCTCATCATTTAACAATCCTATGTTAAGTTTCCATGTTGTTTGTCGTTTTCTATTGTTTAAATATATTTCCATGTATATAGGATTATGATCTGATATTTCTGCCCCTCCAATCCAACAATTTCTCACCCTGTGTCTGTCACCTTCATTCATAAGGAAGTAATCTATTCTAGAGTGTACTTTATGGGCTGCTGAATAATGTGTATAGTCTTTTTCGAGTGGGTGTAGGTCCCTCCATATGTCTACCATACCCATTTCTGCCAGTGAGGTTCTTATGAACTTTGTTACATGTTTTTTTGTCTTCTTAACACTTGTTGTGTCAACTTCATGATCCATGACAGCATTTAAGTCTCCTCCACAAATTAGGACTCCTTCACTGTGTGTTGCTATGAGATCAAACAGATGTTGAAAAAAACCCTTGTCACTTTCTGGTGGGGCATAGATGTTCACTAATGTGATCTGCATACCATCTATTCTTCCCTTTATTATTACATACCTGCCTTCTTTATCCTGGATTTCCTGTTCACTTTCAAATTGTATTTTGTTTGAGATTAGTATCATAACCCCCCTTTTTGCTCCTCCCTTAAATGAACTGTAGTAGGAGTTCTTATAGCCAAATCTCTTTAGTTTCACATGTTCTGCCTTGCTCAAATGTGTCTCTTGCATAAATATAATTTCAGCTTTTTCCTTCTTGAATTTTCTTATTATTCTTTCCCTTTTAACAGGTGAGTTCAGACCATTCACGTTTAGTGTCATTATCTTAAGATTTTTACCCATATTCATGTTTTTCCATTTTTTTAACTTGTGCTCCTAGCCCCTTTAACAACAAAAATAACACATATTTATATAAAAACACATTAAAAAAACTCGACCTCCGTACTTTGGGCCTTTCTTCTGCCCACTGGTCCCTGTTGGTGGGTGGGGGGTTTGTCTTCACAGAGTGAAGGGCCCTCCCTAGACTTCTAATTACTATCAAAGTAATAGTCATAAGTCTAGAAATGTCCAACAAATATCACTTAAACCTCTCCTAGCCGTCTGTTTCTCTTTTACCTTGTCTTCTTGGCCTTCATTTCTTCTGTGCCTTTCTTAATCTTTGTTATGATCTAGGCTTTCAGTTGAAAGCCTTGTAGCTTGTCCTGGGCCCGCTGCTCTACGTCTCTCCCCCTTCTTCCGCCGTTCACTCGTCTCCACTCCGTCTGTCGTGGTGCGTTCAGGGCCGCCGCTGCTCCAGCCGTTTCCTTCGGCACGCTCACCTCAAGGCCCCGCTCCATCATATCCCGCGCTGCCTCTTCGGCCGTGTTGTAGGTTCTTGTACCTTCCTCCCAATGAATCCTCATTTTCGTTAGCGGCGTTTGGAATCTAATTTTTTTCTCTTTCAGCGTTTTTTTAATATTGGCATATTTCTTCCGCTGCTGCACGATTTCTGTCGGGTAGTCATGGTCAAAAAATACCTGTTTGTCGCCGATTCGTATCTTTTTTTTCCATGCTTGCGTCAGGATTCTTTCCTTTATGTCATATTTCACAAAGTTTACCACAACTGACCTGGGTGGAGAGTTTGTTTTCGGGTTCTGTGCCGGTGTTCTGTGCGCCCGTTGAATCTGCAGATCCGTTTCTCCGGGTATTTCCAGTTCTTTTTTTAAGAACTGATCCATGAATTTTGTCATCGAGTTGCCTTCAATGCCCTCCGGAATTCCAAAGATGCGCATATTGCTTCGTCGGGATCTGCTCTCCAAGTCGTTTATTTTCTCCTGCATCCTCTGCGTTTGCGTCGTCAGGGTCTGTAGTTGTTCGTTTGCCTCGCTTTTCCAATCTTCTAGTTCCGAAATTCGGGTCTGCGCTTCTGTCATACACGCCCGCTGGGAGCGCAGCTCCTCCATGTTTTCCGTTAATTTACGCTCCATTTCTCTTCGGAGGTCCATGATTTCCTCCTTAATTTCTTTTTTCAGTTCCTCCTTAAGAGCCGCTAAATCCTGTTGTAGCTGTCGCTTGAATTCTCTCAACTCTTCACCCAAACTGGCGATGCCAGCGTTCATGTTGTCGAGTCTGGCGTCCTCCATTTTCACTGCTGTGGACATCTCGTTTTTTTGGGCTTTGCGTACAGCGGTTTTTCCTGCGTTGTTGGAGAGGAATTCTTCAATTTTACCCTGTTTTTGTCCTTGTGCCTGGTTCCTTCGTGTTTTCATCCCTTAGTTTATTGATTCGTTTATGTCGAGTTGGCCATTTACCGATGATTTTTAATCTGGCTAGGGAGAGCTCTTTGTTTAAGTGTTATGTCTCTCCGCCATCTTCCCGGAAGACTAGTGTGCTTGTTTTTAAATAATAGACAGGGGAAACAAATCATCCACACTGACGTGAAAATTGTATTATCAGTTGGTTATACAGTGTGAAATTATGTGATCTTATTGCAAATTAGGCAGACGTGATGAGAGCAAGTCCTCTGCCAAGTCAAAGCAATTAAAAACTAAGTCAGAAATAAGCTTGTTCTATCCCTACATGCTCTACAACATGAGCAGTAAAGCCAAAACATTCTACAGTCTTCTGTTGGGTTTTTACTGTGTTAAAATTCAACTCTAAACACTTCTGAACAGTTTATGCAGTTATACAGTCTTTTCATTTGACCAGATACGCATTTCATCCTGCAACTATTTTCTTTCATGTGCATACATCTGTTGTTTAATTGGGTTAACATAATGTCTGCTAAACTTGTGAAGTATTGCTAGGACCCAAGTGTTGAATGTTGAGGGTGGGCTAGTTTGGATCAGGGACTTTGATGATTTGTCCCTTCAAATGTGACCATCCTGGTTTATTGTTCTTGGACTGCTGTATGACCTTATAGTTTTAGAAAATAAGTCAAAATAATGATGCCTTCATGTTTTAAAAAAATGTTTTTGATTCCCGTCTTATCAAAAACAGGGATTATCTGGCAAACATGGATTCTGTTTGGGACAGTTAGCAATAAATGACATATTGGCAGCATGGTCAGTCAGCCATTTGGAGAGGGATGAAAGAGATCATGAAGACCTCACTATGATGAGCATCACTCCGAAGAATTCATTATTATCTCCAAAACAAACACTTAGATTTGGATGTTGGAATGCCCGAACAATGTATGAAACAGGGAAATTAGCACAAGTCATAAATGAAATGAAAAGATACCAACTAGACATCCTTGGTGTTAGCGAGGCCAGATGGACAGGTGCAAGCGAGATCAAACATCTATCAGGGACAACAGTGTGTTATTCAGGAAGCGTGGATGGGAATCACAGAGAAGGTGTTGCAATATTAATGAGTCCAATAGCATCAAAATCATTGATGGAATGGGAACCTGTAGACAAGCGACTCATTACAGCTGTGGAACCAGCTGCCAGTCTGGATTCGGGAGTCAGACTTTATCTCTGTTTTTAAGAATAGGGTTAAAACCTTCCTTTTTGATATAGCCTACAATTAGGGAGGGATCATGTGTCTCTGAACCCTCCCTTAGTTATGCTGCTAATAGGTTTAGACAGCCGGGGGACCTCCAATAATGCACTGGGCTTCACTCCTTTTTTCACTCTCAATGAAATTTTTTTTTTTTTTTTTGCTGGTCATTAACATCTGTTTGTTCTCTCCCATAGATTGAGTCCCCATCGTGCTGTTTGCTCTCTACATGGCTGTTCTTTTCATCTTCTCTATCCCTTCACCCCCCAGTCAGTCGCAGCAGATGACTGCCCCTCCCTGATCCTGGTCCTGCTGGAGGTTTCTTCCTGTTAAAAGGGAGTTTTTCCTTTACCACTGTCGCCAAGCGCTTGCTCACAGGGGATCGCCTGATTGCTGGGGTCTTTCTGCAATTGTGGAGGTTTCCCCTACAGTTGAAAGTACTGAGATGACTGTTGTTGTGAAATGGCACTATATGTGGCGCCCATAACGGTAACATTATGAAGCTCACATATTCCACAGCAGAGACCCAAGTTCAGAAGGGCTGTAAGCTTACGGTGTGTATTGACATCACGCCTCAGAGGGACAATGAGTCTGGACCACCTGCAAGGACGGTCTAACCTCCTGGGGTCAGACAGAAGAGACAAGAGGACTCTGGAGTGATTAAATGTAAATGTGATTCTGTGTTTGATGCGTGGGTATAAATGTGGGTGCTTGACCGCAGCTCTTCCTCTTATTTTTCCGACAGAGAGAGAGCCGTGGGATGTGAAATGAAATAAATCAATACTGAGAAATCATCAGTCTCATCATTTCATTGATTCCCACACTATATAAATAAAGTTGAATTGAATCTACGTTCCTACTCTCACCTATGGTCAGGAGCTTTGGGTAATGACCGAAAGAACAAGATCACGGATACAAGCGGCTGAAATGAACTTTCTCCGTAGGATTGCTAGACTCACCCTCAGAGATAGGGTGAGGAGCTCAGTCATCCGGGAGAGGCTCAGAGTAGAATCGCTGCTCCTCCACATTGAAAGGAGTCAGTTGAGGTGGTATGGGCGTCTGATTAAGATGCCTCCTGGACGCCTCCCACTTGAGGTGTTTCGGGCATGTCCCACTGGGAGGAGACCCCGGGGCAGACTCAGGACTCGGTGGAGAGACTATGTCTCCCAGCTGGTCTGGGAACGCCTTGGTATCCTCTCTGAAGAGCTGGAGCAGGTGACTGGGGAGAGGGAAGTCTGGGCTTCTCTGCTTGAACTGCTGCTTCCGCGACCCGGACCTCTGGAAAAGTGGTAGAAGATGGATGGATGGATGGATGAATTTAGCAGCAGGTACTGTCAACTTACAATAATAACGTGCTATGCTCCAACAAATTATGACAGCAAGGAGACCGAGGATATGTTCTATGCCAAACTACAAAGTCTGTTGGATAAAATACCAAAACATGATGTGCTAATTGTAATGGGTGACATGAAAGTTAAAGTTGGAGTTGATAACATTGGGTACGAGAGAGTTATGTGAAGAGAAGGACTCGGAACAAGGAATGAAAATGGAGAAAGATTCCTTGAGTCATGAGAATTTAACAACTTGGTGATTGGAGGTGCTAGATTTAAAAAAAAAAAAAAGACATCTACAAGGCCACAAGGACAGCACCAAACAGGAGAAGAAGAAACCAAACTGACCACATTGCAATTGCCAACAAATGGAAGTCATCACTCCTGGGTATCATTGTTTGTAGAGGTGCAGATGTAGGAAACGATTATTTGGTGATGGGAAAAATCAGATTGAAATTAAGCAAAAATCAGACAAGGATCACACAAAATAGACAGTTTGATGTGGACACACTGAAAGATGTGAAAGTTGAGGAGTAATTTAAGTTGGAGCTGAACAATAACTTTGATATACTGGAAACTATATCAGAAAATATGAACATCGAAGATCTTTGGGATAGCTATAGAAAGGTACAAACCGATGTTTGTGAGAAAGTTTTAGGATTTAGGAAAAGGAAAAAGAGAAGTGGATTTCAGAAAAGACATGGAAATTGATAAAAGGAGAGAGCTCAAAAACGGAGTGATAGTGCAGGACAGGACAGATTGGCAGAGCAATATTGAGTGGAAAATAAAGAGGTGAAACGAAGTGCTAGGAAAGATAAAACTAATTACAGAGAGGAAAGTAGAGGAGGCAGAAGATGCAGCAAAAAAGGGTGACACGAAGGCACTTCATAAGATAAAGGATCTAACATCTAGTCACCAGGGGGCAAACGGAACACTAAAGGGCAAGAATGGTGAGAACATCAGTGATGAGAATAGAGTTTCACCCAAAGAGAGCTACTTTGATATAAGGTGTTTCAAAACAAAGCTACCAATTTGTACTACACCAATAACACATGCAGAAATAGAAAATGCCATAAAGAAGTTAAAATCTCCTGGGATAGATAACAGATGATTCAAGCAGATGTTGGTGGAAATAGAGTACTATGTACTCTCATCAATAAAATATGGAAAGAAGAGAGATTACCATCAGAATGGAAGAAAGGTATTATAGTTAAGCTTCCAATGAGAGGAAATCTGAATGACTGTAATAATTGGAGGAGCATCACTCTCATCAGTTCCAGGGAAGATCTTGTGCAGAGTGTTGCTTGACAAGATGGGCACAGCAGTGGATAAGATCCTGAGAGAAGAACAGGCAGGATTCCAAAGAGGTAGATCAGCAATGGATTAAATCTTTTGCCTTTGCAATATCATGGAGCAGTGTAATGAGTGGAATACCAGCTTGTACTTGAATTACATTGACTTTGAAAAGCCATTTGACAGTGTTGATCGAGAATCACTGTGGAAAATTATCCAAATATATGGGATTCCTGATAAAATCATTAACATTTTAAAGAACCTGTATGATGGATATGAATGCACAGTTAGACATAATGGGAAGGAAACAGAATGGTTCAAAATAACTTCAGGAGTCAGACAAGGGTGAATCATCTCCCCACTCTTGTTCCTGATGGTGATAGACTGGGTGATGAAGGAGATAACCAAGCGAGGAAACAGGACTACAGTGGGATATGATGAAGCATCTGGAAGATTTAGATTTTGCAGATGACATCACACTGTTATCCCAAACTCATCAACGTATGCAGGATAAAACAACATCCTTGGAGAGAGCAGCAGCAAGTGTTGGATTAAAAATAAATGCCAAGAAAACCAAGATAAAAGAAAATAAAAACAAAGTAATAAAAAAAATTGTGGTCACTGCACAAGACAGGAGCAGATGACCATTTCTGTTATCTTGGAAGCACACAGACATTAAATGGGGACAGACTGGATGAGGTAAAGATCAGGACAGGGAAAGCAAATGCTTCATTTGTCAAATTACAGAACATCTGGAAATCCAACAATCTATTAATACCAAGATAAGATTGTATAAAAGCAATGTGAGACCTATGCTGCCATATGGTTCAGAGACAGTAATTGAGGGGAAAATGAGAGTATTTGAAGGACGATGCTTAAGAAAAAATTTGAAAATGCACTGGCCAAACATCATTAGTAACAAAGACCTGAAAGAAAGAACAAGAGTTAACAATACAATGTCTGAATTAAAGAGGAGATGGAACTGGTTGGGACATATCTTAAGGATGAAAAAGAACAGACATCCTCATAGAGCTCTACACTGGATACCAATGGGAAAAGGAAGAGAGGTAGACCAAGAGGAACATTTAGAAGATCTACAGAGGAAGAGATGCAAAGATCAAAAAAAAAAAAAAACCTGGGCAGAGCTGACATGGATGGCACAAGATCAGAATGATTTCACTGGGTTGTCGCCTTATGTCACATCAGTGACGAAGAGGATTAAGCTAGCTAGCTTTTGGAAGTGTTTTTTTTTTTTTTTCCCAGCCATTTTGTTAATGTTGATATGACAGAACTTTAACATCATGGCTTCGTACCTTAAAAATTAAATGAAATTGTAACTTTTTTATAGATCAAGTAGAGGAAAAATACAAACTAAAAAAAAGTGCCTGGACATTGTTAAAGAGCAGTGATGTAATCATTTTTTCTAGGGGTTTCATTTACATTACTGTCTTGCAGATTGCAAATCATCTAATTCTGTATTGTTCATTAAAGTCTTCACATGCTGCATTGTTGAATGTGCCACAACTGAAGTCCATAAGGTATGGTGAGGAGGCTTTCTGAAGTAATTACGCACCAGAGCTTTGGAATAAATTTCCAGTACATAGACAGCCTCTGTAGAGATAGCTTTAAGAAGCAACTCAAAACCCATTTTTAATATCTTGTTTTTAAATTAATTTAGCTTCCCCTGAATATATATATATATTTTTTTTTAAATTGTGTCTCCACACTTCTTAATGGGTCATTTTATCTTCATTTTAACTTTCATTTTCTCCATGTAAAGCACCAAGAGCTGCACTTCATGCCATGAAAAGTGCCATAAAAAATGTGAGTAGTAGGCTGTAATGGTCTGATGGAATAAAAATAAAATACATGAATAATAAACTAAACACTGGCATGAGTAAAAAAAAATACAAGCTGGACATTTAGTCAGTTTCTCTTAAATTCTTTATTCAATCATCGTTACATTAAACTAACATAAATAAACATTTTTATGAACAAAAGGCACACAGTTCAAATATAATCAAAGCAAACATCTGTACAGTTTCTTAAAAAAGCAAAACAAATCAACATAATAAAAAGTCTACTGTCTCTGAGGGAGAGAGCGGTCCAGGAGAGATGAGTGAGCGGTGTGTTGACACAGCAGCTCAGCAGCATTGAGTCTCAGTGTGAATCTGTACAATCCGAGCCCCTCTGAAGAGGAAACGAATCCACCCACCCATCCATGCATTTGCTTAACCACTTATCTCCAGGGGCTGAAGCTTATGCCAGCTGACAACGGGCTGGGGGTGGGGGGCATAAAAAGGGAAAAAAAAAAAAAAAAAAGAGGCGCAGCATTGGCTTCAAGTGAGTCTCCTCCCTCCAGTTTAACAGTATGCGAGAGCAAATGTGTAAAAGTCTCTAAAACTTCCATCCATCGTCAGGTTGAAGAGGCCACAAGAAAAATGTCCACTACAACTAAAAGATTCAAACACAGCATATAAGATTTTTTTTTCTATAAGGGCCAAAGTCTGGGTAAACAATTTTGATTTTTTTTTTTTTTTTCTTTTGCCTGTTGAGAACAAAAGGAGGGTCACAGCTGGCATGGTTTCTCTATGGAAGCCTGTGATTGGTTGGCCAGTTCAGGTCTTTCACAGAACTGGCTGAACTCATTCTATTCGCCGCCATTCTATTTAGTTTATTTCTAGTGCACCAGTTAACAACAGTCATCCCAAAGTTAGGTTTAGATGCTAAAATATGAAACCCCAAACAGCTCCTGGGAGCGAGTGCTCGAGTGTGTGGAGGGACAGAAAGATGCCTCCAGCAGAAACGGGCTTGGGGACGACGACCCTGGAGATGGTGATGGTGTTTTGTGATGGGTGTCATGTTGCATACATCCAAACTTATTTCAGGAGTAATGACATCAAAATTACATCACTACTGTCAAAGTCCAGCAAAACATTAACGCTATACTGTTTTATGTGCAAATGACAGAACTGCACTGTTTTGGTTCAGCATTGACCCCATTGCTAGCTAAAAAGAGAACGTCAACCCTGACCCACAACTATGCAATATGCCTTAAAACACACACAAAACACTGTTGCAGTACATTTTGCTGAAATCCAGTTAATGTGACAAGGACATCATTTTGACCCTATAACTGATTTTCAGAGGCTCCCCCCGGGACGCGTGATCATCCTGGAGACCGAAGTGCTGCTGTTCAGTCACAGCTGCTGGCATGTCTGTGGCTATGCAGAAGATGGCATTTGGTGGAGTCAGTAATACATTCCAGTCTTCACACAGTAATGAGCAGGGCTACTGGTGTAAAGGGCGCACTTTAAGCTTTGGCCAGCATTCTTCGAAGGTAACACAACATAAAAATAATTGTTTTGTAAGTTGTCTGTGTTTTTTCAACTGATTTAAGACAATTTTGCACCGCTGAATCCGAAAATGACATCCGTTTCTCTCAATCAGGTCAGGTTTTTATGCCAAGTTGTAAGCAGTTGTACAGTAAATTGAATAGTAGACATTGATAAAGGTAAGTACATGTAAATTGAATGTTACGTCATCATTGTTCAAAATTCAGAGAATTTCAAGAAATAAAGAATTTCTGCATCATATAAAGCGAAAATACCCGTACATGTAAACAAAAACGTAAAAAAACATGTGGCCATAGTTCAAAAAGTTGGCCTGATTGAGCAAAACCAATGTGATTTTTGGATTCAGCACATCAAAATCGTCCTAAATCAGCTAAAAAAAAAAACTTAAATTTGATGTTGACCAGTGTTATTTTTAATGCATAAACCTGAAATTGTTAAACGCACAATTTCAGAGATTTGAGGTAAAACTGGAATTTACTACAGTGGGTAAAATGGCAGAAACCACCTTTGCGATATGCAAGCCACTCATAATTTATGTGGCTTTTTCCAAACAAAGATTTACTCTTTGGTTCGACAAATTAGCATTGAGCTTCTAATACTGCCTGACAAATTCTGATTGATGACATGTGATCCTATTCCAAAGTCACCGTTTCTCAGCCCCCACATTAATAGGAACCCTCTGCTTATGCCAAGAGATGCAAACAGCTCTGATTCAACCGCAGCATCCAACACACCCAGAATGAGAACGAGTTTTGTTTTTTTGTTTTTTTGCCAGCAGGAGTAAGATGCACTGACCGTTCTGATGGCAACTGTAACATGCTATTATGTTATGCTGTGGCCACGATTGTGGTTTTACATCATAAATTGCCATTTTAAATCTAGAGGATATTTGTATTACATGTGCTGAAAGGCTCACAGTCCCAATAGTTTACAAAATGCAGCAGCTAAGGCGACAATCATGGTCAAATACCGCAATGGGCCTTTTTCACAGCAGACCTGTTGACTAGTCACAGCAGAGTTGGTGCATTTAACATTAAGGAGGACCAATGGTGTCATTATTATACATACAGTACATGTGAAAAGTGCAAATGTCAGCTGTGGAAAAAGGTCCATTTCTGTTCATCACAATTTGAAACATTTTCCTGTTGAAAACATGCACTATGCTAGTAAGTACACCATGTGCATACTGCACGACATGGGAGTGAACAATGAAAGTATCAGAACAGAGACAGTATATGTTTGTTTTGTTTCCCCACATTTGCTCCAAATCAATAAAGTAAATAAAATTCTCCTTTGCCTAGGTTCCTGTTCATAGTGGATGATTAAAATGTGGAATAAGAGTACGTTCAGGTCCTTTGCAGCAGTTTTTCGCTTGCTATCCATCTGTGAACACTAAATAAAAACGGTGTGTCCTTTGCTGGTCCAGTTTTGTCCAGTTGAATCCGGCATATTGTTCCTTAATGCAGTCCAGTCTGGTTGGATCCAGTTGACTACAGATCGGAAAACTGAGTATTTGCAAATATTCCTGTCGGCTTTAATCCGTTTCAAGCACCAGATGGGGGATGCCAAGTTTGCCAGAGTAACTTGCAATTGCCACCTCCACCTATCCACTGCCTGAACAAAGAGGATCAAGCTCCCATTTCGAAGTTGTGATGGCTTAGAGGGCGACGGTGGTGGGTACCTCCTCATAGTGAATGATAAAGTAAGGATAGCTCTGGTCGTCATTGAAGATGACATAGATCTGGGGATCAACCCAGTTGTCCACGCAGGAGTCGTAAAGGTCACTGGAGGGGTCACGTGGATTTATGGGAGGAGGCCGCCTCATGGAGGGATTTCCTACTGTAAACCTGTGTAAACACAACAGTGAGGACAAGAAACATTAGCTATGCATGTCCATCATATGCCATTCCTTTAACACAAGGACTGGCAATCTTTTCCAGTGAAAAGAGCCTTTTTGTATAATTTTGGGTCAAATTTAAAAAAAAAAAAAAAATTCAAAAAAATATTTGAGGTTTAAAATGAACATAAAGCAACCTAAATGTCAGTATAAACATAGCTGTCAACATTAGGAATGAGACCGTTTTCCCTGCATATCTGGATTGTTATTGCAAATCTGTAACTTTACTCAAAATTGACGCTTTCCTTGTATATTTACAACCTTTTCCCAGTCACAAGTTTGCATTCTTTTTTCCGGTCATAAATGTGCAAGTTTTTTCGCCCCTCATAAATTCAGCAAGGCACCTTAAATCATTTACACATATGCCACATGCACATGAAATCGTTGCAAGTTTATGGAATGAACCAGTGCATTCTAGCTTGTTTTCCCCCTCTCAAATATTCATGGTAATCCCTGAACACCCGTCATTCATCAGTCTTTGCAGCACTTACTCAGGAATCGTAAATAAAGCATATTAAGATGACAACATTTTCAGCTACAGATAAGAATAACGAGGAAGGAATAAAAATCTGCATTCCTGTTCAAGTCTAAGTGCCTGTGCTGGGGAACAGACTGGAACCAGGTTTTTGGTGGGGGGGGAGGGTGCTGTAAGTGTATCTGTGTGTTGGGGGCGGGTTACAAACTGCCACACAAACCTCTGGTCACAATACAGACCGACTGCTGCAGCAAAACAAAGCCGCTGCAGATGTATGATGGGCACAGACAAATCAGCTGTTTTACATGTGTGGCTCCACATTTGACTCTACTTTAAAAGGAATGGGTGGTGGGTGAGTCGGGAGGATTGTGGGGTGGGGTTGTGAACACATGATGCATCGCGTGGACTGAAAGACGGTTTATGGAAAAGAACCTCCGGATTTTCATGATCCAAATTAATGGTGATGTCTTCTGCAATCTGCGAGTGAGAGACGGGTTCAAACAGGGAAAGTTGTTTATGGAGAGGTATGCACCGGGGGGGGGGGGGGACTTGTCAAACACACCAATCTGCTCATTAGGGACACTGAACCACAGAACCGTTGATAAACCCGTGAAGCATACGGCATTGATTTAGCATTAACCAAACTGTGTTCAAAGTGTTCTTTCCAGCTTGATCAAACCAAAACAGGCTGTCCAAGCTAAGATAAACAAATGCTACAAGAAAAAAAAGATTAAACAAATTATGGTATTAGTAAGAGGAAATTGGAGCTGATTTAATATGCATTATAAGGCTCTTGGACAAAACATCAGTGGACTAAACTACAACATCATCAGTAGAATTGACAACACAAAATGACGTCCAGGAAGAGACTAATCAATCCACAGCACCCACACACACCTGCCGGTGAGGACTTTGGCGAGGAACATGCAATGGACTCCTTTGGGTGAGCGCTTGGAGAAGTTGTGGGAGTACACAGCCTTGCGGGCGAAGTAGGATCCCTGGCCGAACATGGTGGCATGTTTGCCACAGACCCTCGGGTCGAAGTTGTGTTTGCAGATGCCGTCGACTACGTCGGCCGAGGTGCCGTGGAAAAGGTGGCGCTCGCTCAACAGTCGGTCCATCTCTGACATCCGCCGAGACATGTACTCCTTCTTCCTGTGGGGTTAAAGACACGGAATGTTGGATGAGATCGGTTGGTTCAGAGCTCACAAGGGCTGTCAGGGACCACTCTTGATTCGGCTGTATATTTTAATTATGAAAAAAAAAAAAAAATACAGTCATGTCAAAAAATTAGGACACCCTGTATAAGCCTGTGTGTTTTTGTTTTGTTTTTTTAACATTTGGACATATGGATATTTAATATCAATGTTAAAAATACTGGGAGATTCATGTAATACAACTAAATTAAAAATGAATAAACTTTTTTTTTTCAAATTTTCTGTAAAATGTAATTCTAAAAAAATAGTGAGGAATAAATTAGGACACCCCCACATTCATTTCCAGTTAAAATGGCTAAAATAAATGTTAAAAAATGCAAATAAAAACAAAAACAAGGTTAGACAGATATGTGAACATTTCTTAAAGAACTGAATATTTAATGGGGTGTCCTAATTTTTTCACATGACTGCACATGCAGTACAGATGTGGACAGTGGGTCATGACTGATGAGGACGGTCTCTGTTAATGTGTCTCCCAGGCTGAAAGTGAAACTAAGAACTGTAGAAATGGCACATCTGCACCCCTGGCAGCCTTAAAACCTCACCTGAAAATGCTTTCACTTTTGGTCAGTCCAGGGCAAATCTGAAGAACCACAAAATAAAGTTGTGTGCATCCTGTGCAAGTCACAGCTAGCCTTCCATTGTAGTATTACTACTGAGAATATTTTTTTTGGGGGGGGCACCTAAATGACCCTTCATACTTCACCCCGCCTGCCGCAAATTCATCAGCAGCAGTATGACAGGAGGTTTAAGTTTTTAAGCAAGACACAGGGTATAATTTTTTATTTAATGTCAAGAAAAACAAAAATGTTGCTCCCTGCTTTTAACACTACATCCGTTTTTTCCAAGTACCTAAACTAATGTTATTTTGTCTTATGTCTTGTAAGCTTGTAAATCTGCAAAACCAGCCACATCATTGGAGCACAATGCAGTTAACTGCTTTGTCAATGCACTGCATTTCTCTCATCCTTTTGTTTCTTGGACTAAGCATGAGTGTCGCAGGAGAACAGTTTCGACACCCACAGCTCACCATTTCTTAATTCTGTATGCAATAAAGCAGCTTCTTGAGCAGAACAAATACACTAACTAGCATCTTTGACGTGAGCAGAGACGTGAGACGTTCAGCCTTCAGAGCCAGAGAGGCAGTGACCTATGCACGACCTCCCATGATCCCTCAGCTTGTGACCTGACACACAATGCCACTGTAACCCCCCCCCCCGCCGCCCCCCCCAAGCATGCAGTCACATGTACACTCATGAGCATTCAATTTCCTAAGCTCCAAATTCGATACAGAGCTGATGAAACTTCACATGAACAATCAGCCGTTTGCGTGCCAATACCCTCACGCACAGATGAGCAAAAAAGCTGTTATGGGTTTCCTGTCATAAACTGGAGTGTGGGAAGAGGAAGTCGACTGAAATTAAGGGGGCTTCACTTTCACACTCTTGGGACGCACGCACACCTTCAGTCACTGTGAAACTTCTGTGGTACCGGTGCGGTGGAGTTTAACTGTCACAGCTGATACGGCCTACCTTGCTCTAATCACAGCGGTTAGCCCACTGTGTTCAGGACCGGAACATCACTGTCAAACATCTCTCCATCTGCTGCATTCACACACCACTGCCGACTCGTTCTCATGAAGTCCCACACAGCTGCACGTCATGTGCCCCAATTTCTCTTTTGCATTCTCCTCTTACATTATTTATCATTCGCTCCGTGTTTATTGTTCAGAATTTTCAGTCTGCGGGAACATTCACAGCTGCGTTGCAAATATTTTTTCAGCTCACCCAGATAGCTGGATAACAAGGTCCAGAATTTGCTTTGCATCAAAGCAGCAAAATATGAGAGATAGTTCACGCTCATTTACTGTTTTATGACTATCACTTTATTTACGGGCTGAAATCTCTCAGGAGGTAACCACATTTCGAAAATGAGACCTTTGTCCTGACATGCGCAGCAGCTGGTCATTGTTTTAGCAAAATAATGCCCAATAACAAAACCACAAACCTGTCAAATTCAGATGCCGCAGATTCTTTATACAGCACTAAAGACTGCACACACAAAATGGTGACACACAAGCATGCCAGCAGCAAATTTGCTAAAACTTTTCTTTAATAGTCATGCAGACTTACACCTTACCAATATGTCACATAGTGTTAAGGTGGTGAATGTCATTTTAACCATGGCGTTACAAAACGGAAAGGGAATTCTCCTCAGCGCCACAGATTTTGCTCTGACCACAGAAGCCCCACCAGACTGCTCTTCAAACCCTCGGTTTTCAAAGTAAAACCAATGAGGAAAAAAAAAAGCCAACATAAAAAGGAGGACGGAGTTAAACAGAGAGGAACTTATTGTAGACAGACATGGATTGAGGGGCTTTACCACAGCTCACCAAAAGATAAATAGGGATTATACTGAATCACGTAAAGCAACTCTACCAGAAAATTAGTGCAGAAGTTCTCTTCAAATGTGGCGTCATGGTTACTGGTTTATATTGTCCACTGACGAGCACAAAACCAAAAGAAGTAATAAAAACTTTCCAAGTTACCTCTTGTATTTCTCCCAGAGGAAGGGGTTCTGAACACGCTGGATCTTGATAATCCTAAACTTGGTCTCCGACACCGTCTTATGGAACAGGCTGTACACAATCCTGTAGCTGCGGTCTTCACGGGACACAGGCACCCGCAGGAAATCCTGGCTCGTCATCATTGGCAGCCATGTTTCTGGGAATGGACTAGGAGGGTTGGTGGTCACTGGCAAGAGTGGATGTGACGCAGACGAACCAGATGAAGATAAGGATGAGCAGGGGAGGGGAGATGTAAAGAGGCCCCCAAGTGTCCTAGAACAGAGGAGGAAGAATGCATTAGATATTCGACTGGGTGAAAGATGTTATTCAAATGTACTCGTCATAGTTTATGTGACCTATTTGAAAAAAGCTACCAAACTGAAGACGTTTTTGCAATAAATGATAAATTATGAAAAATAACTGCTGGCTGCAGTTTCTCAGATGTTCTTATAAACTGAAGCTTCCTGCAATAACAGCTCTCTAGCCCTGCATTTTCCATCCATCCATCCATCCATCCATCCATCTTCTACCGCTTAATCCTTTCGGGTCGCGGGGGGGGCTGGAGCCTATCCCAGCATCTTTGGGCGAGAGGCAGGGTACACCCCGGACAGATCGCCAGTCCATCACAGGGCCAACACAGAGAGACAGACAAACCATTCACTCTCACATCCATACCTAAGGACAATTTAGAATCCCCAGTTTTGATGCCAATTAACCTAACTTGCATGTTTTTGGCATGTGGGAGGAAACCGGAGTGCCCGGAGTAAACCCACGCAGACACGGGGAGAACATGCAAACTCCACACAGAAGGGTCACCGATGGTCTGGGGGTGGGATCGAACCCACGATGGTCAAGGATGGAATCGATCCCATGACCTTCTTGCTGTGCTGCCACTGTGCTAACCACTGCGCCACCGTGGCCTGCATTTTCTCCACTCAAATGTGGCATGCTATATTTAATTTTATGGGTCCTATGAATGCTATAAAGAACCTCATGTCCCTGATGTTACATAATGCTTTCCAGGAACCTGGCAGCCCATTCGAATTGTCAGTCTCCTGGAAAGAATTATCCACTAAACATTACTTATGCTGTGTTGATTCCAGTTTAATGATTGATTAGGAACAATTAATAAACCCCAAATGTTATAAACTGCAACTTCTTGTAGGAAATTATACCATTTTAAACAAAGGCTGAAAGAAAAATGATCACTCCGTTTTTCCTGCACAAGAAAAACAATCGAGGTGTTCTTGATATTGAAATGTTGGTTGATGCGTCTCTTTTTAAAGTTCCCTCTGTAACCACATGTGGCAGACATCACATGTGTAAAGAGCACTTCTTTTCATAGTAGTTCATTCCCCACTTAAAGATGGATTCATGCTGCACCTCTGCTGTCCGCATACGTGTAACCGGAAACCTCGTGTGACAAAATTTACATCATCGTCTCCACTCCGCTAGTCTACGCAGTGCTCGACCGCGGACGACCGCGTGCAGCCCAAATTTTGTGACCGTGCCACCTGCCTGCGACCTGAACGCGTTGAAAAGCGCATACGCAAGACTGAATGTCCCACTCACGAGGTGCTGACATCAGCACAGCATACCAAGACAAAGTAGATGAAGACAACGAGGAAGCGGAAGATGAGAACAAGAATACATGAATCATAAATACTTCAGCAACAGCATCTTCATGGAAAATGAGTGAAAACCGGGAAGTCAAGCAGCAGAAAGCAAGCAGCGCTTCCTCGTTGGTGAAAATCCTGGCGCGTTGGTGCACTGGCGCTACCTATCTTGCAGGAGTGAAACTACAAATGATGGTTGTGCGCATGCGTCAACCGCTTGGCCTGGGTAGATGAAAAAAGTGAGCATGAACAGCCCTGCGTGCGTGCGTGCTGGGCCTGTCCAAAGCGCACGCGGACCAAAGCGGACTAGATGGGAAATGCAGCATGAATAAGGCTTAAGTGACTGACTGCAGCATTTACAGAAACGAGACCGCCGACCTAAAGCCATCCATTACAGCAGGTTACACATTTTCCTTCCTATAGCGACACTTGGTGAAAATCCTGGTGCGTTGGTGTACTGGCGCTACCTATCTTGTGGGAGTGAAACTACAAATGATGGTTGTGCACATGCATCAACCGCTTGGCCTGGGTAGACGAAAAAAGTGAATAAGGCTTAAGTGACCGACTGCAGCATTTACAGAAACGAGACCGCCAACCTAAAGCCATCCATTACAGCAGGTTACACAGTCTCCTTCCTATAGCGACACTTCCACGTTTCCAATCAGAACTGCATCCTTGTGTAAAAAAAAAAAAAAAAAAAAAAAAAAAAAAAAAAAAAATGCCTGTCAACAATGACATCAGCGCACAATTGAGCAGAGCCGTCAGCCTTCACCAACCAAACAAAAGTACAGGACTGCGAGTAAATGAAACCCAGGCACTAAACAAGACACCAGGGAAGCAAAATTGCAAGGGGGGGGTGGGGTGGCGGTGGAGCAAGAACAAGTGAGATGGGATGGAGAAATGAAATGTCTATTGTGGAGCTGTCACAGAAGTGACAAAAAAAACTATTATGTCTGGCATTCGAGTCAGTAATAGTAGTTTGGCTGTCAAGTTATCGCCATCGGAGTGTAAATGCTGTTAGCTCTATCAGCCATAAGAAAGGGAGTGTGTGTGTGTGTGTGTGTGTGTGTGTGTGTGTGTGTGTGTGAGTGAGTGAGTGAGTGAGTGAGTGAGTGAGAGAGAGAAGACACTGATCAGAGTGATTCTAAGTTGGTGCGACAGATTTTCTCCCCCCCCAATCTAGCTTGCCCGGTCTCGATCTTCCCCACTGAAATCGATGTCTCTATTCCCCATGTGCTTTGTGTGCTTTGAGATCACAGACAGCCTGGTGCAGAAAACAAGTGTGAAATGAAAAAGGACAGATAAGAGTAAGATTTTTTTTGGGGGGTGGGGTGGGTGGGTGGGGGGGGGGGGTAGATCAGCAAGGGATAATGAGGGAGGGATGGAGATGGCTGAAAATAACACCATCGGGTAAGACAGAACAATGACAGAAAGTAAAGGATGGGAGGGTGAAGAGGGGCAAAGGGGGGAAGTGTGTCAATCAAGCTAATGACCTCAGTTCCCAAAGCCCAGCACAGATTGTTCCTGATATACGGTGGTGTGAAAGTGTTTGCCCCCTTCCTGATTTCTTATTTTGTTGTATGTTTGTCACACTTTAATGTTTCACATGTAACAAATTTAAATATTAGACAAACACAAGTAAACACAAAATGCAGTTTTTAAATGAAGGTGTTTATTAAGGGGAAAAAAAAATCCAAACCTACATGGCCTTTGTGAAAAAGTGATTCCCCCCCCCCCCTTGTTAAAACAAATTAACTGTGGTTTATCACATCTTTGGAAAGCTGAGTCCAATTTCTCTAGCCACACCCAGGCCTGATTACTGCCACACCTGTTCTCAATCAAGAAATCACTTAAGTAGGACCTGCCTGACAAAGTGAAGTAGACCAAAAGATCCTCAAAAGCTAGACATCATGCTGCAATCCAAAGAAATTCAGGAACAAATGAGAAACAAAGTGATTGAGATCTCTCAGTGTGGAAAGATTATAAAGCCATTTCTAAAGCTTTGAGACTCCAGCGAACCACAGTGAGCCATTATCCACAAATGGCAAAAACATGGAACAGTGGTGAACCTTCTCAGGAGTGGCTGGCTGACCAAAATTTCCCCAAGAGTGTAGTGACGACTCAAAGAGATCACAAAAGACCCCACAACAACATCCAAAGAACTGCAGGCCTCACTTGCCTCAGTTAAGGTCAGTGTTCATGACGCCACCATAAGTAAGAGACTGGGCAAAAATGGCCTGCATGGCAGAGTTCCAAGACGAAAATCACTGCTGAGCAAAAAGAACAAAGGCTTGTCCCAGTTTTGCCAGAAAACATCTTGATGATCCCCAAGACTTTTGGGAAAATACTCTGTGGACTGATGAGACAAAAGTTGAACTTTTTGGAAGGTGTGTGTCTCATTACATCCGGCGTAAAAGTAACAGCATTTCAGAAAAGGAACATCATACCAACAGTAAAATATGGTGGTGGTAGTGTGATGTCTGGGGCTGTTTTGCTGCTTCAGGACCTGGAAGACTTGCTGTGGTAAATGGAACTGTGAATTCTGCTGTCTACCAGAAAATCCTGAAGGAGAATGTCCGGCCATCTGTTCGTGACCTCAAGCTGAATCGCACTTGGGTTCTGCAGCAGGAGAATGATCTAAAACACACCAGCAAGTCCACCTCTGAATGGCTTAAGAAAAACAAAATGAACACTTTGGAATGGCCTTGTCAAAGTCCTGACTTTAATCCAATTGAGATGCTGTGGCATGACCTAAAAAGGCGGTTCATGCTCAAAAACCCTCCAATGTGGCTGAATTACAACAATTCTGCAAAGATGAGTGCGCCAAAATTCCTCCATAGCGCTGTAAAAGACTCCTTGCCAGTTATCACAAATGCTTGATTGCAGTAGTTGCTGCTAAGGGTGGCCCAACCAGTTATTAGGTTTAGGAGGCAATCACTTTTTCACACACGGCCATGTAGGTTGGGATCTTTTTTTCCCCCCTTATTAATAAACACCTTCATTTAAAAACTGCATACTTGTGTTATCTTTGTCTTAAAATTTGTTTGATGATCTGAAACGTTTAAGTGTGACGAACATACAAAAAAAATGAGAAATCAGGAAGGGGGTAGACACTTTTTCACACCACTGTATGCACTCAGATGCACTATTTCCTGGCGAAAACGTGGAGAATTTCAAGAATGAATTTCCAAGAATTTCATTCTTGAGGACACTGCTTACTTTCACCCATTCTTTTAGAGGGTAAAAATAAAAACATGAGCAGAATATGGCAATTCAACGGGGGTTGCAGAGTGCCTAGAACCATCTTTTGGTAACCCTTTATTGAACTGTGACCAGATAAAATGATTAACTGAAGCGCCAATGATGGCAATTCCCTCCATCCAAATTCCAGCTCCTCCACAGAAACATTTCACACTCCTTCACTCTTCACTCTGCACCCTGTCTGGAAACAATTTAGACCTCACCCCACAGTCCACTCCACTGTCTCTCTTCTCTTTTTTTTCCCTCTCTAATTTTCAAATTTAAAGGTGCTTTATTGGCATGACAGTATAAAGGAACAGTCCTGCCCCCTTCCCCGAGGAGTATTTAAAGTTGTGAAATGTCATTTAGCCCCACTGAAATTTTGAGATTATGGAATTAAATTGATTCAAGTGTCTCTTACCTCACTGAATAGTTGACATTTACATTTTGGGATGAAGTGCATCTTTGTCTCAGCCTCACCTGTCTAAGACCGAATGTTCCGTTTTGTTTTTGGTTGCCACGATTTTTGTGTGTCTTCCTTGTTCCATTGCCTGTTTGTGGTCACTGAGTCTATACTTGGTTAGTATCCCGTTTCTGCTTTCTATCTTGTATGGTTAGGAGATAATGCCAGTTCATAATTTCTGTAAAGGGCCAGATAACATTCCGATCTACTTTGGCTGTTAGTTTCTTCTTTCCAGTGTTTAGATAAACTTCTTTGCATTGTGTTATAATTTGGTTTACATTGATTTACTGTTTAGAGAGGATGACTCTCTCCACTTTCCTCATCTTCTGCTTTCCATTTTCTCTTGACAGTCGGTGCTCCAGCAGGAACAGCTCGTTCTAGCGTTCCTCTGTGTGGGAAACTGGCAGCGCACTACTACAGCAGGCTGCTCAGCAGAGGAAGTGAAAGATTCTGCAAATGGGGTGAAATGACTCCTCTTGTTTCCAATCTGCCATCACTTGTTTCAAAAATAAGGCCAAGTGGAGTGCTGCAAAGACGATCACTTTCACAGGGAGATGAGCAGGAAGTCGATCATTTTGAAAAATGGGAAGATTTCAGATAGAACTATATGCTTTTATTTACATTTCTCAGCTGGAAAAAGGTTTACTGGTTTATTTTTTGGTTCCTTTCACCCCATCATGTGCTGGCTCTCCACCACTTCTTTTGTGTCATCTGTTCTCATTTGCCTCATTATCTCATTTTCCGTTTGTCTGGTTCCGGCCTGCGCAGGCCTGCTCCTGTGTCCCGGTGACTCTGCTCCACTTGCCAAAAATCTGAGTTGTTGAATGCGTTAATGTGGGTTTTGAGCTCAGTCGAGGCTGCCAGTGTGCCAACAGAGAGAAAGGATTGCAATGCGGGTGTGGCGTTTAGTGGGGGTTTTACGCATTCGACAACTGTGACATTAGCATCGTGTACCAGCCACTGTCTGCTCACAGTATCTCCAAAACAAGAACTCGGGACATGTAGGGAACACACAGAGCCACAGGGAGACATTGTCACATTGCTGAAGAGCCAACTGCGTGTGCATGTGCAGTCAGTGTTGCATCATGCCCGAAATACTGAATGTTCTCCAACAATCTGAGTGCAAAACGAGTGACACGGTCCTGCTCGAGAGCACATAGGGATGTTGCAAGTGAGAAGAGAAAGTGAGGATTATCACCATTACATACCAAGACACTGATCATAATGAAGAAAAACAAAAAAACTACAGCACAAACCTTCATTGAGACAACACATTTTCACATTTTGAATCAAATTCCTTAAACCAGATTGTGATGCAGTTCAACACCAAACTCTTATTGTTCCTTGTGCTACAGCCACCTCCATCCCCCAACTCCATTAATGTTCATGACCTTTTTGCCAAGAGAAAAATAAACCAACAACAGTGGTGGTAACAAAGTGATTACATTGTGTTGGACTTACATTTCATGTTACCAGAACCAATCACTTTAAAATAAGATGCAGCTCTTTTGTGAATTACAGTATTTAGTATTGATTTAAAGCAATTATGTACAAACCAGCTGTGAGCAATCAATGTTCAATATTTAATCAATTAGATCCACTGAGTTTTGCAAGTCCTCCCAGGCTGATGAGGCTTTTAATTACTTCATTGGATCAAGCTGTACCTTTGGTACAGGGTACAGCTTTCATGTAAATCTGTCATTCAATTTTTCATGCTCCTGCTAACAAACAAACCCAACCAATCCTAAAACCTCCTTAGAAGAGGTAATTAGTAACACCCAGGCTGGGTTCTTGTGCAACAAATACGGCACATGCTAGAACAAGCCTCGACGGCGTTTACTTACTGTAGAACAGGAGTGAGTATCACAGAGGACATGAACATGGGTCGCTTCTTGATCTGTCGTCTAAACCCAAAGATTGCGTTTTGCTGGAATCCCTCCCTGATGTTGAGGATATACTGGTTCTGGAGCGTAATGAATCGCACCTCCTTTAGACCCCTCAAACTCGCCTCCTCTATGAGCTTCACCACAGGCTGTGAAGGAGGAGAATTTATAGTTTTAGATGATTGTCTTTATTGTGTTTTTTCTGTTGATGACTATTGGGCAATGCCAAACAGGAAAGTGGAAGGCCCCATTTCAACAGGGAAATGTCAGTGAAGAATGGCCATTGTTCACATAAAAAGTTTAAGAGCTACAGGAAGTGTCATGAAATATGAAGGCAAAAGAAATTAAAAACCTTGGCATGGGAAAAACTGTCAAAAAGGTGATCAATTTGTATATACAGATGAAACCAGAAGTTTACATATGCTGTATAAAAAGAACCTTTTTATCCTCCTCAGTCTGACATTAAATCAGACTAAACTTTTCCTGTTTTAGGTCAGATTGCCAAAATTATTTCCATTTGCTAAATATTTTATTACTTTCTTCAAAGTCAGAAGTTTACATACACTCAGATTACCATGCCTTTAAACAGTATGGGAAAGCCCAGATGATGTCATGCCGTTGGAAGCTCCTGATAATTTAACTGAACATTTAAGTTAATTGAAGGCACACCTGTGGATGTATTTTAAGGCACACCTCAAACACACTGCTTCCTTGGGTGACACCATGGGAAAATCAAATGACATCAGCCAAGTTATCAGGAAGAGAACTGTGGACCTCCACAAGTCTGGTTCTTCCTTGGGTACAATTTCCAGAAGCCTGAAGGTGCAATGTTCATCTCTTCAAACAAGTATAAACATCATGGGAACGCCCAGCCATCATACCACTCAGGAAGGAGACAGGTTCTGTGTCCCAGAGATGAATGTGTTTTGGTGCAAAATGTACATATCAATACCAGAACAAAAGCAAAAGACCTTGTGAAGATACTGGCTGAAGCTGGTAAAATGGTGTCATTATCCACAGTGAAACGAGTCCTGTACGGACATGGGCTGAAAGGCCACTCAGCGAGGAAGAAGCCATTACTCCAAAAGCAACATAAAAAAAGCCAGATTACAGTTTGTAAATACACACCGGGACAAAGATCTTAATTTTTGGAGACATATCCTGTGGTCTGATGAAACTAAAATTGAACTGTTTGGCCATAATGACCATTGTTACATTTGGACGAAAAGAGGGGGAAGCATCTAAGCCCGAGAACACCATCCCAAATGTGAAGTACGGGGGTGACAGCATCAAGTTGTCGGGTGTTTTGCTACAGGAGGGACTGGTGCACATCACAAAACAGATGGCATCATGACTGAAGAACATTATGTAGAACTATTGAAGCAACTTCTCAAGGCATCAGCCAGGAAGTTAAAGCTTGGGCACAAATAGGTCTTCAAAACAGACAATGACCCCAAGCACACCACCAAATTAGTTACAAAGTGGCTTAAGGACAACAAAGTCAACGTTTTGGAGTGGTCATCACAAAGCCCTGATCTCAATCCCATAAAAAATACATGGGCAGAGTGGAAAAGATGTGTCTGAGCAAGGTGGCCTACAAACCTGACTCAGTTATACCAGTTCTGTCAGGAGGAATGGGCCAAAATTCCAGCAAACTACTGTGAGAAGGTTGTGGAAGGATACCCAAAATGTTTGACCCAAGTCATACAGTTTAAAAGTAATGCTACCAAATACTAAAGAAATGTATGTAAACTTTTGACTTTAAAGAAAGTAAATTCTCTAAAAATTTACTTAGCAAATAGAAATCATTTTGGTAAGCCTAACCAACCTAAAACAGGAAAAGTTTAGTCTGATTTAATGTTAGACTGAGAAAAAAGGTTGTGTCTTTTTATACAGTATATGCAAACTTCTGGTTTTAGCTTTATACACAAATGAGTTATTGTGCATCTAAAAGTCAATCACATCACAGAGGCTAGATGATTGATTACTGTGGGCAGAGTTAATGCATCTGGCTCAGCAGGCGCACACTGAGTGGCTCACCTCGGAGTATTCCCTCCAGCCAAAATTGTCTCTGCAGTAATACTTCCAAATGGTGTGACAGCTGGGGGTGGGGTTTGCATTCGTCGCAGTGATGGGCAGAGGGCTGGGGGGAGTGGTCAGTCGTCGTACTCGGTCAAACTCCAGATCACACACTTGCAATGCCACAAAGTCGAGGGTGAACACCCGACCCCTGAAACACAAGGTTTAAGACGTTAAAAACAAGTGAAACAGCCAACCACTGCAGCTAGCAAAAACGGGATAAACACTTACACAGCCAAGCTAGCATGTGGCTGTGGCGGGGTGACCTTGTTAAATAGTCACACATTATATTTCCGACCCAACATGCAGCTGCCAACGAGACCTTAATTTAATCCATGTGCTCTGGAGCAAGATGACCAAACCTCAACTCCAGATGAGTCACACAGGAGGACAATATCAAGTAGATGAATTACAAACCACTTCAAAGCAGAAAATAGAGCGTAAGACAGAAATAAAAACAAGAATGAATACCACCACGATGTCAGACCAAAAACTCAAGTCTGCAGTTGAAATACTCTCCTTGTTCTTGTAGATTTGTGTAGTCCCTATTATTTACAATGGATTACGTACAAAGAATACATTTCTATATGGAGCAAAGAGCTAAATAAAGGAAAAATTATATTATTCTAAGTACAGCATATACAATGACCCCACAAATGTCACAGCTCACGTCAGTATCTGCTGTATTGTTGTGCATGTCACAGATTTTTAATATTGTGTTAATATCGTGAAACTATGAAATATGCCTATTTTACTGTCTCACTGTGTTGCATCATGTTGTAGTTACAGTTAGTTAAAATCTAGAGTTCCACTTGTTGCTTTGAGTCAGTGAAGATTACAACTTGGATCTCTGCAAGTAACCAATTATTTTAATTAAATTACCACCAACAATAATTAAATCAGTCACCCGATTATTAAGCCGATTTTTAACTTTGGACTAGGCCAGCCTAGCTGTTCCATTGCGTGTTCCATCTGTGTTACGCCAAGCACTTGAAGAGACATCAGCTCCCTTGAGGAAAGCCAATAACAAATAGTCAAATTTTTTTAGCCGCCATCTTGTTCAACAATGCTTGGTTATGTTCAAATACAGAATGAAGATATGCAGCTGTGCTACATTCTACCTCATTGTGGTGCCATATTAGCGGCCATCATTGATCACTGAGCACACTAAAGTGTTTCCATCTGCCAAGTAAATAAATAGTGGAAACTCATAATCCCATGTGCACACAACCTCCCATAACCCCCTCCGTCGCGACACACATGGGTCACAACCCTAGTGTGTGTGTGCGCATCAGTCTCTGTGCGTTAATTCTCCCTCCGGCCTCCGGCAAATCCTTTCTGGGTCAGACATACCACTTACGCAAATATGGCCATCGGATACTGGCACGCTATGACAAGGAAGGCAGACGCACACACAGAAATGGGCATATGCATTACCACACACAGACAAAGGAAGATCAGTGCAAACTTTGCAAGGCACACACTGGCACAGAAACGGCTGCACGGGGCATCACTGATAATTGGCTCATTGATTTTTGCAGTGGGACTAAATGGATGAAATGTTAAAAGGTTAGAAATAAAGTGAGTGAGCGTCTGTCTGGAAATGTGTGTTAGAAAAGCCACTCTTCATCTCTGTGCATTCTTAAAAAAAAAGTTAAAGAAATATCACATTACAGCATTTAGATGTTTCCCATCAAATCAACAGAGAGGGTGAACGGGGAAGTAAAAACCTTAGTTCAACAGTTCAAAGCAATGAAGCCTCATTATAACAGGTACACACTAAAAGGTTCAGTTCTATCTTCTGAGAGTGCAATTACTGGTCACTGAGGTTACTGCTACACAGTTTTCTCATGAAGGTGATAATGAGAAGCCCTGAGTCATTTTCCTAAAGCATGCATGCACATCGAAACAAACATAACTCTATATTTATTTCTGCCACGCCATAATGTGTCTAAATTGCTAGAGGAGGAAGTGAAGAAAAAAAGGTCATTTACTGGGCACGTGCAGGAACAACAGGCAACAGAGGACAAGTCACTGATGAGCAGATTAGCAGTAAGAGCAGATGGGTAATGCAGATGTGGTTTTCTGTTTTGTAAAGCCATTTTTTTTTTCCCAGCAATGAAACCCATTTCACTTTCATACGTAAAAGGACAGCATTTCATTTGACTATACAGAAGAGAAAAACAAAGAGAAAAGATAAAGGAAGAGAGAACTGAAAGCACATCAAGATACTGAAAATGTAGTTAAAACAAATTAACCGACAACTGTACATCACATTCTTGTTTCTGTCTGCTCCATTTTTACAGCGTGAAACAAATGTGCACCCTGCAGTAGAACAGTATCTACCTGTAACAGCATGTTATGACGACCCACTGAATGTGCAGGACAACACCAGTTGATTATTTATAGTAATGCTCAACGTTTGTGATGGGCAACTTTGAGCTCTGTAGTATTAACAGGCAGTCTTTCCTCTCGCATTACAGCCAAGACCAAATTTGTCATGGACATTTTTTTTTTTAAATATCAAAGTAGATAGATAAAGGAAAAAGGGCACAATGACTTATCCAAAACTTATACAAGGTTACAGTGAAATTATAGAATACTTTTATCAAATATAAAATATTGTTTAATCAAATTTTTTATATTATATATATATTTAAGATTTACATTACCTCACATAGTACATTATTTACACCTTTTGTTTGGATAGGAAGCTTAAAAGGTGAATATAAACAGCAAACTTTGCTCTTTAAAACAGATACATCAATATGAAAAAATATTTTACTACTATTACAAAACTAAACCAAATCAGATCTTTGTAAACATTAGCGACTGTGACTTCAGACGTCCCTAACCTCACCAGTAACGACATGTTCTTACAGTTCTCCTGCATTTCATCATGGCCCAAAAACACACCTCATCAGTGCCCCAGCCACTGGGCTTTGTGTTTAATTTAGCAGCTGTTCTGGTGTTAACGTTTGCATTTTACCATGGATACAACTGCCGTCATGGGGTGACTGGACAGAGTGGCACGTTTTCAGTGTTTAGTATCCCCCTGAGTGTGGACGCAATTTTTATTTGGTGGGTAAATCTCAGACTGGCAACAATAGGTACATACTGAGTGGGGGGGGGGGGGGGGATTTGAGTTGTATTCACGCCAATAATAATTTAAAATTGGCCAACATCATGAAAAAGTGTGACTCACATAAATCAAACTCACTTAGACAAATGACCCAAAAAGGCAAATGAAAATTTCAGACTGCTGTGCATCAGAAAATGATCAGCATTTTACCAACAGATATTACGCCATCGGCTAGAGACACACCAAGCCAACGCTCAGCCATATGGGAAATACAAGCCATCGGTAAGCCTCACCTGCTTGGTGTGTCCCACACTACTGACAAAACAAACCTCGTCTTGGCTGTTAAAATAGCAAATGAGAGAGTAAGAAGAGAAACTGATATGAGAAAATAAACTCCGCTGACTTTAAAAACATTCGTGGCTATCTGGAATGAAGAAAGTGAAGGCCAGCTGATCAACTTAATTCAAGAGAGGGCAGCTCTGTACGACCCCTGCAACCACTGAGAATTATACTAATCCTTTGTTTTATATTAGCCGTCAACGGACCTACAGTTTCCCTACTGAGTGACAAGGCAAGCGCCACCTGCTGATGTGGACAATTATGCACCAAACATGCAGGCCTGTCTGCCATTGGCTGTAGTCTGCCTGGTGTGTCCAAGTGCAACTTTTTTTTTTTTTTTTTTTTTACAGCAACAAACCTGACAAAAGGGAACACAGCAGGGTGCCGTTGATTGAGTTTTGTCAGCGATGTTAGCTTGGTGCATCTTTAGCCTCATAGTTGCATCTTAAAAAAAAAAAAAAATCACAACTACGAGTTAGTGTTTGTGAAAATAGTTACAAGAAGCAAGATAGCGGAGGAGAGAGGTTTAATGTGTGAGAGGTTTGGCTCCTCACCCACCCCAAACAACCGTTTTTTTTTTTTATTGTTTTTAGTTGCAAATCCTAGCTGTAATATTAAGCATCTGTAAAAACATTAATGAATAAAAGAGGAGCATCAGAAAACCAGAAGTGAAACTTTGATAATGGATTTGAACCCTGGTCACATGTGTCAAACCACTATTTTAGTGTGATCCTATCTTCTTACATTGATTTCAGCCCCAATAGGAAGTTGCAATAAAGTTAAAGGGTTTGCATTTAAGTACCTGTGGGCAGCAGTGGCTCAGGAGGCAGAACACGTCATCTAATAACCAGAGGGTTGGCGGTTTGATTCCTGCTCTCCCCAGACATCCTGCCGTTGTGTCCTTGGGCAAGACACTTTACCCACCTTGCCTCCAGTGTCCATGACACTGGGTATGAATGTGTATAAGTGGTTGGTAGTGGTCGGAGAGGCTGTTGGCGTGGATTGGTGGCTACATTTCCGTCAGTCTGCCCCAGGGCAGCTGTGGCTACAGTAGTAGCTTACCACTACCATTGTCTGTGGACTGAATGAATAATGTATCCATTGTAAAGCATCTATGAAAAGCACTATATACTGTAAATCTGATGCATTATTATTATTAAGTACTTGTTGGGATTGTTGGGTTATTTCAGACATTAAGGGCTAGGGATCACTTTAATTCTTGAAAAAACAAACTGTTGTAGAAAGAAAGTTGTAGCCTCTGGATCTGGTGATTACAGTGCATTTTGGGAGCCTCTGAAACCCATGTAATGAGGTCAAAATGACGTCACGTCCGCATCAACTACATTCCAGCAAAACCTATGGTGCTTTGTATATAAACTAAGGTGTACTGCTATGTTTTGGGTCAGCGCCAAGTCTTTTAGATAGCCAAAAAAAAGGCATTCTGTAATTTGCACATGAAACACCGCAGTGATAGGTTTTGCTGAAATGTATTCAACATTGAAGTGATGTCATTTTGATCACAAAAAACAGGTTTCTACAGAGGACAGTTGAAGATTTTCAAATCCTTTCACAGAGTCCCTATCCCCTCCCCTCACTCCCAGACTTGTTTCTGCCCTTCCAAAAATAAAATTCCATCGGTTAAATTAAGTGCACTGAGCTTCAGGGCTTCCAATGTGCAGGCCAATCAAGGAAGCTAAAAAGAAATGCAAAGCATGCCTAGTCTGGAAAGGTTTGCACTTGAAAGTCAACTGAAAATACAGCACAAAAAAAAAAAATCTAATTTACCTATAGTTAAAAGGATATGACTGAAATTTGAATGCAAAGCTAAGCTGAGAAGGAAGGCAGTAAGGTAAAGGGGAAAGGAGGAGGTCTGGAAATGCATTCGAAAGAAGCAGCTCTGGTCTCTGCGTCTCCTGAGTGTCAATGTGCGGATGTGCAGCAAGTGTGAGAAGAGGTTAATGGGGGGGGGGGGGGGGGGGGGGTGGCTCAACATTTCCCTAGATGAATAAAGGTTAAGAAAACACACTTCACTGTCAGACACTGCCTTCAGTACACACACACACACTTTGGAACATTCTCACAGCTACACATACAAAGACCCACATTCCAACATCAGTCATGCAACTGTGAACGTCACAGACCTGGGAGGGGGGGGGGCACCTGCTGCCTCATGCATGGACACATTCCTTTAACAAATTCATGTATGCACACGCACATCCAGTCACACCTAGTTAAGTCAGTCGACTAAAACTGCTGACGAAAGCTATTCACGCTCTTTTGTCACAGCTGGTACTACTTCCTCATGCTCCATCCTAAATTATCTATTAAAATGCGCTTCATTTGCTTCCATTTTTTTTTTTTAGCTCTTAAGGTGTGTGTGTGTGTGGGGGGGGGCAACATGTGCCACTCATCCTAGCTTCCTAGCTTGTTCCTTTCTAAGCACATCTGCCTGTCTCCACACAGTAATTAAGCTCACAGTGCAGGCTGTCCCGGACCTGTCAAAAGAAATCTGAAGCTGTGAACGGACAAATAAAACAAGAAAAATGAAGAGAGGAATAGTGCAACAAGGAAATGTAATGATTGAAGAACTAAATAAAAGGAGGTGGGGAAGGAAAAAAAAAATGGATGAAGGCAGGCTGAGTAATAAGAGGCAGAGCGACCTAGACCTCACCCTTCCAATTCATGGCGTGATCCGTCTGACACGACATAACCAAACACACACACACAGAGGAAACATTAACTCAGATTATCTTGACACTGTCTTTTCTCACACACAAACAAGCTCAGTTAGACACAACCAGCCTCGATTCCTTTTGATTCATGACCCAACCAGGTAACGGAGACCACCTCACGAATGCAAACTCACGGACAGCACACACCTTGGGGTCGGGTTGCTCTGCCCTTGGTGCTCAGTGATTCTTCATGTCTGTTAATGGCGAGCTTTTATCACTGGCTTACACACACAAAAAAAAAAAAAAAAAAAAAAAAAAAAAAAAAAAAAAACCCACACCTCTGGTCTTTATCTCTCACAGTCACGCAAAAACATGTGCTTCACTGCTGTTATGTAAAAAGGTACGAGATGTGTTTGTGAGTGCTCAAGTCTCACCATACATTACAGGAAATTGGCCTCATTATGGAAAATCTGAGAATTTGTTTTTCCTGTAAATAATACACAAGTCAGCTAACAGGTTTATGTGAGTGTGTGCCACTTTTAACAAGCAAGTGTACCAGAGGATTCTTACAGTATACATTTTAGAAGCGATGACTGTGACATTCCTCCTTACTGCTGAGTTCATGACTAAGGTGGATTAGCCAGACTTCCATTCCTGCTTATCATATGGATGGGATTAACCTGCGCTATGGATCATACACACATGGGAACAGCTCGGCACAGGCCGCACTACACGTAATCAGGTCCAGATACACTGAAACTATTGTGCCCTTTCTTTTCTGCATCAAAAGGCTAAACAGGCCTGTGTTGCCATACCGACAGCAGAGCTTGTTGTCATCTGCTGCTCTTGATCGCTAATGATGTTATCATCTAGCTGTGGCGACCACGGCGATACCTTCGCCAAGCGTGTGTTAAAAATAAAGACGAACAGGGCTGGATCTCTAAAGAAAATTATCAAGTATTCACACACAAACATGCACACAGCTTGTGGGGGGGGACACTCAGCACTGAAAAGCAATGCTACTTTAAACGTTACACAGCTTGCTTTTATCTTATTCTTACTTAACAGGCTACTCCTGTCTCATGGCCCGAAAAAAAAAAAATACTCAATTTACATATGATCAACCTATCAGAATGCACAAGTCCCCTGTTTGCAGAACTAAATAGTAATCTAAATAAACCCCACAATTTTCCACTTCTTAAAAACTGAAATGGGAACTACACACAACACAATGGCAGAGAGGTTTATTCTTTGTCTGAGAGGGCATGAGACTAATGAAAATATTTTACTTTGGCTTTTCACTTTACTATTCACAAACAATAAAACCTGTTTGATAAAGGATTGGGTCTTCAAAATGTGTTTAGCCACATTCTAGAAAGCTTTAGAGTAGGTGTGGGCAATATGGTCGAGAATAAAACCTCTGATTTTGAGATTCTAACTAATGCTTTAATTGAAGACAAAGAATTATTTCATTTTGATTTTTTCCTAAACAAACAAACATGATTCTCTACTGGGAATAAAGTGCAAACCTGGCCTTAAACATACCAAATCATTTTTATAGGGCTAGGAATATTAACATGTTAACTTTTTTGATTAATATAGTCCAATTAAGGCCAGGGATGGGCAACTTTGGTGGTAGTGAGAGCCACAACATTTTTTCCTCATTGTCCAAGGGCCAAAATTATATTGGCCCTGCAATGGACTTGCGATCTGTCCCGGGCGTACCCTGCCTGTTACCCAAAGATGCTGGGATAGGCTCCAGCCCCCCCGACCTGAAAAAGATTAAGCAGTAGAAGATGGATGGATAAAATTACATCATGACCTAAATTTTAAAATTCTCTCCATTAAAATGATGAGCAAAGAGAAATTCTGAATGAGAATTAACAGAACAAGCCAAGAAGAAAAGGAAATATGACAGGGCTTAGCTTGCTCTTGGATTCACTGTGGGTGTGGAGGGGCAGAGAAATAGCTGTGGGTAGGTGGCCTTGGTAATCGTTTGGCTCCCCAAAATGGGGAATTAAAAAAAAAGTAAGAGCCACTGGTATAAATGACAAAACAAAAAATTAGCAGATTACAATGACCACAGTCTCTGAACTTTTATTGCTCACATGGGATTGAAACAGTGTCAGTGCTTTAGTCTAGCTCTTTAGAAAGAAACTTCAAAACTTTTGAATCTTTTTCTGCACAATTAGAAGGAAAGTCTCCGAGCTCCATGAGGCTTCAGCTGCCCATCACTACTGAGGAGCTGTAGCATTTATTCTTGTATACAAACAGCCTATTTTATACATTTACTACTGCTTACAGCCCATTAATGAGGTCTCAGCATGCAACACATACCTTACAACACTCTGATGCATACTGCTGCTCCCTTTCTGTCTCTGTGGCTCCCTCACTCTCGCTCCACCACTCACACAGAGTAGCACCTAGGCTTTGATTAGAGCTCCCTCTGCTGGCAGACTAACTGCATTTAAGAACGTAGTTCCAAACGATCACTGATACAAATAATTGAATTTTAGAAATGGACTGGCGGGCTGCAGTGGATGAGGGTGTGGGCCAGGCCACCAGTTGCCCATTCCTGAATTAAGCCGTTAAAAAAGACCTTATCTTCCTCACAGCACTTCCTGTTGTTTTCCTGCATTATTTCCTGTCACCACGTGAGGCTGAATTTCCTTATTAAAGCAACTCATCTCTATTGTATTGCCTGAGAGTAAAACACCCAGGCACCATTGCTGCAACATCTGGGTCTATCCAACAGACTTTTTCCATGTTTCTTCATTGAAATTCTAGAGATCAATTGCAAATACAGGACATATAGTACGATGTCCATATTTCACAGTGTTTGAATATATTAATATGTGCACATTACTAGGATTTTGATCTTGGATCATTTTTGTGAACAAAATTTCAATAGAGGATACATGGTTTGTCCAGCTAACTCTTCCTACAGTTTTCAAGCTAGGACACTTCATTTCACATGTGTTTGTACATGTAGTGAAAATGTTAATCTTGTAGGAGGGTAAATAATTGTTACTTTTCTAAATTTGTTCCACTTTTGTTTTGCTAAGTCATTGTAATTACATGGTTCTTAGTTCTATTACTGATCTAGCGTATACTGAATCATGAATTTGTAATCAATTTTTCAGTTGTTGGTGAGCTGATTATGCACCATTGATAATGGCCATGGGTGGGTGTATGATGCACCACGTGTAGTGTTCTTGTTATAATAAAAGGTTTGATCAAACAAAGACGAATCCACATATTTTTGAGAATTCAACTTAACTTTTTACAAAATTAACTGTTAAGGGTAAGGGAATAGAGCTGGAGACTATCATATTCACTCTTTTGAATGGGGGGAAAAATAATTCAATTTTCACAATATTCATATTTTAACACGGTCCAAAAAAGATTTTGGATTTAAAATGGATGTTTTGCCCAGTCCTACTTTAGACCCGAGATGCTGATCAAATGCAAGAATGGGATTTTTTTTTTTTTTTGTTTTGTGGTGGTGGTGGTGGTGGTGGTGGGGGCTCGTAATATCGCAATACTTTGTGGTGGTGAGACACCAGTATCATGTTACATTTTTAAGAATTATTAAATGTTGCAAGCCCCAACTTACCCATTACCTATTTTTATTTGCACAGTAATAAAAACAAATTGACTTTTCAGTCCATTAGATGATGCTAAATGTTCACTGTCTGGTTAGGCCAGCACAGCAAAAAGAGTGACTGACATCTAGCCAGGAGTTGGACAAGACAAAGATCGGGATGGGAAATCACAATATGATATTGCAATACTCAGCGAATTGCAAGATAGTGATAGCATCGCATCATGACAGAATCATATCGTGCGGGGTCTGGCGATTTCCACCCAAATAAGAATTAAGGAACATTTTAAAATGGGTTGCCAGTGGCTGAACTGGGGCTACTAAACAGCCTCATGAAAATTATTGAGATCACCTCAAAACTTAATCTATTTACTGATGTTGTAGCACAGATACAAATGAAGTTTAGTCATGAGAATATGTTGCTGGTAAACTTTTTTCCTTGACATTTCTCATTGGGGGATTCTGTCAAGAAAGCCAGATGGTCCTGTCTGACTGTGTGAGAGTGTAATGCAGTCAAAGGGCCTCCGAAGAATCTAGGTTGACACCACCAGGTGCATATCCTGTTGGTGGAGCAACACGCATTTTGCATAGACTTTCAGCTGAGAACATGAGTCAACAAGTCAAACAGATGCATACAAATCTTTGTACACACATGCAAACCAGAGAGCACATATACCAGCCATAAAGACATAAAAAAGATGAGCATAAGAGGTCTCAGATGTAATTAGGCAGAGGGTATGGGGAGTGATATATTAAGGATATAATGGTAGAGCAGTGCGTTACTGAATAACGCTGGCTGCATTTTTAAACACAAGTCAGACAATACTGATAAAAAGGCTAATCCATATGACAAACTAATAATTGATCAGAATAACAGAATAAGGTAGAGAGTCTGTTTGGATGAATTCAGTGTGTGCGAGTGCTCATGTATGAATGATCCTGCATACAAAACAGTTTCACAGGAAGCACTAGATGCTCCTTTATGTCACCCCAGTGGGAGCTTGCCAAGTGGTTGTGTATCTACTGGGCGTGTGAGTGAGTGAAAGAGAGGTTTATCTCTGTCTGCTAAAAGGCATGCGTGTGAGCAGTGCAAGCCACTTAGCTTCCCTTTGTGCAGCCGATTCGTGCGAACGTCCGCATGCCAAGCAGTATGTGTGTGTGTGGGGGTGCGAATGTACACAGCAATGTGCGTGTCTATTACCGAGCGAAGGAGAGAAGCTGCCAAGTGAGTCTGTGTCACTGACCGCACAAGGCAACAGAGGGTCATATAAGTTCACGGCATTCTCCCAACGAATGCTGTAAAATTGATTTGGACACCGCCTCAGCCAATCAAAGGGCTTTGTCTCAAAGCAGCAAAATATAGTAAATACATAAGTGATATCAGGGCAGAGAGATCGAGTGCTGTGCTTACACAAAAGCTCTTCAAATAATTCAAATAAAATATCTTCAAATAAAGATACAGCACACATGGGGTAACCAGAAGACACTTGAAGGGAAAATGAACTTGTACACCCTTTTACACATGTATAAAAAAAATCTCATTTAATGCCTAAGACTCTAACGTGGTACAAATCATAAAGGCCAGACTACAGCCCATCAGTTATATATGTACAGCTGTAAAGTTAAAGCTTTTGGTTCGTTATCGGTGGCAACACCAAAGAGGAAACTCAGGTCGAGGTCTTCAGTTTCCAACGCTCCAAACCATAAGTGGCTTATCGTTTACATGCAGCCTATCAGCTTTCTAAACCACTGTTGCAATGTAGCAAATATCCAACAGTTTACCTCACTGTAGTCTTACCTGCAGTGCTTACAGTGCTACATATACTAGTGTGGTTGCAGTGTGCTCTCTTATGTCAGTAATGTTCAAATTGGTTTACTGTTGATGCCAGACTGCCACTTGTATTGAAAAATGGGAGCAAAATAATTAGAAATATGGAAGTTTGGCTCACTGCCACAAGTGCACAAACTGCCATTTCACTTCCTCTTTTGAAGTAAAATAATGTAAAGTGAATTACCCATTGACACATCTAAATACTTATTTTAAAAGGGATCCTGTCATGGAGTGAAGCATTACCGTATTGTAGCGTAAAAATAAAGAGTGATACTTACTGATACTTGAGCCTGACTTGCTCATTATCAGGGTTGCAGTACAGTCTCTCCAGTTGTTCCTGGGAGTCATCTGCTATGCTCTCCCAGATCTGGGTGCCGGTCCTGCGGATCTGCCAGTGGTAGGGGAGGACAGTGTGGTGGTGGGCACAGTCATTGCCATAAATGCACTGTCCCTGCAGGAAATCCACACAAATATCTATCGAGTCTGCCTGGTGAGTGTGATACTGGAGCTGAGTGAGCAGTTCGAAAACCAGATCCAGGGTGGCCTCTTCACTGTCATCCTGAAATAGCACTCCATTGTCAGGCTCTTGGCAGAGCAGGGGATGGGGGTCCTGGATTCCAATGTAGTCTTTAACTGGAAGATCTTTTGCCCCAGAGGTTAAGAGGTCATCACCTTTGATGCCCCCCTCCTGGTGAGGTTGGGCCTGGGGTGCAGCAATGGAAGGTATATCCCTGCTTGGGGCAGTTATTGTCACTGAGCTCCCAGATGCTCTGAGCCCTGTTTTCAGCTGAAAGCAGTCGGTGGAAGGGTCTGGGATTTTTGATCGCTCCGTCTCCTCCAGCTCTGCAGTAGTATCAGCTATTTCCACATCACCCTCCCGGCTCATCAGCCTCGTTACTCCAGCACTGGCTGCAGTGTCGTCAGCAGCTCCCGAGTCTTTGAGGCATACCTGATCCATGCAGTTCTGCTTCACCACCACAGCTGTGCACAGGTTCCCCGGAGTCCTGCCTTGCTGGGCCCGGGGAACAAACACCCCATCTCCGGAGACTAGTGCGTCTGTGCTCAGTAAACTTGTCAATATAGGATCTTCTAGGGCACGGTGGAGGCATTTGGCATCCAATTTTCTTTGTTTCTTCTTGAAATAAGGTTTCACAAGAGGTATTTTGTCCGACAGCCCCACGATCTGCTGCTCAGAAAAATCGGCAGCTTCCTCCACATTTAAACTCATATCCAGCGAGATCCCATCTTCTCTGGATTTCTGGAGAATGTGCAAAGTTTTATCCATGGTCGTCTTCTCAAATCCCGACAATCCTGAGAAAGAGAGAGACAGAAGTAGTCATCAAAGGCAACACCTATAATCCTATAATCTTAGTTTCCAAGGTGAAGTCATCCTACCGCATAAAGCGGTGATTAATAAGTCTGCTTGGACGAGCCATTTACCCCACGTCATAAACTCGTCTTTCCTTTCCTGGAAATTAGAACCCTTCGCCTTTTGTGCACTGAAACGAAAGCCGTGCATAAAAAACCCGCGCCCCCCCCCCCCCCCCCCCCGCCCAGAAACCGGTCTGATCGCAGGATGACCCTGCACATGTTGCAGGAATACCACCACCAATATCACAGGGGTATTACAGAACGGGGGAGGTTCAGCCAGCTCAGCGGAAAAAAATAAATAAATTACCTAATCCTGCAGCAGGGAACTTGAGCACCAGCCTCGGCTTAATCATGAAAAAAAAAAACAACATACAATTGCAGCGTGTCTTTTCCATTTAGTTATTTCAGTGAACGTCACGCCTGCAATTACAGCTGCGTATCCGAGCAGGGGCGATAAAATCATGGCCGTAACAAAACCCCTCTCTCCCGGGACCGTATATTTTGATCGCAGAGGTCCGATATGCTACCCCTGCCGTCTACGTGCCGCGCACACATCGCTGCTCGAGCAAGTTTGCACGTAGGCTTTTACAGCTGACACACATACACACACACACACGGACGAACACACCGGGCAGGCAACACTGCAGCGGAGCGACGACAAAGGACAAGCGGGACGGAGCAGCTCTGCCCCGCCAGAAGGCTCAGCCTTCATCACAGCCGGGGATACAAAGCCGTTTAATAAGCAAACACCGAGGCACTGCGGTACGCTGACGGAGGGCTTTCTCATAGCGCAGCTCAACCACAGTCGACGTAGGAGAATATACCCACGTCCCAGCAGCCCATTTACCTTTATTTTTTTTTTAACTAAAGTAATTTAAAAACGTACCTGAGCGATACAGCCAGCCCCGGTCCTCCAGGTTTCGACACTCTTTGGTGCGTAAAATCCAGTGCGTACATCGGCGGAGCTTCTGGGGATGACGATATCTACGCTACTGTCCTGTCGGACTGATCATGTCCCTCTGCTGCCCCCGTCGCTCTCATGCTCTGCCTCGACTATGTCCACACACACACACTCTCCCCTATTTTCTTTGTAACCCTCTCCCGCCGAGGATTGCAGAAGCCTACAGAATTCAGACTGACAAAGACCGAACAGCAGCTGTGGACAGAGAGAAGCTCTGCTGAGCTCCGCCTCGTAACCTGTTGGAGGTGGGGCTTCGTTTAAAGAGAGGGAGGCTGTAGCTGGCTGAAAGAGCTGCATGGTGGTGGTGGTGGTGGTGGGTAACCTTTGGGGCATTTATAGCAGTACCGGAAGTAGTCCAATAAAATCAAGCTGGCCAACAACCATAGATGTCTATGGTCTACAGCTAGTGATGGTGAAACTGAGGCTTCATGAAACAATGAACAACTCAGACAATTGCTTCATGATCGAAACAGTGCTGTGAAGCATTTAATAAAGAGTGCCATCTGCTGACTGAGTGTCAGAACTGCATCTGAGTGGAAGACCTGAAAAAGCCTCAATATTCTATCCACCTTATTCCTAGGCCTCATGATGCGTGAGTTATGGTAGCAACTTCCGGTACTAGTTTAGAATGTATGGTTGTCACTGAAACGGGACACTTTCCCTTGTTCAAAACAATGACTTCGGCATCAGAAATGTGGGAGCATGACCCTTTGCACCTCAAAAACAGTAATATAATCATACCACTTCCCACAACTATCAAGAGATGAGAAGATGACCTTAAAAAGTGGCCTGGCAGACTGTAGCTCCATTTGTTAGCACTGCTGCTAAGATGCTAACACTGTAAACAAATGACCCATGCTGGAAAAATGAGTCACTGAGGACATTTTCAAAACTGATGTAACATTTTTTCCATATTCTGTATTGAAAGACCTTCAAAATGATATTTAATTTGTAGGAAGTGCGCAAAACAGACGGAAAAAGATGATTTGTTTATATTTTGGCTAAGTTGAAAACTCTCGTTCGAGCAGTTGGGAGTTAAGCCTTCCACAAAAACATAGGTATTTTTAGAAAGTACAATTTCTAAGCTTTCCAATGAAACCAGGCACTCATGGGCATTTTCCTGGGACTTGCCACTAGCAAACAAAGAAAGTCATTGTTTATGACTTCTCTGCCTGTAACCCGTAATGATGCGGTGCACATCCCAACTCATTTTGCCAGCACGGGTCACATACAGTATATCAATGTTTCCACCGTGATAAAGTCGGCTGCATTTTGTTAAAATATGTTGGACATAATCAGATTTACCTCAGACATCAAATCTAGTCAGAGCCACATAGAAGCCTCCATTTATAGTCTGTGGCACAACCACAAACATCAGCAACAAGTACTAGAACTATGCCAAAACATTCAAAAAAAATACAAAAACAAGTGCTGAATTACCTGCCACTTGAGTGCAAAACACGTATGTGGACTATACATTAAAATTAATTTGAAAAACTTTTAAAAACGCCATTTTAAATGCCCCTGCTACTCCACTCTTACTGACTGATTTAACACTACGTCAGCCAAAACCGGAAGCTCCGCCCATAATCGTTCCTACAGCAGACCTCCCAGGAATAAGGTGGCTAGAGAATGACACTCTGATGCCACTTCCCGTTGTGGCCGCCATGTTGGGGGAGTAGCACTGTACTATGTTTGTATTTTACTAGTGCAGTAAACATGCCAGAAAGTGTTATGAATCATTTGTCTGTGTTTGTTCCCATTACAGATGTTGGCAAATCTAGCAGTGTTAATAGCACTGCATTAAAAAAAAAAAAATTAAAAAAAAAATCATTCCTAATTTTGGCTAAGCCCATTTTTTTTTTTAGATTAAAATTTTCTGAGATTCACTCGCAATCTAAATGGAACACCCAAGGGATACCTGGTTATATTCGTGATCTATCACTCTTTTTTTAACCTGGGTATTGTTATCATGCCAACCTTGTTATAACTGTTAATCCATATCACTTTATATTTATCTGGATATACAGCTTTATGCAAAAAATGGCCAGTGCTTGTTGAATAGCATAATTGATAAAATATTTTGATACTGACAATATGTAAACACGATCTCTGTAGGATAAGGAAACAATTACAGTTTTACATATTTATTTTTTTATTTCATGAATTAAAAACCTGATAAATTAATAAATACATAATTATAGCATTGGAAAAAAGCTGGCACCTGACATACTTAATAAATTAAGCACATTAAAAAAAAAGTCACTATAATATGCTGTGGCCTTATTCAAAAATGTTGCTACTCATTGAAAAATAGCATATTTTGGTTGTTTAATTGGTGAGTGTAGTTAATTATGGATGTGGGGTGCCTGGACCTTTGCACTTTCACAGTTATTTACTTAAGTGATTGACTTTAATTCTGATCACTTTTGCTAAATAGAGAATGTTAAGGGTTCGCTCAAGAATGAGAGAGGATTTGGAACATAGCAGGCATTTATTTCTTCACTACTGAATTACGCAGAACAGGGAAGTGGTTAGCACTGTGGCAGCACAGCAACTCACCCTTGGCCGGGGGATCCTGGGTTTGATCCCAGCCCCCGACCAACAGTGATCTGTGTGGAGTTTGCATGTTCTCCCCGTGTCTGCAAGGGTTTACTCCAGGATTTCTCCGGTTTCCTCCCACATGCCAAAAACATGCAAGTTAGGTTAATTGGCATCAAAACTGGGGATTCTAAATTGTCCTTAGGTATGACTGTGAGAGTGAATGGTTGTCTGTCGGTGTTGGCCCTGCGATGGACTGGCGATCTGTCCAGGGTGTACCCTGCCTCTCGCCCAAAGATGCTGGGATAGGCTCCAACCCCCCCCCCCCCGTGACCCAAAAAGGATTAAGCGGAAGAAGATGAATGAATGAAAAGGGGAAGGTCATTCACACACACACACACAAACACATCACTCAGGGTGATACAGACACACAATCTCTCACACGCAGGGACGCAACATTACTACAATCAAACTTATAACAGCTACACACTACAACAACGATAACGCTCAGACAAGAATTATAAACATCGATGAATCCCTGTGGCGCAAAGCATGCCGGGAGAGCCCCCCCTCCCATCACAGCCTTGGCGTTACAATATGGAAAAATACAATCACATCAGTAATCCGTAATCCAATGCACACTTGCCCCCCCCCCCCCCAAGTAAACTAAACAAAAACAAAGAAGAAAATATACAATTCTGGCATACGCAAAAATATGGGCACCCTACACACTTAAATACACCAATTTAAAAAAAAAAAAATCAAAATATGCCATTTGTCAAGGAGTGTGTGAATGTTTGCATACCACTGTAGTGTCCCCCATGGTTTGCTGTGCTGCGTGAGGATGTTCCAATCAGTCAGACAAATGAGTTTGAATGTACAGTTTCACCACTGACAGAGGAGGAATAAAGGAATTGACACAAGTCAGAAGGAATTTTACAGTAGCAAAAAATAAAAACACCAAAAAGAAGCCATCTCTGTTGTCATTCAGTCCATACAGCCAATCATGTACAGTAGAACGAAGTTACGTTTCTCCTATCTACAATGTTAATCACATGTAGAATCAGAGGGGTCACTGCCATGCAAGGTGCCGCCACAAACAACTCAAAAAGACGTGAGGTAATCCCATTAAAACATTCCTTTTGCATTGTTTCACAAAGACCACACCATGGGACAGCTTAATGGTTCAATTATTAAGAAAAGGGACAGGGAAAGACTCATACTATATAGATGAGAAGCAGTCTGTGGTGCTGTTTCACTGAAGGGAGTCTTCATTAGCTGTGATCATGTTACAGACATTTAACAAAGTATCACAAGTATCATCAGTTATTAATGTGATATGACTTAACATTGGCTTTTCTTGGTTAGTTTTAATACCAGTGCATGTTTTTAAAAAATAAAATGCCATGATTCATAATTTTTCACTTCAAAGACAAGTCATAATCATTAGATTTTGAAATGAAAAAGGCTTGAAATAGCTCACATTGCACAGGGTTACTAAAATAATTTTTTTGTAAGTTGTCGGTGTTTTTTCAGTTAATTTAAGACAATTTTGCACCGCTGAATCCGAAAAGGACATCCATTTCTCGCAATCAGGTGCTAAGTAAAAATCTGTACGTACTTAGTACTTAGTACTGTGCATGTACTTACCTTTCAGTGCATGTACCTTTAAGCTAAAAAAAAAAAAGTCAAATTTTGTGTTGACCAGTGTTGTGTGTGATTAATACAGAAAATATGAAAGTTAAACTTTCTGGAAAAGAATTATTAAAAATAACTTTCCTCAATAGTCAGATGTTTTGAGGTTGAATAATAGAAAATAGAGCTGTGTGTCAGGCATTTGAACATGCCAAGAAAAAGTGAGTAAAGTGCACCGAAACTAAATTGCTAACAAGTTAACCAGCCACTGCCGCAAGTCAGTGACCCACAAATCCTAAACAGGTGGTTGCATAATAAAAACAGACTTATGCACTGGATAATATTTAATTTGGTTTCATGTGTTAAGTGACAATAGGCCTATTATACAGTATTGTGGCGTCCTGGCCACCCTCTGGGACATGGTTGGCGGCATGGAGGGGGAGTTGTTTAATGAGGCCGGAACTGGAGGATTATGGGGGATATTGTTGGGGAAAACCATCATTGAGAGTGTGGGTTTAATTAATGATCTTGGCCAGTGTGGCGTGTTGAGTGTGTTCAAAAATAAAAAGCTGACTGAGCAATAAGATGCCTCTTTATTGCCTGAAACCCACTGCTCACTACATTGGTGTCAGAAAAAAAAAAAAAAAAAGAATGGCAAATCAGCAAGAGATGGAACAGTCTCATTGCCAGCATGGAAGCTGCCATAGATCAGATTACTGCAGCAGGGCTTCATGGTGAATGCCAATGATGAAACAAGAGCAACCTACCAGATGGAAGAAGCATGACCCGTCCTGAGTCACGTGAGCAGCACGCAAAACGGCAGCCAGAACATCTGATGGGGCACACGGAGTGGCAGATGGAGCGGCTGGCGGAGCCTTGGCGCCAAGACCACTCTCCAGCACTGGCTACTGGCCTGCCCAATGCAGACAGAGACGTGGCGAGAGAGAGTCCTGCTCAGTGCTATGAGAACCCACGGAAACCTACAGTGAAGCTTCCTCGCTACAGTGGAGAAGAGCCAGCAGACACCTACCTGACACAGGACCATCTTGCAGCATGGCTTAATGCTTGGTCCCTCGAAGAGACCGCATGCAATGTTGCCCTCTCCCTCGAGGAGCTCGGCAAGTACTCGCAGATCTGCAGTCGTCTGAACTCCAAGACTGGGCGTCATTAAAGGCAGACATCCAGCAGTGTTTTGGTCACCAGGTCTATGCTGACAACGCCAGAGACCAGCTTACTAAGCAGCAGAGACAGGCTGGAGAGAGCCTCGGGGCATATGCGGCTTATCTGCATACGTACACCTGCCAAGGACATCCTGGGTTCACTAAGGAGGTCCAGGAGGAGCTCGCCGCCCAGGCTTTCAGCCGAGGACTTTGGCCCGAATGCCTCCATCAGCACCTACGCCTCCTGGCTCCCACCACCTTGGCAGCGGCCTTGAAAGAAGCAGTTAGGGCTGAACATGTGTTATGCCCTGAGGGACTTTGTCATCACCATGGGCACCGAGTGAACCAGACTGACTATGACAAAGGTGAGGAGCATGAAGCAGCTCGCCAGGCACTCCCGGCTGCATTGCCACACCACCGCCCTGGGAGAAGGGATACTGATAGCTGCTACCGGTGTGGGATTCCTGGCCACGTAGCTCGCAACTGCCCAGCTCCAGCACCCAGGGTTCCACTGCCGACATCTCCGTTAAACTAAGAAAGCGTGGCATTGAGCAGAGGCTGCCGCCTGGGACTTTTCAAATCTGCAATCAACTCAGCGCCTGGGCCGCCTCGGCCAGGTACACCAGCTCTATGTGGAGTGCACCCTCCAAGGGATTTCTTTCCGAGCCCTGGTAGATACAGGGTCCACCATTTCACTCATCCGTCCAGGGACTGTGCCGGGCTCCAGCGGACATTCGCTCCAAGGGTGGGTCCCCATCAGTTATCACATCACCACAGTCACTGGCGAATGAGCACAGATCCTAGGGATGAAGGCGTTACAGGTCACCATTTCTGGCCACCCATCACAACACCAGTTCTGGTTGGCTGACATCCAGGACCCCTGCATCTTTGGCCCCGACCTGCTGGATGAGTGGGAAGCTGTGGTGGATGTGCCCAGGGCCATCCTCTACCTGAGCTCGGAAGCCATAGCTCTTCACAAGTCCAGTGGCCCTGGGGCCCACCAAGCGTCAGCACTGCCACTAACTTCTGCAGAGCAACAAACACACCCAACGGGGCCAGCTACACCGATGTCTGCATTGTCACCTCAGCCGTCATCTCCAGAGACCCAACAGGCCGTCGAGGACCTCTTGGAGAGGAGCTGTAAAAGCCTGGACAAGAAACAACAGGTCCAACTGAAGAGACTGTTAGAGGCCTTTGTCAATGTCTTTGCTGCCAGGGATGAGGACTGCACCCACACCAACACGGCCACCACGAGATTAACACAGGAGAGCCCCCCCCCCCCCCCATCCGCGTCCACCCTCGACGCCTACTGCTGGCCAAAAGGTTGGCAGCTCAACAGAAAATTGAGGAGATGCACTGGGCAGGAATCATCAAACCCTCACAGAGCCCATGGGCTGCCCCAGCAGTTCTGGTCCGCAAGAAGGATGGTACCTGGTGGTTTTGTGTGGACTACAGGTGCCTCAATGAGGCCACTCGTAAAGACTCTTACCCCCTCCCTCGAATTGATGATGCCTTGGACTGTGTTGCAGGCTCATCCTGGTTCAGCTCCCTGGACCTCCGCAGTGGGAACTGGCAGGTAGAGCTGTCACCAGAGGCCCGCTCCAAGACAGCGTTCTCAATTGGCGAGGGGTTGTGGCAGTTCCGGGTGATGCCATTTGGACTGTGTAATGTGCCTGCAATTTTTGAGCACCTCATGGAGAGGGTCCTGGCCAGTGTTCCTCACAAGCACTGTGTGGTGTACCTGAATGACCTCCTGGTCCATGCTGCAGACTTTCAAGGGGCACTCCAGAACTTGCAGAGGTCTTCCAGGCCATCCGTGGGGTGGGGCTACGCCTCAACCCAAAGAAGTGCCACCTTTTTTTGCCGGTCTGCGTTGTTCCTGGGTCATGTGATCAGCACTGACGGGGTGTCCACCGACCCGGATAAGGTGAGGACAGTCTGGGAGTGGCCACCTCCTGGCGACGTGTCAGAGTGCCACAGTTTCCTGGGCCTTGCCTCATACTACAGGAGGTTCACCAAGGATTTTGCCACCATAGATAGCCTCCTTCACCAGCTGACCCAGAAGGGCAAGGCCTTCCAGTGGACTGATGATTGTGCCACCGCCTTCTCCTGCCTCCGCTTTGCCCTGTCGGTGGCCCTCATACTGGCATATCCAGACCCGGAGAAGACCTTCATTGTGGACACAGACACCAGCAATGTGGGTCTGGGTGCTGTGCTCTCCCGGGAGGGGGAACATGGTGAGCAGGCAACTGCCTACTTCAGCCGGTCCCTCAGCAAGCCTGAGAGGAACTACTGTGCAACCTGCCAAGAGTTGTTGGCTGTTGTCCAGGGCCTGTGACACTTCTGCCCTTACCTGTATGGAGAGAAGTTTATCCTGTGGACTGACCATGCTTCACTCACTTGACTGTTGACCTTTAAAGAGCCAGAGGGGCAGCTAGCCAGGTGGGTGGACACTCTCCAGGACTATCAGTTTGAGATACAGCTTCGACCAGGATGACTGCATGGCAATGCTGACGCCCTTTGACGACCATGCGAGGTGGAGAGGTGCCTATACTGCAGGAGACAGGAGGACCATTGCCTGCCAGATCCAAAAGTTGCTGCACTACTGGATGTTGTGACACCTGACAGAAACTGGGAGACCTTTGACTCCCAGCAGATCCAGCAAGCCCAGCACCAAGATGTGGTTCTTTCCAGGGTCCATGCCTAGGTGGGGGCTGGCCAGTGACCCGAGTGGCCAGCAGTTTCTTTTCTAGACCCAGAGGCCAAGGCACTGTACTCTCAGTGGTCCAGTATTGTCAGCTAGGATGGTATCCTGCACCACCGGTGGAAGTCACCAAAGGGGCAACGAGACATCCTGCAGCTCCTAGTTCCTCACCAGCTGCGGAGCCAGATCCTCAAACTGGTCCATGGGTCTGTGGGGGCTGGGCACTTTGGCATAACCAAGACCCTGCATCGTCGTCGAGGGTGGTTCTACTGGCCAGGATGTTGCTGAGATGTGGAGATGTTTGTCCATCACGGCAACTCCTGCACTATGCAGAAGGGCCCCACCCAGCAATCACGTGCCCCTCTGCAACAATACCAGGTGGGGTCCCCAATGGAAAGAGTGGGTGTGGACATCCTGGGCCCATTCCCTGTCACTGACCAGGGGAATTGCTATGTCTTAGTGGCCATGGACTACTTCACAAAGTGGCCCGAGGCATATGCAGTCCTTGACCAGAGTGCAGCAACCACTGCGGAGAAGTTGTTGGGGGAGATGTGTTGCTTCAGGGTCTCGGGAGGAGCTCCATAGTGACCAGGGGTGGAATTTTGAGTCCAAAGTCTTCAAGAAGGTGTGGCGGCACCTTGGGGTCAAGAAAACAAACTACTTCCCTGCATCCCTAAAGTGATGGTCTGGTGGAGCGGTTTAACAGGACTCTGTCCACTCAGCTAGCCATCCTGAGACAAATGACAGCGAGACTAGGACCACCATCTTCCTCTGGTCTTGTGGTCCTACCAAACCGCAGTGCAGGAGTCCACGAAATGTACCCCTGCAGCATTGATGTTTGGACATGAGCTGTGCACCCCAGTGGACTTGGTATTTGGGCCCCCTCCAGGACCAGAGCTGAGAGTGGAACCAAGAATGAACTATTACTACAATCTTTGTAAGCAGCTGCAAGAGACCTATGAACTGGCCAGAAAGTCGCTGACAGAGGCGGGGGGTGCTGCAGAAGCGGGCCTATGACACCCGGTGCCGGGGAGATGACTTTGCTCCAGGCATCAAGGTGTGGGTCTTCAACCCAGTGAGGAAGAAGGGCTGTTCCTCAAAGCTCACCAGTCACTGGATGGTACCCTGCGTTGTTTTGGAAAAATTATCCGATGTGTGACTATGCCAAAGGAACCAGGTGGTGCTCCACCGGGACCGCTTGGCACCCTACCAGATATGAGCTTCAGCTACGGGGCCGTCTGAGGAAGAGGAGCCACAGATACCATCATCACCATCCCCCTTAGCTGGCGGGAGCCCACAGGACAAAGTTCGGAGACAACGTCGTCTCCTCCAACATCTATGGGACTTTGTGGTCAATGCGTGGACTGCTGGAGACAGCTAATCTTCTTAGGTGGAGGCAATGTAGAGTCCTGGCCACCCTCTGCAACGTGATTGGCCGCATGGAGGTGGGCTGGTTTAATGAAGCCGGGACTGGAGGATTATGGAAGATATTGTTGGGGAAAACCATCACTGAGAGTGTGGGTTTAATTAATGATCTTGGCCAGTGTGGTGTGTTGAGCGTGTTCAAAAATAAAAAGCTGGAGACTTCCGGTCTGGACACCATGGTGATAGCAGCTTAACGCTGAAGCTCCCAGACCCGATCCAGGAAAATACCTTGAAAATCAGATTTAACGGATTTTTGGAAGAGTGAAAATCAAAAGACAAAGTCATCATGCCTAAAGGAAAACAGAAGAAATCGACATTTACCAGGCCAGGACACGCATCGGCTGGAGAATCTGATCCGGAGGATTTCCATTCAGAAGACGAGGAGCTGAATGAAGCTAGCAAAAAGGTTAGCTTAAAAATGGTACTTAAAAGAATTAAGACGATTTCGCCGAGAGTGTTGGGCCGAATTTCGTGAAATCAAAGACGAAATAAAAAGGACAAACAGCAGAGTGGACCAGGCCAAGGACAGAATCTTGGAAGCAGAGGAAAGAATAAAAGGGCTGGAAGATACCGTGCTGGAACTACACAAAAGACAGTCAAGACTGGAGGCTAAGCTAACCGACCAAGAAGGAAGACTAAGAAGAGACAACATAAGAATTCATGGTCTGAAAGGAGGAGTCGAGGATGGTTTCACCACAATGGTGGCATGCGTGGAATCCTTACTGAGAGAGAAGTTGGATATTCCCCAAACCACCGACTTGAAGATAGAAAGGGCGCACCGTACATTAGCCCCTAGGCCGGCGGCGGAAGCGCCTCCACGATCGGTGGTGGTGAAGTTCTCCAACTCCAGAATAAAAGAAGAGGTTGTAAGACTGGCTTGGCAGAAAAAAGGATTTATGCACCAAGAGAGAAAAGTTTTCGTGGAACACGATTACGCCCCGGAGGTCCTTAAAAAGTGTCGGGAATACAACGACGCTAAAAAGGTATTACGAGAGAAAAAACTGCGCTTCCAGATGCCATTTCCGGCGAAGCTGCGGGTTTTTTACGGCGATGAGACTTGTCTCTACAACTCGGCGGAAGAAGCAACCACGGATATGGCGAGAAGAGGGCTCCCGGTAACTGTGTATAAACCCGCAGCAGACCCGATCGAAAGAATCAAGGCTCAAACGTGGTCCACACAGAGACCCTCAAAATCCACGGGCCAGCAGCGGGAAACCCAGCGCCAGGGCTGTAAGGAAAAACTGGCCGTTTACAGGAGGGAATAACGATATTTTTAGTCAATCTGCACATCCAACCCCCCTCCTACAAGGTAACAAACATTAAAGGAGATGCAGAATCAGCAAGTGGTAAAACATTTCATGGAACAGACATAATATTAGAAACAAATAAGTCTTTTAAAAAAAAAAAAACAACAAAAAAAAACTTGTTAAAATAGAAATGTGACAATGAACCACATGATCTTTCCACACTAACAAATACTGTATTAACGTGAATGTTTGCTGTGATGGTGGTGGGAGGTTGCGCACAATTTCATAGGGTATAGGCATAAAAAAAAATAAAAAATAAATAAATCATTACAAGTTCGGAATGGGATCTGAAATTCACGTTAAAACCATGGGACAACTTACAGGGGTAAGAGAGGGCCCTCAGCACATAACGGAATCTGAGGAATTTCCCTCAGAGCCAACAGTCCATCAAGGCTCTTCTAAGGCCTGGTCACTAAAAAGACCTCAGCTCAGGAAGATCTTTTGTCAGTTTTTTGTTTTAAAGTTTTATATACTATGTTCTTAATGTTTTTTATGTTCTTAATGTTCTTTCAGTTTCTGAGTAGCATAAAAGAGGGCCACCACACTGTTATACTAAATAAGACAACACAATGGAGAAAGAGGGTGTAACCAAAATAATCTCATAATGTAAAAGGGATCCTGAATCCAGTTAAAAGATCCAAGATTCTAGGCAAAATGAAAAAAAGACAAAGCAGGAAATAATATTTTTACAGGAAACCCACCTAACAGACGTGGAGCACACTAAACTCAATAGACAAGGGTTTAAAATGATCTCTTCATCTTCATATAGTCAGGGAGGAGGAGGGGAGTAGCGACATTGATCTCAACCAAAATTATATTTGAAAAAAAATCAGAACACAAAGATAAAGAAGGGAGATACAGTATGGTACTTGGGCGGCTAGAGGGAGAAGATATCACCCTGCTGAATGTATATGCACCTCCAGGGGCTAACTGGAAATTTTATAAAAATGTATTTGACCTAATGATAACTAAAGCCCAAGGTTTAGTGATATGTGGTGGAGACTTCAGTCTAAGACTGAATCCATACTGGGATGCATCAGGTAATTCTCCACATCAAAATAACACTCAAAGTAGGAAAACTCGGATGCTACTAAAAGAAATGGGAATCTGTGATGTGTGGAGGGAATTCAACCCCAGTGTAAAAGATTATACATTTTACTCAGCACCACATTCATCATACTCAAGGATTGACTATTTTTTTATGTTTAATAGAGACATTGGAAGAGTAAAAACATGTAAAATAGGACTGATGGATCTCTCTGACCACAGTCCGATCTATATGGACTTAAGTATCCAAAAATACGCAAATAATACATTTTCTTGGAGGTTAAATTCAAATGTCCTGAAAGGACCACTGAAAGATGAATTGGAATCAGATATTCTCAGATATTTGGAAGAAAATGATAATGGAGAAGTATCCCCTTTAATACTGTGGGACGCATGCAAAGCTGTAATAAGGGGAAAGATTATCACAAAACTGGCAATCCAAAAGAAACTGATACAAGAAAAACTAACCACATTAGAGTCAGAACTTAAAAACCTAGAAAAAGAGCACAAAGACAACACTCATTCTAATGACTCGCTCAAAATTAAGGAAATTAAACAAATAAATGAGATCTACACAATAGAAATCCAGAAGAAACTTACATTTCTGAAACAAAAATACTATGAAGCAGGCAGCAAATCGGCAAAATTACTAGCCTATAAATTGAGGAAACAACAAACGGAGAGCGCAATCTACAAAATCAGAGACCCAGTATCAAAGGAAATAAAATTTAGAATTCAGGATATTCTTAAAAGCTTCGAGAACTACTACAAGAACTTGTACTCCCTCAAAAAACATAACGCATCCGAAGCATTCCTAAACACATTAAACCTTCCCCAACTTACTGAGTCACAAAATAAAACACTACTGTCAGAAATACAACCTAAAGAACCAGAAAAAGCAATTATGAAACTTAAAGCTAACAAATCCCCAGGAGTAGATGGCTATACATCAGAGTGGTACAAAACCTTTAAACAGCAACTATCTCCTCTCCTCCTGAAAACATTTAACTATGTCCTCCACACAGGGGAAATCCCCCCCTCCTGGAGAGAAGGGGTCATTGCAGTCATACCTAAACCTGAAAAGGATAAACGAGACTGCTCCAACTACAGACCAATCAGTGTGTTAAATCAGGACTATAAGCTTTTTACCACTATCCTTGCCAAAAGGTTAGAAAATATACTAACAGACTTAATTCATTTAGACCAAACAGGTTTTATAAGACAAAGACAGACAAGACAACATTAGACGCACTTTACACATAATTCATCATATAAAAAAATATAACTTAAATGCAGCCATATTGGGATTAGATGCTGAAAAAGCATTTGATTTGGTTGACTGGTCTTTCCTATATAGAATCTTATCCAGTTTCAATTTTCATAACAACTTCATTAGAACTATCCAGGCATTATATAAAAAACCAACAGCTAAAATAAGGATTAACGGTAAATTATCATCATCTTTTGAGCTGGAAAGAGGATGTCATCAGGGCTGCCCCTTGTCTCCACTGCTCTTTGCAATCTTCATAGAACCTCTGAGCCAATGGATAAGACAGAATCAAAAAATTCAAGGTATTACACTTGGTCAGAAGGAACATAAAATAGCACTCTTTGCTGATGACATTTTAATATACCTGGGGCAGCCGGACACCTCTTTTCCAGAACTAATCTCAGTTTTTTCAGAGTATGGAGATTTATCGGGGTACGAATTAAACATGCATAAAACCCAAGTTTTAACATTCAACTATGACCCAAATCAATATTTACTAAGCAAACTCAAAACTAACTGGGAGATGGAATCTATGAAATATCTGGGGGTCAATATCCCGAAACAACTCAACAAAATTATAACACTAAACTATGATCCACTGGTGGCAAAAATAAAATCTGATCTAGCAAGATGGAATATGATACCATTCCTGGGTACTGCACAAAGAATTGAAGCAGTCAAAATGAATATACTTTCACGTCTTCTATACCTTTTCCAAACAATACCGGTAGAACCTCCCCAAAAAACATGGCAAGAACTGGACAGAAGGATCTCAAGATTCATATGGCAGGGCAAGAGACCTAGAATCAGATATAGAACCCTACAGCTAAACAAAGACAAAAGCGGGCTTGCGCTGCCAAATATCAGGGACTATTTTAAAGCCGCACGAACTAAAACTTTAGTAGAGATATGTAACCCAGTCTACACTGCACAATGGAAGGAGATGGAATGCCAAATAAGTGACATCCCCCTACAGGCGATAATAGGGAACAATGCCTTACCTAAACTTTTGAATAACACTAACCCGTGGATAGAGACCCCGCTAAAAATTTGGTTTAAGATAGTCAGAGAGAATCAAACCAAAGAACCCTATCGATTTCTGCAATGGATTGCCTATGATCAAGACTTTACTCCTAATAAAACAGACAAGATTTAAAAAGTGGAAAGAGAACGGACTGATAAAATATTACGATTTTTTTAAAGGGCAAATTTTAAGAAGTTTTGAAGATTTGAAAAAACAAGGTCTAATAAATCAAGACCTTTACAGGTTCTTTCAGCTTAGACACCACATAAACAATATACTTAAAAAGGAGGATTTGGAAAGGGCCCAGTCAGGTGTTCTGAAGGTCTTCTTAATGGCATATAAAGGGATCCCAGGGATCAGATACATTTCTAAAATATACCAAGGTCTTCAAGACTTAAAAGGAGACAACACATCATATATAAAAGAGAGATGGGAAAAAGAGGGGAATTTCACTTTACAACTGGAAATATGGGAAAAGCTAAATAAACAACAATGGAAAAGTACCTCATCCCTGCAGTGGAGAGAATTTGGATGGAAAAATTTGGTAAGATTTTTCAGAACACCTGCACAAAACAAATTTAATCGTAAGGGGTTGAATTGTTGGCGCTTGTGTGGTGAACAGACTGCAAATCATTTTCATGTGTTTTGGTCATGCCCAGTTATCCACCAATATTGGACCAATGTACAGACAATATTGGAGAAAATATTCAAAATAACAGTCCCCTTTTCTTTTGTAACTTTGTATTTGGGTTTACTACCGGATTCACTGGAAAGACGAGGAGAAAAATACTTATTCACCATTTTAATATTGGCAAGTAAAAAAGCTCCAACTAAAAAATGGATGTTGAAGGACTGTCCTACACCTGAAGATTGGATTAACGTGATTCAAGACATTTACTCGATGGAAAAGTTGACATTCGCACTGAGACAGGACATGGATGGGTTCTTGAACTTTTCGCAACCCTGGATCGCATATGTGTCTTCCATTAGATCTAGTCTTTGACAAATACCATTTCAATAATGGCACCTCTCTTTGTTCCAAGGCTACTCAGATGCTCTTATTTTTTTTTTATTTATTTATTTTTTTTGTTTGTTTTTTGCTCTTTTGTTTTTGTTTTCTTGTTTTGTTTTTTTTGTTCTCTTTAATTTCTCTTTTTCTTTCCCTTAAAAAAAGGGGTGTTGTAATTATTCTTCCAATGTTGTCAAAAAACAAAAAAAGGGAACATGTGATGAAAATGTAAACAATGCAATGCTGTAATGACGTGTACACCCTTTAAAAAAAATTAAATAAAAAAAAAATAAAAAGCTGACTGGGCAATAAGATGCCTCTTTATTGCCTGAAACCCACTGCTTGTTACAGTATTCTATATTATGCTCAGTGAGGTGCTTAGCCATTAACTGGGTACATTTAGAAGGAACTTTTTTTCGGTGGAACAAAATAACTGGTTATACAAAAATAATATTTTGTCCTGTATAGATGTCATTTAATAAACTGTGCTTGTGGGACTGTTGTATAAAACCAACTGTAATAGAGTCAATAAAAGCATTTCTGCTTGGCTTGCCAAGTGGATCGACTCTTGGCGACACAGGTAGAGTGCTTGACTCTGAGGTCAAAGAAACAGCTGTCTTTGCTGCTCATTGAAAAGTTTTGTGTTAACCATCAACTGTTGTTGGGGGGGGGCATTAAAAAGATGAATATTATATTACTTTAGGTTATTTTTATTTGTGTGTTAAAAGAAATGCAATATTTAATGGATGGAAGTATATCCAATATTTAGAGAAAAACGACCATCACTTAAACAGACTTCTGCAGTAGCCCAATTCATTAAGGTGCGTTCACACCAAACAAACAGGTGAATTTTTTGCGCGGCACAATTACATTATAACTCAATGTAAACACACGAACAGACATGAATCCCTTTCTGAGTGAGATGCAGACAGGCAAAGTTTCCTTTAAAACTTCTACAGCTGTGTTCAACCTGCTGTGGAAATTCCCAAAACAACATCATGCTTATGTTTACATTATCCGACCGGGAGCTCACCTGAAAATGTTGTCTCAAGCCTCCAAAAGTTCACAAGATGAGGGGTGTTTACACTGCTAGCTTGCCTGTGACAGGAAACCGTGGGTAAATAATGGCATCCCGAGTCAGCTGAAGGGCTCCCGGTCCTCCTGAGTCTCCAGGTGAGTGAATCAAATTTTCAAACTAGTTTACTCTGCAATGGTGACACCTTTACTCCGGTGACGGCAGAATCTCAAAGCTAGCAGCTAGCTAGCCTGGGGCGTGAACGCGCGACTGCGCAAATTCGTGCACACTTGCATCTTCCCATTCATTTTGTATGGATTCGCGCCGCCCGTTTGCGTTTGGTCTGAATACACCTTTAGTGGCCAACACACTCCGAAGGCTTTGTGAGCAGATGACCTGCAATTCATCTTGTGTGCATACAAATAATATGGTGTTTAAAATATTTTGTCGTTTTTTTTTAAAGGAGTGATCCCACAATACTGCTGTTAAAAGGGAAAATGCAGTAGTTACACATTTTGGTCAAAATTGAGTTACGACAGAATTGGATTTTGTGATGTCGGTTTTATCATCTGAGAAAATGTCCCGAGTCAGTTTCTACCATTTTTTTTTTTTTTTTAATGAATATGTTACCACTTGTCTACCTTCAGCACTGATGGCTGGCTATTTTGAATGAATGAATGAATTTATTTATTTCGGATAATACAGTACAGGTTAAAAGAAACTGTATAATATAACAACAAGGTCAAATTAGACAAAGACTCCTTCTACTAAACAATTCCACGTGAGTTATCCGAAATGGGTGATGGCTGAAGCCGCAGCTTATATTGCCCACCCATATTCCATCCAAGAATTCAAAAGAAAAAAGAGTAAACAAGAGTGATTACAATTTAGAACAAAGCTAAGACAAAGTGTGACTGAGAGAAAAAAAAAGAAAACTAAGCTAAGCTAGGTTAAGCGGTTACTATTCAAGACAAATCTAAGACAGAATGTCACAGAGAGGAAAAAAAAAAAAAACTAAGCTACAACACAACACAGGCTGGATATGTCAATCCTTATGTGAGTTTACATGTCATCTTGTAAATATGTTTGGAGTATTTCTTCCTTTAGTTTTTGTTTAAATTGTCCAAGCGTTGTACATGATTTTAATTCAGGTCCATAATCGTTCCATAATCTGACTCCTTGCACTGAAATACAGTGTTGCTTGGTGGTTGTTCTCACTGTAGGCTTTTGAAATATACATGTTCCTCTGAAGTGATATCGTTTCTCCCTCGTTTGGAACAACTTTTGGATATTTGCGGGCAGTGATAAATTCTTCACTTTGAACATTATTATTGCGGTTTTAAAGTCAACCAGATCTTTCAACTTGAGAGTTTTTTGTTTAAGAAAAAGTGGGTTTGTTGGTTCCCTGTAAGCTGCTTTGTTGATTATTCTAATAGCTCTCTTTTGAAGCATAAAGAGTGGATATATGTTTGTTTTGTATGTATTTCCCCATACTTCATTACAATATGTCATGTATGGGAGTATTAATGAATGATACAAGGTGTATAGTGTGGGTTGATTCAGCAAATATTTCACTCTGTGTAATATTGCAATTGATTTGGGAACTTTACCTTTAATATAATTAATATGTGACTTCCAACACAGTTTGTTATCAATTATTACTCCAAGGAATTTAGTTTCAGATACCCTTTCAATCTCTACACCATTTACACTGAGTTTGGGTACTGGATTGTTGTGATGGTTGTTAAAGACTATAAATTTTGTCTTACTTAAATTGAGCGTTAATTTGTTTGAATCAAACCACAGTTTAAGCTTTTCTAATTCTTTCCCGAGTGTATCCAGAAGTTGTTCCAAATTGTTTCCACTGCATAGCAGATTAGTGTCATCGGCAAACAATATTAAGTCCATTTTTTCTGAAACTTTACATATATTGTTTATATACATATTGAATAATAATGGTCCCAAAACTGAACCCTGTGGGACTCCACAGGTGACCTTCAGCAACTCTGAGTTTTTGTTGCTAACACATACATACTGATATCTATTCTTTAAGTAACTACTTAACCAGGACAGTGCTACCCCTCTAATACCACAATTTTGTAGTTTCTTTAATAATAAATTATGATCTACTGTATCAAATGCTTTTTTATGATCTAGGAATACTCCAACTGAATACTCTTTATTTTCAATGGCTGTTGATATTTTTTCTGTAAATTCCATTAGGGCATATGCAGTTGTCCTCTTGTGTCTGAACCCATATTGCTGCTCACATAGTAAATCATTCTTCAGTATGAAGTTGTCAATTCTCTCATAGAATATTTTTTCAAGTATCTTGGAAAATTGCGGTAATAGTGAAATTGGTCTATAGTTTGAGAGTTCCCCTCTGTCGCCCGTCTTGTATATCGGAATTACTTTAGCTATTTTCATTGCATTGGGAAATATACCTGATTGGAGAGACAGGTTGCAGATATACGTCAGTGGTTTTACTATGCATTCGATAACAGTTTTGACTAGTAGCATGTCAATACCATCACAGTCAGTAGATGTTTTACTTTTGAACGATTTAACAATTTCAATGACCTCTCTTTCGTCTGTGTTCTTTATGAAGATGGAGTCTTTTACAGCAGTGTTATTGCATATTGTATCACCTGTTGGCACCGTAGTGGGTATTTCTCGGGCCAGTTTAGGTCCAATGTTAACAAAAAAATTATTAAATTCATCTGCAGGTGAAGCAATATTCACACTCTGTCGTTTTATTATTTTTTGGAATATTAGTTGGGTAGCTTGTATTTCTGCTTTTATTTCCAAGGATACTGTTGAGTATTGTCCATGTATTTTTAATATTGTCTGTTTTTCTCCAGTTCTTTACTGTAATAGTCTCTTTTACTACATCTTATTATATATGTTAACTTATTTTTGTATGTTTTATACCGCTGCTCTGCTTCTTTTGTTCTTTTCTTTAGGAAAGCTTTATATAATAATTTTTTCTTTTTACACGCCTTTTGTAGTATTAAAAACTAACAGCAAAAAAAAAAAAAAAAAAAATTCTCAGTTTCACCATTTGTGTTGCTACGGTGCTTTGCCTTTCAGGGCAGAGTTTTCAAGCTCATTTTTGAAGAGACGCAAAACTACTTCAACTCTTCAAGAATAATTGCAGTTCCTGCAAGACTTGGGAAATGAGCAAGTTTTCTTGTTCTATAAATTATTTTGGTTCCTCCATGTTTTAGGAAGTTTGACCATTCGTTGCAGCTTATCTGTCACATTTCTATAAAGGAGTGCAAGGTTTACTGACTGATGAGTCAGCTTCCCTCTCCTGCCTGTATTACCAGAAGTTTTTTTAGGAACCGGCTGTTCTGCACTCTCTTCGGGTGTCAGTTTCATTGTTTGAGCTTGCTCAGCCAAACAGTTTCCAGCTTCTGAAGGGCTCATTTCCCACAAGGGCCGGTCCTCTTTATAATATTCAACCTAGTGAACACATCAGGTTCAGGTTACTTTATTTGTACCTGTAGGTAGATTTGTTTTGCAGTCAGGTGACATCCATATTTACAAACCACAATTACATTCAACATAAACACAGGCAAACATGAAGCTGACTATAAACATGATAAAAGTACTCAAGGCTCCATCAATCAGGACATAGGACAAAGAGATGAGAAAAAACAAAGAGAAGAGAGAAAGGTCATATTAAAAAGTTAAAGACGAGTCAAAGAGGTTAAAAACTCAAAAGTCTAAAACCCAATAAAAAATTTAGAACCCAAATAAAAAAACCTACAAAAATAAGTAAATATAAAATAAAATTAATAAATAGGTAACTAAATTATGTGCAATATATTGTTACAACTTGTTCAACTCTGACAGCAGCAGGAACAAAGCTGTTTTTGAAGTGCTGAGTTTTACTTTTTGGGACAGCGTCTTGCAGTGCAAAGGGTGGGAGTCATCATTTAAAATGGAGGTAGCAATCCTCTGTACCTGTCTGGTGTACAGGGATGTCAGGCTCAGTTGTGACTCACCAAGCAAACGACTGGACCATCTAATTACCTGATCCAAGGATTTCCCCTGTTTCAGTTTTAGCTGACCAAACCATGACACTAAAGAAAAGGATAAAACAGATTCAATAAAAGCCCGATAAAACAATCATTATGGTTCGGTCAATTTGGAAACGTGTAAGTTTCCTTAAACAATGCAAATGTTGCTGACCCTTTTTGCACACCCTTTCATAGTTCTCTTCAAAGTTTAGATTACTATCAATAATCATTCCAAGATATTTGTAGGATTGTACACATTCAGTGGTCTGGCCTTTTAGTACAGTGATTTTGTGCCTGGGAGTTTTCCTCCTAAAGTCAATAATCATATCTTTAGTTTTTGTCGTAATTCAGCTGCAGGTAGGAATCCTCACACCAGTGAACAAAATCATCAACTACTGGGCCGTGGCCACTCTCACCATCCTGGAGGAGACTGACAACAACTGAATCATCAGCATACTTTATGATGTGTCTGTTGTCATGTCTGCTCCGACACATGTTTGTGTACAGGATGAAGAATAGTGGTGACAACACACACCCCTGAGGACAGCCAGTAGAAGAGCACTTTTGGTCAAACAATGTACCATTGACCCTTATTCTCGGTGTCCTGTTGGTTAAAAAAATCCAGAATCCAGCCCACCAGATTATTACTCAAATCAAATTGTTGCAGGAGCCTTTCAACTAAAATATGAAGTTGGATTGTATTAAAGGTGGAAGAAAAGTCCACAAATAAAAGCCTGGCGTGTGTCCCATTAAAATCCAGATGTTCAAAAAGCATGTTAAACAGAGTGACAATGGCATCCTCCACTCCTCTGTGAGGCCTATAGGCAAACTGCAGAGGACCCAATGGATGCGCAGTCTGCTTTAGGACCTCAAATCTGACCAGTTTTTCAAAAATTTTCATTAAAATTGAAGTCAAAGCAACTGGTCTAAAGTCCTTTACCGTTTTAGGACAGCTGGATTTTGGAACAGGGACAACCACGGCATCTTTCCAGATCTTAGGCACATGTGTCTGTAAGGACTTCTTGAAAATGTAGTGAAATACAGGACTCAATTCATGTGCACAGGACTTTACCAATCACCCACATATATTATCAGGGCCCTGACTTTTGTTCACTTTTACAGCACAGAACGCCCTTTTAACATCCTGCACCTCAATTATTAAAGTGCTGATTGTCTTTGAGTTTCTGTTTCAAATTGTGGGTTTCTGTGCTAAAATCAAAGGTATCAAAACAACCATAAAAACATATTAAGAGCATTAGCCAGCTCTGTGTCTGAATTAAAACCATCTAAAAACACACAATTACTATGCTCTGTAGGCCTGCAATAGTTTTCATACTGGCCCAGGCTGAACCAAGCTTCTTTGTTGCCATCTTGCTTTCCAACTCTGATTTATAATTCTGTTTTGCTCTTAAAATTTTGGCCTTCAGCTCTTTTGTGGCAACCTGCAGCTCAGAAACAACCTCCTGTTTAAAGGCAAGTGCTTTCCTCTGTAAGCAGGATTTAACTGATTTTGTAACCCATGGCTTGTTGTTCGGATATATTTTGACACGTTTACGTGGAACGATCATGTCTCTGCAGAAAGCCATGTATGAGCATGTGACGTCCACCAAAGAGTCCAAATCATCCCCGCAGGACAGTATGAACACCTCCCAGTCCGTACAGTTAAAGCATTCCTGGAGGCAGTGCACTGAATCCTCTGTCCACACATCTATGTCTCTGGTCTTCGCCTTGCCTCTTCTGAGAGCGATTTCATATGTGGGCAGCAAATGTACACAGTTGTGATCTGAGGATCCTAAAGGGGGAAGGGGAATAGAGTTATAGGCCCTCTCTATGGAGCCGTAGCACAGGTCCAATGTCTTTTTTCACCTGGTTGGGCAGGAGACATACTGATAAAAGTTTTTAAGTGTCTTCTTTAAAGAAACATGGTGTACCCTGCCTCTCGCCCAAAGATGCTGGGATAGGCTCCAGCCCCCCCGCGACCCGAAAGGATTAAGCGGTAGAAGATGGATGGATGGATGGATGGTTAAAATCCCCAAGTATGAAATTTGGAGCCTCTGGGGAAATCGACTGCAACCGCTGTACCACATCAAAGATGGTGCTGGAGGCGGAGGCAGCATCTGCCCTCGGGTGAATGTACACAGTCGTTATGAAAAGTTGGGAAAACTCGCGGGGCAGATAAAAAGGGCGTAGTGACATGGACAGAAGCTCCACATCGGGTGTACAGATGCGCTCTCTGACCGTGACAGATGTACAGTACTGTTTATTAATATATAAACATACGCTGCCCCCCTGACATTTCCCCGTTACCTCTTCCTGCCGATCCGAGTGAAGTGGGGCTCTAAAGCTATCAATCCACAGGTCTGCATCCCGGTCATGCGCCGTAAGCCACGTCTCCGTGTAAGCCATGACACAGCAGTTCTTGAAATCCTTCTGATAACGTACATTCCCTTGAATTTTATTCACTTTATTTCTCAGGGATTGTACGTTCCCCAAAATAATGGAAGGAAGAGGAATGCGGTTAAGCTGACGTCTCCTCAGGCTTAATCTTACGCCTCCATGCTTTCCGCGTTTCCTCCTCTTGTCTCTCTTTTCATCGCTGTGTCCATGAAAATCTCTTAAAATAAAGTCCGGCAGTTGCGGCACGGACTCAAACACAGATGATGCATTATCCATGTTTAAATGCACTAACATGTCTCTGGAACACTGCATTCTTCCCAGCGTGACCACGATCGGTCTTTACATGATGAAGACCCTGGAGAGACTGCTCCTTACTCACCTCCGCCCCCTGGTGGGGCCAGCAATGGATCCACTCCAGTTCGCCTACCAGCATGGCATTGGGGTGGAGGATGCAGTGATCTTCCTCCTTCACCGTTCCCTGTCCCACCTGGAGAAGCCCGGGAATGCGGTGAGGATCATGTTCTTTGATTTCTCCAGTGCTTTCAACATCATCCAACCGATTATCCTGAAGGACAAGCTGCTGTGCACAGGGGTGGACCAGCACCTGTCATCATGGATCCTGGACTACCTCAATAACCGGCCACAGTTTGTGAGAACCCGGGATTGTGTGTCGGACACGATCATAGGCAGCACGGGGAACGGTTTTGGCTCCCTTCCTGTTCACCCTCTATTCTGCGGACTTCTCACACAACACAACACACTGCCATCTACAGAAGTTCTCTGACGACTCCGATTGTCGGCCTCATCTCCAACGGAGATGAAGCTGAGTACAGAGGACTTATCCAGGACTTCGTGGACTGGTGCCATAGGAACTGCCTCCAGATCAACACGAGGAAAACTAAGGAGCTGGTGGTGGACTGCCGCAGGCAAGGACAACCCCTCACAGCAACAGTGAACATCCAAGGAACAGACATTGAGATGGTGACATCCTACAAGTACCTGGGTGTTCATCTGAACAATAAACTAGACTGGTCACACAATACCGACACACTCTACAAGAAGGGACAGCGCAGGCTGTTCCTACTGAGGAGGCTCAGGTCTTTTGGTGTACAAGGGGTGCTCTTGAAGACGTTCTGCGACACGGTGGTGGCATCAGCCATCACTTTTGGAGTGGTCTGCTGGGGCAACAGCATTACAGCAGCCGATAGGAAGAGACTGAACAAACTAATCAAGAAAGCTAGCTCTGTCCTGGGGCAGCGCCTTGACCCAGTGGAGGAGATAGGAGAGAGAAGGATGGTGGCTAAACTGTCATCTCTGCTGGAGTCCGAGTCCCACCCTATGCAGGACATACTGAACGCACTGAGGAGCTCATTTACCAGTAGACTACATCATCCTAGATGCGTGACCGAGAGGTTTCACAGGTCCTTCCTACCTACGGCTGTCGGACTGTATAACCTAAGCAGGGCTGCTCGCAGAGATAGCAAAAAAACGTGACGACCTAATAGTATTGAATGCAAAAGACTCAGACTTACACAAATGGTCCCCTCCAGTATACAACTAGGACAATATCAGTCGCTATGGAGGGTGACAATATGTATGGGTACATATTCATACCATGTAGGGTAACTAAATAGACAGTTATGCTGTTTAGTCCATCTAGCTACAATGCTCCACACTGTGTGTATATATATACATATATATATTTATATATCTATGTGTACATATGTATATTCCCTGCTCTTACTTTCTATCTTCTAAATCATTGCTCTGAGTGTTGCTATCCCTGTGCTGTTGCAATCCTGGAATTTCCCCATTGTGGGACCAATAAAGGCTTATCTTATCACGCTTACCTCCAAGACAAAGAGCCGGTAGGAAACAAACGACAGTGCAAAAACAAGAAGGAAATCCATACTGATGGAACCAGGGAGCTCTTCATTATAGTCCACAAACATTCAAGGACAAAAACGACAGAATTATGTTTAAACACATTAAAGTGCATAAAAACAAAGACACAAACGTCAAACTTTTTTCACCCGCTGTGTACGCATGCGCCCTACACATGCGCCCTTACATAGTTGCATACATCACAGCAACAACAGCAGCAGTTCCCACATTCTTATGCTAACCTGCTCTGCACAGATCTCTATTGATAACAAATTAAACTAGAAAAGCACTCAGAGCACATACCTCTGCCAAGGCTCCTTCCCTCCCACCATCCATCCGTCTGTACCTCCCTGCCTCCATCCTTTTGTACATTGCAAGAAAGGGCCTTGGTGGAGGTATGCACTCATGGATCACCTCCAAAATTTAATGGGTTCTTCTATAGCCCAAGGGCCACCTCTGGCAAACATTTCATCAAAATCCAGCCAATAGTTTTTGTATAATTCTGCTAAACCATTGCTAGAAGATTGAGCCTTGGTGGAGGTATGCACTCATGGATCACCTCCTAAATGTAATGGGTTTTGTGTATAGCCCAAGAGCCACCTCTGGTGAAAATTTAATCAAACTCTGTCTTGTAGTTTTTGAGTAATGTCGCTAACACATTGTGAGAAGATAGAGCCTTGGTGGAGGTATGCACTTAGATGAATTGGTTCGTCATGATACCAATTACTCATTTGTAACCTCCTCTACAGCATTTAGGCACAGTTATGAAACCTCTACCCTCATTAGCTTCCTGATTTGAAATGACACAAGGGCAAAATCTTAATTATTTGTTGCTTGGCGAGGTGAAGTTTGCAGTTAGCATGCAAACAAGTGAGCAGGAACACAATGGCAGTGCTGGGAAAAAAAGCACCAGTGCCATCAAAGTTGCTATGAGGGCTAGTAACCGGCAAATAATAGGATCCCTTCTGAAGACACTGGGGAGCTGACGTATGAGAATAATTGCCTTACTGCATAACAGCGGATCTCAAGCATTCCTCTCTGGTCTACAAGCATAACGACGTTCTATTGTTCAAGTATGAACTTGTCTCTGAGGACGCCCTATAAAAGAGATACCTGCTCTCCTACTCCAGCTTACTTGTTGTGTCAGGGACAGTCTAATGAACCTGACACGTGAAACAACATGTGCTATGATGGTCCTTTTCCCCGTTACCACAAGAGCAGTCAATCACAGATTTACTAAAGGAAACTTCAAAAATGCTGACATTATTATTATTTAATTTAAAAAATTAAGTGTTAGGAAATATTATCCATTTTAGAAAGCTCAGGTATACTATTCTCAAATGTGTACAATGTCGTTTCTCAGGCTTTGAGTCAAACTGTATTTGTTCCAGTGTTTCAGTCCCTGTGGAGAAATTCCCGCACACCTGCCTTCCTGAAAAGTAGGTGAAAGGTCACTACTACAACATGGACAACATCTGAGGCTGGGAAAACAAACCTGGGTTTTTCAACCTACAAGGCACTCCCAAGTCCCAAATGAAGTGGGCAGTGAAGTGATTCTACAAGTCAACAGGGTGAAGGTGCCATGTTTCAGCCTCCACCCTTTGAATCTTATCTGTTCACATGCCTGCACACAACACAATTACTAGAGGCAGATCAGTTAGCACTGCTGACGGGCCTTTAGCCTTGACACACCTGTTTTTATGCACAAAGTTTCTCGACATGAAAAAAAATCAAGGGAAAACAAAAAACATTTTATTGATGCAATTTGTGATGGACTAGCAGTGGCAGAGGAATCCCTGGATGCCATAAACAATGATAAAAGTTAATCATTGTCATTATAGGCAGTAATTCTGTCTCTTTCGTGAGAATCCTAAGAGGTTTTTTTTGTGTATATTTGACTGAACTTTATAGCGTGTTAAACTCTCATACTTCTTCTGGTTCTGTATGAGTCTGGTTCTTTGCTCTAGGGCTGCTTAGTTATAAAGCTGGTAAAGGATCCAGTTCCTCAATCTTTGATGTTTGATAGGACAGAAAGTGGGGCTGTGAGTAAGTTGAGACTGTTTGCTTTAATGATTAAAGTTCCAAATATGTATAACCTGCAACGCCTCGAGCAGGTGCCTTATTTTGACAAAGTGACTCAGCTTTAACCATTATTCTAGACTGAAACTGGCTCTGTCTGCCATATACAGTGGGGGAAAAAAGTATTTAGTCAGCCACCAATTGTGCAAGTTCTCCCACTTAAGAGATGAGAGGTCTCCAATTTTCATCATAGGTATACCTCAACTATGAGAGACAAAATGAGAAAAAAAAAATCCAGAAAATCACACTGAAGGATTTTTAATTAAGTAATTGGTAAATTCCTCAGTAAAATAAGTATTTGGTCAATAACAAAAGTTCATCTCAATACTTTGTTATATACCCTTTGTTGGCAATGACAGAGGTCAAATGTTTTCTGTAAGTCTTCACAAGGTTTTCACACACTGTTGCTGGTATTTTGGCCCATTCCTCCATGCAGATCTCCTCTAGAGCAGTGATGTTTTGGGGCTATCGCTGGGCAACACAGACTTTCAACTCCCTCCAAAGATTTTCTATGGGGTTGAGATCTGGAGACTGGCTAGGCCACTCCAGGACCTTGAAATGCTTCGCACGAAGCCACTCCTTCGTTGCAGTGTGTTTGGGATCATTGTCATGCTGAAAGACCCAGCCACGTTTCATCTTCAATGCCCTTGCTGATGGAAGGAGGTTTTCACTCAAAATATCACGATACATGGCCCCATTCATTCTTTCCTTTACATGGATCAGTCGTCCTGGTCCCTTTGCAGAAAAACATCCCCAAAGTATGATGTTTTCACCCCCATGCTTCACAGTAGGTATGGTGTTCTTTCTCCTCCAAACACAACAAGTTGAGTTTTTACCAAAAAGTTCTATTTTGGTTTCATCTGACCATATGACATTCTCCCAATCCTCTTCTGGATCATCCAAATGCTCTCTAGCAAATTTCAGACGGGCCTGGACATGTACTGGCTTAAGCAGGGGGACACGTCTGGCACTGCAGGATTTGAGTCCCTGGCGGCGTAGTGTGTTACTGATGTAGCCTTTGTTACTTTGGTCCCAGCTCTCTGCAGGTCATTCACTAGGTACCCCCGTGTGGTTCTGGGATTTTTGCTCACCGTTCTCAATCATTTTGACCTCATGGGGTGAGATCTTGCGTGGAGCCCCAGATCGAGGGAGATTATCAGTGGTCTTTTATGTCTTCCATTTTCTAATAATTGCTCCCACAGTTGATTTCTTCACACCAAGCTGCTTACCTATTGCAGATTCAGTCTTCCCAGCCTGGTGCAGGTCTACAATTTTGTTTCTGGTGTCCTTTGACAGCTCTTTGATCTTGGCCATAGTGGAGTTTGGAGTCTGACTGTTTGAGGTTGTGGACAGGTGTCTTTTATACTGATAATGAGTTCAAACAGGTGCCATTAATACAGGTAATGAGTGGAGGACAGAGGAGCCTCTTAAAGAAGAAGTTACAGGTCTGTGAGAGCCAGAAATCTTGCTTGTTTGTAGGTGACCAAATACTTATTTTACTGAGGAATTTACCAATTCATTAAAAATCCTTCAATGTGATTTTTACCTCCGCCAAGGAGGTTGTTTTCATCAGCGTTGGTTTGTCTGTTTGTTTGTTAGCAAGATAACTCAAAAAGTTATGCACGGATTTTCATGAAATTTTCAGAGATTGTCAGAAATGGGGTATCCTACAGATGGTTAGATTTTGGTGGTGATCTGGATCACCGGGGGAACTGTGGCGCTTGGCGGAGGTCTGCGCTCTCCGAGTGCTTTTCTAGTCTGGATTTTTTTTTCCTCATTTTGTCTCTCATAGTTGAGGTATACCTAATGAAAATTGGAGACCTCTCTCATCTTTTAAATGGGAGAACGTGCACAATTGGTGGCTGACTAAATACTTTTTTCCCCCCACTGTACCACCTGAGCTCTGTCATGACCTTTTTATGAGTTGCTCTTATGATGACACATGAAATGACACAAATATTGTTTGTAGTCTTTGAGAAATAGCAGCATAAATACTTAACATGATGGGACATTTTTCATGACTTTGGCTTCCTTTGTTGAAATTAGAAACAAACAGATAGCAAATTTTGTCCTATAACAAATAAAACAAGTGGCACAAAGACAGAGGTGAATATGCCCACATATTGCCTCAAATCAGTTTTAGGTCACTGGAAAGACCACTTCCTTGGCATCGCAACTGTCAAACAACCTGAATTAATGACTTTAAAATGCAACCAGCTTGTAAGATGGTGGCTTCACTGCCTGCATGCGCCCACATAGACCTGAGGTACACTGGACGAAAATGCATCTCTGGGTCCTCAATTATATTTAAATATGAGTTTAGAGATTTCTGTACCTGATGACAGTACCGTTCATAGGGAAATTTCAATGTGAATATACACAACAAACCAGATAGGAGGCACATGGGGCATGATGGTGGAGGACAAGGTTTTTTCTGGGCAGGAAACTGTATCACCAAGACAAACTGAAACATGGAGATGATTTAATCTAGTAAATCAAAAGTGGAATGTGCCATTAATGGGCTGTGTCAGAAAACCCTGCAGTGGTGTTACTCGCTTCAGAGTTTCCTTCACTTGTGGAGTGCGGAGGCACCAGGAATTTCTCTAGTCTTTTAAGCCTTCCTTCATCACAGCTCAGGGTCATTTGGCAAGCTAATTGTGTAACACACACAAACGTGTCATCCTCTCACTCTGAAATACAAAACACATAATTCTCTTTGTGATCCAACCAGTCAGGCTACCTGCAAATGACTGACAGCAGTATGCTGCCCATAATAGCTGGCACAGCTATGAAAAGCATGTTAATTTAAGAGAATCCTAAAATACCACCTTGTTTTAATGCGTTTATGGGTGTTACAATCCTGTATACTCTGTTTACACTGCAGTGGAATGACTGAAGACACTTTTCTACAAAGTGAGCTAAATGCCCCAGTACATTTAAGCTCTCAATAACCGCTTAGTGCACTTTCATTTGCTGCTGGAACAAAGCCTTACACATTGATACAATAAAGCGTGAAAACACAAGTTTTCATCACAACCCTTTAGCCATCCTCACTGTAGCTTACTATACAATAAATCCCCTCAAACAATGAAAAGCACATAGCAAATGTGAAGATCCTGCTTGTTCTACCAGAACAGCTTTGATTTGTTGGGGCATGTAAATCTGACTTTTGTAATGTAGGCTCAATGCTGAAGACCTCTGACATAGGGCTTATTTCAGGGGTAGGGATTATAAAAGAAAGGCATGGCCTTCAAGAAATACCAGTTTTTGTGAATTGTTTCTCAAAATCACAAAGAATCAAAGAAAGTTACACTTTCGGGCATGGCTAGTTTATGATTGACATCAGAATGTTGTAGCTCTTAGACTGGGTTTATGCTCCTTTCTACTCTGTACGTCGAGGAGGCACCTATGCTTTGGAAAAGGCCGGCGTGCACGCGACTATGCATGCTTCATCTTTTGCATCTATTAGTCTAAGTGTTTGATGCATGCGCATAAGCATCATCTACGGTTTTACTCCAGCCCAATAGGTAGCACAAATGCACTGATGTGCCAGTTCACCGGCTATACAAAAGAGGAAAAACAAAAGCCACACGCATTTTAGCAATGATGACTGCTAGAAGGTGAGAAAAAGAACTCGTGTTTACTACTTTTATTGCTAATTAGCTTTTTCTTTCTCATGTTTCTTTTAAATTCTTCGCCGTCATTTTTCTCTTCATCTTTGTATGCAGTGTTGGTGGTGCCACCTTTTGAGCAAGAGGTTGGATCTTGCATATGCATAGTCAGCGCACACAGTCAAAGCAGTCAGAAAATTTGGGCTGCACGCTCTCAGCCAAGGAGGGATCCTCAGAGCCTAATGGACTGAAAAAGATGACAAAATTTATGTTACACAAGCCTCATGGTTGAGCAGATGCACAGAGCAGGCATGAGGATAAGTCCAGCTTTATGGTCAGTCAAATCAATCTAGTACATGTAAGGATTACTTTCCAAACACAGTTGGCAATGAGACTTCACCAATATTTTGGGGACTAAATGTATCTTTTTGTTGAATGATTTAAACATGCCCCTCATGGATCATCACCTTAAAGTGGTGGGAGGTTTGCGTTTATTACATTAAGTGCATATATCACTTTCAGCAAATCGTACAGTTTGAAAATGAAGCTCAGCTACGGATGGAAAATAACATGTTGTGGAGGTAAAAGATCAGGCGGGATGCGATGAGCTGGAAGGTTGCAGGGTTTTATTTCCTCCAACATAATGAGACACACATTGTAGCCAAGTGAGCTACTGTGCTCTGAGGCATGTCACACAAGCTCTTTTATACAGTGATACAGACAGAGAGAATGCATGGCACATTAGCATATCAGTCAATACATATCATTAGCATGACCAACTGGCGCCCGGATGTCCTTTCCCTCATCCAGGGGATGTATACACAACAGTCCATTGTTCTGATTGCCCCCAGGGGCTCTCTGTCCATATGTAAATTGTCCTCCGTTTCCTCCAGCCCTGCTGAGTATGACATCGTGTCAATCTGCAGTGTGCTGGGTCACCACACGGCTCCCCCCAGAACGCTCAGAAGGGGCTGTGACCCCCCCCCCCCCCACCCCCCTGGTCGTTTGGGCTCCATGTCTGGTAGAACTGTCCTGCTGTAGAGGAGTGTCGGAGGGCATGTCAGTCCGTGGGGGGGATGGGGGATGGGTGGAAAAGACAGTGTGCTCTGCTCTGGGTCCCAGCACGTTGAACGGCCGTGGATCGTGGGTGCACGGGGCCGGTGTGCGTTATGGAACCAAACGACGATTGGCCGGCTTTAGGGAGTGAGGTACGGGAAGAGCGCTGTGTAGGAGGAGGGGGAGGGGGTGGGAGTAAGTGGGTGCCGGCCCGGGACGTCAAAGGTGTCTGGGCCGCGCAAAAATTGCGTGTGGATCCGCGATGGTGAGGGACTTTCCCAGTCAACCTGGCGGTGATCTGCAGCGGCTGTGAAAAAATTAAGTCTCCGACTCCTCTCGCGGCTCAGTCCCGCGAAGATGTGGGGAAGGCAAATGGCCAAGTTCCCCAAGGATGCGTAGCAGCTGTGAAACAACTTCAGCTGTGTGAGGGACTTGGCGGTTTGGCTTTTAGGTGCAGAAGCAGCCCTAAAGTCATCGGGGACAGCAATCGGCTAATTTCCCCTTGTGCGCCGTGGCTGAGAAACCCATACAAAGTCCTGTGTGCGGGCTGCGTGTCTGTTTCAGGTGCGTGAGCAGCCCTGAAGGTTCCAAGGATGGCGGTTGGCCGTGTTTCTCGGGCATGTGCAGCGGCGGAGGACAATGTATCAGTCTGTAGAGCTGGTTTGTCCCTGTGCGTGGCACACGCTTAGCGCAGTGACCACATAGCCGGAAGTTGCGCTGTCCTCGTAATCCTGCGGTGTGCATGTGGGGCTTCTGTGCGCGGGAGGGTCCACTGTCCGGAGTGAGTCAGGGTCGGGGAGCTTGGTGGAAATCAACGCAGACGGCGCCGATGATTTTCCCCGTTCAGGCTGCTTCCTTCGGTTCGCTCGTGTCGCTGTTCATGGTGCGTGTCGGTCCCAGCACTGCCCACTCTGGAGAGCGCGCTCCAGTGTGGATGAAGAGGATGCCGGCGTCACCATGACACATCTAGGGTCACCAATGTGGAGGTAAAAGATCAGGCGGGATGCGACGAGCTGGAAGGTTGCACGGTTTTATTTCCTCCAACATAATGAGACATACATTGTAGCTAAGTGAGCTACTGTGCTCTGAGGCATGTCACACAAGCTCTTTTATACAATGATACAGACAGAGAGAATGCATGGCACATTAGCATATCAATCAATACATATCATGAGCATGACCAACTGGCGCCCGGATATCCTCTCCCTCATCCAGGGGATGTATACACAACAGTCCATTGTTCTGATTGCCCCCAGGGGCTCTCTGTCCGTATGTAAATTGTCCTCCATTTCCTCCAGCCCTGCTGAGTGTGAAATCATGTCAATCTGCAGTGTGCTGGGTCACCACAATGTTAACATTCATTAATCCTCCAGAACTGTGACATGCTTAGCCACAGATATTTTCAAAGATCTATCAGGTATATAGAGTGGCATAAAGTGTTTTACCGTTTGCCACTGGTCCTGTTTTAGTATGGTCGCTTTCTCACCTGAAGGACCGCACCAGAGTTCGCCATTTGATTCGAATCGAGACCACCTCTTTCAGGAGGTCTCGGTATGGTTGTTTTGGTGTGCACCTGAGTGCGATTGCCATGTTCTCTCCAGACAAAACAAACCGCACTAACAGAGAAAACAAACAAGTTCGATTGAAAAGAACTAAAGCCTGTAGGTGTGGAAGCACCCTAAGGACGCATTCGGATGGCCACTGTTTGGTCCGGACCAAAGGACCAAACAGTGGCTTCCATGGATAGTTCAGTTCGTTTGGTGCAGTCTGAACACACTTTGAAACTCTGGTGCACACCAAACAAGCAAAGTCTGGTCCCCCTGAAAATGGGGGTCTCTGTTCACTTGCAAACAAAGTCTGGTGTGCTCCGCTTGCATTGAGAATCCAAATGGACTACCCAGCAGACCAAAGGGAGGACGTGTCCCTCAGCGTTCGTGTAACCATAGCAACACAGTCTGGGAAGAGGAAGTGGCATTTACCGTCGTACATTTTGGGTAGAAAATAAAGACTACTGTGCAAATCCGAGAAATCCTTTTACCAGAGAAAGCTGAAGAGAAAAGTTGAAAGGATTTCTATTTTTGGTCCTGGCCAATCGATGAGCCCGATTTTTCTTCTTCACCGAGATTTTTTTCTTCCTGGTGGTTTTGGCTACAGCGCCCCAAAAGAGCAGTTGTTGTAAATGTGTGACGTTGTCCAGGCAGTTTGGTCCACTGTAGTGTGAATGCAAACCAAACCAAGGTGTGAAAATTCTTGGCATTCCCTGCCCAGTCGAACCGAGACCCCCGGACTATCCTGGTCTGAATGCAGCCCAAGAATGATCCAACAGACTTTCATGATGAATGCTAGAACAAGGATTCAGTGTACCCTGCCTCGTATGGGGTTGCCAGGGCCCCGCCCCAGAGCCAAGCCTGAGGAGGGGCTCGATGGCAAGCATCTGGTGGCCAGGTTTTGGCCCATGGGACCCCGGCCGGTCTCAGCCCAATGGAGCTACATGGGTCTGCCCTCCAGTGGGCTGACCACCTGCACGTGGGACCATGGAGTCAGGTGCTATGCGGATTTGGTGGCAATTGAAGGCAGAGACCTTGGCGAACTGATCCCCAGCTTTCTAAACTGGCTTTTGGGATGTGGAATGTCACCCCTCTGGTGGGGAAGGAGCCTGGGCTGGTGCATGAGGTTGAGAGATACCGACTAAATATAGTCAGGCTCACCTCAACACACAGCTCTGCAACCAGTCTCCTGAGAGGGGCTGTAGCTTGGCCTACTCTGGAGTTGACCTGGGTGAGAGGTGGAGAGCCAGGGTGGGTATTCTTGTATCCCCCTACCTTGCTGCCTCTACATTGGAGTTTTCCCCAGTGGATGAAAGGGCCGTTTCCCTGCGCCTTCGGGTTGGGAAATGGGTCCTGATCATCATTTGTGCCTGTGCACCAAATGATAATTCGGAATACCCACCCTTTTTGGAGTCTCTGAATGGGACTCCACTCCATTTTCCTACTGGGGGACATCAATGCACACGTGGGCAATGACAGTGAAACCTGGAGGGGCATGATAGGGAGGAATGGCCTTCCTGGCCCTCAGGTAAAGAGAGGTGCAGAGCTGTCAACTGATCACCACCTGGTGGTGAGAGTTAGAGCCGATGGCAGGGGAGGATGCCATTCAGAATAGGTAAGATAAGATCTTTATTGTCCGTTTACACGGAAATTTGTATTGCAGCACTCGTTTGTTAAAATACATGAAAACAAAACACATAGACTCATAACCAAAAACACCAAGACACAGTCCAAATCCAAATTGGGAGATGGATGGGGAAAGGGAAGTCCTATTTTGTGTATGTGTGTATACATTTATACGTGCCTGCATGTGTAGATATACAGTATGTATGTCTATATGTATGTGTACATATGTGTGTGCAATGGAAGGGGAGGAGGGGGAGGTCATCTCTTTATACTCCACTGTTTATTCAGTAAAGTTGTGGAGTAAGGAATGAAGGAATAATTGTGTCTATTCCTTTTGCTTCTTGGTATCCTGAAACGTCTCCCAGAGGGCAAAAGCTGATACTCCTCATACAAGACATGCAACGAATCCGCAGCGATCTTAATGGTGGACCCATATGTATAGTGAGGGTATGCTGAGAACGACTGGCTGAGGCCCCTGTCCAGGAGGTCTTCAACTCTCACCTCCAGAAGAACTTCGACCACATTCTGAGGGAGTCTGAAAACAGAGTCTGAATGGGCCATGTTCTCCACCTCCATTGTTGAAGTGGCTACCCAGAGCTATGGCCGCAAAGTCGTCGGTGCACCTCGTGGTGGCAACCCCCAAACCAAGTGGTGGACACCAGTGGTGAGGGTGGCCATCAAGCTGAAGAAGGAGCTCTATCAAGCTTGGCTGGCTTGTCAGAATCCTGAAGCAGCTGAGATGTACCGGCAGGCCAAGCGGAGTGCAGCTCAGGTGGTTGCTTCAGTAAAAACTTGGGTGTGGGAGGAGTTTGGTGAGGCCATGGAACAAGACTTTTGGTCAGCCTCAGAGATTCTGGCAAACTCTCTGGTGACTCAGGAGGGGGAAAATGCTCCCTGTCCACACTGCGTATGGTGTGGACGGGGCACTGTTGACTTCGACTGGGGACATCATCGGGTGGTGGAAGGAATACTCTGAGGATCTCCTCAGTCCCACTGACAACTTCCGGAGAAGAAGCAGAGCTCGAGGATGAGTGTGTTGACTCACCCATTACAGGGGCTGAGGTCACTGAAGTGGTTAAAAACAAACAAAAAAAAAACCAAACAAACTTCAGTGGTCGGGCCCCGGAGGTGGACGAGATTCACCCTGAGTAGGCAATGGATGTTGGATGTTGTAGGGCTGTCATGGCTGACACGCTTCTGCAACATTGCGTGCAAGTCGGGGACAGTACCTCTGGGGATTGGAGGGTGTGTTCCAACTTTAGGGGGAATCACACTTCACAGCTTCCTTGGGTAGGTCTATGCCAGAGTACTGGAGAGGAGAGTCCGGCCGTTGGTCAAACCTTGGATTCAGGAGGAGCAATGTGGTTTTCGTCCTGGCCGTGGCACATCAGACCTGCTCTTTGCCCTCTCGAGAATCCTTGAGGGCTCACAGGAGTTTACCCAACCAGTCTATATGTGTTTTTTTGATTTGGAGAAGGCATTTGACCGCATCCCTTGTGGTTTTGTGTGCGTGTGTGGTGGGGCTTCGGGAGTGTGGGGTATCGGGCTTGTTGCTACGAGCTATCCGGTCTCTACGCAACTGTTGTGAGAGTTTGGTTCATATTGCCAACACTGAATGAATGAATGAATGAATCTTTATTTCGGATAGATTAAAAGTGAGGAACAGAATAATATAACAAAGGGGAAAGAAAAAAAAAAGTCTTACAAGGTCAAATTAAACAATAACTCCTCTGATTCTACAGTTCAACATAAGTTATCCGAAATGGGTGATGGCTGAAGCCGCAGCTTATATTGCCCACCCATGTTCCATCCAAGAATTCAAAAGAGAAACAAGAGCGATTACAATTCAGAATAAAGCTAAGACAAAATGTGACAAATCTAAGCAACAACACAACACAGACGGAATATGATAATCCTTATGTGATTTTACATGTCAGCTTGTATATATGTTTGGAGTATTTCTTCTTTTAGTTTTTGTTTAAATTGTCCAAGCATTGTACATGATTTTAATTCAGGTCCAAAAGCATTCCACAATCTAACAGGAAGAAGATGGAGGACAAGCTGCAACAGAGCGACATCAGCGGGGTCTGGAGAAACCTCAAAACCATCTCTGGGCTCCAGAATACCTCCCCCCAGGCCATGGGGGGCAGGGAGTGGGCGAACAGCCTGAATCTGTTTTTCAATAGGTTTGACCAACCGCCCTCCCCCCTGACTGCACAACAACCACTGCTGCCTCTAAAGAAATCAAGTCCTGCTGCCCACTCCCCACTCCAGCAACACCCCCCCACTCCCAACACACAGCCCCCCATCCTGACCCTGACCAGGACTCAGGTGAGGACGGAGCTGAGGAAGATCAAGGCGAGGAAGGCGTCGGGACCGGACGGCATCAGCGCAAAGCTCCTCAAGTCCTGTGCAGACCAGCTGTGTGGGATTGTGACGTACATCTTCAACCTGAGCCTGAAGCTGGGGAGGGTACCACAGCTGTGGAAAACATCTTGTGTGGTACCTGTACCAAAAACTTCCCACCCCAAAGACCTGAACAGCTACAGACCGGTGGCCTTGACGTCCCACTTGATGAAGACCCTGGAGAGACTGCTCCTTGCTCACCTCCGCCCCCTGGTGGAACCAGCGATGGATCCACTCCAGTTCGCCTACCAGCATGGCATTGGGGTGGAGGATGCGGTGATCTTCCTCCTTCACCGTTCTCTGTCCCACCTGGAGAAGCCCGGGAATATGGTGAGGATCATGTTCTTTGACTTCTCCAGTGCTTTCAACACCATCCAACCGATGATCCTGAAGGACAAGCTGCTGCGCGCAGGGGTGGACCAGCACCTGCCATCATGGATCCTGGACTACCTCATGAACCGGCCTCAGTTTGTGAGAACCCGGGACTGTGTGTCCGACATGATCATCGGTAGCACGGGGCCCCCCAGGGAACGGTGCTGGCTCCCTTCCTGTTCACTCTTTATACTGCAGACTTCTCACACAACACAACACACTGCCATCTACAGAAGTTCTCTGATGACTCTGCGATCGTTGGCCTCATCTCAAATGGAGATGAAGCTGAGTACAAAGGGCTTATCCAGGACTTCGTGGACTGGTGCCATCGGAACTGCCTCCAGATCAATGCGAGGAAAACTAAGGAGCTGGTGGTGGACTGCCGCAGGCATGGGCAACCCCTCACAGCACCAGTAAATATACAGGGAACAGACATCGAGATGGTGACATCCTATAAGTACCTGGGTGTTCATCTGAACAATAAACTAGACTGGTCACACAATACTGACGCACTCTACAAGAAGGGACAGCGCAGGCTGTTCCTGCTGAGGAGACTCAGGTCTTTTGGTGTACAAGGGGCGCTGCTGAAGACATTCTATGACACGGTGGTGGCATCAGCCACCACTTTTGGAGTGGTCTGCTGGGGCAGTGGCATTACTGCAGCCGATAAGAAGAGACTGAACAAACTGATCAAGAAAGCTAGCTCTGTCCTGGGGCAGCGCCTTGATCCAGTGGAGGAGATAGGAGAGAGAAGGACAGTGGCTAAACTGTCATCTCTGCTGGAGTCCGAGTTCCACCCTATGCAGGACATACTGAATGCACTGAGGAGCTCATTTAGCAGCAGACTACATCATCCCAGGTGCACAACCGAGAGGTTTCGCAGGTCCTTCCTACCAACGGCTGTCAGACTGTACAACCTAAGCAGGGCTGCTCGCAGAGATAGCAAAAAGACGTAACAAACTAATAGTTTTTTGAATGCAAAAGATGCAATAGACTTACACAATGGTCCCCTCCAGCATACAACTAGGAAAATACCGGTCGCTATGGAGGGTGAGAATATGTATGGGCACATAATCATACCATGTAGCATAACTAAGTAGACGGTTATGCTGTTTCATCCCATCTAGCAACAATGCTCTGCACTGTGTGTGTTTATATATTTACATATTTATTCCATCTAGCTACAATGCTCCGCACTGGGTGTGTTTATATTTATATATCTATATATTTATTCCATCTAGCTACAATGCTCTGCACTGTTTATATATCTACATATTTATTCCATCTAGCTACATTGCTCCGCACTGTGGTTTATATATTTATGTTTATTCCATCCAGCTACAATGCTCTGCACTGTGCGTCTGTGTGTGTGTGTGTATATATATATTTTATAGTAATATGTACATATGTATATTAGCTGCTCTTGCTTGCTTGCTTTTTTCTTGCCTTCTGATTGTTGCTCTGAGTGTTGCTATCCCTGTGCTGTTGCAATCCTGGAATTTCCCCGTTGTGGGACTAATAAAGGCTTATCTTATCTTGCACGGAAACACAGTGTTGCTTGGTGGTAGTTCTCACTGAAGGTTTTTGAAATATACATGTTTCTCTGAAATGATATCATTTCTCCCTTATTCAGAACAACTTTTGGATATTTGCGGGCAGTGATAGATTCTTCACTTTAAACATTATTACTGCAGTTTTCAAGTCAACCAGATCTTTCAGCTTGAGAGCTTTTAATTTAAGAAAAAGTGGGTTTGTTGGTTCCCTGTAAGCAGCTTTATTATTCTAATAGCTCTCTTCTGAAGCATAAAGATTGGATATACGTTAGTTTTATATGTATTTCCCCATACTTCAGTACAATATATCATGTAAGGGAGTGTTAATGAATGATACAAAGTATATAGTGTGGGCTGATTCAGCAAATATTTCACTCTGTGTAGTATTGATTTAGGTATTTTACCTTTAATATAATATGTGACTTCCAACATAGTTTATTATCAATTATTACTCCAAGAAATTTAGTTTCAGATACCCTTTCAATCTCTACACCATTTACATTGAGTTTAGATACTGAATTGTTGTGATGGTTGTTAAAAACTATAAATTTTGTCTTACTTAAACTGAGTGTTAATTTGTTTGAATCAAACCACAGTTTAAGCTTTCCTAATTCCCTTCCGAGTGTATCCAAAAGTTGTTCCAAATTGCTTCCACCGCATAATAAATTAGTGTCATCGGCAAACGATATTAAATCCATTTTTTTTCGAAACTTTACATATATCATTTATATACATATTGAATAACAATGGCCCCAAAACTGAACCCTGTGGGACTCCACAAGTAACCTTCAGTAACTGAGTTTTTGCCACCAACACATACATACTGATATCTCTTCTTTAAGTAACTACATAACCAGGACAGTGATACCTCCCACTACCATAATTTTGTTGTTTCTTTAATAATAAATTATGATTCATTGTATCAAATGCTTTTTTTAAGATCCAGGAATACCCCAACTAAATACTTTTTACTTTCAACTGCGGTTGATATTTTTTCTATAAATTCCATTAGAGCAAATGCAGTTGTCCTCTTGTGTCTGAACCCATACTGCTGCTCACACAATAAATTATTCTTCATTATGAAGTTGTCAGTTCTCTCACATAATATTTTTTCCAAGTATCTTGGAAAATTGTGGCAATAAAATTGGTCTATAGTTTGAAAATTCCCCTCCGTCACCCGTCTTGTATATCGGAATTACTTTAGCCATTTTCATTGCATTGGGAAATATACCTGTTTGGAGAGACAGGTTACAGATATACATACGTCAGTGGCTTCACTAAGCATTCAATGATAGTTTTGACTAAGAGCATGTCAATACCATCACAATCCGTCGATGTTTTACTTTTAAATGATTTAACAATTTCAATGACCTCTCTCTCGTCTGTGTTCTTTATGAAAATGGAGTCTTTTAAAGCAATGTTTTTGCTTATTGTATCACCTGTAGGTGCTGTAATGGGTATTTCTCGAGCCAAATTAGGACCAATGTTAACAAAAAATTTATTAAATTCATCTGCAGGTGAGACTGCATTCAGTCTTTTTTTTGTTTTGAAAAATTGGTTGGGTAGCTTGCATTTCTGTTTTTATTTCCAAGAATATTGTTAAGTATTGTCCATGTATTTTTAATATTATCTCTGTTTTTTCTCCAACTCTTTACAGTAATAGTCTCTTTTACTACATCTCATTATGTATGTTAACTTATTTTTGTATGTTTTATACCGCTGCTCTGCTTTTGTCCTTTTCTTTAGAAAAGCTTTATTTAGTGAATTTTTCTTTTTACACGCTTTTTGTAATCCTTTGGTTAACCATGGCTTGTCAAAAAATTTCTGTTTAAGCTTTTTCTTTACTAATGGACAATTTTTTCATAAAGAGTGGTTACAATGTTCATAAATGTGTCATAGGCTTCATTTACATCTGATACATAGACTTTTGTCCAGTCTTGCTTCAGCAGGTCTTCTATAAAAGAACTGATTGCAATTTGTGATTTGTATGTGTATTGTACAACCATTTTCTTACTAGTTATATTATTGTACAGCTCAACTAATTTATCTCTGTCTCAATGCAAGTTCCCGGCATTCTATATATACAACTTATAATTAGATTTTTTGTCTTATCTTGGTCAATCCCAACAGTAACACATGCCAGAATCCCTGGTAGTGCAAAGGACATTCCATTTACAAGTTTACACCTATACAGGTCATCAATATACAGTGCAATACCACCACCCTTTTTTGTGATCTATTAATATAAAACATCTGACATCCCTCTATTGCCATCAGAGAAACCTGCTCTTCATTAAGCCAAGTTTCAGAGACTGACAGCTGTAAATTTTCTATCTAGCTGTTTTAAATAGTCCTGAATCTGTGGAAAGTTTTTGTTAAGACTTCTGCTGTTGAAGTGTATTATTGATAGTTTACCATCTAATTGCACTTGACTTTTAAATTGCTTTTCAGTATAATATTCACAATAATTATGAATATTATTGAAGAAGTGGTTATCAGGACCAGTATCATTCTCCATCTCTTGTAGTTTATGTTCAGCATAATGGCATATTTTCGGAGTTTGAATTTCCTCACTCTGTGTCAAATGACTTCCTCCAACTGGGGATAATTGATGTCTACTAAAGTCAGTCATAAGTTTTTTGTTTTGTTTTTTGTAAAGTACATTAATATGGTATGTCACAAAAGAACTATTCTTGCCATGTGTGTGGATATGGATCATCAGTCTTAATTTTCTTAATCAGTGTTCATCTATATTTATTTAAGTCAGTAAGATCTCTGATTATTATGACCTTTGCTTCCTCAGGTGTTCCATTTAGTTTGATCCAAACTCTACAATTTCTTGTCCATGTTGCCTGTATCTTATTTTGTCTTTTCAGCATCCGTGCTTGCCGTGCTATTTCAGCATTAGTCTTTGTTAAATGTTCATTTAGGTAAACTTCTGTTCCCTGTAGCCTTCTGGTCTGCCTCAGTATGTCATTCTTTACCCTTCTGTTCACAAAGTGCATCACGATTGATTTCTTTATTTTATTATCTTGTCTGGGTCAAGTATCAATCCATCCATCCATCTTCTTCCGCTTAATCCTTTTTGGGTCGCGGGGGGGGGGGGGGCTGGAGCCTATCCCAGCATCTTTGGGCGAGAGGCAGGGTACACCCTGGACAGATCGCCAGTTCATCACAGGGCCAACACAGAGAGAGAGACAACCATTCACTCTCACAGTCATACCTAAGGACAATTTAGAATCCCCAGTATGATGCCAATTTACCTAACTTGCATGTTTTTGGCATGTGGGAGGAAACCGGAGAAATCCCAGAGTAAACCCACGCAAACACGGGGAGAACATGCAAACTCCACACAGATCACTGTTAGTCGGGGGCAGGGATCGAACCCAGGATCCCCTGGCCAGGGTGAGTTGCTGTGCTGCCGCAGTGCTAACCACTCCGCCAGCATGACAGGCTGAAATTGCATTTACTTCAACCTTTATATTTCTGCTTTCAAGGAACTGAAGCACCTGGTTTTCCAGGGAGACTGATTCACCTAAGGGAGCCTCCTCACCTTTCATTCCTGCTGTAGCATTGGCATATGTTTGATATTTAATGTCTAGTCCACTTATAATTAGATCGTCCATACGAGAATATTGTTCAAGATCCTCGATGCGTCGCTCCAAGTCTGCAATTTTTTTGTCTTTTTCCTTAATTGTTAATTTCAATTCTCGGACTTCCTCCATTAGCCCTAATAGTTTAAGCTGTTGATTGGCCACTTTGGTCAGTTCTTCTGACAAGAAGTTCAGAAATGTTTTAATCTCTTCCATTTCTTCCTTCTTTGGTGGCATTTTACTGACCAACACTCAGTCGGACTCGTTTCCAGTGAGGGTTGGACACCGTCAGCGCTGCCCTTTGTCAGTGATCCTGTTCATAATTTATATGGACAGGATTTTAGGCACAGCCAAGGAACAGAGGGTGTCATGTTTGGTGACCACAGGATCTCATCTCTGTTTGCAGATGTCGTCCTGTTGGCTTCATCAAGCAGTGACCTACAGGTCTTACTGGGATGGTTTGTTGCCGAGAGTGAAGCGGCTGGGATGAGAATCAGCACCTCCAAGTCCAGGTCCATGGTGCTCAGCCTGAAAAGGGTGAATTGTCCTCTTCGCGTTGGGGACAAGCTCCTGCCCCAAATGGAGAAGTTTAAGTATCTCTGGGTTTTATTCACGAGTGAAGGGAGAATGGAGAGGGAGACTGACAGATGGATTGGAGCAGCATCTGCAGTGATGCAGATGTTGTACCAATCTGTCGTGTTGAAAAGAGAGCTGAGTTCTAAGGCAAACTGACAATTTACTGGTCAGTCTACATTCCTACCATCACCTATGCTCATGAGCTTTGGGTAATGACCGAAAGAATGAGATCGCAGCTACAAGCAGCAGAAATGAGTTTTCTCCGTAGGATTGCTGGACTCACCTGTAGCGATAGGGTGAGAAGCTCAGTTATCCGGGAGAGGCTCAGAGTAGAACAGCTGCTCCTCCACATCGAAAGGAGCCAGTTTCGGCATCTGATTAGGATGCCTCCTGGACGAGGCCCACATGAGGTGTTTCGGGCATATCCCACTGGAAGGAGACCCTGGGGCAGACCCAGGACACGCTGGAGAGACTATGTTTCCCAATTGGCCTGGGAACATCTTGTAGGTCTTTTCCACCAAAATGGTTCCAGTGCTTAACTGGAGCCAGAGCCTGATTGGCACCAGTTCTTTGGTTTTCCACCACCTGAAGTACCAGTCCCAGGCTCTCAAAAGTGGGGCTATTGTGGCCCCAACTCCTAGCTGGGCCAGCGGCAGCACCAGTTTACGTTGGTTATGTCCACAGCCGTGGGCGTGGTTAACTGACCAGCTTCAAAACATTACTGACCGCAATGTTGCTTTCCAAACAGCCGAGCAAGCGATGGATTCCAAAACCAAACAGATTTGGAGCGAAGGGGAGACACATTTCTTGGCTCTATGAACATGAGCAGAAGTATAAGATAAGCTGGAGGGGGCCACTCATCTGATGAACTGTTTGTGTTGATAGGCCAGCCAGACCATCGTAACTCCGTGGATTAGTCCATACAACAAACTGCTCAAAACAGACTGGTAAGTGTATTGTCTTTAAAATGCCAAAAGTTAACAAATATATATACATATACCGTTTGTATTGATATGTAACAGCCAAAGTGCGGATATATATAGTATACTAAAATACTATATTTTCCGTTAGCTATCCTAACAAGCCAACTACTTTTTTTTTTACTATGACCTAACGTTTGTCCTCGTCATAAATGAACAGGTCGTCTCTGCTGACAAATGTATATCGCTTGTATTGATATGTAATGGCCCAAGTGCAGATAATTTTTTAGTCACTCTTGTGCCTAGTAGTATTTTTGGTTAGCTACGCTAACAAGCCAACAGTGGTTTTACCACGAACGTTTCTCCTCGCCATAAAGAAATGCGCGTTTGAGAAACTAGAACAAAAATCTTAGCGTCTTACAGAATACTTTGTTAGATATCCAGTGCAAAATACAGTGTGTTTATTCATTATCAATACTGCTTATTGTTGTCTCAAATGATGTTAGTGGCGTCGCCATACATCTTGAAATGCTCACTTGAGAGAAAACAAGAACAGAAATCTTAGCATCTTACAGAATACGTTTTTAAATAAAGACATCCAGCGCAAAATACGCTTTTTGTGGTATCAATACTGTGTATGAATGGGTGCCTTGCATTGTGTTATAGGAGATTTTTCTACCAATGACGCTAGTAACGTCATTTTTTTTTTCCACAATATTTTTTATTGAACCTTTTTTTACAAACATGGCACAAACAGTCAAACACTAACACTAAAGTAATTTAAAAATTAAAAAAAATACACTAACCAAAAAAAAGGAAAAAAAAAGAAAAAAGAGGTACTAAAAACAACAACCATTAACAAAAGCAAATCAACAACAATGCTCCTCTGTTTAGTCTAGGTAATCTATTACATAAGAATACATAATATACATTCACCAGTTTGGAATTTGCAAGGTCCACACATATTCACCTTCTTCCTCAGAAGTTATGTTTAATTTCTTTACATAATCAATGAAAGGTCTCCATATATTCTCAAACACACCTTCCTTTAATTTCAGTATATATGTTATTCTTTCTAGTGGAAGGTTTGTTAACATCTGTCTTAACCACTGAGTCACATCTGGTCTATGAGTCTTTTTCCACAGTAGTGCAATTGTGGGGCACATATATGCACATATGTATACCACTGCATGATTCATATGTATACCACCTTAGGCTTCACATCTGAGACGGAACAAAGGACTGAGCCGCTCTGGAGATAACACGAAGGTGTGAAAGTCTAGTCTTTGGCATGCAAAGAGACAGCTGTGTGGGGGATTTCGCCCAGCGACCAGAGACTGTAGGTGGGGGTGTTAAGATCGGGAGGAAGTTACATTGTTACTGGGATTAAGTACCATGTGACTGTGTGTTTTGATGTCCTGGGTATAAAAGGGACAGATGTTGGGGGATTCATTCTCTTTCTGTTTTTGGATGATGTTGGAGAATGTGAATAAATCTGACTTGAGAAATAAACTCAGCCTCGTCCTTCCATTCCCTACAGTGGTGACCCTAAGACGTATCATGAGCAGAAGTAATTCCCCCGAGCCGGACTCGTCAGGAGCCAGCCAGGCGAACACAGCCACAGTCAAGCTACCAGACTTCTGGCAAGACAACCCGTGCTCCTGGTTCCACTTGGTCGAAGCACAGTTCGCCCTCCGGGGGATAACGGTAGATGACACAAAATTCTACCACGTTATTGCCAAGCTCGACAACCGCACGGCTTGACATGTGCAGAGCCTTTTGGCGCGCCCACCGGCTGACGACAAATACGGCGGGTTGAAGGCTGCGCTCATCCAGCGTTTCACTCCCTCAGTCCAGGAGAGAGTGGAGAGGCTCCTGGCTCTGAACGACTTGGGAGAGAGCACGCCCGTCGACCTGATGGAGGACATGCTGAGGGGCTCAGACGGCGACGACTTCCTCTTCACCCACATTTTCCTGAGAACCCTCCCGTCGGCCACAAGAGCAACCCTGGCCGGTTCACCGTTGTTGGCCCAGCGGGACTTCCGCGCGCTGGCCCAGGAGGCACAGCGGATTCTCAACGCCAGCAGACAGCGGTGACCACCGCAGCAGCGATGGAGCTCGGCGTGATGGCCCGAGACAGCAGGGGGCCAGAGGCGGCGGTAGCAGACCCACCGACAACGGCGGCGGCGAGGGCCAGGGATCACGGAGGAGACAACCTCTGTTTCTACCATCGCCGCTTTGCAGAGAGGGCACGCAAATGTATACCACCGTGCCAGTTCAAGAGTTCGGGAAACGCCAAGGCCGGGGGTCGGTAGCAGCCGCGGCCCTCGGAGAAGAGAACAAGCTGCTCTACTTGACGGACACACGTTCGGGGAGGCAATTCCTCGTGGACACAGGCTCCCACGTGAGTTTCATCATGCCCACATATGCTGACCGGTTGGCGGGTCCCGGAAGTCGCTGAGCGTCAGCAGCGAACGGCTCGAGGATTAAGACCTTCGGGGAGAAGACTCTGCTTCTGTCCCTACACGGCCGTACATTTGAGTGGACTTTTGTTATAGCTGCAGTGAGCTTCAATATGTTAGGGGCTGATTTTCTGTGCTCACATGGTTTGTTGGTTGATCTTGCTAATAGGCGCCTGGTTAATGCACTCTCTTTTTATTCTATTCCCTGTGCAGCCCGAGTGACCCCGCCCACAGCACAAGCCAACGTCGCAATGGCAGGTGGTAAGTTTCACACACTACTCACTCAGTTCCCAGCACTCACGGTTCCCACATTTTCAGCAGCTGTCGCTAACCTACCAACGGACCGCCCGTTTTTGCAAAAGCTCGGCGCTTGGATGCAGCTAAACTGTCCATAGCGTGTGAGGAATTCGCCAACCTGGAAAAGTTGGGCATCATCAGGCGTTCGAAAAGCCCATGGGCTTCCCCGCTGCACATGGTCCCTAAAGCTGACGGCTCGTGGCGTCCTTGCGGAGATTTCCGCAGGTTGAACAACGCTACAGCACACGACCGCTACCCAATCCCGCATATCCAAGATTTTTCCGTTCATTTGGCGGGGGCGCGCATTTTTTCTAAGATAGACTTGGTCCGCGGGTACCATCAAGTCCCAGTACGCGCTGAGGACATACCCAAAACAGCGGTAATAACTCTGTTTGGCCTTTTCGAGTTTTTGCGCATGCCATTTGGGCTTAAAGGCGCTGCGCAGACGTTCCAACGCATGATGGACGCGGTGTTGCGCGATCTCCCCTTCGTGTTAGTCTATCTGGATGACATCTTGGTACCCAGCGCATCCGAAGACGAACACGAAAACCACCTCACGGCAGTTTTCCGGAGGTTGGGGGAGCACGGGTTAATAATCAACCCAGCGAAGTGTCAGTTCGGGGCGACGCAGATTGATTTTTTGGGGCATCGCGTCTCTCCAGAAGGAGCGGTTCCTCTGCCTGACAAAGTGCGCGCAGTAACAAATTTTCCCCAGCCACAAATGGTCAAAGCGTTACAGGAGTTTTTGGGAATGGTAAATTTTTATAACCGTTTCCTCCCCCGTGCAGCGCAGCTCATGCAACCATTGTATGCCGCGCTTAAAAAACAAAAACCCACAAGCAAAATCGAATGGTCTCCTGAGCGAGAGCGAGCATTCGCGGCGGTCAAAACAGCCCTGGCAAACGCTGCGTTGTTAGCGCATCCAGACCCAACGGCCAGCATAGCGCTCACTACTGACGCGTCAGATGTGGCCATAGGGGCGGTCGTGGAGCAGCAGGTAGCCGGGGCTTGGCAGCCACTCGCCTTTTTCAGCAGGACGTTGCGCGATAGTGAGCGAAAATACAGCCCATTCGACAGGGAGTTGTTAGCTCTCCACTTGGCCATTCGCCACTTCCAGTTCTGGCTGGAAGGACGCCATTTCACCGCGTTCGTTGACCACAAGCCGCTGACTTTCGCGATGGCCAAGGTTTCAGAACCATGGTCGGGCCGGCAGCAGAGGCAGCTGGCTGCAATCTCAGAGTTTACTACCGATATTCAGCACGTAGCGGGTAAACTTAATGTAGTGGCAGACTGTCTCTCGCGCGCCGTAGCGGCCCCAGTCCGCATAGGGATAGATTATGCAACCATGGCCGCGGAGCAGGCTAGCGACGTGGAAGGGCGCGCTGCCACAGTCCGCGTAGGGATAGATTATGCAGCCATGGCCGCGGACCAGGTTAGCGACGCGGACGTGCGCGCGCTCCAGTCTGGACCAACAGGGTTAAGGCTGGAGAACAGGGTGCTGCAAGATGGTATGCCCCCCTAATCTGCGATGTCTCCACGGGACGACCACGCCTGGTGGTACCGACCGCGTGGCGCCGCCGCGTTTTTGACTCGATTCATTCTCTGGCGCACCCAGGGATGCGCGCGTCGGTCAAAATGGTGGGAGAGAAATTAGTATGGCCGAGCCTGCACAAGCAAGTTAGAGAGTGGGCAGCAGCCTGCATGGCTTGCCAATGAGCCAAGGTTCACAAGCACACGAGAGCTCCCCTGGAGCCGTTTCACATCCCGGCTAAGAGGTTCAACCACGTTCACGTGGACCTCGTAGGCCCCCTTCCGCCGTCGCAGGGGTGCACACACCTTCTGACAATGGTAGACCGCACCACGCGCTGGCCAGAAGTGGTCCCTCTGCCATCAACCACAGCCGAGGAGGTGGCCCACGCGTTTTTAACGGCATGGGTAGCGCGCTTTGGAGTTCCGTCGGACATTACGTCCGACGGAGGTCCTCAATTTATTTCCAAGCTTTGGCCAGCGATGGCCAGCAGCCTGGGGGTAACGATCCACCGCACTACTGCGTACAACCCGCAGGCTAATGGGTTATGCGAACGTTTCCATAGGTCATTGAAGGCGGCCCTCAGAGCGTCGCTTACGGATGCAAATTGGGTGGACAGACTACCATGGGTTTTATTGGGGTTGCGTTCTGCACCTAAAGAGGATTTAGAAGCCTCCCCGGCTGAGTTAGTTTTTGCGCAGCCACTCCGGCTGCCCGGGGAATTTCTCCCGGATAATCCTGCGCCAGAATGTTTCCCGGCTCAGCGGTTGCAGAGTGACGCGGAAGCGGGCATGCTTCCCGGCCCCGTTCACCCCAGTTTTCCGCGCGTTTTTGTGCCTAAGGCTCTAAAAAATGCAGAGTTTGTTTTTGTCAGACACAATGCGTATCGCCCTCCGTTGCGACTACCTTATGATGGACCATTTAGAGTGCTGGAAACAGAGGATAAGCATTTTTTGCTAGATTTGGGGGGCAGGAAAGAAAAGATTGGCATAAACAGACTCAAACCCGCTTTTGTGTTGGCCGACGAGGATGTGCTGTTGGCTACGGCTCCTCGGCGCAGCAGACCCCCTAAGGAGCATTCATCAGAACACCCACAGGGATTGACTAACAGTTCTCATCCTCAGGAAGCAGCTCCCCAGCAGGAGGGCGCCGCGAAAGTGGTTAAGCCCGCTTACAGCAGACATGGGAGGCGACTGAGGCCCAAGCGACATGTGGACTGATGTGTAATAATTTTACCATGACTTGCAGACTGTTATTACGTTGTTCCATCTTAAGACGTTTGGGGGGGGGGGGTCATGTGGGGCACATATATGCACATATGTATACCACTGCATGATTCATACGTATACCACCTTAGGCTTCACATCTGAGACGGAACAAAGGACTGAGCCGCTCTGGAGATAACACGAAGGTGTGAAAGTCTAGTCTTTGGCATGCAAAGAGACAGCTGTGGGGGGTTTTGCCCAGCGACCAGAGACTGGAGGTGGGGGTGTTAAGATCGGGAGGAAGTTACATTGTTACTGGGATTAAGTACCATGTGACTGTGTGTTTTGATGTCCTGGGTATAAAAGGGACAGATGTTGGGGGATTCATTCTCTTTCTGTTTTTGGATGATGTTGGAGAATGTGAATAAATCTGACTTGAGAAAAACTCAGCCTCGTCCTTCCACATTCTCTACACAATACATTTTTTGGCATTAAGCAAACCGAGGTCTATGAATGTTCTTTCACTCTTATTAAAGTTATGTTTTTCTGGATACAGATCCAACAAAAACAGTTTAGGGTTCAATGTGAATTGTTTTGACATTATTTTTTCAATCGTTACCCTCACCTCTTCCCAAAACATTGAGTTTTCTACATTCCCATAAACAGTGAAATAGAGTTCCTTTACTTTCCATACATTTTGTGCATGTATCTGGTATGTTTTTGTTATATCTATTTAACTCCACTGTTGTAACATACATCCGCATTAACCATTTAAAATGTATCAGTTTAAGACGTACATTTATTGATTTGGTTTGAGCTTCTGCACAAGCCATTTCCCATTGTTCCTCTGAAATTTCAATTGGCAGGTCTTCTTTCCAATAATTCAGTCTTTTCTGTGAGTTTTCACTTGAGAATAGTGTCAATGAGTTATAAAACTCTGAAATAATACCCTTTCTCTTACTATCTTTCGTCAAAATTTTTTCCAAGAATGAATAAGTAGGTCGGGTGAGAGCAATATTTTGATTTGAGCAAATAAAATTTCTAAGCTGAAGATATTTTAAAAAAATGTGTTCTATTAAGATTGAATTTAATCCTCAGTTCTTCAAAAGACATTATGTTATCTGAACGTGACAAATATAAGTCTTGAATCTTTTGAATCCCTTTTAAATTCCATACTTTAAATACAGCATCCGCTCTCCCTGGTGTAAAATATTGATTACCCCATATTGGGCTAAATTGTGACAGCAAGTGTGGTTCTTTTAAATATTTTTTGGTTTCACACCATATTTTGATCATGTGCTTTACAATTGGATTTTTAACTTGTTTCTGTAATTTTTTAGCCGAGTCTGAGTATAGTAACGTCATTTTTACTATTTTGGGAATATTTCCATAATCAGGCCATTTTTTAAAATTTCACTTGTGTGTTTAATTGTGTGTTGTGTAACCGTATTTTATCTAATCCTTCTCTTACTTTATTGCACAGTAGCCTGGTGGAGCACCAACAATGTCATTGTACTGTACAACTGTACATTGACAATGCAGCCTATTCTATTCTTCTATTCCATAATCAGACATATAAGCTTTGCTAATATTGATATTGAATAAAATTGCCTTCCATGTCTGCACATTTAATGGAAGGCTCAAGTTGTTCACTGCACAAACTAAAACACTTTTTTGTATTTACAGATTTATCATAGCTGGATGATGAGGGAGAACCCCCAGACCTGTGGTGTCCAGCTCACCTTCACCAGCACCAAGCTTGTCCTCCTCCTGCTCTTCCTGCTCTTCTCATCAGACCAGATTAGGTAATATATGTTTAGATCATGACCCATTCACACAAAGGAGGGAGTGAATTAAATCAATTATACACTTGAATTGAATGTTGTGATGCCACTAACAGGAGATGGATGTTGAATAGACACATTCAATGTTGGATTGACGATTTCTGCATTTTTCAGTGTGTGGTTATTTTATATTGCTTATTTTTGTACTCCCCGTTTGCAGTCACCTCTTGTCAGGACGGACCGCCGTCATCCTTTCAAGCTGCCAAAAAGCCATTTCCACAACTGAACGTGCACGGCTCATCTGGTAGTTGTAGTTACGTTGTTCAAGGGTAAGTCTGCCTGTCCCCGAAAAGGGTTTCATCAGCCACTTCTGTGTGGGGTCGGCTGGGTGGTGAAATCCGGTGTCCTGCCAAAAAGTGACCACCATCTGCAGGAGCCAGGAGTGCCCGCTTGTTAAAGGTGTACTGCCTGGTCTCAGTCCACCTACAATGTGTCTAAATGTTTTGAGGTTTTATCGCATCTGAAAAATTATAGTGTTGGCCAAAGTGTTGCAGTTTGGAAAACATATAGAATTTATCTGATTGCAATATTAAGATAAGATAAGATAAGCCTTTATTAGTCCCACAACGGGGAAATTCCAGGATTGCAACAGCACAGGGATAGCAACACTCAGAGCAACAATCAGAAGGCAAGAAAAAACAAGCAAGCAAGAGCAGCTAATATACATATGTACATATTACTATAAAATATATATATACACACACACACACACACACAGACACACAGTGCAGAGCATTGTAGCTGGATGGAATAAATATATGAATATATGAACACACAGTGCAGAGCATTGTAGCTAGATGGAATAAATATGTAAATATATAAACACCCACAGTATGGAGCATTGCAGCTAGGTGGAATAAATATGCAAGTATATAAACACACACAGTGCGGAGCAATGTAGCTAGATGGAATAATATGTAGATATATAAAAACACAGTGCGGAGCATTGTAGCTAGATGGAATAAATATATAGATATATAAATATAAACACACCCAGTGCAGAGCATTGTAGCTAGATGGAATAAATATGTAAATATATAAACACACACAGTGCAGAGCATTGTTGCTAGGTGGGATGAAACAGCATAACCGTCTATTTAGTTATCCTACATGGTATGATTATGTGCCCATACATATTCTCACCCTCCATAGCGACCGGTATGTTCCTAGTTGTATGCCGGAGAGGACCATTGTGTAAGTCTATTGCATCTTTTGCATTCAAAAAAAAACAAAACAAAAAAAAAAAAAACTATTAGTTTGTTACGTCTTTTTGCTATCTCTGCGAGCAGCCCTGCTTAGGTTGTACAGTCTGACAGCCGTTGGTAGGAAGGACCTACGAAACCTCTCGGTTGTGCACCTGGGATGATGTAGTCTGCTGCTAAATGAGCTCCTCAGTGCATCCAGTATGTCCTGCATAGGGTGGAACTCGGACTCCAGCAGAGATGACAGTTTAGCCACCGTCCTTCTCTCTCCTATCTCCTCCATCGGATCAAGGCGTTGCCCCAGGACAGAGCTAGCTTTCTTAATCAGTTTGTTCAGTCTCTTCCTATCGACTGCAGTAATGCCACTGCCCCAGCAGACCACTCCAAAAGTGATAGCTGATGCCACCACCGTGTCATAGAATGACTTCAGCAGCGCCCCTTGTACACCAAAAGACCTGAGTCTCCTCAGCAGGAACAGCCTGCGCTGTCCCTTCTTGTAGAGTGCGTCAGTATTGTGTGACCAGTCTAGTTTATTGTTCAGATGAATACCCAGGTACTTGTAGGATGTCACCATCTCGATGTCTGTTCCCTGTATATTTACTGGTGCTGTGAGGGGCTGCCCATGCCTGCGGCAGTCCACCACCAGCTCCTTAGTTTTCCTCGCGTTGATCTGGAGGCAGTTCCGATGGCACCAGTCCACAAAGTCCTGGATAAGCCCTCTGTACTCAGCTTCATCTCCGCTGGAGATGAGACCAACGATCGCAGAGTCATCAGAGAACTTCTGTAGATGGCAATGTGTTGTGTTGTGTGAGAAGTCCGCAGTATAAAGAGTGAACAAGAAGGGAGCCAGCACCGTTCCCTGGGGGGCCCCCGTGCTACTGATGATCGTGTCGGAAACACAGTCCCGGGTTCTCACAAACTGAGGCCGGTTCGTGAGGTAGTCCAGGATCCATGATGACAGCTGCTGGTCCACCCCTGCGCGCAGCAGCTTGTCCTTCAGGATCATCGGTTGGATGGTGTTGAAAGCACTGGAGAAGTCAAAGAACATGATCCTCACCATATTCCCGGGCTTCTCCAGGTGGGACAGAGAACGGTGAAGGAGGAAGATCACCGCATCCTCCACCCCAATGCCATGCTGGTAGGCGAACTGGAGTGGATCCATCGCTGGTTCCACCAGGGGGCGGAGATGAGCAAGGAGCAGTCTCTCCAGGGTCTTCATCAAGTGGGACGTCAAGGCCACCGGTCTGAAGCTGTTCAGGTCTTTGGGGTGGGAAGTTTTTGGTACAGGTACCACACAAGATGTTTTCCACAGCTGTGGTACCCTCCCCAGTTTCAGGCTCATGTTGAAGATATACGTCACAATCCCACACAGCTGGTCTGCACAGGACTTGAGGAGCTTTGCGCTGATGCCGTCCGGTCCCGACGCCTTCCTCGCCTTGATCTTCCTCAGCTCCGTCCTCACCTGGGTCTTGGTCAGGGTCAGGATGGGGGGCTGTGTGTTGGGAGTGGGGGGGGTGTCGGTGGAGTGGGGAGTGGGTAGCAGGACTTGATTTCTTAGAGGCAGCAGTGGTTGTTGTGCAGACAGGGGGGAGGGCGGTTGGTCAAATCTATTGAAAAACAGATTCAGGTTGTTCGCCCACTCCCTGCCCCCCGTGGCCTGGGGGGAGGTATTCTGGAGCCCCGAGATGGTTTTGAGGTTTCTCCAGACCCCGCTGATGTCGCTCTGTTGCAGCTTGTCCTCCATCTTCTTCCTGAAGCTGTCCTTGCCTTCTCTGATCTTTCTCCTCAGCTCCCTCTGTACGGACTTCAGCATCTCCCTGTTCCCCGACCTGAAGATCCTCTTCTTCTCTCTCAGAAGTGTTTTTATCTCAGGGTTGATCCAGGGTTTGTTGTTTGAGTGACGCCGTATGGTCTTGGTGGGAACGGATTTGTCCACACAGAAGCTGAGGTAGCCCGTGAAGGTGTGAATGAGGCCATCGATGTCCTCACCATGTGGATCGCAGAGCTGCTTCCAGGCAGTGGCTTCAAAACAGTCCTTTAGAGTGTCCATTGTCTCCTCAGACCATAACTCCACAGTGTGCATGGCCGGAGGTTGTCTGTGCACTAGGGGTTTGTACACCGGTCGGAGATGAACCAAGTTGTGATCCGATCTCCCAAGTGGGGGGAGTTGTGATGAGGTGTACGCCTCCTTAGTGTTTGCGTAGAACAAATCCAGTGTTTTATTGTCTCTAGTGTGGCATGTGACATACTGGGTGAAAGTGGGCAGAATGGGAGACAGTGAAACGTGGTTGAAATCGCCTGAGATGAGGAGAAGAGCATCTGGGTGTTCTGTCTGCAGCCTGCTGGTTACTGAATGGATGACGTCACGCGCTGTCCCAGCGTTCGCCGTCGGATTTGCATAAACAACAATGCAGATCACGTGTGAGTGTTCTCTCGGGAGATATGTAGGCCTCATGCTAACAGCTAGCAACTCAATGTCTTTGCTGCAGTGTCGTTGTTTAACAGTGATATGTCCCGGTCTGCACCAGTTGTTGTTAACATACATGATCACTCCACCACCCCTAGTTTTGCCACTCTCTGGTGTTCGGTCAGCTCGTATCGTGTGAAAAACCCTCCAGTTCAATGTTAGCATCTGCTGCTAGTTCAGTTAGCCACGTCTCAGTAAACAAAAGGAGAGAGCACTCCCGGTAAGTGCTATCATAACGGGAGATAGCCGCTAGCTCATCTAACTTTCCCAGTATCGACCGTACATTTCCCATGACAACAGATGGAAGGGAGGGTCTGTACCTTATATTTTTTGTCCTCCGCCTTACTCCAGCCCGGCAGCCGCGGCGTTTTCGCCTCAGTTCTCTCGGTATGTCGAGTTTTTCCAGTGGGACCGGGTGGCGGTTAAATGCTAGCAGCTCTTCCCTGTTATATCGTATCCTGCTATAAACAGTGGCTCCGTCCACCGGCTCAGGAGACATTTCGGATGATCTGTGTGTCCGTGATATAAGTGGGGTGAAAAAAAAAAGTGATCAAAAGAGAGAGGAAGGGAAAAAAAACTCGGAATCGAGCCGCTGTTGCAAAAGGCAGCCGACTGGTGTGGCGCCGAGAGGAGAAAAAAAAAAAAAAAAAAAAAAAAAAAAAAAAAAAAAAAAACATCGTTCATCATTTTAACGATGTTTTTCACATCATTTATGTGAAAAACATCGTTGTTTGGACTTCCGGTCTGGACACCATGGTGATAGCAGCTTAACGCTGAAGCTCCCAGACCCGATCCAGGAAAATACCTTGAAAATCAGATTTAACGGATTTTTGGAAGAGTGAAAATCAAAAGGCAGTCATAATGCCTAAAGGAAAACAGAAGAAATCGACATTTACCAGGCCAGGACACGCATCGGCCGGAGAATCCGACCCGGAGGATTTCCCTTCAGAAGACGAGGAGCTGAATGAAGCTAGCAAAAAGGTTAGCTTAAAAATGGTACTTAAAGAATTAAGACGATTTCGCCGAGAGTGTTGGGCCGAATTTCGTGAAATCAAAGAAGAAATAAAAAGGACAAACAGCAGAGTGGACCAGGCCGAGGACCGAATCTTGGAAGCAGAGGAAAGAATAAAAGGGCTGGAAGATACCGTGCTGGAGCTACACAAAAGACAGTCAAGACTGGAGGCTAAGCTAACCGACCAAGAAGGAAGACTACGAAGAGACAACATAAGAATTCATGGTCTGAAAGAAGGAGTCGAGGATGGTTTCACCACAACAGCGGCATGCGTGGAATCCTTAATGAGAGAGAAGTTGGATATTCCCCAAACCACCGACTTGAAGATAGAAAGGGCACACCGGCCGGCGGCGGAAGCGCCTCCACGATCGGTGGTGGTGAAGTTTTCCAACTCCAAAATAAAAGAAGTGGTTGTAAGACTGGCTTGGCAGAAAAAAGGATTTATGCACTAAGAGAGAAAAGTTTTCGTGGAACACGATTACGCCCTGGAGGTCCTTAAAAAGCGTCGGGAATACAACAACGCTAAAAAGGTATTACGAGAGAAAAAACTGCACTTCCAGACACCATTTCCGGCAAAGCTGTGGGTTTTCTACGGTGAGGAGACGTGTCTCTACAACTCGGCGGAAGAAGCAACCACAGATATGGCGAGAAGCGGGCTCCCGGTAACGGTATATAAACCCGCAGCAGACCCGATCGAAAGAATCAAGGCTCAAACGTGGTCCACACAGAGACCCTCAAAATCCACAGGCCAGCAGCGGGAAACCCAGCGCCAGAGCTACAAGGAAAAACTGGCCGTTTACAGGAGGGAATAACGATATTTTTAGTCAATCTGCACATCCAACCCCCCTCCTACAAGGTGAATGAATGAATGAATGAATTTTATTTATTTCGGATAGTACATTACAGGTTAAAAGAAACTGTATAATATAACAACAAGGTCAAATTAGACAAAGACTCCTTCTACTATACAATTCCACGTGAGTTATCCGAAATGGGTGATGGCTGAAGCCGCAGCTTATATTGCCCACCCATATTCCATCCAAGAATTCAAAGGAGAAAAAAGAGAAAACAAGACAAGAGCGATTACAATTTAAAACAAGGCTAAGACAAAAAGTGACTGAGAGAAAAAAGAAAACTGAGCTAGTCTAAGTTAAGCGGTTACTATTCAAAAACAAATCTAAGACAGTGTCACAAAGAAGAAAAGAAAAAAAGAAAAAACTAAGCTACAACACAACACAGGCTGGAAATGTCAATCCTTATGCGAGTTTACATGTCGTCTTGTAAATATGTTTGGAGTATTTCTTCCTTTAGTTTTTGTTTAAATTGTCCAAGCTTTGTACATGATTTTAATTCAGGTCCAAAATCGTTCCATAATCTGACTCCTTGCACTGAAATACAGTGTTGCTTGGTGGTTGTTCTCACTGTAGGCTTTTGAAATATACATGTTCCTCTGAAGTGATATCGTTTCTCCCTTGTTTGGAACAACTTTTGGATATTTGCGGGCAGTGATAGATTCTTCACTTTGAACATTATTATTGCGGTTTTAAAGTCAATCAGATCTTTCAACTTGAGAGTTTTTTGTTTAAGAAAAAGTGGGTTTGTTGGTTCCCTGTAAGCTGCTTTGTTGATTATTCTAATAGCTCTCTTTTGAAGCATAAAGAGTGGATATATGTTTGTTTTATATGTATTTCCCCATACTTCATTACAATATGTCATGTATGGGAGTATTAATGAATGATACAAGGTGTATAGTGTGGGTTGATTCAGCAAATTTTTCACTCTGTGTAATATTGCAATTGATTTGGATACTTTTACCTTTTATATAATTAATATGTGGCTTCCAACACAGTTTGTTATCAATTATTACTCCAAGGAATTTAGTTTCGGATACCCTTTCAATCTCTACACCATTTACACTGAGTTTGGGTACTGGGTAGTTGTGATGGTTGTTAAAGACTATAAATTTTGTCTTGCTTAAATTGAGCGTTAATTTGTTTGAATCAAACCACAGTTTCAGCTTTCCTAATTCCTTTCCGAGTGTATCCAGAAGTTGTTCCAAATTGTTTCCACTGCATAGCAGATTAGTGTCATCAGCAAACAATATTAAGTCCATTTTTTCTGAAACTTTACATATATCATTTATATACATATTGAATAATAATGGCCCCAAAACTGAACCCTGTGGGACTCCACAGGTGACCTTCAGTAACTGAGTTTTTGCTGTTAACACATGCAAACTGATATCTATTCTTTAAGTAACTACTTAACCAGGACAGTGCTACCCCTCTAATACCACAATTTTGTAGTTTCTTTAATAATAGATTGTGATCTACTGTATCAAATGCTTTTTTAAGATCCAGGAATACTCCAACTGAATACTCTTTATTTTCAATGGCTGTTGATATTTTTTCTGTAAATTCCATTAAGGCATATGCTGTTGTCCTTTTGTGTCTGAACCCATATTGCTGCTCACACAATAAATCATTCTTCAGTATGAAGTTTTCAATTCTCTCATAGAATATTTTTTCAAGTATCTTGGAAAATTGCGGTAACAGTGAAATTGGTCTGTAGTTGGAGAGTTCCCCTCTGTCGCCTGTCTTGTAAATCGGAATTACTTTAGCTATTTTCATTGCATTGGGAAATATACCTGATTGGAGAGACAGGTTACAGATATACGTCAGTGGTTTCACTATGCATTCGATAACAGTTTTGACTAGTAGCATGTCAATACCATCGCAGTCAGTAGATGTTTTACTTTTGAACGATTTAACAATTTCAATGACCTCTCTTTCATCTGTGTTCTTTATGAAGATGGTGTCTTTTACAGCAGTGTTATTGCATATTGTATCACCTGTAGGCGCCGTAGTGGGTATTTCTCGGGCCAGTTTAGGTCCAATGTTAACAAAAAAATTATTAAATTCATCTGCAGGTGAAGCTATATTCACATTCGGAGTCGATTTATTATTTTTTGGAATATTAGTTGGGTAGCTAGTATTTCTGCTTTTATTTCCAAGGATACTGTTGATTATTGTCCATGTATTTTTAATATTGTCTTTGTTTTTTTCCAGTTCTTTACTGTAATAGTCTTTTACTGCATCTTATTATATATGTTAACTTATTTTTGTATGTTTTATACCGTTGCTCTGCTTCTTTTGTCCTTTTCTTTATGAAAGCTTTATATAATAAATTTTTCTTTTTACACGCCTTTTGTAGTCTTTTGGTTAACCATGGTTTGTCAGCAAATTTGTGTTTAAGCTTTTTTTTAACTAATGGGCAGTTTTTTTCATAAAGAGTGGTTACAATGTTTATAAATGTGTCATAGGCTTCATTTACATCTGATACATAGACTTCTGTCCAGTCTTGCTTCAGCAAGTCCTCTTTAAAAGAACTGATTGCGTTTGGTGATTTGTGTCTGAACGATTTTGAGATTTTTTCTGGGTTGGGCCCCGTGTGGCCATGGATAAGTGCAAAGATTGGCAAGTGGTCGCTTATATCATTTATCAATAATCCACTTTCTATTTTCTTATCGAGAACATTGACAAACAGGTTGTCAATAAGTGTAGCAGAGTGAACTGTGATTCTACTGGGATGTGTTATTGTGGGATATAGACTCATGCTGTACATAGAGTTCATGAACTCTGCAACTACATTTTGTTGATGTGGATTAAGTAGATCAATATTGAAATCTCCACAAATTGCTACCATTTTCTTACTAGTAATATTATTGTACAGCTCAACTAATTTATCTCTGAATGTCTCAATGCAAGTTCCCGGCGTTCTGTATATGCAGCTTATGATTAGATTTTTTGTTTTGTCTAGGTCAATCTCAACAGTAACACATTCCAAAATCCCTGGTAGTGCTGAGGACATTTCATTTACAAGCTTACACTTATACAGGTCATCAATATACAGTGCAACACCACCACCCTTTTTTTGAGTTCTGTTAATATGAAACATCTGATATCCCTCTATTGCCATCAGGGGAGCCTGGTCTTCATTAAGCCAGGTTTCAGAGACTGCAATGGCTGTGAATTTTCTGTTTAGCTGTTTTAAATAGTCCTGAATCTGTGAGAAGTTTTTGTTAAGACTTCTGCTATTGAAGTGTATTATTGACAGTTTACCATCTAATTGCACTTGACTTTTGAATTGCTTTTCAGTGTAATATTCACAGTGGTTATGAATATTGTTGAAAAAGTGGTTATCAGGATCAATATCATTCTCCATCTCTTGTGGTTTATGTTCAGCATAGTGGCATATTTTTAGAGTTTGAGTTTCCTCACTCTGTGTTTCATAGTCATTGTTCATTTGTATTTATCCAAGTCAGTAGCATCTCTGATCATTATACTTTTTGTTTGCTCAGGTGTTCCATTTAGTTTAATCCAAATTCTACAATTTCTTGTCCAGGTTGACTGTATCCTATTTTGTTTTTTTAGCATCCGTGCCTGCCGTGCTAATTCAGCGTTTATTTTTGTCAGGTGTTCATTTAGGTAAACTTGAGTTTCCTTTAGTTTTTTGGCCTGCCTCAGTATGTCATTTTTCACCCTCCTGTTCACAAAGCGCATCACAATTGATTTCTTTGTTTTGTTATCTTTCTTCGGTAAAGCATAACAGTCTGAGATTGCATTGGCTTCTACCTTAATGTCTTTATCATTAAGGAACTGAAGCACTTGGTTTTCTAGGGACATTGATTCACTTATGGAAGCATGTTCACCACTCAGTCCTGTTGCAGCACGGGCGTAGGACTGATATCTGATGTCTAGTCCACTTATAACTAGGTCATCAATGCGAGAACCTTGTTCAAGATCCTCGACGCGTTGCTCCAAAAGACGCCCGTGTTGCTCCAGGTCCATAATTTTTTTGTCTTTTTCTTTTATTATTGAATGTAGGGCTTGTACCTCTTGTATTAGGTTTATTATTTTGGCCTGTTGGTTAGTCATTTTGGCCAATTCTTCTAACACAAAGTTCAGAGATTTTTTAATTTCTTCCAATTCCTCTTTTTTGGGTGGCATTTTACTGACCTGTGGATAGAAATGAACAGAGAATCCGGCTAGGCTATCGCCGGCGCCTGCCTCCGTCTACCTGGCCAGTTATGTCGCACACCGCCGGCGCAGCCGGAATCCACCGATCACAGCCACTCGTCGCCGTCTGGCTGGGTGGCTCCTCCGCTGGGCCCCGTCACCGCCAGTTATGTCGCACTCCGCCGGCGTAGCTCTCATCCACCGATCACCTCCGCCGATCGGTGGCCGATCACCGTCGCTCGCTGTCGTCTGGCTGGGTGGCTCTTCCGCTAGGCCCCGTCACCGACCGCCGTCAGTCTGGTAGTTCCTCGGCTGGGCCTCGCAAATTGGGCTCCGATTCAGGCCACTGTCCTGCTGAATCCAGGTGGCCCCCGTCTCTCACCAACGCCGCGCCCGAGCTCCCAATCGCCGCCTCGGTTGGTTCGTCCGGTAAGCCCTCACCGGGGACTGAGCCGCTTCGTGTCGGAGTTAGGTGACGCACAGGGGCTAGTGTTAAGCTAACCAGTATTAGCTTGGCAGAAGCTTCAGATAGAGCGCAGCGGTTCTACCCGATTAAAGGGGCATTCCGACGGGATTCTGACGGGGGTGGAAATTCAGCCCGTGGGGTCCGTCATGAGCGCCGATCGCTGTTGATTAGGTTCTTTTAATGGGAAGAAATCAGCGACTTTGTCTCAGCGTTGAAAAAGTGTGACCATCCCGGTCGCCATCTTGAAAAAAAAGGTAACAAACATTAAAGGAGATGTAGAATCTGCAAGTGGTAAAACATTTCATGGAACAGTCATAATATTAGAAACAAGTAAGTCTTTTAAAAAAAACAAAAAAAAACTTGTTAAAATAGAAATGTGACAATGAACCACATGATCTCTCCACACTAACAAATACTGTATTAACATGAATGTTTGCTGTGATGGTGGTGGGAGGGTGCACACAATTTCATAGGGTATAGGCATAAAAAAAAAAAAAAAAATCATTACAAGTTCGGATTGGGATCTGAAATTCACGTTAAAAACATGGTACAACTTACAGGGGTAAGAGAGGGCCCTCAGCATGTAACGGAATCTGAAGAATTTCCCTCAGAGCCAACACACCATCATGGCTCTTCTAAGGTCACTAAAAAGGCCTCAGCTCAGGAAGTTCTTTTGTCAGTTTTTTGTTTTAAAGTTTTATATACTATGTTCTTAATGTTTTTTATGTTCTTAATGTTCTTTCAGTTTCTGAGTAGCATAAAAGAGGGCCACCACACTGTTATACTAAATAAGACAACACAGTGGAGAAACGGGGTGTAACCAAAATAATCTCATAATGTAAAAGGGATCCTGAATCCAGTTAAAAGATCCAAGATTCTAGGCAAAATGAAAAAAGACAAAGCAGGAATAATATTTTTACAAGAAACCCACCTAACAGACTTGGAGCACACTAAACTCAGTAGACAAGGGTTTAAAATGATCTCTTCATCTTCATATAAGTCAGGGAGGAGGAGGGGAGTAGCGACATTGATCTCAACCAAAATTATATTTGAAAAAAAATCAGAACACAAAGATAAAGAAGGGAGATACAGTATGGTACTTGGGTGGCTAGAGGGAGAAGATATCACCCTGCTTAATGTATATGCACCTCCAGGGGCTAACTGGAAATTTTATAAAAATGTATTTGACCTAATGATAACTAAAGCCCAAGGCTTAGTGATATAAGATAAGATAAGCCTTTATTAGTCCCACAACGGGGAAATTCCAGGATTGCAACAGCACAGGGATAGCAACACTCAGAGCAACAATCAGAAGGCAAGAAAAAAAAACAAGCAAGCAAGAGCAGCCAATATACATATGTACATATTACTATAAAATATATATATACACACACACAGACACACAGTGCAGAGCACTGTAGCTGGATGGAATAAATATATGAATATGTAAACACAGTGCGGAGCAATGTAGCTAGATGGAATAATATGTAGATATACAGTGGTACCTCTACTTACGAACATCTCTACATACGGAATTTTCAGGTTACGAGACGCCTCAACGGGAAAATATTGCCTCTAGTTACGAACGAAATTTCAGAATACGAAAGGCAAAAAAGTACGCGCTCCTCGCAGCTTCCGTAGTTTACCGAACGTAAACATACCTGTAGCTGCTCTGCCATTGGCTATCGCCTAGCATCTTCCTGGTATCCCATTGGCCACAAAGTTTTTTTTTTTTTTTCCAAAACTTTATGCGTTTGGTTGATCTCGCCAAAGAATATGGCCGTAATACATCAACGATCAGCACGGTATTAAAACAAAACGAAGCACTTACAAGCCGACAAAAGCAAACGTCCTTGGATCAGAACATGAACCAAAGAAGGCAAAAGGTGACGACGTCGATGACGATAGCAGTTAAAGGGTAAATGAACATAATTTTTATTATTCTCTTTTATTATTCTCTCATTTTAAACTCTCATTTTATGTTTATTGTGCAGTAATCTAATTGTAACATGTATTTGTTACGTGTTTTGATGCGTTTTTACAATTTATAAAAAATTTATGCCCGAATTTTGGGGGCTTGGAACGGATTACGGCATTTACATGTAAAACGTGCCTCTACTTACGAATTTTTCACGTTACGAGAATTCTTCCGGAACGAATTAAATTCGTAAGTAGAGGTACCACTGTATAAACACAGTGCAGAGCATTGTAGCTAGATGGAATAAATATACAGATATATAAACAAACAAACACACCCAGTGCGGAGCATTGTAGCTAGATGGAATAAATATGTAAATATATAAACACACACAGTGCAGAGCATTGTTGCTAGATGGGATGAAACAGCACAACCGTCTACTTAGTTATTCTACATGGTATGATTATGTGCCCATACATATTCTCACTCTCCATAGCGACCGGTATTTTCCTAGTTGTATGCCGGAGGGGACCATTGTGTAAGTCTATTGCATCTTTTGCATTCAAAAAACTATTAAGTTTGTTACGCCTTTTTGCCATCTCTGCGAGCAGCCCTGCTAAGGTTGTACAGTCTGACAGCCGTTGGTAGGAAGGACCTGCGAAACCTCTCAGTTGTGCACCTGGGATGATGTAGTCTGCTGCTAAATGAGCTCCTCAGTGCATTCAGTATGTCCTGCATAGGGTGGAACTCGGACTCCAGCAGAGATGACAGTTTAGCCACCGTCCTTCTCTCTCCTATCTCCTCCACCGGATCAAGGCGCTGCCCCAGGACAGAGCTAGCTTTCTTGATCAGTTTGTTCAGTCTCTTCCTATCGGCTGCAGTAATGCCACTGCCCCAGCAGACCACTCCAAAAGTGATAGCTGATGCCACCACCGTGTCATAGAATGTCTTCAGCAGCGCGCCTTGTACACCAAAAGACCCGAGTCTCCTCAGCAGGAACAGCCTGCGCTGTCCCTTCTTGTAGAGTGCATCAGTATTGTGTGACCAGTCTAGTTTATTGTTCAGATGAACACCCAGGTACTTATAGGCTGTCACCATCTCGATGTCTGTTCCCTGTATATTTACTGGTGCTGTGAGGGGTTGTCCTTGCCTGCGGCAGTCCACCACCAGCTCCTTAGTTTTTCTCGCGTTGATCTGGAGGCAGTTCCGATGGCACCAGTCCACGAAGTCCTGGATAAGCCCTCTGTACTCAGCTTCATCTCCATTGGAGATGAGGCCAACGATCGCAGAGTTATCAGAGAACTTCTGTAGATGGCAGTGTGTTGTGTTGTGTGAGAAGTCCGCAGTATAAAGAGTGAACAGGAAGGGAGCCAGCACCGTTCCCTGGGGGGCCCCCGTGCTACTGATGATCGTGTCGGACACACAGTCCCGGGTTCTCACAAACTGAGGCCGGTTCGTGAGGTAGTCCAGGATCCATGATGACAGGTGCTGGTCCACCCCTGCGCGCAGCAGCTTGTCCTTCAGGATCATCGGTTGGATGGTGCTGAAAGCACTGGAGAAGTCAAAGAACATGATCCTCACCATATTCCCGGGCTTCTCCAGGTGGGACAGAGAACAGTGAAGGAGGAAGATCACCGCATCCTCCACCCCAATGCCATGCTGGTAGGCGAACTGGAGTGGATCCATCGCTGGTTCCACCAGGGGGCGGAGGTGAGCAAGGAGCAGTCTCTCCAGGGTCTTCATCAAGTGGGACGTCAAGGCCACCTGTCTGTAGCTGTTCAGGTCTTGGTGTGGTGGAGACTTCAATCTCAGACTGAATCCATACTGGGATGCATCAGGTAATTCTCCACATCAAAATAACACTCAAAGTAGGAAAACTCGGATGCTACTAAAAGAAATGGGAATCTGTGATGTGTGGAGGGAATTCAACCCCAGTGTAAAAGATTATACATTTTACTCAGCACCACATTCATCATACTCAAGGATTGACTATTTTTTTATGTTTAATAGAGACATTGGAAGAGTAAAAACATGTAAAATAGGACTGATGGATCTCTCTGACCACAGTCCGATCTATATGGACTTAAGTATCCAAAAATACACAAATAATACATTTTCTTGGAGGTTAAATTTAAATGTCCTGAAAGGACCACTGAAAGATGAATTGGAATCAGATATTCTCAGATATTTGGAAGAAAATGATAATGGAGAAGTATCCCCTTTAATACTGTGGGACGCATGCAAAGCTGTAATAAGGGGAAAGATTATTGCAAAACTGGCAATCCAAAAGAAACTGAGACAAGAAAAACTAACCACAGAGTCAGAACTTAAGAACCTAGAAAAAGAGCACAAAGACAACACTCATTCTAATGACTCGCTCAAAATTAAGGAAATTAAAAAACAAATGAGATCTACACAATAGAAATCCAGAAGAAACTTACATTTCTGAAACACAAATACTATGAAGCAGGCAGCAAATCGGCAAAATTACTAGCCTATAAATTGAGGAAACAACAAACGGAGAGAGCAATCTACAAAATCAGAGACCCAGTATCAAAGGAAATAAAATTTAGAATTCACGATATTCTTAAAAGCTTCGAGAACTACTACAAGAACTTGTACTCCCACAAAAAACATAAAAACGCATCCGAAGCATTCCTAAACACATTAAACCTTCCCCAACTTACTGAGTCACAAAATAAAACACTACTGTCAGAAATACAACCTAAAGAATTAGAAAAAGCAATTATGAAACTTAAAGCTAACAAATCCCCATGAGCAGATGGCTATACAGCAGAGTGGTACAAAACCTTTAAACAGCAACTATTTCCTCTCCTCCTGAAAACATTTAATTATGTCCTCCACACAGGGGAAATCCCCCCCTCCTGGAGAGAAGGGGTCATTGCAGTCATACCTAAACCTGAAAAGGATAAACTAGACTGCTCCAACTACAGACCAATCAGTGTGTTAAATCAGGACTATAAGCTTTTTACCACTATCCTTGCCAAAAGGTTAGAAAATATACTGACAGACTTAATTCATTTAGACCAAACAGGTTTTATAAGACAAAGACAGACACAAGACAACATTAGACGCACTTTACACATAATTCATCATACAGTATAAATAAATATAACTTAAATGCAGCCATATTGGGATTGGATGCTGAAAAAGCATTTGATTCGGTTGACTGGTCTTTCCTATATAGAATCTTATCCAGTTTCAATTTCCATAACAACTTCATTAGAACTATCCAGGCATTATATAAAAAACCAACAGCTAAAATAAGGATTAACGGTAAATTATCATCATCTTTTGAGCTGGAAAGAGGATGTCGTCAGGGCTGCCCCTTGTCTCCACTGCTCTTTGCAATCTTCATAGAACCTCTGAGCCAATGGATAAGACAGAATCAAAAAATTCAAGGTATTACACTTGGTCAGAAGGAACATAAAATAGCACTCTTCGCTGATGACATTTTAATATACCTGAGGCAGCCGGACACCTCTTTTCCACAACTAATCTCAGTTTTTTCAGAGTATGGAGATTTATCGGGGTACGAATTAAACATGCATAAAACCCAAGTTTTAACATTCAACTATGACCCAAATCAATATTTACTAAGCAAACTCAAAACTAACTGGGAGATGGATTCTATGAAATATCTGGGGGTCAATATCCCGAAACAACTCAACAAAATTATAACACTAAACTATGATCCACTGGTGGCAAAAATAAAATCTGATCTAGCAAGATGGAATATGATACCATTCTTGGGGACTGCACAAAGAATTGAAGCAGTCAAAATGAATATATTTCCACGTCTTCTATACCTTTTCCAAACAATACCGGTAGAACCTCCCAAAAAACATTGCAAGAACTGGACAGAAGGATCTCAAGATTCATATGGCAGGGCAAGAGACCTAGAATCAGATAGAGAACCCTACAGCTAAACAAAGACAAAGGTGGGCTCGCGCTGCCAAATATCAGGGACTATTTTAAAGCCGCACAAACTAAAACTTTAGTAGAGATATGTAACCCAGTCTACACTGCACAATGGAAGGAGATGGAATGCCAAATAACAAGTGACATCCCCCTACAGGCGATAGTAGGGAACAATGCCTTACCTAAACTTTTGAATAACACTAACCCGTGGATAGAGACCCCGCTAAAAATTTGGTTTAAGATAGTCAGAGAGAATCAAACTAAAGAACCCTATCGATTTCTGCAATGGATTGCCTATGATCAAGACTTTACTCCTAATAAAACAGACACTAGATTTAAAAAGTGGAAAGAGAATGGACTGATAAAATATTACGATCTTTTTAAAGGGCAAATTTTAAGAAGTTTTGAAGATTTGAAAAAACAAGGTCTAATAAATCCAAGACCTTTACAGGTTCTTTCAGCTTAGACACCACATAAACAATATACTTAAAAAGGAGGATTTGGAAAGGGCCCAGTCAGGTGTTCTGAAGGTCTTCTTAATGGCATATAAAGGAATCCCAGGGATCAGATACATTTCTAAAATATACCAAGGTCTTCAAGACTTAAAAGGAGACAACACATCATATATAAAAGAGATGGGAAAAAGGGGGGAATTTCACTTTACAACTGGAAATATGGGAAAAGCTAAATAAACAACAATGGAAAAGTACCTCATCCCTGCAGTGGAGAGAATTTGGATGGAAAAATTTGGTAAGATTTTTCAGAACACCTGCACAAAACAAATTTACTCGTAAGGGGTTGAACTGTTGGCGCTTGTGTGGTGAAGAGACTGCAAATCATTTTCATGTGTTTTGGTCATGCCCAGTTATCCACCAATATTAAGATAAGATAAGATAAGCCTTTATTAGTCCCACAACGGGGAAATTCCAAGATTGCAACAGCACAGGGATAGCAACACTCAGAGCAACAATCAGAAGGCAAGAAAAAAAACAAGCAAGCAAGAGCAGCTAATATACATACATATGTACATATTACTATAAAATATATATACACACACACACACAGACACACAGTGCAGAGCATTGTAGCTGGATGGAATAAATATATGAATATATAAACAGTGCAGAGCATTGCAGCTAGGTGGAATAGATATGTAAGTATATAAACACACAGTGCGGAGCAATGTAGCTAGATGGAGTAATATGTAGATATATAAAAACACAGTGCGGAGCATTGTAGCTAGATGGAATAAATATATAGATATATAAACACACCCAGTGCTGAGCATTGTAGCTAGATGGAATAAATATGGACCAATATTGGACCAATGTACAGACAATATTGGGGAAAATATTCAAAATAACAGTCCCCTTTTCTTTTGTAACTTTGTATTTGGGTTTACTACCAGAATCACTGGAAAGACGAGGAGAAAAATACTTATTCACTGTTTTAATATTGGCAAGTAAAAAAGCCCTAACTAAAAAATGGATGTTGAAGGACTGTCCTACACCTGAAGATTGGATTAACGTGATCCAAGACATTTACTCGATGGAAAAGTTGACATTCGCACTGAGACAGGACATGGATGGGTTCTTGAACTTTTGGCAACCCTGGATCGCATATGTGTCTTCCATTAGATCTAATCTTTGACAAATACCATTTCAATAATGGCACCGCTCTTTGTTCCAATGCTACTCAGATGCTCTTTTATTTTTATTTATTCATTTATTTTTTGCTCTTTTGTTTTGTTTGTTTTTTCTTGTTTTGTTTTTTTGTTCTCTTTAATTTCTCTCTTTCACTTAAAAAAAGGGGTGTTGTAATAATTATTCTTCCAATGTTGTCAAAAAACAAAAAAAGGGAATGTGATGAAAATTTAAACAATGCAATGCTGTAATGACGTGTATACCCTTTACAAAAACTTAAATTAAAAAAAAAAACATCGTTTGGAGGTACATAGAATATATATTGATACAGTATCTTCATGTATATCTGTAGTCTGTACTGTATTTGTACTTTTGTTTTTGTTTTTAACTGTTTTAATTGTCTTGTTTTTTGTCTATTTTTTGTTTTTGTGTTTATTTTGATGACTGAGTCTGGAATAAAGTTTGATTATATATGCAGTAAATCTATGCATTTTTCCATGTAACCTTGTGACTGCATTATTTTAATTGCTTTTAATCCTAGATCAAGTTTGTTTCGGGTTCAAAATGCATCCTAAGTGTTAAATACAGTATATCTTGTTATACCTAATTAAGTACTGTTTATCTGTTAAAATAATTGGAAAATAATAATATGTGGAAAATAATCTATGACACGGTGGTGGCATCAGCCATCACTTTTGGAGTGGTCTGCTGGGGCAGTGGCATTACTGCAGCCGATAGGAAGAGACTGAACAAACTGATTAAGAAAGCTAGCTCTGTCCTGGGGCAACGCCTTGATCCGATGGAGGAGATAGGAGAGAGAAGGATGGTGGCTAAACTGTCATCTCTGCTGGAGTCCGAGTTCCACCCTATGCAGGACATACTGGATGCACTGAGGAGCTCATTTAGCAGCAGACTACATCATCCCAGGTGCACAACCGAGAGGTTTCGTAGGTCCTTCCTACCAACGGCTGTCAGACTGTACAACCTAAGCAGGGCTGCTCGCAGAGATAGCAAAAAGACGTAACAAACTAATAGTTTTTTTTTTTTTTTTGAATGCAAAAGATGCAATAGACTTACACAATGGTCCTCTCCGGCATACAACTAGGAACATACCGGTCGCTATGGAGAGTGAGAATATGTATGGGCACATAATCATACCATGTAGGATAACTAAATAGACGGTTATGCTGTTTCATCCCACCTAGCAACAATGCTCTGCACTGTGTGTGTTTATATATTTACATATTTATTCCATCTAGCTACAATGCTCTGCACTGGGTGTGTTTATATTTATATATTTATTCCATCTAGCTACAATGCTCCGCACTGTGTTTTTATATATCTACATATTATTCCATCTAGCTACATTGCTCCGCACTGTGTGTGTTTATATACTTGCATATTTATTCCACCTAGCTGCAATGCTCCGTACTGTGGGTGTTTATATATTTACATATTTATTCCATCTAGCTACAATGCTCTGCACTGTGTGTTCATATATTCATATATTTATTCCATCCAGCTACAATGCTCTGCACTGTGTGTCTGTGTGTGTGTGTGTGTATATATATATTTTATAGTAATATGTACATATGTATATTAGCTGCTCTTGCTTGCTTGTTTTTTCTTGCCTTCTGATTGTTGTTCTGAGTGTTGCTATCCCTGTGCTGTTGCAATCCTGGAATTTCCCCGTTGTGGGACTAATAAAGGCTTATCTTATCTTATCTTATCTTAATATAAACCCATAACAATATGGCCCCTGGCGATCATTTTTTGGGCAGCTGATCACTTTTTGGCATGACATAACAGGCGACCTCCGTCTCGTAATGCGCCGTAACACCACCTATTACAGAACTGACATAAATATTATGTTTAAAAGTGTAGTCAATGCTCGCGCTACAGACTTGATCTAACAGCGGCTGATAACTGAAATATTGATAATTACCGGTCTTCTTAAACGTAGCTGCCATTCTCTGCAATTAAGAATAAAACTGTTTTTGGATGGTAATACAGGTTTGGAATAATAAAAGCAGCGCTCCCAAAGAGACAGCAAACTTCTCAATGTTGACAAGCTAGCACTGCTACTTCTTCTGTGGTGTTCTGCGGGGTTGCATAAAGGCGCTTCACACTACGTAATGACGTAGCCCTGACGTAATCCCCGACTAGCTCCATACTGGTGGAAAACCAACTGGTTCTTATGAGGCACTACAGTTGAACCGGTTAAGTACTGGTACCAGCCCCAGAACCAAACTAGCACTGGCTCTTATTATGGTGGAAATGAGCCCTTTGTATCCTCTCTGAAGAGCTGGAGTACAGTGGGGTAAAAAAGTATTTAGTCAGCCACCAATTGTGCAAGTTCTCCCACTTAAAAGATGAGAGAGGTCTCCAATTTTCATCATAGGTATACCTCAACTATGAGAGACAAAATAAGAAAAAAAAATCCAGAAAATCACATTGAAGGATTTTTAATGAATTAATTGGTAAATTCCTCGGTAAAATAAGTATTTGGTCAATAACAAAAATTCATCTCAGTACTTTGTTATATACCCTTCGTTGGCAATGACAGAGGTCAAACGTTTTCTGTAAGTTTTCACAAGGTTTTCACACACTTTTGCTGGTATTTTGGCCCATTCCTCCATGCAGATCTCCTCTAGAGCAGTGATGTTTGGGCTGTCGCTGGGCAACACAGACTTTCAACTCCCTCCAAAGATTTTCTATGGGGTTGAGATCTGGAGACTGGCTAGGCCACTCCAGGACCTTGAAATGCTTCTTACGAAGCCACTCCTTCGTTGCCCGGGCAGTGTGTTTGGGATCATTGTCATGCTGAAAGACCCAGCCACGTTTCATCTTCAAAGCCCTTGATGGTGGAAGGAGGTTTTCACTCAAAATCTCACGATACATGGCCCCATTCATTCTTTCCTTTACATGGATCAGTCGTCCTGGTCCCTTTGCAGAAAAACAGCCCCAAAGTATGATGTTTCCACCCCCATGCTTCACAGTAGGTATGGTGTTCTTTCTCCTCCAAACACGACAAGTTGAGTTTTTATCAAAAAGTTCTATTTTGGTTTCATCTGACCATATGACATTCTCCCAATCCTCTTCTGGATCATCCAAATGCTCTCTAGCAAACTTCAGACGGGCCTGGACATACACTGGCTTAAGCAGGGGGACACGTCTGGCACTGCAGGATTTGAGTCCCTGGTGGCGTAGTGCGTTTCTGATGTAGCCTTTGTTACTTTGGTCCCAGCTCTCTGCAGGTCATTCACTAGGTCCCCCCATGTGGTTCTGGGATTTTTGCTCACCGTTCTCGTGATCATTTTGACTCCACGGGGTGAGATCTTGCGTGGAGCCCCAGATCGAGGGAAATTATCAGTGGTCTTGTATGTCTTCCAATTTCTAATAATTGCTCCCACAGTTGATTTCGTTACACCAAGCTGCTTACCTATTGCAGATTCAGTCTTCCCAGCCTGGTGCAGGTCTACAATTTTGTTTCTGGTGTCCTTTGACAGCTCTTTGGTCTTGGCCATAGTGGAGTTTGGAGTCTGACTGAGGTTGTGGACAGGTGTCTTTTATACTGATAACAAGTTCAAACAGGTGCCATTAATACAGGTAATGAGTGGAGGACAGAGGAGCCGCTTAAAGAAGAAGTTACAGGTCTGTGAGAGCCAGAAATCTTGCTTGTTTGTAGGTGACCAAATACTTATTTTACTGAGGAATTTACCAATTAATTCATTAAAAATCCTTCAATGTGATTTTCTGGATTTTTTTTTTTTCCTCATTTTGTCTCTCATAGTTGAGGTATACCTATGATGAAAATTGGAGACCTCGCTCATCTTTTAAGTGGGAGAACTTGCACAATTGGTGGCTGACTAAATACTTTTTTGCCCCACTGTAGGTGGCTGGGGAGAGGGAAGTCTGGGCTTCTCTGCTTCAACTGCTGCCTCCACAACCCAAACCTCCGAAAAAGCAGCAGAAGATGGATGGATTTAAACATGTCCAAATGCTTTATCAGATTCTTGTTTTTCCTCTCTAAACTCAACTTAAAAGTATATAGCAAAGGGAACATAAAATAGACATTTGTCAAACATCATATTACACAAAGTGGATGCAACTTTAATACAAAAGCCTAAATAAATTGTGAGATGTTTAATTCAAAGCCAGACCAGAAGGTGGGATTTAATTTTACATTTGAATAATTCAACACTTTTTGTCACTCCTACAACAAGGATTGCAAAATGTCCTTTATGAAGAATGTTTTTGCTTGTATTATCATACGCTGCTTGATTGCATTAGTGACCCTGACTGGGTGTTACCATGCCAGAACACAATGACTACAATGTTGTGAGCAGGTTCTTGTTAAATTCTTTATATGTGACCCCATGTCATTAACACTAAAAGCAAATGCCGGTAAGTGCCACAGGGTATATTAATGGGAGGGGATGTTGGGTAGTACTATGGCTATTGAGAATTACTTCATAATGATGTGTAACGGTTTAAACTTAATATCCACATGAATGGCTTGACTCATGGTTTCCCAGCAGGATGTTTCACTGTAAAAAGATGGTTACTGTCTTTACTTCACCTCTGTGGTTACTGTCACTGATCATGCATATGGTGATAAGATCATCATTTGGAAACTAATTGCATTGTAAATGTAAATAAAATTTATTAGATAATGAAGATTTATGGGCGGTATGGTGGCGGAGTGGTTAGCACTGCGGCAGCACAGTAACTCACCCTTGGCCGGGGGATCCTGGGTTCGATCCCAGCCCCTGACCAACAGTGATCTGTGTGGAGTTTGCATGTTCTCCCCGTGTCTGCGTGGGTTTCCTCCGGGATTTCTCCGGTTTCCTCTCACATGCCAAAAACATAAAAGTTAGGTTAATTGGCATCAAACTGGGGATTCCAAATTGTCCTTAGGTATGACTGTGAGTGAATGGTTGTCTGTCTGGCTTTGTTGGCCCTGCGATGGACTGGCGATCTGTCCGGGGTGTACCCTGCCTCTTGCCCAAAGATGCTGGGATAGGCTTCAGCCCACCCCACCCCCCCGCAACCCAAAAAGGATTAAGCGGAAGAAGATGGATGGATAAATGAATGAATGAAGACTTATAAGTCATGTGACTTTCCTTCTACCAGTGACAAGTTAGCTTGAGGTGTACCCCATAAGTACTTCTGGCTGTGAAGTTAATTATTCAGCTTGTGATTTAAGAGTCTTTACATGACTGACAAAACTCAAGATGACTGTGCCCATCTGCCATTCATCAACAGTAGTGAAAAATGTAATATTGCCATTTCTACTTTATGCATCTCTTCTTGACAGGAATACACACAGTACTGCTCAACTTCTATTTCTGAACATGCCACTACTGTGTTTTATATGTAAATTACTAAATACTTCATGGTTTTCACTCTGCTTTGTGAACAATGGCTAATACAGTCAGGGTTTTCTGATGTGTTGTACTGGAATAATAGACTTGGAGGTAGCATCAATTTGACATCTGGTGTCTGACCTGAGACAAAAGAAGGAATGCACCACTACTGTTGCTATAAATGCACTCATGTGACTGTGTGAATCATTGTGAGCATTCCCTCAGTGTTGATTATCACTGTTTACTTCTCATAATTTTTTTATTGAGACACTGGAGGCCTCTATAGCCATACAACAACCTTTCTCAGTGCCACATCTGATCTGTCTGATTGGACCTTTCAAGGTGAGAATGACCTACTCACACAGGTTCAAAGCATGAAATCAAGGAGCTGCGCTGCTATGGCAACATAACAGGAATGCATGCATGCGTTATGGGTGTACTCAGTGGCCTCCTTGATTGATTCCAAGAGTTTTGCGTTAGGGTATGTTTGAGGTTCCAAGAGAGAAGGAAAAAGAAGAAAAGAATAAAGAAATCAGAGGAGAGCAAGATGGGGAGGGGCTGAGAAGAGGTTGAGGGTCAGCTAAACAAAAGACTCTTTTGGCTGGGGTTCCCCCCGGGTCAGGGGCTTAGAAGGCAGGAAGTAGCGGAACAATATCCGGCACTTCAGGTTTGGACCTCCCATCCCCACCAATCTGAAGTGTCTCTCCCTCACACAGATGCACACTTGAACAGGTCACCCAGTGTGCCTTGACAATGTGTGTTGATCAAAGCAGAACTCTGGCTCCAGGGGTTATGGTCTGAGGGTGGGGGAGCAGCACAGGAGATTAGCCCACGAGAAAGTTTGATGTGTGTGGGTCAGCAGGTCTTGAATGATTAAGCAAAAGTCAGCCATTCATCAGTTTAAAGCATGGGTAGTTTTTATTATAATAGAAATAGGACTGCTAACACTGCTGTTAGACATGACAAAATACTGGAGCTCTACAAAGTAGCACCTGCCTATACATATGTGGCGACTTTATTTACAGTAGAGATAGACCAATCCGATAATTTGTATCCGTATTGGGTTCCATCCAGGCAAAATGACTGGATCGGTATTGGAGATCCCCCTGGTGAGACCAGCGATGGACCCACTTCAGTTTGCCTACCAGCATGGCATTGGGGTGGAGAATGCAGCGATCTTCTACATTGCTCCCTGTGTCACCTGGAAAAGCCTGGGAACACTGTGAGGATCATGTTCTTTGATTTCTCCAATGCTTTCAACACCATTCAACCAGTGATCCTGAGGGACATGCTGCTGTGTGCAGGGGTGGACCAACACCCGTCATCTTGGATCCTGGACTACCTCACAGACCGACCATAGTTTGTGAGGACCCAGAACTGTGTGTCTGACAGCATCATCAGCAGTATGTAGTAGTATGTATGGATGCAGTATGCAGTATGTATGGAGTGGTCTGCTGAGGCAGCAGTATGATGGCAGCCGACAGGAAGAGACTGAATAGGCTGATCAAAAAAAGCCAGCTCTGTTCTGGGACGCCACCTCGACCCAGTGGAGGAAATAGGATAGAGGAGGATGGTGGCTAAGCCGTCATCTCTGCCGGAGTCTTTATCTTATTTAAGATATTTGGGGTGGCTGTGGTGTTGGTGTATTGTGGCCGACTACTGATCAGGAGGTTATTGGTTCAATTCCCACTCTGTCTGCATGTCGCGAAGTGTCCTTGAGCCAGACACTGAACCCCCGGTTGCTTCTGGTGGGTCAGGCCAGCGTCTGTGTATGGCAGCTCCACTGCCATCAGTGTGTGAATGTGTATGTGAATGGGTGGATAGCAGGGTCTGTAAAGCACTTTGGTCATCCAGAGATGAGTAAAAAGCACTATATAAGTGAATGCCATTTACTATTTATTATTGCTCTGAGTGCTGCTATCCCTTTGCTGCTGCTTTCCTGTAATTTCCCCATTGTAGGACTAATAAAGGTTTATCTTATCTTAAATAAATAAAAAATGATCCATTGAAGCAAATGGCAACGTCAGTTCCTTCACCCTGCAGTGGCGAAAGACAGAGCAGTGTCTCTTACTCTGAATAAAAAAAGCTGCAAAATCCATTAAGAACTGGGAATTTAATACATCACTACTCAAAGACCAAGATTTTATTAATTCAGGGTTTTCTCTGGCAACATTTCTCGGTGGCGGCCTACCTCGCCAAAAATTTTACCACCTCGCCAAGGAGATATGAATTTAAGAAAAATATATTAAGCAATGACTTTCCGCAAGCATGCACACGAACAACGCGCGTGGCCGTCATCCCCGTGCAGTTCAGAAGCGCCCCGCCCACGCGAGTTTTCAAGTCAGTCAGCAGGCAGTGTCTCGCTAAGTGCCACTGTGTGACAGAAACATGAGTTTATTAAAGTACGTTAAATGCGGGGGGGGGGGGATCAGAAGAGGTATGTAAGCACTGGAGGTGTTTATCATGGTTTTAACCCGCTGGAAACGGCAGCAATAATGGAAGAGTCGCTTAGCTAAGAGATGTGGTTAGAATTCATATGCAGCCGGCTTCATATGAAGGGAAAGGCAAGGGGGACTGATGAATTGCTGAGGATATATTTCACCAGCCACTACAATATTAAGTTATGTTCTGTAGGAATTGCTGGAATGATGAGACTGGCAATTTCTCTCTTTTCTCACACAAGCAGGCGTGCCATTTTTATTCTCCAGCGGCAGTGACAAAAAGCAACAGCTAAAAACGCTAGCTCTCTTTTCACTCTAAACTGAGGTCCTTCAGCGGCTGCCTAGAGAGGTGCCTGATGACAAAGCCTGAGAGCACAACTGTAACTGCCTAAACAGATCATTCTGTACATGAACACATACTGTGGTGAATTATGTCGTTAGAGTCCGCTACAGTTCCCCATTATGTACCTGGCAGGTTAAGATGACTGAAATTCACGAAGTCAATGACTTTAATCTGTCAGCAGCCTTCAGACAAACTAAACATGTCAACATCTGATTTCCAAATAAGGGAGGTTTTTCCTGTTGTCTGGGTGGTGAGATTTCTAAAAAAAAAAACAACAACAATAAATATAAACATTATAACAGAAATAACGGCATCCTTGGTCATTCAAGTTAATTTATTTCATTAAATATAATTTTATTAATATTTTTCTTTGTAATCAGAGTTAAATTATTGTTCTGTTCTGACTGCAAAATTATGGTCAAAAATGTAAATTGTTATAAGGAAAAAAAAAAAAAAAAAAACAGTCTTTCAAATTTATCTTAAAAAAAAAAAAAATATTTTTAGACTGGCGATCTGTCCAGGGTGTACCCTGCCTCTCGCCCAAAGATGTTGGGATAGGCTCCAGCCCCCCAGCGGCCCGAAAAGGATTAAGCGGAAGAAGATGGATGGATGGATGGATGGACAAAAATTAGTCATAAAATAATCCACAAATTTATAATAAAGTTTCAAATGTACAAGAAAAGTCAATTTTCCAAGAGGAAATTACAAATTTGAGGAACATGGTTTCAACTTTAGATAGATTATCGGATAGATTATGCTAGATAGATTATTATTTCCGGTTCCGGTTCTGCCGGACCGGTGGCGCCACACGAGTAGGCTGCCCGTTGCAACAGCCTTTTTTTTTTTATCATCTTCCTTCTTCTTTCTACACCTTTCACTCTGTATATATATCACGGACGCACGGATCGCCCCGGGGGTCTCCCGGGTCGGCGGACGGAGCCACGGTTTGCAGCGGGAGACGTTACAGCGGGGAGGAGCTAGTGCTAGCTAGCACTTGGCCGCCGCCCGGTGCTAATGGGAAACTCGACATACCGGGAGCTGTAGCGAAAACGACGCGGGTGCCGGGCTGGAGTTTAGGCGGCGTGCAAGAAATATAAGACAGAATAATAAAGAGCGATGGCAAGAACCAAGCAGACCGCCCGTAAAATCTACTGGAGGAAGAAGCCCCCCAGGAGACAGCTAGCCACCAGGGCTGCTCGGAGAGGCGCTCCGGCCACCGGCAGAGTGAAGGGGCCTCACCGTCACAGGCCCGTGGCTCTGAGAGAGATCCGTCGCTACCAGAAATCCACGGAGCTGCTCATCCGTAAGCTGCCCGTCCAGCGCCTGGTGAGGGAGATCGCTCAGGACTTCAAGACCGTCCTGCGTTTCCTGAGCTTCGCCGTCATGGCTCTGCAGGAGACCAGCGAGGCCCACCTGGTGGTCTCTTCTTCGCTAAGGGGGTCACCATCATGCCCAAAGACTTCCAGCTGGCCCGCCGCATCCGCGGAGAGAGAGCTTAGACTTTCTGCTGCACATTCACCAACCAACCATAATGCTCTGCACTGTGTGTCTATATATATACATTTATAGTAATATGGACATATGTTTACTAGATGTTTTTTCTTGCCTTCTGATTGTTGCTCTGAGTGTTGCTATCCCTGTGCTGTTGCAATCCTGGAATTTCCCCATTGTGGGACTAATAAAGGCTTATCTTATCTTATCTTATTAACAGAAAAAAGTAGAAATCTATAAGAAAATTGTTATAAATTTTTGAGAAAAACCTCAAACCTGGGCTGCACGTTGGCGCAGTGGTTTAGCACTGTGGCAGCACAGTTTACCCTCGGCCGGGGGATCGCGGGGATCATGAGATCGTGGGTTCGATCCCAGCCCCCGACCAACAGTGAGCTGTGTGGAGTTTGCATGTTCTCCCCGTGTTGCGCGGGTTTACTCCGGGATTTCTCCGGTTTCCTCCTGCATACCAAAAACATGTAGGTTTAGGGCGCTCGCCCACGCAGCGACCGGCAGCCGGTGGCTTGTCACCAGACTGCAAACCAAATCTACCTACGGGTACAAATAAGTAACCAAAAAAAAAAAAAAAAAAAACTTCAAGACTGAAGTCATTACTCAAGTTTTTAAGGATTCATGGATATTTGACAACAACAACACAACTCAGCGTCCAGCGCAAAATAAAAAAAAAAAGGCAGAATTCTGTATTTGTCAGGCGATCTCTGTCTGTTCCGCAACCGCTGCACAGCTGAACGTGTTAAACCATTGTCCTAATGACTTCTCATTGTAGTGAGAATAGCTCAAGCTGAGCGATCAGCCCGCCCAGACAATTAAACTAATGATTGACTCCACACTTCGAACAGTAGTGAGAATAGCTCAAGCTGAGCGATCAGCCCGCCCAGACAATCAAACTAATGACTGACTCCACACTTCTCGTTGTAGTGAGAATAGCTCAAGCTGAGCCAGCACCAGCTGTGGGGGATCACACACAGGAGTGCTCCTCAAGACACTCAATTTTTTTTCCCGTATGTTTTTGTTTTGGGCATACAGAAATAGCAATATGCCCGTTTTTGCTAAAATTGCATTTTCCCCGTATTTTCCTTAAAATATTTGACAATAACAACATGAACTACATTTAAAACATTTCCCAGAAAAGTGTCCACCACTGCGCCGTCCCCCACAGCCGCGCTTGGCACCAAAATACGGCGAAAACGTCTCACTTGACTGGTAGGAAAACATTTCCCAGAGAAATGTCCATTATTACTCCGCTGTCCCTTATAGCCGCGTTTTACGGTATTAAAATACGGCGAAAATGTCTCACTTGACAGGTATGCGCCTCCATTTTCATATTGATCTGGTCAATTTCTTGACAGCAGCGGCTCTCCTCCGCTGTAATAATAATGGCTTCCGAAAAATCAATATTTATGGGGCGCCCTGGACAAACCCCCTTCGGCTTCGCAATTCTGGAGGCGATTAATGTCCAGTTCAATGACATTTTCCACTGGTTCTGCTCTCTGGTCATCGTTGGAACTGTTGTCATCAGACAAAGCATCTGATTCCGTCTCGGACGGCTCGAACCGGTAAGGTTCTATGCCTCTGTCACTGTCTGAACCACTGACAAAAAAAAAAAGACAAAACTAAACTAATTTGTTCACAATCGCTGTCACTTTCCGTCATGATTGTCCAATGTTGATAAGTGTGAATGTGGATAGGCAGGGCAGCCAGGGTACAACTGGTGATGTCAAAAACATGGGCGTGGTCTGGACTGGCTGTCACAAGCCAGCAAGCAAGGTGGGGCCTTCACCTGGTGTATTTTGTGCAATTATGTAAATACAGGTGGGTGATATGGTCTCCGGTATGAATATTTGGTTTAAGCTATGTGTATTTTATCTAAATTCGTTGTCATTTAGAAAAAAAAATTACGTGACATTTGGCCTTTAAAATATTTGACAATAACAACACGAGTTGCATTTGGGGCATTTCCCAGAGAGGTGTGCCTTGTTGCTCCGCCGTTCCTTATAGCCACTTTTTACGGTGTTGAAGTACGGCGAAAACGTCTCACTTGACAGGTATGAAAACATTTCCCAGAGAAGTGTCCCTTATTACCCAGCTGTCCCTGATAGTCCCGTTTTAAGGTATGGGTGAAATATCCAATTTTTTCTTTCTTGTTGCTCACTTCAACCTTCCAGTCTCCATATAAACAATCAATTGAAATACCCCAAGCATCAAACTAGGGTACAATCGATTTCGTCACTTCCGCCTTCTTCCCCAGGCGATTCCAGGGGCCGTGTCAGGCCAAGCGCGGCAGTTTTAAATTAACGAATATTCCGTTGTTACTGAAGCATATGCACCAAGACCCGAACGGATCGGTTCCCTTTTATATCTAGTTTCAAGATATTTAAAGTACCCTGTTACGTGACATTTGGCCTTTAAGTGGCTGCTCTTTGTACCCTTAACTATAAATTTTCGGTTGTCTACTTTTGATTATTAATTTCAAAGCACTGCTTTTACATGAGTAGAATTTCTGGTTACTGTACCCACCTGATCATATAATTTAAGTATGCATGAGTACTTTACTATTATGAATGTTTCTTTCCCTTCCCTACTCTCAATGGATAAAAAAACACTAGAATAAAAATACAAAAAAATACACATTTTTGTTATTTATGTAAACCATGACAAAAAAATCCTGCAGGACAAAACATGACACTTGGTATTTTCTAACCTGTTTGTATACCACCATAGACAGAGCGAGAACCTGAATTAGACAGAGCTCAGAGAGGGCAAGATGAGACAGAAGAGAGGAGCCAAGGAGAGGGAAGTGTTCAGGCAGAGGAAGGAGAGAAGGATAACACCACTAAAAAGTCTAAACACAGGATGTCTGGGTGGGACCCCAACTGGCCCAATATTAAAGCTTCGGTTGTACAATACTTCCAAGTTCCATATGCAACGTTACTGTGTAAAATTTTTAAAAAGCAATAAATAGTATAAAATTAACATATTCCGGTATGTTTACCACTCACTTGCACGTCAGCTCGCTTTACTCCTCAACTTAAAAGTGAATGCTCCTGTCTTGAATCAAAGTTTTGCTCCACTACTGCATTTTCGAGATCGTCACTGTCAACAAAGGTAGGATCACTTAATAAATGGGAACATCACCCGAAAGTAAATATGATGTCTGGAGTCTCTTTGGAAGCTTGTTAAAAACAGGTCTCCTCCCATCACCCCACGAATGGCTAATGCCTATTGTCACAACAGTCACCATAAATGGGGGTAAATCAACAGCCATACCTGTAAAGTGTATACCTGTAAAGTGTAATTTTCAAAATACATCCACTAGTTCATTACAATCAGGTAATATTTCGAAATAAATTTATCAAACAAAATTACATAATTTTTTTTCTTGCAGCCCTGGGAGAGAGAACAAATTGCTGTGTTCTTGCGATGTATAGGCCTTTAAACATCTTATTCAAGATGGAAAATTTGTCTAATTACAGGAGCTGGTGTCACAATATGGTATCAGTAATAATTAGTTTCTCAAATACCAACAACTTATAGTAGTAGTAGATTAGTTTATTTGACAGGGACAGTGCAATAAACATAGACAATTAATCAAAGACAATCAATCTGATGTGTTGTACATAGAGTGTATAGCTATTAGCTAATTTGCAACTCTTGTCCCTGGATGGGCTTTAGAAAAAAGAATCAAGATGGGAAAAAAAAAAAATATATACACAATAACCACATACATCAATGCAGAAAAATTATAAATACACAATTATAAATATTATAAATATTATAAATACACAAATATAACAGCCTGACTCACACTTAACATAAATATTATAAATATTATAAATACACAAATATAACAGCCTGACTCACATTTAACACATATAACATAACTCACATTTGCCTATTTCAGGCCTTCCTCCCTCCGTCACTCACTATAAACAAACACATTTATTCCTACCCTTCATTCACTCTCACTTTGCAGACAATTAATTCATACATGAGTACATTCTTGTTTATTTTTCAGCCAGTTTTTAACATTTTTAGTGAATGTTTTAAAGTCCGTTATTATTTTAATTTCATTTGGCATTGTGTTCCAGATGTGACTGCCCTTTATAGAGAATGCTGTTTGTCCAAATGTGGTTCTGCGGTGGAATATTTTACAGTTATTGTTAACAGAACTCCTGGTGGCTCTGCTGCTGTCCTGTCTTTGGACGAAACCAGCAAGTGGCTCGGGTGCTGATTTATGGAAACATTTGAACGTTAATTTCAGAAGACAGAGGTCAATGAAGCTCTCAAAACTCAATAGGTTGTATTTTTTTAAAACATTACAGTGATGCCACCTAATGGGCTTTTTGTCCAAGATTTTTAGGGTTTGATTATATAATGAACCTATATGTCTTATTGTGGAAGGGGCTGCTTGAGCCCAGACTGTCAAACAGTATGATATATGAGAAAAAACCATAGAATGCATATACAGTGCAGCTGCTTCGTAAGGTATGTAATATCTAATTAATTTAAAGCAGTTCAGATTTTTTTTTACTGTTTTTGAAATTTTCTTTATATGAAGATTAAATTTGAGTTGAGGATCTAGTACAATGCCAAGGTATTTGAATTCTGTAGCTAAACTGATGTCATGATCATGTATATTAACTTTAAAATGTTGCAGGTTACATTTTTTGATTGAAAAGCACATTGAGACTGTTTTCTGAAGGTTCAGCAATAGATGGTTCTTGAGGAGCCACTCTTGGACATCAACCATACTTGTAGACAGTACATCTGCAGCCTGTGCTGGAGTCTTGGCAGCTGTGTAAATAACTGCATCATCTGCATAAAGTTGGCATGTTGCAGCTGAGCAGTGTAACGGCAAGTCATTAATAAAAATGCTGAAAAGTAAAGGACCAAGAATGGACCCTTGTGGGATACCCATGCGGTTGTTTAAAAATGAGGATTTATCCTGGTGAACTTTTACACACTGTTCTCTATTCTGGAGATAAGATGCAAACCATTCTAATGTATTTGGGGAGAAGTTAAAAGATACCATTTTGGATAAAAGCAAACTGTGGTTTACAGTATCGAAAGCCTTTTTGAGATCTAGAAAAACAGCTCCTACCACATTACCCCTGTCCAAGGACTGTTTGACGTTTTCAATAAGGCAACAATTTGCTGTTTCTGTTGAGTATCCTGGTCTAAAACCAAATTGATGTGGATGAAGAAGTTGACTGTCTTGTAAGTAGTCTATCAGCTGTGTAGCTACAACTTTTTCAAGAACCTTAGATAGGACTGGTAAGATAGAGATTGGGCGGTAATTGCATATATCGTCTTTACTGCCTGATTTATGAACTGGTATGATGACAGCTTTTTTCCAGCCAGATGGAAATGTACTAGACCTAATGGAGAGATTAATGAGATGGGTCAGTGGTTTGATTAATATTTTGCTGTGCATTTTGAGAAAGGAGGTGCTCATATTGTAGATATCATTAGTTTTTGAGTTTGACAGTGTTTTAACAATACCAGCAATTAACTTCTCATTTACCTCATTGATGTGAAAAGTATCTGTTGGAAGTATGGAATTTGTGTTGTTGAGCACATTTGGCAGCACAAAAATTTTTGTTAAGTCTTCCACAGAGCCCACAAAGTGAATTAAATTCATTTGCCAAAGTAGCCTTGTCACTGACGGTCTTGCCATTGATTCTAAGTTCCTTTACCCCCTTCTGATCGTTTTTTTTTATTAGTTAAGTTATTTAAATGCCTCCATAGGGAACTGTTGTTACCCTTTGCATGATCTATCAGTTTATTCTAATAAGATATTTTTGATTTTCGCAGCTCATGTACCACTTTATTTCTTAAACTTTTATACACAAGGTGATCATTTTGTAGTTTGGAGGTTAGTGATGTTTTCAGTGCATAGTCTCGTCTCTTCATAAGTTTTCTTATTTCATTATTTAACCATGGTAGGCTAATCTTCTGTTGTCTACTTTTAATTTGCTTTGAAAATTTTTCTATAGACTTTGTGATTGTTGCAGTTATAAAATTACAACAATCATCTACTTCAAATGTTGACATGAGCTGCTCCCAATTTTGATTCTCTAAGTAATGTTCAAACTCCTCATTTTTTGATTTGGGGATAATAAAATTTGATTCGTCAATATCGACTCCCCCAAAATACTGTAGTCGCTTTTTAGTAAGTTTCCTGACAGCAAGAACCATGTTATGATCTGAGAGACCAGTTACAAGATTATAGGTTCTGGTTATTCGTTCTGGTTTATTAGTAAATACCATGTCAATAAGTGTTCTGGATTGTTTGGTTATCCTGGTGGGTCCTTTGATGATTTGCTGGTAATTAAATTTAGTCATGAGGCTTTTCAGTTTTTGTTTGTCTTTTTTATCAGACCAGTTGATATTAAAGTCACCATGAATTATTGTTTCTCTGTTCTTCTCAAGTTGTTTAACCAGATCACTTAATTCATTATAAAAGGAAGAATTGTATGACAGTGGGTAGTACAATACTGCAATGTTGAAATTCATTACCGGAGAGAGACATACATTAACAGCTAAACATTCAAGTGAAGTATTCAAATCAACCAGTTGACATTTAGATTTCTCTTTGATGTAAATTAAAACACCTCCTCCCCTCCCTACCTGCCTGTCTTTTCTAAAACACTGGTAGCCCACAATATCGATCATATTAGTGTCTATGTTCCTGTGTAGCCAGCTTTCTGAGAGACAAAGGTAGTCCAGATTTGAGTCCAACAGCAACACCGAAATCTCATCTCTTTTGGGGATTATGCTCCGTATGTTTAAATGACCACCGAGGATCCCCTTTGGTTTAGCTTTGGTGTCCCAAAGAACTCGTGCATGATTAACAGTTTGGAAAAATAAATGTTGTTTTTGCTTTTGTACAGCTCGGTTTTGTGCTAACCCAGTGGTCTGCTGTTTAATAGTGGCAGGTCCAGGGTTAAGGTGAATATCTCCTGCCAGAAGTAGCAGAACTAACAGAACTTTAATTGTATATCCTCTGCCATATTGTGATTTTTGCTTAACAGCCATGTTTGCCTTAATTTGGAAGTTTTTGCTCAGGGCTTTTAAAGACCACATAGAGTGTAGGGTGAGATGTCCAAGCCCAAATCCATACAGATAAAACTTTTTAACTTCACCTTTGGTTGAGTTTGTCGGAAAATCCTTCTTGTTGCAGGTCCAGACACACAAAGACAAAACGAAGAGGAAGTAGATAAGTAGAGAAGGCTTATTAGTGGTGCCCATCAGCCCACTTTTTAATCCGGTGGCAGCCATCTTCAGTCTTTCTTGGAAAGAAGGAAAAAGAAAATCTGTGGATAGTAAAATAAATTCTGCTTATATCGCCAGAATCTGATCCGATCGTCCTCGAATCCAGCTGGGCCTCAGCTAGCCAACTAGCCCCTTCCGTTGCTGGTCTCGTTGCTCATAGCCGCCGTAACTGGTCTCCCGTCCCGCTCCTCCAACCGAGTCTCGTCACACACCGCCGCTGCCACCGAGCTCCGCTGAGGTCACGGTAAGTCCTCCGCTAGGCACCGCCACCTACCGTCGTCTGCCTGGGTGAAATCTCTGCTGAGCCCCGTCAACAAATAGCCGCTTGCCTGGTAGTATCTCCGCTGGGCCTCGCAGCTGGGCTTCGATTCAGGCTGGTGTAAGGTGGAATGACTGGCGCCAGCATTAAGCTAACTAGCGTTAGCTTAGCAATCGCTTCGGGTAGTCTCGTCGCACACCGCCGCTGCAGTCACGGTAAGTCCTCCGCTGGGCACCGCCGTCTACCGCCGTCTGCCTGGGTGAAAACTCTGCTGAGCCCCGTCAACAAATAGCCGCCTGCCTGGTAGTATCTCCGCTGGGCCTCGCAGCTGGGCTTTGATTCCGGCTGGTGTTAGGTGGAATGGCTGGCACCAGCATTAAGCTAACTAGCGTTAGCTTAGCAATCGCTTCAGGTAGGGCACATCAGTGAATCACAAGGAAGCGCTGGAATCGCTGGTCAGTTTACTCACAGTGGCCGGATAAAAGCGATCAAAGGGGTAATCCACCGGAGGTATATCCGATCGCTGTAGGTTAGTTATTTAGAGACTGGCACCAGCATTAAGCTAACTAGTGTTAGCTTAGCAATCGCTTCAGGTAGCATTAAGCTAACTAGTGTTAGCTTAGCAATCGCTTCAGGAAGGCGCATCAGTGAACCACAAAGAAATGCTGGTCGCTGGAGAAAGGCGATTAAAGGGCAATCCAACGGAGGTGGCAATTCAGCCCGTGCGTGTTCGCCACGAGCGCCGATCGCTGCAGGCCAGCCACTTTTAATGGCATAATCAGTGACTTTGTCTCAGCACTGAAAAAGTGTGACCATCCCGGTCGCCATCTTGAAGTCCATAATATTAAATCCATAATACAGGCAAAATTCAATTTTAACCAACAGGATTTAGAAGTACCAGTAAGGGTGACAGAATTCTAAATCTTCATTCCCTAAATTGATAACTGATATAGATTATTAGCAAAATTGGATGAATTAATTTCCCTCCCACACCAAAATGAGAGATTTATCTATCAATCAAAATGAAAGCTTAAGATGACTAAAAATTCCAAATTACAACTCATACACATAGTTCTACATAGAACTCATTACACAGGACAAAGGATGTTCAAAATGGGCCTTGGTCACACAGATGAATTTGTTCTCATTGAACCAGCAGCACCGCTGATAGTTATATGTGGACTTGTGCACTGGTCCAACAGTTCTGGCAGAGGTGAATATCCATCAACATCCCAATCAAAATGTGATGACAAATTCAAATCAGAGTTATGTGCCACAGTTAACAGATTAGCTTTAAATCATGATTTAAGGTTATCTAAAAATGTTGTAATGCTCTAGCAGTAATCAGAATATCAGATACTAGAATATTTACCCAATTTTCTATCACATTAAGCTTCTCTGAATGTTAACTTTTCCATGGTGTGATAGGTGACATTTGGATGTACTCGTTAGCTCAAGCTGGAACACATTTAAGTCAGGTCATTGCTGTTTTGTTGAGGATTATTGCTGTTGTTGGCGTTGTTGGCAAGAGATATTTAAACAAGTGGTAAGACGTCTGGGCAGGTCTGACGCTTACTTTGTTTGCCTCATCATCTCAGATTTGAACAGAAGTGACACTCCAGAGAATACCACCCCACACGCTTCAGTGGAGAAAGAGGGAGCAGGCACTCAGGAGCAGACAGAGTTGAAGAAAAAATAATAAAGACTGAAGTGAAAGGAGAAAGATGAGGGATGACTTTCCAGATCTGTGCTGTCCAGGGAGATTTATAGTAACCACATCTGAGTGTAGAAAAAAGGGAGAGGAGATGGCAGATGGAAACACAGGAAGCCAGAAAGAAAGTTAGAGAAAATTCAAGAAAAACGTATCCTCCCGACTCAGACAAAGCAGTAAGCTCTGCAGCAGGGAGATAAGCGTGAAAGGAGAGAATGTAGCACAGAGGAGGTGAGGCTGAGCAGGTGGACATGAACCAACATGTCACTTTGGGCACAAACTGTGGCTGTGGAGGAAAGCAGTGGAGGAATTTCAATGACCCACAAACAGACCCAGCTGGTCTGGAGGTGTGGAATGCAAGAGACAGTTCTTTCACCCTCCTAAAGTTACTTTGGATTGGAGAGGTTGGTGTATTTACCTTTCTGAATTAATTATCAGATGTATTTTAGGGAGGTTCAATTGGCTGTCACATCACACTACTTTCTCTACTGGTGTCTGTGCCATTACCATGGCCCACAGGGCTGTTTCATTTCTAGTATAAAGATTGGTTAATGATTTCTTTAAGTTTCTGTTTACACATGCTCAGCTTTTGCCTTTCAGTTCCCCATTTTGTGATCCCATGCTTACCTTGTGTGACTCTGCTGTTTTCCTTTCTCATTCCATACACTCAATTCAGTTCCAGAGGCCTCAGTCATTCTAATCAGTTTAGGAACAGATGGCTTACTTTCCTGCTTTAGCACAGCTAGCCGTACTGAATGCAGGGCATTTGTGTAGACACTGACGTGCGAGTGGGGGATGGTTGGATGTTTTGGTTTTCATTCAGTTCCCTGGCACTGTGCTGTAGCATGTTGAACAAACTAATCTCATGGTGACTGCTGCCACTTTCCTTATTTATTTATATATTAAATTAATCTTCAATTATCTACCTTTGCTTGCGTCGTTATTTTAGACTTAAATATACGTACATTCTCTCAAAGTAGTTTTCTTCAATATTCATTTCTCCAAATCAGTCTTTATGTCTGAAATCAGCTATTATAATCATTTATAAGATACATTTAGGTTTTTTAAGAAACTCACTTCTACAGATGTCTAAATAGGCTCTCTGCCCTGCCCCTGCTTGCAGAATTTTTGGCAATTTAAATTCCTCTTTAAATTACATGCATGGTTTCACCTTGCAGGATGTTGCATGTGTGTTTACCTACAAACCACAATTTACTTAGGTCAGTGATGGTACCTTCAATTTTGCAAGAACTTAGTGCAGACCAAAGGGCAACCGGAGCTGAAAAATTAAATGGCAAATTCTTGAATGGCCACTTGAGGGAGACACATTATGGTCCTCCCTGGGACTTCCAAATAAATTATAATGGTCAACTTTTTAAAAAAAAAAAGAAGATATAATTGGCTCTTAAAAAAACAAAACAAAAACAAACAAGCTTTACTTTTAGTCTAAGTTAATTTATAAGGCATTAGTAGAAGGAGTCTTTGTCTAATTTGACCTTGTTGTTATATTATACAGTTTCTTTTAACCTGTACTGTATTATCCGAAATAAATTCATTCATTCATTCATTCAAGGCATCTCCCATATATCAACCTTTACAAAGCAGAAAATTTCTAAAACTAATTTATCTCAGTTCCCATATGCACTAAATGCACTATTCCAAGTGACTGGATTACAGTTGCATGGTGCTTGATCACATGCATTTATACCTGATATTAATTTCAATTAGTGGTGGGTTCAAAAGATCAATTCCTCACTTCAAATTCAGTCACAAAAGCCACAGATCAATCTTTTAATGCAATGCTTTTTGTGTGTGAAAATTGCAAGAACACCCACATGTCCCAACAGATGAGCAAGCCATAAGTCTGGATCTGGCTAGTGTGAAGAGGATCCTCTGCAGGATCAACCAACGCAAGGCAGCTGGACTAGACAACATACCGGGTCGCATTCTGAAGGACTGTGCAGAGGAGCTCAGGAATGTCCTGGCCAACATCTTCAACATCTCCCTGACTCAAGCTGGTGTCCCCACATGTTTCAAAACTGCCACTGTAATACCAGTCCCAAAGAAGTCTATCCCATCCTGCTACAACGATTACCGGCCCGTAGCACTGACCCCCATCAAAACGAAGTGCTTCAAGCGGCTGGTCATGCAGAACATTAAGTCCATCCTCCCTCCCTCCCTCCCTCCCTCCCATGACCCATCTCAGTCTGCATACAGGTCAAACAGATCCACAGAGGATGCCATCGCTCCTCCTCTCCACCCAGCCCTCACCCACCTGGACTCAAAAAAAACTTACGTGCGAATGCTGTTCTTAGACTTCAGTTCAGCATTCATCTCAATCATCCCCCAGCACCTAATACAAAAACTCAGACACTTGGGACTCAAAACCTCTCTCTGTAACTGGGTGCTGGACTTTCTCACAGGGTGGCCACAGAATGTGCGGGTTGGCAGCAACACATCCAAGACCATCACACTGGGCACAAGGGTGCATGCTCAGCCCGCTGCCCTTCACCCTGCTGACCCATGACTGTGTACCAGCCTACAACACCAACCACATCATCAAGTTTGCGGATGACACGACGGTGGTGGGCCTCATCACCAGTGTTGGACAAGTTACTAAAAAATAGTAACTAGTTACAGTTACTCATTTTCAAAAGTAAGTGAGTTACTTACCAATTACTGCCTGATTAAATTAACTAGTTACTTGGAAAAGTAACTTTCACGTTACTTTTAAATGCATACTTAAATCAGATTGCACACATAGCAAGATAATTTAATTAATGGATTACATTATGGGCTTATTACAACTCACCCTTGGCCGAGGGATCCTGGGTTCGATCCCAGCCCCTGACCAACAGTGATCTGTGTGGAGTTTGCATGTTCTCCCTGTGTCTGCGTGGGTTTACTCCGGGATTTCTCCGGTTTCCTCCCACATGCCAAAAACATGCAAGTTAGGTTAACTGGCATCAAACTGGGGATTCTAAATTGTCCTTAGGTATGACTGTGAGAGTGAATGGTTGTCTGTTTCTCTGTGTTGGCCCTGCGATGGACTGGCGAGCTGTCCAGAGTGTACCCTGCCTCTCGCCCAAAGATGCTGGGATAGGCTCCAGCCTCCCCACTACCCGAAAAGGATTAAGTGGAAGAAGATGGATGGATGGATGCATAATGGGCTTATTAATGTCAGGCTGAAAACAGACCATTTCAGAGCTTTTAGAGCATGTTCAATCTGCTTTATCCTGCCTTGAGAGCTCTTATGTAGAAAAATCTGAAGAAAATCAACATGAAATTGCCAGTAATTCCCTCATTTTGGAATGAGAAATAGGGTTTGTGGTGTGAGAGGGAAAAAGAGTGAGAATCACTCCAAAAGAGTGAGTTGGCAACACTGCATAAAGCTGTCCACATTTCTTACCTTCAATATTATGATATATATATTAATCCGGTGTGCAGTGACCCAAAGAAAATGTCCATTATCTATAGTCCAAGTGTCTGCTGTGACAGAGACATGATCCAGTCTCTAAAATTCCTTTTAAGATAAGATAAGATAAGCCTTTATTAGTCCCACAATGGGGAAATTCCAGGATTGCAACAGCATAGGGATAGCAACACTCAGAGCAACAGTCAGAAGGCAAGAAAAAACAACATCTAGTAAACATATGTCCATATTACTATAAATGTATATATATAGACACACAGTGCAGAGCATTATGGCTGGTGAATGTGCAGCAGAAAGTCTAAGCTCTCTCTCCGCGGATGCAGCGGGCCAGCTGGAAGTCTTTGGGCATGATGGTGACCCCCTTAGCGAAGAGGAGGATCTTCTTCGCTTCTTGTTTTAACTTCAGTGGATCACAGTCTCAGCTGTGCACGAGTCCCAACCCCCATCATGTGCTTATTCTACCGGGGCACCATTGAGAGCATCCTCACCAGCTGCATCATGATGTGGTATGGAAGCTGCACCGCCTCCTGCCGGAAGACACCACAACACAGTGAAAGCAGCCAGCAAGATCACTGTTGCCCCCCTCTCGGACATCTACCTCACTCAGAGCCATCAACATTGCAGGTGACACCTCCCACCTCTCACACTCCCTCTTCAGCCCCCTGCCCTCGGGGAAAAGGTACCGGAGCATCCGGGCCCGCTCCACAACAGTGCTAAACAGCTTTGTTTATCAGGCCATCAGGACCCTGAACTCTGTCCACTCCCCCCACCCCCTGGACCTTAACGCACTCACCTGCACAATAACCACCTCAGCTGTTGGCACAAAAAGACTGGCACACCAACAGTAATACATTTGCTGCTGTATGACACTGCACTTTACTGCAACCATTTGCACAAATGCCATATCTGCTGCTGTCTGTTACTGCAATTCTGATCATGTACAGTCCTATCCATCACTGTCTGCACCTACACTACCGCATTGAACTTGGTACTACGAGTATTGCTGCTCTACTTTTCTGTATACAAGATTGCTGGGTCTCATTTTTATCTTTATTTGCACTATGGGAGGTCTGGGTCTCTTTTGTCGCCATTTGCACTACGGGTAGCATTACTGTACATAGACTGCTGTTGTTTTTCCAGCCTTATTCCTTTTTTTACATTGTGCACACCACTGAAGAGAGAAAAATGCCATTTCAATTCTCACTGTATGTTCTGTACGTATAGTAGTACTGACAAAAATCTTTGAATCCTTGTGAGACTCCAGCGACTCAACACAGACCACAATGGCAGCCAACGGTACCACCAAATCCAAAGGCAGATAGTGCCCTGGACCCAAGAACCATGAAGAGCCCGACAAAACCAGAACTGCATGCAAGCAAGTGGAGGGGAAACACCACAAACCCCAGAAACTGACAACACTAGCAAAAACACTTGACCAGAAGCAAACTGCGCTGGAAAAAGTAGTCGTGATGAAGCCAGCAGCTGCCGCCTAGATAAAGCAAGCTGTTGCAACATCCACATGCAGGGGCACATGCCCACACAGCATCGCTGAAAAGAATGGCCTCTGAAGTTGCACAAACACGCCAGAACCACACCATGCCCCGCTGACACGCAAACTTCCCAACAAAACAGCACTCCTGAACCTGTATGAAGAAGTAAAACACTATGCCACATGTTCACCATGTGACAGTTGGACATCCAGCGCAACAATCAGCTCCACACACCTCCGCACCAAAGGAAACAGTCACCAGTACCCCCACCAAATCACAAGTCAAACAGTGAATCATAACTGATTTTGTGTCGGTTCTTAATGTGATAATTTATGTATTTAATTAACCAAGTTAAAATATTCCTGGTACATTTATCTTTTGTTCATATGAAAGACAAAAAATAAAATAGAAAGATGTCTTTACCTTCTTTACATGTTTCAACTGCACTGCAGCCTTCGTCAGTCTTTCATATGAACAAAAGATAAATAATTAAAAGAAGACAAAATGAACCTATTTGACGTATTCCTGGTACAATTTGCAGCATTAGGTCTGAGAATTTTTCTTTTCTTATGCAAGTAAAATAGTTATTATAATGGTAATTTCAGTGAGTCAAAATCAGATCGCTTCAGAACCTCAAGAATTGGAATTGAATCAATTCTGGAAATTCGTGATGATTTCCCAGACTGGTATGGGTGTGTGTCTTATGATTCTGTTTGCTATGATCATACTCTGAGCTGTGAAACGTCAATGAGTTAGAAAAAGTGTGTGTGTTTAGTCAAGGCATAATGGGACAAGAAAGAAAAGAAAGCTTTCTTACAGCAGGTGAGAGCATTTCATACAGTTGCACTCACAATTATTCAACTCTACAAGAACAAATAAATTAATAATATATATATATTTTTTTTTGTCTTTCGGCTGCTCCCTTTCAGGGTCACCACAGCATATCATCACCTCACCATCAACTGCGATGTTGATTTGGCAAGGGTTTTTACGCCAGATGCCCTTCCTGACACAACCCTGTCCATGTTATCTGGGCTTGGGACTGGCACAGGGAGTACACTGGCTTGTGCACCCCGTGACTAGGTAACCAACATTTCCCTCCTCTGTTCCATTATTGCTGAGCACCAAGCTGGACGACAGAAGTTCCATTTTTATATGGTCTTTGGCATGACCCTGCTAGGACTTGAACCCCGGCCTCCCGGTTGTGGGGCAGATGCTCTATCTCTAGGCCACCATTCCGGCAAAATAATAATATCCTCTCTGAAGAGCTGGAGCAGGTGGCTGGGGAGAGGGAAGTCTGGGCTTCTCTGCTTGAACTGCTGCCTCCGTGACCCAGACCTCCGGAAAAGCGGTAGAAGATGGATGGATGATAATAATATCAATAATGCAATCTGTTTCATGATGCTGCACAGAGGAAACTATACCCTCCCCCAGCGGTGGATTTATTTCAGTATTCATCTTTCTGTAATGTAAGAAATGGGGTCAAACACTCCTTTCTTCCTCACAGATGATTTTCCCCATAGAATAATAATATTGATTACCTGCAGTGAGTTTAAATGTTTACTTGCCTTTTAACTGTCTTTGGTATATCTCTTCCCTCCCAGCTGACCCAAACTTTGAAAACACCACCTGACAGGCTGATGTGAAATTTTGCACATAAAGTACAGTTTTACAGTACTCATTATGTTCCATCTGTGATAATTTACCATATCTCAGAAGATAATGCCCCAGTAACAGTCAGATTTACAGCTTTGACTCATGGTGAATGGAATTTACAAACACATTTATGCTCCCAATATAAAACATATGTGCACTCTTTGGGTGCTTTCGTCTTTGAGCAAACTCAGTAATAACATACAGTGGGGAAAATAAGTATTGAACACGACAACATTTTTCTCATTAAACATATTTCTGATGGAGCTATTGACCTGAGATTTTCATCAGATCTCAGTAACAACCCAAGTAATCTATACATACAAAGAAATCCAGGCAACCGTGTTCACAAAACAAGTTATATTTATTAAAGTGGAATGACACAGGGAATAAGCATTGAACACAAAGAAAAAGAGGTGCAAAAAGGCATAGAAAGCCAAGATCACAGCTGAAATCCATCAGAATTTAGGAAGCCATCCCATGCCCCATCAGTGCAAATTAATTTCAGCTAGTTAAGTTCTGACTGATATTCATAGACCTTTTTAAAGACTATCGGATTATCACACCACAAAGAACTCATGGTGGGTAGAAGCAAAGGGCTCTCTCCAGACCTTTGCAATCTTATTGTTGCAAAACATAATGATGACACTGGTTACAGGTGCATTTCTAACCTGCTGAATGTTCCAGTGAGCACTGTTGGAGTCATCATTTGGGAATGGAAAGAACATCATTTTACCATAAATCGGCCACAACCAGGAGCTCCTTGCAAGATTTCTGACAGAGGAGTCAAAAGAATTATCAGAAAAGTTATCCAAAAGCCAAAGACCACTCGTGGAGAGCTCCAGAAAGATCTGGAGTTAGCAGGTACTGGTGTTTCAAAGAAAATAAGTAATGCACTCAGCCGATATGGGTTCTATGCCCGCTCACCTCACAAGACTCCACTGCTAAAGAAAAAGCATGCTGAAGCTCGTTTAAAGTTTGCTGCACAACATTTGGACAAGCCAGTAAAATATTGGGAGAATATAGTCTGGTCAGTTGAGACCAAAATTGAACTTTTTGGATGCCACAACACAGCATGTTTGGAGGAGAAATGGCACTGCACATCAGCCCGAAAACACCATACCAACAGTGAAGTTTGGAGGTGGGAGCTTCATGGTGTGGGGGTGTTTTTCAGCACATGGTACAGGCAGACTTCATATAAATGAAGGAAATATGCATGGACAAATGTACAGCGATATCCTTGATAAGAACCTGTTGCCATCTGCCAAGATGCTGAAGATGAAAGGAGGGTGGACATTTCAGCAAGACAATGATCCCAAACCCACAGCCAAGAAAACTCAACTGGCTCAAGAGAAGGAAAATAAAGCTGCTAGAATGGCCCAGTCAGTCACCTAACCTGAATCCAATTGAAACTCTTTGGAACGAATTGAAGATCAGAGTTCATAGAAGACACCCACGGAACCTTCAAGATTTGAAGACAGTGTGTGTGGAAGAATGGACTAAAATTACTCCTGAGCAATGTCCGCGCATACAGGAGGCGTCTGAAGGCTGTTATTACCAACAAAAGGCTTTTCTACTAAATATTAAATGAATTTTTCCAAGTGTGTTCAATACTTATTTCCTGTGCCATTCCACTTTATTAAATATATCTTGTTTTGTGAACACAGTTCCCTTAATTTATTTGTATGTATGGATTACTTGGGTTGTTACTGATATCTGGTGAAAATCTCAGGTCAGTGGCTCCATCAGAAATATGTTTAATGAAAAAAATGTTGACATGTTAAATACTTATTTTCCCAGCTGTATCCATGTAAACATGTATCTGCTTTTCCCAGCATTTCCAGTAGTCTGATGTACATATCAAAGTCATCTTCATTCAGCACATCTGAAAAACCCCATGGCCATTACCTCATCAGAGTAAAAGGGATGTAGTCTAAGTTTTGTTGTATTTTTTCTTGCACATCCCATTCAGAATTCTTCCATCTCTGAAACTCTAGCTGCCAGTGTTACTTCTGCACTTCTCATATTGTCACTGTACGTTTCCTCATCCTCCCTCACTGGGTATCCATCACCCCAAATGACAAGTAAACAAAGCCATCACAGCAGTGGAGAGAGGTAAGGGGGTGGGGGCAATGAAGAGAAGTGGAGAGTGTCAAGACTTCATCCACTGCCACCAGAAGAGTGGTGGAGGATGATAGAAAGAATGACACTCCATTTCCTGACTGGAAAAACAGTTTGGCAGAATGGTCAGTCACCCACACAACAGAGCAATGTTGACAGGAAAACATCTTGTTGCCAGGATAGAGTATTCGTCTATTGCTTCCCCTCCAGCTCTAAGCATGTGCCATAGGATTCTCACAAAGACTTTGTTCTGTGCATTGTTCTGTATGTGTTGGAGCCTGCATGGCAACTGCAGCCATTATGCAATAAAGCAGCAATCAGAGTCAGATGAACTTTAGGTAATTAAGCAAGAGATGACCCCCTTTTCCCACTAGTGTACATGTTGTCCAACGGAATATGTGCACTCCATATTAAAGCCCACTGGTGAGTCTGTGCAGTGGTTGGACAACCGACTTATATGGAGCCTGAACATTGTCCTCTCTGTACATTCTTCACAGGAAGCATGTGTGCAACAGTTGCCTTTGTGCTGCAGCAGTGTTTGAAATGGAATCCACCTCATTTCCTGGCAGGGGGACAGTGTGGCACGAATGGAGAGGACTAAGAATGGGAGGATGAGTAGAACAGCGGAGAGCAGAATAATTCTTTTCATGAATATTTTCATGACAAAGTCCAGGAAGTGCAGGCAGCAGGTGGTATAATGAACAACAAGTTGTCCTCTATTCACAGTTCATGACCTTGTGAAGATAAACACGCTCTCTGCTGAAGTGTCCTTGAACAACAAGAAAATCCCACCAGCTTTTTAGTGGTGGAGTCCTGTATCTCACTCAGATCTCTAAACTTTCCTTTAATGTACATTTCTCCACAGGAAGCCACAAGCTTTGAAATAAATTTGATTAACTACACATTTTGTTTGCTCTAGCCACTGCTCTCATACTCCCACTGCACACGCTTCTTCTTAAGAATCAAAAATGTCTCACACGTCTAAACATGTGGTTATGAGGCCATTCCGTTTGCTACAAATAGGGTTAACCCCCTTCTCATCCTTTCTGGTTGACTGAAGCCTGTTTTTATAAAGTCTGTTCAAGTCTTCACCATTCTGTGTGACAGGCACAGAATTGGAATTCAGTGTTGACTGACTCGCCTATCACAGGGGCTGAGGTCGCCAAGGTGGTTAAAAATCTCCTTGGTGGCCGGGCCCCGGGGGTGGACGAGATTCGCCCCGAGTACCTCAAGGCCCTGGATGTTGTTGGGTTGTCATGGTTGACACGCCTCTGCAACATTGCGTGGAGGTCGGGGGCAGTGCCTTTGGCATGGCAAACCGGGGTGGTGGTTCCTCTCTTCAAAAAAGGGGACCGGAGGGTGTGCTCCAACTTTAGAGGGATCACACTCCTCAGCCTCCCTGGGAAGGTCTATGCCAAGGTACTGGAGAGGAGAGTCCGGCCGTTGGTCGAACCTCGGATTCAGGAGGAGCAATGTGGTTTTCGTCCTGGCCGTGGCACATCGGACCAGCTCTTTACCCTCTCGAGAATTCTTGAGGGTTCGTGGGAGTTTGCCCAACCAGTTTACATGTGTTTTGTGGACTTGGAGAAGGCATTTGACCGCGTCCCTCGTGGATTTTTGTGGGGGGTGCTTCGGGAGTATGGGGTATCGGGCTTGTTGTTACGAGCTATTCGGTCTCTGTACGACCGTTGTGAGAGTTTAGTTCGTATTGCCAACACTCGGTCGGAGTCATTCCCAGTGAGAGTTGGACTCCGCCAGGGCTGCCCTTTGTCACCGGTCCTGTTCATAATTTTTATGGACAGGATTTCTAGGCGCAGCCAGGGAATGGAGGGGTCATGCTTGGTGACCACAGGATCTCATCTCTGTTGTTTGCAGATGATGTCCTGTTGGCTTCATCCAGCAATGACCTACAGCTCTTGCTGGGACGGTTTGCCGCTGAGTGTGAAGCGGCTGGGATGAGAATCAGCACCTCCAAGTCCGAGTCCATGGTCCTCAGCCGGAAAAAGGTGGATTGTCCTCTCCGGGTTGGGGACAGGCTCCTGCCCCAAGTGGAGGAGTTTAAGTATCTTGGGGTCTTGTTCACGAGTGAGGGGAAAATGGAGCGAGAGATCGACAGACGGATTGGAGCAGCATCTGCAGTGATGCGGACGTTGTACCGGTCTGTTGTGGTGAAGAGGGAGCTTAGTTCTAAGGCAAAGCTGTCGATTTACCAGTCAATCTACGTTCCTACTCTCACCTATGGTCACGAGCTTTGGGTAATGACCGAAAGAACGAGATCGCGGATACAAGCGGCTGAAATGAGCTTTCTCCGTAGGATTGCTGGACTCACCCTCAGAGATAGGGTGAGGAGCTCAGTCATCCGGGAGAGGCTCAGAGTAGAACCGCTGCTCCTCCACATTGAAAGGAGTCAGTTGAGGTGGTATGGGCATCTGATTAGGATGCCTCCTGGACGTCTCCCACTTGAGGTGTTTCAGGCACGTCCCACTGGGAGGAGACCCCGGGGCAGACCCAGGACTCGGTGGAGAGACTATGTCTCCCAGCTAGTCTGGGAACGCCTTGGTATCCCCTCTGAAGAGCTGGAGCAGGTGGCTGGGGAGAGGGAAGTCTGGGCTTCTCTGTTTGAACTGCTGCCTCCGCGACCCGGACCTCCGGAAAAGCGGTAGAAGATGGATGGATGGATGGATGGATGGATGGATGTTGTGCCTTTATGCCAGCAAGTAACCACTGATCTGATATGAAGACACCATTGCAGTCCAGTCATACATTAAGTGCCAAAGTAGATGAATCAAGACTGGATAATAAGGGTGTCATCTAAATGCTGTTTTTAGGCAAAAACCTGTACTATGTTCTTGGGGATTTCCAGTTCAAGATATTCATAGCTCAACATCAATTTGAAAAAATTTCTAACAAAACATATGATTTCTTAAAATAGAAGTTCTGTGGTTGGTGAAATATACTAGTCATATGGTGATATCTAGAGAATAGAATATTCTAGATATGAGATAATATTAGAAACAAGTTACTGAACATACAAATTGTTAACAACACAATAACTACACTACCACCTATGAGATTGCCATCTTCATAACTGTGTTTCACATCCATGTTACTCCCCTCATGGATTGTCACCTTATCGTGGTGGGGGGTTTGCATGCCCTAGTGATACCAGGAACTATGCTGTCCGGGGCAATTTGCCTCTGGTAGGGTCACCCAAGACAAACTGGTCCTGGGTGAAGGGCCAGACTAAGAATGATCCAATAGACTCATGATGAATGCTTGAACAAGGATCCAGTGTACCCCGCCCAGTATGGGGTTACCGGGGCCCCACCCTGGAGCCAGGCCTGGAGGAGGGGCTTGATGGCTAGCGTCTGGTGGCCAGGTTTCCGCCCATGGGACCCAGCCGGGCTCAGCCCGAAGGAGTTACATAGGTCAGCCCTCCAGGGGGCTCACCACCTGCAGTAGGGACCATGGGGGTCTGGTGCTTTGTGGATCAGGTGGCGGTCAAAAGCAGAGACCCCGGCGGTCTGATCCCAGGCTTCCTAAACTGGCTTTTGGGATGTGGAATGTCACCTCTCTGGTGGGGAAGGAGCCTGAACTGGTGCATGAGGTTGAGAGATACCGGCTAGAAATAGTCGGCCTCACCTCAACACACAGCTCCGGTTCCGGAACCAGTCTCCCGGAGAGGGGCTGGAGCTTGGCCTACTCTGGAGTTGCCCCGGGCGAGAGGCGATGAGCAGGAGTGGGTATTCTTGTATCCCCCCACCTTGCTGCCTCGACATTGGGAGTTTTCCCCGGTGGACAAAAGGACCGTTTCCCTGTGCCTTCGCGTTGGGAAACGGGTCCTGACTATTATTTGTGCCTATGCACCAAATGATGGTTCAGAGTACCCACCCTTTTTGGAGTCTCTGACTGGGGTGCTCCTCTTGGAGACTCCATTGTCCTACTGGGGGACTTCAATGCGCACGTGGGCAATGACAGTGAAACCTGGAGGGGGGTGATTGAGAGAAACGGCCTGCCCAATCTGAACCCGAGTGGTGTTCAGTTACTGGACTTCTGGACTAACCACAGTTTGTCCATAATGAACACCATGTTCAAGCATAAGGGTGTCCATATGCGCACCTGGCACCAGGACACCCTAGGTCGCAGGTCGATGATCGATTTTGTTATTGTGTCATCAGACCTGTGACCGTATGTCTTGGACACTCAGGTAAAGAGAGGTGCAGACCTGTCAAATGATCACCACCTGGTGTTGAGTTGGATCCGATGGCAGGGAAGGATGCCATTCACACCTGGTAGACCCAAACGTATAGTGAGGGTGTGCTGGGAACGTCTGGCTGAGGCCCCTGTCCGGGAGGTCTTCAACTCCCACCTCCGGACGAACTTCAACCACATTCCGAGGGAGTCTAGAGACATGGAGTCTGAATGGGCCATGTTCTCCACCTCCATTGTTAAAGCGGCTGCCCAGAGCTGTGGCCGCAAGGTCGTCGGGGTATCTCATGGTAGCAACCCCCGAATCAAGTGGTGGACACCAGTGGTGAGGGGGGCCATTAAGCTGAAGAAGGAGTCCTATCAAGCTTGGTTGGCCTGTGGGACTCCCGAAGCAGCTGAGGTGTACCAGCAGGCCAAGCGGAGTGCAGCTCGGGTGGTTGCTGAAGCAAAAACTCGGGTATGGGAGGAGTTCGGTGAGGCCATGGAACAAGACTTTCGGTTGGCCTCGAAGAGATTCTGGCAAACTGTCCGGCAGCTCAGGAGGGGGAAGCAGCTCCCTGTCCACACTGTGTATGGTGCGGATGGGGCACTACAGACTTCCACTGGGGATATTGTCAGGCGGTGGAAGGAATACTTGGAGGATCTCCTCAATCCCACTGATACGCCTTCCACAAAGGAAGCAGGGCTTGTGGATGAGGGGGACGACTTGCCTATCACAGGGGCAGAGGTTGCCAGGGTGGTTAAAAATCTCTTTGGTGGCCGGGCCCCGGAGGTGGACGAGATTCGCCCTGAGTACCTCAAGTCCCTGGATGCTGTAGGGCTGTCATGGTTGACACGCCTCTGCAACATTCCGTGGAGGTCGGGGGCAGTGCCTTTGGCATGGCAAACCGGGATGGTGGCTCCTCTCTTCAAAAAAAGGGGACTGGAGGGTGTGCTACAACTTTAGAGGGATCACACTCCTCAGCCTCCCTGGGAAGGTCTATGCCAAGGTACTGGAGAGGAGAGTCTGGCCGTTGGCTGAATCTCGGATTCAGGAGGAGCAATGTGGTTTTTGTTCTGGCCGTGGCACATCGGACCAGCTCTTTACCCTCTCGAGAATCCTCGAGGGTTCATGGGAGTTTGCCCAACCAGTTTACATGTGTTTTGTGGACTTGGAGAAGGCATTCAACCGTGTCCATCGTGTTTTTTTTTGTGGAGGGTGCTTTGGGAGTATGGGGTATCGGGCTTGTTGATGGCCTCTGTAAGACTGTTGTGAGAGTTAGGTTTGTATTGCCAACACTCGGTCGGACTCATTCCCAGTGAGAATTGGAGTCTTCCAAGGCTGCCCTTTGTCACCAGTCCTGTTCATAATTTTTATTGACAGGATTTCTAGGCACAGCCAGGGATCGGAGGGTGTCCTGCTTGGTGACCACAGGATCTCATCTCTGTTGTTTGCAGATGATGTTGTCCTGCTGGCTTCATCCAGCAATGACCTACAGGTCTTATTGGGACGGTTTGCCGCTGAGTGTGAAGCGGCTGGGATGAGAATCAGTACCTCCAAGTCCGAGTCCATGGTCCTCAGCCGGAAAAAGGTGGCTTGTCCTCTCCGGGTTGGGGATAAGCTCCTGCCCCAAGTGAAGGAGTTTAACTATCTTGGAGTCTTATTCACGACTGAGGGGAGAATGGAGTGAGAGATTGACAGACGGATCGGAGCAGCATCTGCAGTGATGCGGACATTGTACCGGTCTGTTGTGGTGAAGATGGAGCTAAGCTCTAAAGTAGAGCTGTCGATTTACCAGTCAATCTACATTCCTACCCTCACCTATGGTCAGGAGCTTTACGTAATGACCAAAAGAACAAGATCACGGATACAAGCGGCTGAAATGAGCTTTCTTCGTAGGATTTCTGGACTTACCCTCAGAGATAGGGTGAGGAGCTCAGTTTTCCAGGAGAGGCTCAGTGTAGAACCACTGCTCCTCCACACTGAAAGGAGCCAGTTGAGGTGGTATGGACATCTGATCAGGACGCCTCCTGGATGCCTCCCACTTGAGGTGTTTCAGGCACTTCCCTCTGGGAGGAGACCCCGGGGCAGACCCAGGACTAGCTCGAGAGACTATGTCTCCCAGCTGGTCTGGGAACGCCTTGGTATCCTCTCTGAAGAACTGGAGCAGGTGGCTGGGGAGAGGGAATTCTGGGCTTCTCTGCTTGAACTGTTGCCTCCGCGACCCAGACCTCCGGAAAAGTGGTAGGAGATGGATGGATGGATCCATGTTACTACACAGTTCCCTCAAAGCCACTACTTAAAATGTCCACAGGCATGTTAACTTATCTTGATTAGATGTGCATTACTAATGTAGAGAGTAGCCCCTGTTTCCCACTTTATAGCAGCAATGATATGTAATGCAATTAAAAGAGCACTCATTTCTTTTTATACAACTAGTTCCACTCATGCAGTTCGTTTGAACAGTAGTGATTCCAGAGTTATTATATATATATATATATATATATATATATATATATATGTATGTGTATATATATATATATATACACACTGTATATATATATATATATATATATATACACACACATACACACACATATACGCATATATACACACACACACACAGTGGGGCAAAAAAAATGTAGTCAGCCACCAATTGTGCAAGTTCTCCCACTTAAAAGATGAGAGGTCTCCAATTTTCATCATAGGTATACCTCAACTATGAGAGACAAAATGAGAAAAAAAAACAGAAAGTCACATTGAAGGATTTTAAATGAATTAATTGGTAAATTCCTTGGTAAAATAAATATTTGGTCACCTACAAACAAGCAAGATTTCTGGCTCTCACAGACCTTTAACTTCTTTAAGAGGCTCCTCTGTCCTCCACTCGTTACCTGTATTAATGGCACCTGTTTGAACTCCTTATCAGTATAAAAGACACCTGTCCACAACCTCAAACAGTCAGACTCCAAACTCTATGGCCAAGACCAAAGAGCTGTCAAAGGACACCAGAAACAAAATTGTAGACCTGCACCAGGCTGGGAAGACTGAATCTGCAATAGGTAAGCAGCTTGATGTGAAGAAATCAACTGTGGGAGCAATTATTAGAAAATGGAAAACGTAAAAGGCCACTGATAATCTCCCTCGATCTGGGGCTCCATGCAAGATCTCACCCCGTGAGGTCAAAATGATCACGAGAACGGTGAGCAAAAATCCCAGAACTGCACGGGGGGACCTAGTGAATGACCTGCAGAGAGCTGGGACCAAAGTAACAGAGGCTACATCAGTAACACACTACGCCACCAGGGATTCAAATCCTGCAGTGTCAGACGTGTCCCCCTGCTTAAGCCAGTAAATGTCCAGGCCCGTCTGAAGTTTGCTAGAGCGCATTTGGATGATCCAGAAGAGGATTGGGAGAATGTCATATGGTCAGATGAAACCAAAATAGAACTTTTTGGTAAAAACTCAACTTGTCGTGTTTGGAGGAGAAAGAACATCATACCTACTGTGAAGCATGGGGGTGAAAACATTATATTTTGGGGCTGTTTTTCTGCAAAGGGACCAGGACGACTGATCCATGTAAAGGAAAGAATGAATGGGGCCATGTATCGTGAGGTTTTGAGTGAAAACCTCCTTCCATCAGCAAGGGCATTGAAGATGAAACGTGGCTGGGGCTTTCAGCATGACAATGATCCCAAACACACCGCCCGGGCAACGAAGGAGTGGCTTCGTAAGAAGCATTTCAAGGTCCTGGAGTGGCCTAGCCAGTCTCCAGATCTCAACCCCATAGAAAATCTTTGGAGGGAGTTGAAAGTCCGTGTTGCCCAGCGACAGCCCCAAAACATCACTGCTCTAGAGATCTGCATGGAGGAATGGGCCAAAATACCAGCAACAGTGTGTGAAAACCTTGTGAAGACTTACAGAAAACGTTTGACCTCTGTCATTGCCAACAAAGGGTATATAACAAAGTACTGAGATGAACTTTAGTTATTGACCAAATACTTATTTTACCGAGGAATTTACCAATTAATTCATTAAAAACCCTTCAATGTGATTTTCTGGATTTTTTTTCCCTCATTTTGTCTCTCATAGTTGAAGTATACCTATGATGAAAATTGGAGACCTCTCTTCTTTTAAGTGGGAGAACTTGCACAATTGGTGGCTGACTAAATACTTTTTCCCCCCCACTGTGTGTGTATATATATATATATATATATACACACACACACACACACACACACACACACGCACACACACACACAGGGTGGGGGTGGGGCTTAAAAGTTCATAGGTTGAAAAGTTCATTGTGGCCAAATTTGACCAAATGTGGTATATTTTTCAACATAGTTTCTCCTTCGCCCACACACTTCTTCCATTGGTGTTTCAGCACTTGGATCCCTGCGGCTGAAAAATAAACCACATTTGGTCAAATATGACTACTTTGAACTTTTCAGCCCCCCTGTATATATCTCACACTCTTTCAGTGGTGTTAAAATAATTGTCTATTACAGTCAATATGAGTGGTCTCATATGGTATGTGAGAATTTTAATACTGTGTTGTGTATCTTATTTTTCACAATGAGGTGCTGTTTGAAGAAAGACACTTTGCAACCCAGAAATTGTGTTTTGTTCTGGATTCATGCTTATAGTCTGGTTAGCACTGTTATTTTACTTTTAAAATTAGTTACCCCATAGTTTCAAGTCTCACCATGAGCAGTTTCTATGACGCTTCATAACGCATTCTTTTAACTCTGTACTTCATCAAAAGATGAAAATAAAAAGGTGGCCAAGAATCTGCAATGCAGCTCTCATGAACCAGCTGCATATTGGGCCTACAACCAAATGACTATGGTGCTACATTCTTAATATCACAATCCCTTGTGATTAATATTGCCTAATTAAACGTATATGGACGTATAAATATCTCTTTAGGTATGTTTTTTAAATCGTGGAAATCACGGGCCTTAATTTTTCATCGATTTTTAAATGTCAGTATCTCAATAACTAAAATTTTATATTCATTCAGCCTACTGAATAAATAAGGCACAGCTGGTAAAATTTTCATAATTTTTTGAGACTAAGTGCGTGGAGCAGTTGTTGAAATGGCATGGAATGACTCAATATGCAAACAATTACTCAAGTCTAGCTGGAATATACTTGTTTTCATTGCATGGCAACTTACTCATTGTAAGACATGAGCATCCCACATGGCTATGTACTTAACCCACAGCTCAACTGAACAAGAAGTAGTCAGCTAGAGAGCTAAATAAGCATACAGCCACAGGAAATACAACAGAAGTGGAACACAACTGTACCTTATTGTTTCAGAGAAAGTGGCCTCCAAATTATAATCTAAATACAGTGGTGTGAAAAAGTGTTTGCTCCCTTCCTGATTTCTCATTTTTTGTATGTTTGTCACACTTAAATGTTTCAGATTATCCAACAAATTTAAATATTAGACAAAGATAAGTAAACACAAAATGCAGTTTTTAAATGAAGGTGTTTATTAATAAGGGGGAAAAAAAATCCAAACCTACATGGCCCTGTGTGAAAATGTGATTGCCCCCAAACCTAATCCCTTAGCAGCAACAACTGCAATCAAACATTTGCGATAACTGGCAATGAGTTTTTTACAGCGCTGTGGAGGAATTCTGGCCCACTCATCTTTGCAGAATTGTTGTAATAAAGCCACATTGGAGGGTTTGAGCATGAACCGCCTTTTTAAGGTCATGCCACAGCATCTCAATCGGATTCAGATCAGGGTTTTGACTAGGTCGCTCCAAAACCTTCGTGTTTTTTTTGTTGTTTTTTTTTTTAAGCCATTCAGAGGTGGACTTGCTGGTGTGTTTTGGATCGTTGTCCTGCTGCAGAACCCAACTGCGGTTCAGCTTGAAGTCACGAACACATGGCCAAACATTCTCCTTCAGGATTTTTTTGGTAGACAGCAGAACTCATGGTTCCATTTACCACAGCAAGTCTTCCAGGTCCTGAAGCAGCAAAACAGCCCCAGACCATCACACTACCCCCACCATATTTTACTGTTGGTATGATGTTCCTTTTCTGAAATGCTGTTTCTTTTATGCCAGATGTAATGGGACACACACCTTCCAAAAAGTTCTGCTTTTTTTTCATCAGTCCACATAGTATTTTCCCCAAAGTCTTGGGGATCATCAAGATATTTTCTGCCAAAACTGAGACAAGCCTTTATGTTCATTTTGTTCAGCACTGGTTTTTGTCTTGGAACTCTGCCATGCAGGCCATTTTTGCCCAGTCTCTTTCTTATGGAGGAGTCATGAACACTGACCTTAACTGAGGTAAGTGAGGCCTGCAGTTATTTGGATGTTGTTGTGGGGTCTTTTGTGACCTCTTGGATGAGTGGTCGCTGCACTCTTGGGTAATTTTGGTTGGCCGGTCACTCCTGACAAGGTTCACCACCGTTCCGTTTTTTCGCCATTTGTGGATAATGGCTCTCACTGTGGTTCACTGGAGTCCCAAAGCTTTAGGAATGGCTTTATAACCTTTTCCAGACTGATAGAGCTCCGTTACTTAGTTTTTCATTTGTTCCTGAATTTCTTTGGACCGCAGCATGATGTCTAGCTTTTGAGGATCTTTTAGTCTACTTCACTTTGTCAGGCAGGTCCTATTTAAGTGATTTCTTGATTGAGAACATGTGTGGCAGTAATCAGGCCCGGGCGTGACTAGAGAAATTGAACTCAGCTTTCCAAAGATGTGATAAACCAGTTAATTTATGTTTTAATAGGGGGAAGCAATCACTTTTCCCCCCCCACAGGGCCATGTAGATTTGGATTATTTTTTTTTACCTTTAATAATAAACACCTTCATTTAAAAACTGCATTTTGTGTTTACTTGTGTTATCTTTGTTCAATATTTAAATTTGTTTGATGATCTGAAACATTTAAGTGTGACAAACATACAAAAAATGAGAAATCAGGAGGGCAAACACTTTTTCACACCACTGTAAATGGGGAAAAAGACATTAGGAAGAAAATAAGGGTGTGAGGAAATGGTATTACCAAAACCATTAACTACTGAAGTATTATTGGTTGAGAGTGTTGGAAAAAGAAACCCAACAGGACACTGAGATGGAATCAACTACAGGAGAGATTAATGGAAACCAGAGAAAGAGAGGTACAGACACAGACTAAGAAACCATTAAATGGTAAAAGAGAAAGAGGGGACTGAACAGAAACGCAGATGTACTCTAAGTGTGAGCTGGTGCAGGAGTGGAGAGAAGGTTTAACATTGAAAATGTGCCACTTGCTACTGTCTTTGTGTGTTGGCTAAGTCATGGAGCCAACATGATTCACCAGAGGACTGCTGATCCATCTGGATCACAGATGCAAGTAACGGATTATGTTTGTGTTCTGCACACATCTGTCTGTGTGCCTATGAGTGGGAGAAAAGTCACCATATATAAAAACTTCTGAACTTTCTTGAGAACAAAACACTATATTCCCAAAACTACACTCTAGTGATTTACAATCAGGACAATTAGTTGCCGAAGCTCCTTATCAGTGTTTAAGACTTCACAAGAAACACAAAGGGAATTTTCTACTCTTTATTGCTTTGTAGCCATTTCCCTTGTTGCTTTACCCCTTAAGAGGAACTGGACTCATTTTGCTTCTTTCCGTTACTGAAGCTGGAGAACAAATTCTGGCCATAAATTTGCAGTTTTGGGGGTTTGCAGTGCATGCCTTTTTAATGATGTTTTTAATTCAATTCAATTTATTTATATAGCGCCAAATCACAACACAGGTCGTCTCAAGGCACTTTACAGAAAAGAGTGGGTTTAGGCCACAGTCTTAGTTTATAGAACCCAGCAGAGACCCCTAAGAGCAAGCACTGTGGCGACACAGGCGAGGAAAAACTTCCCTTTAACGGGCAGAAACATCGGGCGGAACCATAGCTCAGAGGACGGCCATCCGCCTCGACCGGCTGGGTTGAGTAGCTACATTCAAAAACAAACATACAAATACAACATTCAAAGCCAAACAGTCCAGTACCAAGCCTGGCCAGGATGCACATGCAAGCGAAGGCCTGGCAGGGGCAGCATTTCTAACTAAAGGCCTTATCAAAGAGAAAAGATTTCAACTTGCTCTTGAATAAAGAGAGAGTGTCTGCCTCCCAAACTGAACTGAGAAGACGGTTCCACAGGAAAGGAGCTTGATAGCTGAAAGCTCTACTTCCCAATCTATTTCTAGATACCTTGGGGACCACTAGTAGTTTGGATTTTTGGGAGCGCAGAGCTCTGGTTGGATGATAAAGAACTAAGAGTTCTTGCAGGTAAGGAGCCGTACCATTAAGAGTGTTATAGGTTAAGAGCAATATCTTCAATTCAATTCTATATTTTATTGGGAGCCAATGTAAAGAAACTAAAACTGGAGTTATGTGATCTCTTCTCCCTGTTCTCATAAGGATATGTGCAGCTGCATTCTGAATGAGTTGGAGAAACTTTATGGACTTATTTGGGCAACCTGATAAAAGTGAGTTACAATAGTCAAATCTAGAGGTGATAAAGGTGTGGACAAGTTTCTCTGCATCTTTATGAGACAGGATGGACCTAATTTTAGAAATATTACGCAGGTGGAAGAAGGTGGTCTTAATGGTTTGCTGTATATGAGAGTTGAAAGACATCTTGGTCAAAGAGAACTCCAAGATTCCTAACAGAAGATGTAGAAGCCAGTGCAATGCCATTTAGTGTTGTTATCTTGCTAAAAAGAGTACTTCTAGCATGTTTGGGGCTAAGAACGATGACTTCAGTTTTATCTGTATTCAGCAATAGAAAGTTGTAGTTCATCCAGGTTTTGATATCCTTAAGACACTCCTGGAGTAAACCCAACCGGCAGGGATCATCTGGATTGATGGATAAATACAACTGAGTGTCATCAGCGTAACAATGAAAATGAATAGAATGCTTCCTCATAATGTCTCCCAAAGGCAGCATGTATAATGTAAACAATACTGGTCCAAGTACTGATCCCTGCGGAACTCCATAGCTAACCGTGGTCTGAGTAGTGGACTTGTTATGGACATATACAAACTGGGAACGATCTGATAAGACTGGAACCATCTTAGCGTTGTTCCATTCAAGCCAATTTGCTGTTCAAGTCTCTCTAGCAGAATATGGTTGTCAGTGGTATCGAAGGCAGCGCTGAGGTCCAATAAAACAAGGATGGAGACAAGTCCTTTGTCAAATGCCATAAGGATGTCATCAGTAACTTTCACTAAGGCTGTCCCTGTGCTGTTTCCTAAAACCTGAGTGAAATTTCTCAAATATAGAATTTTTTTCTAAAAAGGTGCATAGTTGATTGGCGACTACTTTTTCGAGGATCTTGGAAAAGTAGGGGAGGTTAGATATTGGTCTATAATTGGCCAAAATCCCAGAATCAAGCGAAGGTTTTTTAAGTAGAGGTTTAATTACTGCCACTTTAAATGACTGCGGTACATGTCCTGTCAATACGGACATATTAATTATGTTCAAAAGAGATTGACTAATCAGAGATAGCGATTCCTTCACTAGTCTAGCGGGGATTGGATCTAAAAGACAGGTAGTTGATTTAGAGACTGACACTATTAGGGCTAGATCAGAATGATTAATATGAAAAAAATTTACAAAAGTGGGGGGGCTGTTTTTTGGAATATTATTCCTAATACTGACAATTTTATCATTAAAAAAATTCAAAAAGTCATCAGCACTAAGAGTTGGAGGGATGTAGGGATCTATGGCATTTTGGCTCTTGGTTAGCTGAGCCACAGTGTTAAAGAGAAATCTGTGGTTGTTTTTATTTTCTTCTATCAAGGATGAATAGTACTGTCGCCTAGCACTACGGAAAGATATCTTATAGGTGGTAAGGCTGGCATTCCAGGCTGAACAAGATTCTTCTGTCTTATTTGCACGCCAAAGCCTTTCACAGAATCTAACTTTCTGTTTTAACTTACGGGTGTGGCAGTTGTGCCATTGGAGCTAGTCTCCTATTTTTAATAGATTTCTTTTTAAGAGGGCCTATGGAGTCAAGTGTTGACTGCAGTGAGGCTGCAGTACTACCAACTAAAAGGTCTAATTCTAATGGATTCAAGTAGTCAGTGCTGTCTGCTATATTGAGACATGGTAATACAGTAAGTGCTGAAGGGATTAATTCTTTAAAGTGAGTCACGGCACTATCAGATAAGTATCTGGTAACTATATTTCTGCTTGATGCTGTGAAATCGGATAGCACAAATTTGAACGTTACCAAATAGTGGTCAGTCAGTGTAGGATTTTGAGGGATGACAAGCAGCTCATCAATTTCTACACCATAGGCCAAGACCAGGTCAAGGGTGTGATTATGATGATGGACTGGTTTCCTAACACACTGAGAAAAACCAGTTGAATTGGGAGAGAAATGCTACACTATGACTATCATTATCAACATCTATATGAATATTAAAGTCAGCAGCTATGATAATCTGTCAGAACTAAGAACTAAGGTTGTTAAGAACTCAGAGAATTCAGATATAAATTCAGCAAAAGAAGCACTGGGAGGGCGATATACTGTGGTAAACCTCCAGGATGGATGTGCTAAGCTAAAAGTTAAGCATTCAAAAGAGTTACAACTTGAGTTTAGCTTAGGCTGAGGGTTCATTGGTATTGTGGATTCATATATTACCCTGACACCACCACCTCGGCCAGTGTTTCTAGGAATATGAATACTACCATGGCTAGGGGTGTGTGTGGTGTGGCCTCATTGATACTGACAAAGTCATCGGGGCGTCGCCATGTTTCTGTGAGACAGAGTATATTTATATTGTAATCCGTGATCATATCATTAATTAAGGTCTCTTTATCTGACAGATCTTATATTCAGCAGTCCGCATTTAATTATTTTATTTAACTGTGGTAAATTACTGGTTTTAATCTTTATCAAGTTATGTTGTATTTGTCTTGGGTTATAATGTTTTGGGTAATGGGAGACAGACAGTCTCTATGGGGTTATGAATTGAAGACTGAACAGCGAGAATTATTTGGATTAATATGAGAAGTGGAAGCAAAGAAGGGCTGGTTGGCAGACCCAGGTACTTTGGGGTGAGTTAACACACCAGCTTTCAGTCACTGTACTAAAAAATGCTTAATGGAATAAAACAGATTGTCCCTTAGAACACGTGCACCGAGTCTATTTGGATGGATGCCATCTGGCCTCATAAATGATGGGCAGTTCCAGAACAGGTTGAAATTGTCTATAAAACCAATGTTAAAAGTAGGACATGTTGAACACAACCAGGTATTAAGGCTAAGAGTTCTGAGAAAATAATTGCAACCTCTTCTAAAAGGAGCAAGTGGCCCAGAAATAAACACATGTCTGCCACAGTTCTTAAGAGTGGACAGAAGGCTCCTGAAGTCTCTCTTTAAGATCTCAGATGCTTCATCTGGGATGTTGTTGCATCCAACATGTACAATGAACTGAAAACATGACTAGCCATGATGTCCATAGGGAATGTAAATCACTCTAAACCCATTTTCCTGGGCACTTTACCTGTGCTCTTAAAAAAAAAAAAAGAAAAAAAAAAAAACTTCTCCACCCTGTATCCTAGCAACCACTTGACCCGTCACTCAAAGCATGCTGGAGGTCTCACACATTTTGCTGTGAAACGCTCTACTCTCTGCACTAAACCGCATCAAATTGGTAAGAAAATATTGGGCCCTCCAAGCTTTTGCTGTGAAATACTGATCATGATGTACTTATTGTCAGATTCTGATCAACTGGTGAGAGAGGTGTGCAGCTGATGAACACAGCAGCACTCCAAAAGTTGAACTTTTTTTTTTTTTTTTTTTTTTTATTAAACTTTCAGTGCCATGAGCACATTGACAAAATATGCTGACCACTGACCTTTACTGCCGAGGGTGCTGTGCACATTAAATGCCTTACTACATAGAAACGAACAGAAAATGGTCATCTGCAATTGGTAAAAAATGCATTTTGTGCCTTTGGGTGTGCCTCACAAGTATTTCTGGCCATAAAGTTAGTTTTTCAGCTCATGAAGTTGGGGGAGCTCAAACATGATTGGCTTTAAAATTCAGTGTGAATGCTCTCCCATAGGCTGCACATCAACAGTAGTGAAAAAATGGTAAATGGCGTTTACTTGTATAACACATTTTACTCATCTCTAGATGACCAAAGTGCTTTCGATATCCTGCTATCCACCCATTGATTGATCATCCACACACACATTCACACACTGATGTGCGATTTATTAGCACTTCCATTTTATCTCTTCTAATTGGTTGTAGATCCAGTACTGCAGAACTTCCTCCCTCTGAACATGACATATTACCATGTACTGTACTGTTTTCACTCACTACTAATACTAGTCAGGGTGCTTTGACTTGTGCACCAAAATGTGGTAAACTTGGATGACAGATTTTGACATCTAGTTTCCCACCTCAGACTGTAGAAGAATCTCACCATGAATACACATGTCCAACATACAGTAGAAGGGGGATACCACATATATTCATCTCGACTGATTAATCTCAATCCACAATACATTTCTTCTGTAATACAATTAGGATCTATAATAGCCTGCACCACAAAATCATTTTGAAAATATTTAAGACAATTTAAAAAAGTTACAGCAGTCCCATACACACCACTACTTTTGGACAAATCCACTTGTGCCGTAACTGCCTTTGGATTATGCCATTGTACTCTGTTGCCAAATTAGCCACAAACAGTCATGAAAGACGCACTGTTAGTGATGTTAACCAGTACATGTAAGGTCAACTTAATTTCCTGGTATCAGACCTTAGTTCCAGTAGCTTCATGATCTACTGCCTAGTATTATCGTGTCTGTATGCATGCATACATGGACTGCCAGCTGCACCATGAGCATGCCAGGGAAAGCCATGCCTCGCAGGATAGTGAAGAGAAAGAGGAGCTGACACACCTCTTTCCACGCCAACGCTTCCATGTTAACACGAGCTGTGCATGCATGTCTGTGAAATGGGGAACAAGAGAGAATAGACCTGTGTGTGAAAGATGGTGGCAGACTTAATTCTCTACAGGAGGGGAAGGGCAAAGGTCATGTAGAAGGCTTTCAAATTTCATCATGACCATGTTCCACACACGTGACATGCACACACTTATTCCTTGCCATGTCTAGTCCTAATTTAACATCCAATTTACTAACACTTTCACACGCCAACATGCAAACACACAGCACTCTGCATGAAAGTGATGCCCTGCCACAAGTGACAGAAATACTGGTGTCATGTGGATATGTTGTGCTCTTAAAGAGTTTAACACCAAGACAAACGTGCACTGTGAACAAATGATCCACGTTGCATGCTCGCAGCAACCAAAATATTTGTCTTTACATTCAAAAATGTCATGCAAGGGTAATTTTTAAAGCCACACTAATCAGTGGCTTTGATACGGGGTCAGATAATAAGCACACATGTCCGCCTGCAGTCGTGCATAGAAGCATAATATTATGTTTACGATTTCTTCATTACGAGTACAAATTCCCAATTGTGAGAATGCACTTCAGTGTATGAGAATACGCTTCAGTCTATGAGAATACTTCAGTGTATGGATACCAATTGCCAATTGTGAAAATACTCCAGTGTCTTTCAGAGAATGAGTGCAGTGTTATGGTTGTTATATCTGGAAATGAGGTGCGGACAGCGGGCACAAACTGCATTCTCCTTTATTCAATACACAACTCAACTATATACAGAAGGGTGGAGCTGTATTGCGCCACGGCCAGTTCGCCATGTGATGACATCATCTACAGCAAGCCACCACTTCCAAACACCACATTTATCCTCCCCCCCTTCCCTTGAAAAACCCAAAGAACTATGTACAGCTACCTGGGCACCCGGGTGGACTACAGGTATGCCCGCGTGACCGAGTGGGTTATTCTGCCATAGTTAGCAGTCACGTTCCGGCTACACTTAAGAATCCATTATTTAGTTACAAAGTTCCTAAGGTAGCAGGGTCTCTGTTGGACCCGGGCTGAGCGGCGCTCGGGTTGTGCCACCATCGCCGGCTCCGGTAGACGTTCATCGGGGTTTGTGGGTCTTGTGTCATTGAAGTCCCAGCTTGGTCTCACCGTGTCCATGGCTGTCTCCTGGTCCGGGGCCGAAATTGGCGTCTCTTCTGAGGCTGCTGGCGTGCCACCATGACCCATCAGTGAGACGAAAAGTGGGTGGACCCAACTGCGCTGTGATCTGCATCGGTATTGTCCAAAATGACTGCAACTTGTGGGCAGGGTTGGAACATCAGATCCGAACCCAGTCCAGCACTGCGAGTTCAGATTCCCTCGTCCTGCACTTCTTGTCGAACCTTTGCTTCATTCATCGTTGTTGTTCAACCACCCTCCCTCTAGGTGAGGGCATCTCCAACGGTGTAGCAGCTGCTGGGGGGCATAGTCCGTCCAGGGGAAGGCTCATCTCACGTCCCAGCATCAGTAATGCTGGGAAGCTGCCCATCGTGGCTTGAGGTGTTTATCTATAATGTAGTAGGGTGCTCTGTAGTGTGGCTGAAAATGGGAGCCCATCCTCTAGATGTGCCCCGAGACCGTTCTTGAGGGTCTGGTTAATCCCCGCCCCCCATTCGACTGCGGGTGGTAGAAGGCAGTTTTTATATGTTTGATGCCCCTTTCTTTCATGAAGGCCTCAAAATCTGCCGAGGTGAACTGCGGTCCGTTGTGATTGCATCCGGCACACCCTAGCAGGCGAAAAGGGAGGTGAGAAAGTCGGTAACTACATCGGTGGTGACTGAGCCAGAGGGCCACACCTCGGGCCATTTTGAGTGGAGGTCATTGGCCACTAATGAAAAGCGTAGGTGCTGGGGGGTGGCGCTATGTAGTTTGCCACATATGTCCAATTGGACATGTTTCCATGGGACTGATGGCCATGGCAGGGATTGCAGGGGTGAAGGTGGTGGCATGCCAGTTTTCCCGCTGGCCAGGCAAGGTGCAGTCTTTCACCATGACCTCCACGTCCTTGTCAATCCCTAGCCACCATACTGAGCCTCTACACAGTTGTTTAACCCTGACAACGCCCAGGTGACCCTTGTGTAGCATGATCGGGATGTGGCCTTTGAGTGCCTCCAGAATCACTGTACAGTGCCCTCTTGCCACGCAGACATCGTTCCAGCATAACAAATCATCCCCAACTCTGTGGAACGGTGCCAATTCCCCCGGCACCTTGGCAGGCCAGCCCTCGCAAATGAATGCACACAGCTGGGTCAGTGTTGGGTCCTGTTCAGACGCCTCCTGGAGCTCTTATAGGGAGACGCCATTTTGGAGTGGCTCATGTAGCAGATGAATCAATTCTGGCTCCAGGGGGTCTCTGTTGCTGTTTGGAGTGGGGTAAGGTGTGGCCCGGGACAGGAGGTCCACCACCACATTTTCTCTGCCCGGTGTGAACTGGGTGTTAAAAGTTGTATGCCTGTTGTCTTTCTGGCCACCTGTAGATGCGCAGGGGTCTGTGTCTCAACCCTCATGTTTCTAGCAGTGCTGTGAGGACTCTGTGGTCTGTTCACAGTGAAGTGTTGTCCGTATAGGTACATGTGCCAATGTTTGCACGCCCAAACACACGCCAGTGCCTCCCTTTCTCCCACTGAGTACTTCTGCTCGGCCGAGGTGAGTGACCTTGAGGCAAATGCCACTGGGCACTCGGTTCCTTCTTGCAGTTGTGATAAAATGGCTCCCACTACTGTGTTAGAGGCATCACATGTCACAGATGGGTTTTGTGGGTTGAAATGGGTGCATACTGGTGGGGAGATGAGCCGTGTCTTTAATTCACCGACAGCGGCAGAGCACGCTGGGGTCCATACCCAGGTGGCATTCTGCTTCAGAAGGGTGCATAGTGGGTCTATCGTCTGAGTACCAAGGCATAAAATGTCCATAAAAATTCACCATGCTTAAGGAGGAGAGCTGTGCAGGGCATGATGGTTCAGGCAGCTGCAGTATTGCCTCAGCGTTCGAGTGCAGGGGACTCAGACCCTCCCCGTTGAGTGTAAGGCCGTGTTTTGCTAGTACCTCCATGACTATCAAGGCATGCGCTGTGGGAGGCCACTGTTGCACCGTGCACCATGATGCCGTCCAAGTACACCACCACCCCTGGAAGACCGGCAAAGATGGTAGCCATGATCTTCTGAAAACTGCTCAGAGCAGAACTAAGGCCGAAGGGCATGCGGGTGTACCCGAATACTCCCATGTGGGTGATGAAGGCTGTCAGGTTGCAGCTGTCTGGGTGAAGAGGAACCTGTAGGTAGCCTTGGTGAAAGTCTAGTTTGGAAAAAACCTTCGAGCCGTGGAATGTTGCCGTCAGCTACTCTGTCGTGGGCAGCGGATATCTGTCGGGGATCACTGCTTTGTTTACCATTCTAAGGTCGATACACGGTTGTAGGCCACCTGTCTTCTTTGCTACCACTAGGTTTGAGATCCAGTGAGATACATTGAGCTGCTCGATGATGCCGGCATCCAACAGCTTCTGTAACTCCACTGTGACGTCATCCTGTAGTGCAAGGGGTAGCCGGCGCAGAGGCTGAACTTTCAGGGGCACCGTCGTGTCAATGAGCAGTCAGTGGTTGAAAGAGTTGCAGCTCAGCCCCGTGAAAAGCACTGGCCAGTGGTGTTGCCATGATGATGCGACTGCCAGAATGGTGGTGCCCACTGGGTCAGTGATGGAGAAACCCAGCTCGCTGATCAGGTTGATACCCATTAGGTTGGCCCCCTGGCATGCCGCTTGGAAGGTTAACGATGGAATGGCCTTGAGGCTGTACTGCACAGAAAAACTGACCGTCCCTACCATACCGATCCTGATGTGGCCATAACCGAATAAGTCCTCCGCATCAGCTGCAATGGTTTTGAGGAAACAGCTTCCTGACCGTAGACACGCTCAGAAGGGACCTTGAGGCCCCTGTGTCCAGCGGTGGCGGCATGTTGACGCCGTCCAGTTCCACCATGCACCGCCTGGACGACAAGTACGTTGCACCAACTGAGTAACAGTGGCTGAGCCCGGTAAGCAGGCTGTTGAGCCCGTGCAGGTTGAGCGACAGACTCTGGCAAAATGATTTAGTTTCCTGCAGCAGCAGCATTTTGCCCCTCTGGCTCGGCACCAGAGTGACTGAGTCTGATGATTAGATGAACCACAACCACTGCAGTGCGGGCGCTCACCTTTGTCGTCCCATTTCCTACCTTTTTTCTTTCGGTTACAGCGGGGAGCTGTGGGGCCGGGGTGCTGGATGGTGACGGTGGTGACTTATGTTTGTGGGGTCGGGCAAGGCATTTGTTGGCTAGGTGCAATTAGCTGTGATAATACAGTAGCTCGTCCTCTGCCTCCATCTGAGATGCCCATTTCATAGTCTCATCCAGTGTTAGCTTGCCTGCTGTTGAAAACAGCCAATACCGCAGCCTCCTGTTAGTACTCTCCACTAGCTTATCGCGTACTATGTCTTCCATCCTTCCTCCAAAATTACAGGTACTTGCTAGCTCCCGGAGTTTTGTTACATAATGCCGGACCAACTCACCCTTATTCTGGTGGCGCCGGAAGAAGGTTGTTCTCTGTGCCGTTATAGGCAATGTAAAACATGTCCATTGCCGCCACATAGACTTTGTATGTGTCCCTAGGGCCCAGAGAGTCAAGCACACATTGTCCTTCAGCGTCAAGATAGCAGGTTAGCATCCTCCTTAGCCTCTCGTTAGCATCGTTCAAGCCGGTAGTGGTGATATAATTCAGATATGCCAGCAGGGCCAGGGAATCAGCGGTTCACCTGGTAGAGCGAGGAATGGTAGAGGGCTCAATGCACACTTCCATGGCAGAATTATTAAGGTTTATCCTCGTTGCCATTTGTCATGTCTGGAAATGAGGCATGGACACCGGACATAGACTGCACTCTCCTTTATTCAATACACAACTCAACTATATACAGAAGGGTGGTGCCGTATTGCGCCACACCCAGTTCACCACGTGATGTTACCTATGGCGAGCCACCACGTCCAAACACCACAATGGTTACAATTTAATTATTATGAATACTGATTCCAGCTGTCACACAGCTGCTGAAAAGGTCACAGGCATTATGTATTGAGCAGAAGATTCATCGATTCCACATACTACATGAGTCATTTCAGAGACTGTGCTGTGCGGTCAGGACATCGCTGTGGCTCACTTGTTTATGGATACTTCCTGTGTAATTGATGTTTCAAGTACCAGGTGTTTTTCTGTGAGACAGAAAATTCTACTCCATGATATTCAGCTGAGCTGGAGCAGACTAATGAGGTAATTAATGGTACTAATGTTAGCTATTTAGCATCAACACGGGAGCCGATTTACTTGTGAAAACATGAGCCTGAAAGCTTGTCTTCACTGAGCCACTAATATAAGTGGGCAATGCAGTTACAGCGGTTGTCTATCTGATCCAACTTGAGGCTAATATAGTCATTAGTAAGTTGGCAAGCATGCTAATATTGCTGTTAACTTGCTAACTAGCTGCAAACAGCTGATCAGACGTAAATGTTTAGATTGTGGAGGAATAAGTTCAGGCGAGATGTGACGAGCTAGAAGGTTGCAGAGTTTTTATTTTCCTCCAACATCATGAGACGCACTTTGCAGCTCTGTGAACTACTGTGCTATTGAGACATGTCACACAAGCTCTTTTATGCAGTGATACAGGAAGAGAGAATGCATGGCACATTAGCATCACAGTAAATACACATGATTAGCATGACATTGGTTGGCTCGAGGACACCTGCATACAGTCCCGTCTGACTGCTTCCTGTGGCTCTTTGTCCGTCTGTGCATTGTCCTCTGTATGCCAATTGTCTTCCGTTTCCTCCAGCCTGCTGAGCGTGAATAGTATCAGTCTGCATTGTGCTGGGTGACCACAAGGCTCCCCCCAGAATGCTCAGAAGGGGCTGTGACCCCCCCCCCCCCCCATTGTTTGGGCTCCAGCTCCGGTTCCAGCACGTTGAACGGCCATGGCTCGTGGGCACACGGGGCCGGTGCACTTCATGCGTAATACAACAAGACAGCGATCGGCCGGCTTTAGGGAATGAGGTGCAGGAAGAGTGCTGTGGAGGAGGAGGGGGAGGGTGGTGGGAGTAAGTGAGTGCCGGCCCGGGACGTTGAAGGTGTCTGGGCCGCGCAAAAATTGCATGTAGATCCGCGATGGTGAGGGACTTTCCAGGTAAACTGCCAGTAATCCACAGCGGCTGTGAAAAAAAAAAAAAAAAAAAAATAAGTCCGACTCCTCTCGCGGCTCGGTCCCTCAAGAATGTGGGGAAGGCAAGCGCGGCCAAATTCCCTGAGGATGCGTAGCGGCTGTGAAACAACTGCAGCTGTGTGAGCTTCTGTGCGCAGGAGGTCGGCTGCTGTGAGTTTAGTCAGATTCGGGGAGCTTGGCAGAAATCAACGCAGTTGGCGCCGATGTCCTTTCCTGTTCAGGCTGCTTCCTTCGGCTCGCTCGTGTCGCTGTTCATGGTGCGTGTCGGTCCCAGCGCTGCGCTCCGGAGCGCGCGCTCTGGTGAGGATGAAGAGGCTGCAGGCATTCTCTGGTCCTCTGTGTCCACAGCGTGGTGAGAGGGAGCAGACGGTCATTCTCTCTCGTCAGGTCACCAGTGTGGAGGGAAAAGATCAGGCGAGGGACGTTCCATGACATGTCTAGGGTCACCAGTGTGGAGGAATAAGTTCAGGCGAGATGCAACAAGCTGGAAGGTTGCAGAGTTTTATTTTCCTCCAACATCATGAGACGCACTTTGCAGCTCTGTGAACTACTGTGCTATTGAGAGATGTCACACAAGCTCTTTTATGCAGTGATACAGGAAGAGAGAATGCATGGCACATTAGCATCACAGTAAATACACATAATTAGCATGACATTGGTTGGCTCGACACCTGCATACAGTTCCATCTGACTGCCTCCTGTGGCTCTTTGTCCGACTGTGCATTGTTCTCTGTATGCCAATTGTCTTCCGTTTCCTCCAGCCTACTGAGCGTGAATAGTATCAGTCTGCATTGTGCTGGGTGACCACAAGATAACCCATTTCAACCTGACAATTTTACAGTCTAACATTACATTTTATGTTTTGATAAGGGACATAACTGATCATATATTAGCCAGTCCCTCCAGGATTTCATGGGACGCTTTTATGATTATTGCGGGCCAAAAAGCCTGAATTCATGGGAGCTTTTTTAAAAAGCTGCAATGTTTTTAGAGTGTTTTTTGCATTAAAAGTTGTGGGAAGAATTCCAAATTTTAAAGCAGATGCTTTTTTCCAGTTTACTGCAATGATATTCTATATAACACAAGAAAAGCACAGGATTGTCAAAAATTTCCTATTATAGTGATGTGTAAATTAAGCAGAAACTTCTGCTATACAGAAAAACTTGTGCAACAGCAAAATACAAACATTAACATAATATCCATTACAACAGCTAAATTGCATTGAATGCATGTTAAAGAGAATAGATTTGTAAATTATTGGCAGCACCTTCATTTGAAAACTCTACAGTTCCCAACCACTCTGTACCGAGCGGCGAGGAAAAAATTCTGTTTATTCTGTTGCACTGTATTGGCTATTGGAGTCTGTTTTTCTGAACAACAACAAAAAAAAGAATATTCTTTCGTTCCATGCCTACCTGCCTGATGCATGTCTGTCTTCACACACACACACACACCTTTCATTTACAGCGGGATGGCCAGGGGGGCATTTGTCCATCCAGACTGGAGATTCAGTTTTAAAGCTCATTGACCAGATGTAGTAATGATTTTACCTCTAAAGATATATAAATGTTCAAACACTGGCTGTAATGTAGTATACTCTCCTCACACGCACTTCCGCAACAGGGTGCTTTTGGGGCAGACGCATGTTTTTCAACACAAACCCAGCGCTTCGTACATACGGTCAGGACAGAGATGTGGGGAGACGTCCACGGGCAGGCTGGGGGAGACGGAGGAAGGGACAGTGTTGAAAACCTCGCAGGTCAGTGTTTTTTTTTTTTGTTTTTTTAAATCACACAGTTTGCTGATGTATTTCATTACTCACTGTAAACTATAAACTCACTACTCACTGTAAACACGAAAGTGAACGCGGTGTAGCGATGTATTTGATTGGTTAGACTTGGTGTTTCAGCGCCAGTTAGAGACAAATTTGATTGGTGAAACTGGTGGAAGTTGACGAGGATTGGCCAAAATTGCGGGAAAGTTGCGTTGATTGGACAAAGTTGCAAGGTCGCGCAATAGTTGCGCTGATTTCACATGAATTGGTACGATCGCAACATTGCGAAATCCCGGAGGGATTAATTAGCTATGTGACAGCAATAATGTGGCCACTTTTCTCTGGCAAATTATTAACACTATATATGCAGTTCGTCTGCAATATTAATGCACTGTTGTATATATAATTTAAAATCAATGACATCACAATGGACAAAAATAAAACTGTCTTATATGATGGTTATGAAAATACCTTTTGGCAGCTTAATCAAAATATCTATGCGTATATTTTAAGTTTACTTTTTATGTCAGATGAGAATTTCACTAAACAGAAATCAAATCAGTGATACGTTCACTGTGTTTTATTTTTAAAATCAATGTAATATACAGGGGTGGGGGTTGGCTGAAAAGTTCATGGGCTGAAGGGTTCATGGTGGTCAGATTTGACCCAATGTGGTTTATTTTTCTACCGCAAGGATCCAAGCGCGGCAACACCGATGGAAGAAATGTGTGGACCGAAGGGGGGACCATGCTGAAAAATAAACCACATTTGGTCAGATTTAACCACTGAACTTTTCAGCCCCCCAATATAGTAAAAGTGAAGAGCAGAATGCTGTCAGGTCAGTCACAATCAGGATGCCCAAAGGTGGTCACCAACCCTCAACATTAAATGTTTTCGTTCAGCTTCAAAAACAGTTATCTAAAGGAGTAAAAGGAGTACCATCTGGTACAATATCTCAAGTTTCATGAACAAAGCAGGCTTATCCGTTGACTGATGAGGATGGAACTTTCTACAAAAAGTCTTACTCTGTATGTTAGCGTCCACATTTATTTTTGTGATCAGAATATGGAAGGATGCATTAACCTCTTGCACTCCGTTGTACCGCGGGCGGGCAAGTCTCTGCGTCCCAGAGCGCACGAGGGCGCTCTCGTGCGCTCTAGGATGCACGATGGAGCTGCATCCAAGCGCGCACTGAAAATAAAAGCTGCATTTCTGTTCTTCCACTGCAGACACAGCCGCGAACAGATTAGTTCATCTGATTGACCTCTCATTCGACTAATAAGAGCCTTGAATTGGGTTTCTGAAACCTTGAAGAACCAATGACTGAAAACCTAGCAAGAAGGACCCGCCTACCAAAGCTGTGAATGCAGTGAGCCAATTGAAGCAGAGAAGTTCGCGAGCTGTTTTTTGTAAGGCTGGGTGAAGACAGACTGCTTCAGCAGATAAAAAAAAAAAGGACCCGCAGGAAGAACTGTCACAGACCCAGCAGCACGGAGACCACCCACAAGTGCTACCTGTGTGACAGGGACAGCCATTCGCACATCGGCCTCTTCAGTTACAGGCAGTGCTTTTTTTTTTTTTTTTTTTTAATATTCGAGCAGAATAGACGTTTAGGATTCTCTTCCATGGTCCTCATAGACCGACGGAGGCCGACAACGAAGGTCGTAAATCATTCGCCAAAACCGCAATCATGGAATTATGTTTTGACCGGGTCGCGAGACCAGAACCATGAGCGGACTAGCGTCGCGTTAGTCTGACAATGAGGAAGAGAAGTTCGCCAGGACAGTGCTGCTGTGAAGAGGTAAGGTTTTATAAGCTAAATTATTCTTCATCCCTGAAAATTGTAATCAAAAATGACTTTTGACCGATCGGTAAATTACAACTGTGCGGCGCATGAAGTCCGAAGTTCGTGCACCGCGGTACATGGGTTGTGCACCGCGTCCAGACCGTGAACGGGGGGGGGGGGGGGGCGGGAGCCGCGGTGACTGCGCCGCTGTCGCCACATTGCCACGAGTCTATTCCGTCATGTAGCGATGGCCGATGTCCGTCCTCTGTAGCGAGGGGGGGGGGGGACAACCCCCCCCCCTCCAAACACACACACACACAGCCCTGAGTGTCACCTTTCATTAGAGCCCAAGATGAAGCTTCTATATTGAATCATTCAAAAGTTACATACATTTTTCCAAACTGTGCCATTTGGCACAGTTCCAAAATGCCTGGGAACTACCTGAGGAAAAAGCTGTGTAATATGTTCATTTT